>BTPG01000005.1:101163197-101328197 GCA_036245525.1 Semisulcospira habei | reverse complement strand
AACAGAAGCATTCGCTCGACACTAAAAAAACTCCAAAATACCTAAACGATTTGCAAACCTTTCGCAAATCACTCGACAAAGCTGTTTACACATGGGACGCGCTCTCTTAAAACATCAACAATGACGTCATATCCGGAATACACGACCGAAAAACGTTCGTCAAAACTAGATGTCGCTCGTAGAATTTGTAGTCTGATGACGAGGTGAGTGAACAATACTAATCAAAAAGGAAACCAAAATCTTTTAGTTTTACGATTAAATTATACCTGAAAGCAACAACCGGAAAGCTAGCAAGCTCTCAGTCCCTTTGTTTACAGGCGATCTCGATCGATCGCTTTGACGACTGACACACGTTTCACACGTGGGTGCTGAAAATAGGTCTAGTAGGTTAACAATCGTGTTATATCGGTGTGCTGAAGCCCGCAAAACCTTTGTCGAGGAGGTTGACGTTGAAATGAATTGAAGTGAACAGAAACATGAGCGTTCAGGAGTATGCCGTGGTAAAATTAATCACACGCTTAAGCTGCGGGAGAGTCTGTCGGTCTACATTCTTTCGAGCGGGATTGTAAAAACACGATTTAAAATCATAAAATTAACACAATTCTTTCTTTATTGATTTATTTGTTAGTTTAAGTCACAATACATCACATATTCCCGACAAACACACACAACTATTCATGTGATGCATGCATTCTTCGTCAGAACATTGAAGTGTAGTTTTTGCAAAATACCAGAAAACGTGTTTTATCACACAGTCATAATAAATTGGAAGTCTTGACTGGTACTGATTTTGAATGAGCATAGCTAGATGAGCATGTGTGACAAATTCATATTCCAAGGAAATGTTAGAGATCTTGTATGTTACATTGAGATCCGATGATCTGATAACTTTGGAGTAGTCATTGAAGGTTAGTTCAAAACTCAGTCATTCAGTGCTCCTTGGTAATATCTCAAATGCGCTGTTAGGATTTTGAATTCAAGTTGAATGTGAAATCTACTTCCGTATGTCTCTGCCAATATAACGTCCTCGTCTGCTGTTGTTTTTTTTTTTTTTTGTTTTTTTTACTCTCCTGCATCGATTCTGAGTTTGGCAACGTTATCTGTCTGTATGTCTTGGCAAATACGGTCTTCTCATTCTTCTCTTGTGAGCCACAGATCTTTGTAGCAGTAAAACACATCAGCATCATTTAGACTATACACTTACTGACCTTCAAGTTTAAATTTAATAGTTCTAATAATTGCTCTACCAAGGTTGTCAACTAGTGTTCTGTTTGCGTCAGATTCTGATGAAAGTTTAATATTAAAAGCAAGGCGTGCAGTGCCAGGAACGATAACATCACTGGGACCTAGGTTCAGAAACTTGACAGTAAGAATTTGGTTTTGATCTATGGTAATAGGATTGTTTGTGATAACAATTGATTGCCTAATGCCCTTAACACCTAGAGGTTCACGTAGCTTTCTGAATGAGTCTAACTTCGATCCGTAGGACGATGTCATTTTATTATGCAAAAATAAAAAATAAAAAATTAATTAATAAAAACAATGGCAGTGGGAGGATTTGACCATGATATTGAAATGGATGACATGTATGACTTTAATAATACAACAGATATGACTGGTACAAAAAATACTTTTAGTATGCAACAGGAACTTTTACAAAGCAAAGTAAACTCATTTTATCATAGTGTTGGTTCCTGCCCAGACGTTATAGATCCTGATCAGTTGGAATATGATAAAGGTCACTTATTTGTAAATACAGACATAAATAAATCTAACCCATAAAATCAACCCTGCTAAGTTTAGAGCTTTAAGTACAATTAAAGGCGAAGTCGGTGGTAATACCGGGTTGGCAAGGTACCTTGGTATTGGAGGCACCCAGTACCATCTCAACTTGTTAGTGCTCTTTATGATGCGCAAACAAGGTTGCCAACGGGACAAGAAATTGAAATGGCAGAAGTAAAAAGCCTGCCAGAAATAGCAAACAAGGTAGTACAAGAAACCTCATTTACAGAAGGACAAATAAATGAAGCTATGAAAACAATAGATGACTCTCCTTTGTCCATGCAGGAAATAATGCGCTTGGATAAAACACTGCAGACAATCAGAGGTGAGCTAGTGAATAATGTAGCCAAACTGGGTGAGCTTGATAATCTCATAGAAATGGAGAAAAAAAAAAAAAAACAACTAGGAAAAGCAGACAAAGAAAATTATGACACATAAATAAAAGAAAGAATACAACACAGATTTACAAATTTGCAGATAGAAAGATCAGCGCGGCCAGAAGTAGTTGTAACAGCGCGGCCAGAAGTAGTTGTAATTGGAAAAGAAAAACTGAAAACACAGGCCAATAGAATTAGAGAAACTATTCAGAAAATACTTCATGAAGACACAACTTTGGCTGAGAGATTGAAAACACTTTTCAGAGAGCAGGGTATCACTATTGCAAGTTTAATTACTGCTCTTGGATTTATAATCAGCACTGTAGTGTTGGCTGTCTCGGGTGGTGGTGGTGGTGGTCTGCCTCCAGCTCCGGCTCCTCCGACTGCCTGGCATAATAGGGAGTATTGTCAGTTGGTTGATCAGTACAGCAGGGAAGGTAGTGGGGTTTATGGCGGAGCATGTGTGGGTCTTTTGGGTGACAGTAGGAGGGTTAATAGTGGTCTCGTTAATTCACTGTGCTGTATGGCAATTTAATCCTATAAGTCCTGATAGGCTTTAACATGAGATAAATTTGATCATGATAGTTCAAGGGTGGTGCCAGGTCCTGGCACCACCCTTGAAATATCATGGTCAGTCTATCACCAGATCTGTAATCTGGCTGTCATAGAAAACTCACAAATCGGAAGAAAAAAAAATCAACCTCAGGATGTAATGGGTTATAGGTGACAACCAGTGTGGGTTTGGTGGTGACTCCAGTTGCATAAGATAGAGCTTGAAAGGGGACTGTAGGGTACTGTGAACTGCGACCACCAGGGAACCAGAATTTGCTTACAGTTATTCCAAAGTTTGTTATTTATTAGCAAAATAATACACATGGTCAAAGTGTTGTTGGGACATGAAAATGTTAACCCTTTGTGTCGGATTCCGACAGGAGTAACAACATCCTAACATCCAACAGGAATCATTGCGACTAAATTTGCTACCGACAGCCAAAGGGTTAACTCATTCAAGGAATCCTGCATCAATAGCTGCAGAAGTATTGCATAGCGCTGCTGCTGGTGACACTATTAGACACTTCCACAGCTATTGATGGGGGGCAACTTGAATGAGTTAATTGTTATATCTGACTATTTTTATATCACACTTTGTTATCAGCAAAGTTTACTGTACTTGAATTTGACTGTCCAATGTTGCTTTATGGCAATTTTTATCCGTTCAGCTGTGATACAGGTACACTACAAAGAGGTGTATAGACCATGATATTTTAAACATGTTACCAGATTAGGTTGTGCCTCTATGTGCCGTTACATCTTGTCTTAAGACCTTTCTTTTAGTCTGGCTGGACAGAGTTTTACCCATCCTGCCGATAGATGGCCTTAGTTGCCTGCACGGCGTTAAACCCAAATAACTAACTCTATGTGCCATACTATTCTGGGACTACCCTTGGACTTTCATGTTTGATCAGTTTCCGAAAATGGTATGTTGTCTTCAGAGCTCAACTTGCAAAGGAATTCAGACCGTAAGGCTAAATGCACACAGGGATTATTGTCTCCCACCTTCAAACTGTGCCTCAGTTGGTTGTTCCTGTGTGAAAAGAGTGCATCCCTTTTCCATCTCCTGGTTGAAAAAGTGAGCTCAGTATGTTGCGGTTTGCAGACGTTTTAGCTGAAAACAATGGCTGCCATTGATAAAAAGAAGTTGTAGAAAATGTGTGCCTAAAACCTGTTCAGCAGTATGTGTTTGAATGTTTGCTATAAACTCAGAACGACTTCATAGTTTGCAACCTACCACCATACGAATGCAACAACCGATCTCATCAGTAAAAACTGAATCACTACCTTTAAAGCTGACTACATCCACCATTAATAACCAGTTTCCCTTTCATAATTTTCACCTTGTTACGTGGTGGAGTCGTAGTCGTAGTATGATAAACACAAAGGCGTCTGCCTCCAATGCCAAAGGTGCGAGGTTCGATACCGGGTTCCGGCGTTGGATTTTTCTCCTCTGGTGTCACCGTCTGGGCAGTGGGCAGATGTTCACATCTGCACGGGACATAGACGACCCCGGCCCCCACGAGTCCCCTGCTGCCTTGCAGGCCTGGCCGCTTGGCTGCGGAAAGGCTAAGGGAGGAAACCCCTGACATCAAAGCCCCCGTGTCTCCGGGGAAGGCTTTTGAGCCAGAGACTAAGACAAGGACAGTCTGGAACGACCCGAGGACCTCGATGCCACCGTCCCAGCTTGCTAGGCCATGGCAAACGAACCAAGGGTTTAAAGGGTGGGGCCAGTACTGCGCACACTGTACTCCACCAAAAAGCTCCACCGCGCAGGCTGTAGGAAACGCCCACGGACTATGACACTGAACTTTCCAAGTCCTGTAGCGATGGGCAAGGGGCAAAACGGCAGGTGAAAGATGTCACTGGAAGCCGCAGTCTCAAACCTGCATGCAGGATATTGGTCGCCTGATGTTGACCTGGGGATGACAACGTCACTCGGCACACCCTGAACGACCAAGCAGCCTTCTCTATAGACAGCACTGCTTGCTCCACATGGAGAGGGGCCTAGAAAAGGTGGCCTAACCAAAGCTCATCCCCTCGTAACCCCAGTTGGCTAGCCGCGGTCAACGGGCATCTTCTCATGCGGTCAGAAAACAAGAAAAAACAATGGATCCACTCTCATGACGACCACGACCGGACTCAACGTAGCATGCTGGAACATCCGAACCATGCTCGACACAGCAGACAGAGGACGCCCTGAACGTCGCTCCGCCCTCATTGCCCATGAATTGCGGAGGTTAAACATCGACATCGCCGCGCTCAGCGAAGTACGCCTTCCGGAGGAAGGCAGCCTCCAAGAACTTGGCGCTGGCTGCACCCTCTACTGGTCAGGCAGGCCTGCATCAGAAAGACGGCTCTCAGGCGTGGGCTTCATGGTGAAGACCACCATCGCGACTAAGTTGGAACACCTACCAACGGGTCACTCCGACCGCATCATGTCCATGCGCCTCCTACTGAGACACCAGCAATACGTCACCCTTCTCAGTGTGTACTCCCCAACCCTCCTGGCAGAGCCTGCAGAAAAAGACAAGTTCTACTCTGACCTGCGCAGCCTCCTGCAGAGCACCCCTGCAGACGACAAAGTCGTCATCCTTGGCGACTTCAACGCCAGAGTGGGCCAAGACTCTGAAGCCTGGAAAGGAGTCCTCGGCAAGCATGGCGTTGGGAACTGCAATGACAATGGTCGCCTACTGTTGGAGCTCTGTGCAGAGCAGCAACTTGTCATCACCAACACTACTTTCCAGCAAAAGGACAGTCGAAAGACCACCTGGATGCATCCTCGCTCCAAGCACTGGCACCTTATCGACTATGTCCTAGTGCATCAGAGGGACCGCAGTGACGTCCTCCTCACCAGAGTGATGCCCAGCGCAGAGTGCCACACTGACCACCGCCTTGTTCGCTGCAAACTCAGGCTCTGCCTCAAGCTGAAACCCAAGAAAGGGGGCCCTCCCAAGAAAAAGCTTGATGTTGCCAGCCTTCAGCGTGACGACAAGAAAGCTGCCCTTCAGGCCGATTTACAGCGCATGCTCAAAGACACAGTTGATCCAGCAGACTCCTCCCCTGAAACACTCTGGGAACAACTGAAAACTGCTATTGTAAAATCCTCTGTGGAAGTGTTGGGCTTTGCTAGAAAGAGGAACAAAGACTGGTTTGACGAAAACGACCTAGAGATCCAGGAACTTCTAGCAAAAAAAAAGAGCCGCCCACCAGGCCCACCTAGCCAGCCTTCCTGCCCTGTGAAGAAGTCTGCCTTCCGCCTCATCTGCAGCAGTCTCCAGCTCAAGCTTAGAGAGCTCCAGAACGAGTGGTGGTCCAGACTCGCACAGAAGACCCAGCTCTGCGCTGACAACGGTGACTACAGGGGCTTCTACGAAGCACTGAAAGCAGCGTATGGCCCTAGGCACCTGGTACAAAGTCCCCTGCGAAGCGCTGATGGACAGGCACTCCTCACAGATAATACCTCCATCTTGAACCGCTGGTCGGAATACTTTCAGGACCTCTTCGGCGTTGAACGCACTGTTCAAGAAACAGTCATCCTCCAAATCCCACACCTTCCACTAAAGGTTGAATTGGACGAACCGCCCACCGCCGAAGAGACCCTCACAGCCATCCACCAGCTCAAGAGTGGCAAAGCAGCAGGCATTGACGGAATCCCGCCAAAGATCTGGAAACATGGAGGCCCAGCACTGCACAACAAGCTCCACGACCTCTTTCTCTGCTGCTGGGAAAAAGGAACACTACCAAAGGATCTCCGTGATGCAGTCATCATCACCCTGTACAAGAACAAAGGAGAGAAGTCTGCCTGCTCTAATTATCGTGGAATTACCCTGCTGTCCATTGCCGGGAAAATTCTCGCAAGGTTGCTCCTGAATCGGCTGGTACCTGCCATCGCTGAAGACCACCTCCCAGAGGGCCAGTGTGGCTTCAGAGCCAACAGGAGTACCACCGACATGGTCTTTGTGCTGAGACAGCTTCCGGAGAAGTGCCGCGAGCAGAACAAAGGGCTGTACGTAACGTTTGTCGACCTAACAAAAGCGTTTGACATTGTGAGCAGGCAAGGTATGTGGCAGATCTTGGAGTGACTAGGTTGTCCCCCAAAGTTCCTCAACATGATCGTCCAGCTCCACGAGGACCAGCAAGGCCAGGTCAGACTAAACAGTGACCTCTCGGAACCATTCCCCATTCGCAACGGCGTGAGGCAAGGCTGCGTGCTGGCACCGATCCTCTTCAACATCTTCTTCAGCATGATGTTGAAGCAGGCCACAGTGGACCTCGACGATGACGACGCAGTGTACATCAGGTATCGTCTCGATGGCAGCCTGTTCAACCTCAGACGACTGCAGGCCCACACGAAAACCCTAGACCAACTGATTCGTGAGCTGCTCTTCGCTGATGACGCTACCCTCGTTGCACACACAGAGAGAGCCTTGCAGAGCATTACGTCCTGCTTCGCAGATGCTGCCCAGCTCTTTGGACTTGAGGTCAGTCTGAAAAAGACAGAGGTCCTTCATCAGCCGGCACCCAAGGAAGAGCATCGCCCTCCCCACATCACCATCGGCGAGTCCGAACTGAAGTCTGTACACCAGTTTACGTACCTTGGCTGCATCATCACGTCAGACGCCAGGCTGGACAAGGAGCTGGACAACAGGCTGGCAAAAGCGAACAGTGCTTTCGGGCGACTATTCAAGCGGGTGTGGCACAATCAACAGCTGAAAACAGGCACCAAGATCAGCGTGTACAGAGCTGTCGTCCTCACCACCCTGCTGTACGTTTCCGAGTCCTGGGCCCTCTACCGCAGCCAACTACGACTCCTTGAACGCTTTCACCAGCGCTGCCTGCGTACCATCCTCAGCATTCACTGGAGTGACTATGTCACCAACGTCGAGGTCCTTGAACAGGCGGAAACTGTGAGCATCGAGGCTTTGCTGCTGCGGACACAGCTTCGCTGGGCGGGGCACGTCTCCAGCATGGAGGATCATCGCCTACCCAAGATCACTCTGTTCAGCGAGCTCGCCACTGGACACCGAGACAGAGGGGCACCAAAGAAGAGATACAAAGACGGTCTCAAGAAGTCGCTTAGTGCCTGCCAAATCGACCACCGCCAGTGGTCTTCGCTTGCTGCGGACCGTGACACCTGGCGCTCCACCATTCACAAGGCAGCCGTCTCCTTTGAGGACTCTCGCAGAGCTAACCTTAAGGACAAGCGGCTTAGAAGAAAAAACAGAGTTGTCATAACTCAGAACCCTGACCAGACCTTCCCCTGCAGCCACTGCGGTCGAACCTGCCTGTCCAGGATTGGCCTCCGCAGCCACGAAAATGCCTGCAGACGACGTGGGCAAGCCCTATAGAATCTTCGTTCGCGAAGTCAAGCCAAGAGATTTAATGAAACAGGTAATGGGTAGACCATCGAAAACTGATGATGTCGTCATTGTGCATGACTTCTATTTGTGGGTGCGGGTGTGGCTGGCCAAGCCAATCCTGAAGCCACACCTGCGAGGTCAATGAGGACACTGGAACGTAGCTTTGGGGAGAGTCAAAATGAAACAGGCAAAGAAGTAATATCCCTAATCCAGTAAAGCCTATTACCAATTCAGTGCTCTCTGACTCATGTGTGTTTACTGGAGGGGCTGGTGTTACTGACTGTACGAGTGCCGGTGTCAGTGCTGCGATTGGTGCAGGGGTTGTTGCTGTCTGCACGGGTGATGGCGTGACTGGTGTTACTGGCGTTATTAATGGTTTTAGTGACTGTAGGTGTGTGGTTGTTGGACCCAAGTTTACTGATTGATTGAGTCCTAATTTCTGATCATGCCCTGCAACAATTATTTTATTATTATAATTTTTAATTGTCCCCATTTGGAGTTGAAGGTCAGATGGCAACATGTATAACCCAATGCTCACTTTTGATCTGGCATATCTGAGAACTTCTTGGTAGTGTTGTATGCTTGATAGGAGATCTACTACTGAATTAATTGCAGCTTCCATGTTTGCAAGAAACTGTTTTTGTGCTTCAAATTTGCCACTCCCATTTAAGTTGTTTGATTTTGTTTGCGCTTGTGCTCCTAGAATACACCACACATAGATTCATTTATGCGTGTCAAACGCATAAATGAATCTATGTGTGGTGTATCCTGCTTGAGTAAACCCATCACTCCTGTCTAAGACAAATGTGGTCCAGGCATTTGACTGTTTCTGTTCTATTGAGCCTAAGCAGACTTCAGATTTTGATGAGAATGAAGAGTAGGGAGGGTATCTTGAGGGTATTGTCTGTGACTCATAGCATAATACAATGTACCCATGCCATGGTGATCATCAAGCTTTTGTGTAAAGGCATACTTTGTACTAATGTTAAATTAATTGCAGATGCGTTCAAACGCTTTCATATCCATGGGATTGTTATACCTGTTGAAACTGGATTCAGTGGGCAGTGGGGCATGGATTTCTGACAGTATTCTTCTAAGCTGATAATATGTGTGGAAACGATAAACAGACCTAATCAATTTGTTTGAGTGATTCAAATGGTCTGTAAAAGAAACACCACAGCCTGTAGTTGAACATAGTATAGCAAAGTTAAGCTGGTTTTGGAACATCTGTAGTTGGCTTGAGAGCCACTTTTTTGCAGTTGCATCATCTGTTATTGGAGGGTTTAGGTAATGATCATAAGGATTTGGAACTTTTACTTGAAATAAATCTCCTTCGGATGCAGCTATATCGAGCTGATTTAATTCAATTATTTTCTGATCATAAGTAGGTGCAACATCTACGTTAAATTGAAACGCATATTTAGTAACAATTGTTGGTGATTTAAATTCCATCGTGCTTTTTATATGTGATAATAAAAATGTTTATTACCTTAACAAATCTTGATACAAGCAAACCAGTGTGGTTAACTAATGGGATTGAGAATCGTACTGGTAACAGGGCTGTAGCTATCCATGAAATGTTCTACACTGTAAAGTGGTTAAATGTAACAGATGATACACGATATCATTTAAGTTATAGAGTCACTGGTGCTTCAGGCACTGATATGCACTTTATACCAGCTGGATATTATGACTTTTGTACTATAGCTGAATGGTTTCAAAGCAAATATAAAATTATAGCAACTTTGAATCCAGCTAACTTAATTGTTTCATTAGAATTTCCTTTAGGTAGTCAGCATACAATTTAAAATAAACTTGCATCTTTACTTGGTTTAATAGGCAATTTTTTAAGTAGTATGGATCATGATTGGACATAGGCATTGGGTGGTGTTAATACTGGGGGTTGTACAGTGATGTTGAAGCAAATAAAGATCAAATAACTGGGCGATATCCTGTCATTTTGGCTGTACATAAAATATTTAATGTTCATTTGAAAGAATTAAACACAACTGAAAACGTACACAATGGAAAGCCTTCAACTTTGTTGAGATGTGTGCTGAATGGAACTGCTCCCTATTGTGAAAGTGTGTTTGTTAGATTTCCTAATTTGCAGTTTAAGAAGTTAGGTTTCATTTTTTTTGGAATCACTGTGTTTATCTGTAACTAATCAGGATGGCAAACCAGTTCTGATGCATGATTTTTGTGTTGTCTTGGAAGTAAAATAAATTTTATTTTTGCTGAATAAAAAATGAGTGGTGGTCCAAAACCGAAAATTATACCAGTTGTCTGTCCAGTAACAGAGTTAAAAGATTTGGCTGATGTACAGGGTTTTGATAAAGAAGGAGAGGTAGAGAAGTGTATGGTCTTGAACTTGATGCTTTTTGATTGTACTGACGGAAGGTAATTGATGATGTAAAAGATGACGCAGAAAGATGGTATCCTAAACTTAATCAACTTCGTGATGTTACTGTACCTAGTCCTGTAAATAATTTGCTCTACATCTTAAAACATGTGGGTAATAAGTGGCTAGTTGTTTCTGCTCCTACACCTGCACCCACAATTGACTGGGACATAAAGTTTGAATTTATTAGTCCTTATGTATATACTGATGAAGGAGCCTTAGTATTTAGGAAAGTTATTAACTCTGGGCCATTGCTTGTTCCAAGCTTTTCTGAAGAAAACAATAGCAGAGAAAAACTAAAACTGCAAGGGTATGAGAAATGAAGGTATCTTCTTACAAATAGAAAGGGTAGATCAGATACTTCTGTTGTGTTTGTACCAGCAAACTTTACCATAGCTACAGAAGCCACAATAGTATTTGAAATTATCATCAGATCTTTAGAGGTTGTTAAAGAAGCAAATATCGCACAGTGAATCAAACAGACATGGGATAACTCAGTAGCAGAGACAGCAAAGGTCTTTATTGCTATTAGAAAAGGCACAGATGTAGAAGTATTGAGTAGTAACCCAGCTGTTAAGGTAGTTGTCGATAAAACAACTCTAATTTATCTAAGTTACATAAAGCTAAAACACATAGATCTTGTTTTGTTTTATTAAGCTAGCAAATTATACTCTCCTGAAGAGTTGCAAAATGTAATCACTGATTAAATTTTTAAAAATTTGCCATAAAAATATTGCCCTTTTATCTGCAAATACCCCATGAAAGATTACGGGTTCAAAGTGCAGACTCATTCCGATTAATAAATATTACAGAAGCATTGAAGTATTTGGAAGGTGAAGAGGCGAAATATTCAAGGTGTAAAAGACGGTATAGCACAGTTTTCAATTTGTTATAAAACACATCAATGGCTTGGGGTGTGGTTTCAGCTGGTTTATCTGCTGGTGGTATTGCTCTGTTTGCCACAGGATTGGGGAATGTTATAGGAATTGCTTTTGAAGGAGTTAGCGTTGCCACATGGCTGGCATGCTCTGGTTTGGAAGCCCTTAACAAAACAAAAGATTTCATAAGAAGTTGCAAAAGCATGAAGCATTGAGTACTCTTGCGGGAGCTAAGTTGAGTAGTATGAAACTTATTATCAGTAAAGCTTTAGAGGATAATAAAATCGATGATGAGTTTAAGAGAGTGCAGGATGATTTGGCCAATTTCAAACAACAGAAGTCTGAAATTCAGATTAAGATGCGTAGCCAACCCGGGAATGTTGAAGAACTAAAGAAATCTTTTTTAGAGAAAGGGAAACAGATTTGATAGAAGAGACCACAGAAACACTACAAGGTCTTCTAAGCAAGTGAAGATCAGTTTTGGTAATCGTTCATTATTTCTGTCATACACTTCACAGAGAGATGACGCACCACCTACAACCTGTCTATTTAACTCCATCAGCTCCACCACCAGACTATTACTGAGAAATATTTTTTAATTTGTTGTCCATGTAACTTGGCAAATCTGTCCAAGTAAGTTGTTGACTTGGGTCAAGAACTTACAAGTTGTTATGTTTAGGTTCTTATAAGTTCTTATTTTAAGTTATTTATTAAAAAAAAAACTTATGGCAACTAACTTCAAAGTTACTTGTAAATTGTAGGTAACTTTGAAATTTGTTAACAAGTGAGATCACTTTATTCCAGAAAGTTACATGTACAGTAAGTTTACCCCCAGGGAATGTCTTGAAAAAACTGCGCAGTGGGAAACAAACAAGCCCAGTTTTATAAATGCAGTGGGTGGAAAGAAAAGTGTGTCTAGACTTGCCTAGAAATGTCAAGTCACGTGGTAGGGTAATGCAGATATTTTTTATCGCATAATAGCATGTGCGTTTGTCATCAGTTAACCCATCTGTCGTTAGGCGACACATATATCATCAGTTGGCCTATTTAACATCAAAGGCAAATAAAATCTGACTTCTCTACACTGTGTGGTTGTGTGTGTGGGTAGATGGGGTGTTGGGTGGCTATAGAGGGTGTGTGTCACTTTCCTCTGACAAGCTCAGACAGGAAAACTCCCAGAATACATTGCAGTGTTATTGCAGTGTCAGAGTGAGACCGTACCGCCATACATGTAATTATATGAAGCCATTCCCAAATCAGCAAGAAGCATAGTGTTTCTCAAAATTGATATGTAGCTGTTAGTTATTCAGGTTTAACGCTGAGCAGGCCTCTAAGGCAATCACGACGGTGATATGTAGCTGGCAAGGGGCGGATTTGTGTGGACACGCATGAACATAGGTACATAATGTGGTGTACTAGTTTGCTGGCTATGTTTGATGTTACGATTGTGGTTGTGTTGTTATGTGAGGCATGTGTTAATCGTAGGAAATGATCCGATATTTATTTAAGCTATCATGGTTGCGAATCATTCACCTTTTAAGTAAGATTCTTTATTGTTCGTGCAGATAGCGGAATTGGCTTTGTTATGATACGCTAAATTTAGTCTGGAAGCTTCTAATAAAGTCGCATAGTGGTCGATTTTTGTTATGAGTAGATTCGCTGAGAATAAACCAGAACGTTTGAGCAAGGTCATGCTGTCTAGTGACCTTGTATGTGTGACATCAAAGTGCAGAGCCGCTCTATTTTTATTTTTAGTCATAGTTGTTTTTTGTGCGCGTGAATTAGCAGCCAGTCAGTGTGTTTTATGAAAGGTCATGAACAGTACGCCATACTCTTGTGTGACGTCATTACACACTGGGATTTGGGGCTGAAATTAGCAGTCAAATTTTTGTAGACTATTTTAGTTTATTCTAGAAAGGTCTTTTTATTTAATATTTATGAGTTTCAGTTACGTGTGCTGTTCTGATTGGTTGCGTTGTGTGAATTCGGTGGATTTTTCTGGAAAGTTGTTTTACTATAAAAGATGGTGCTAGGAAGCACGCGTGTACATTGTCATGCATTGTCAATTGTAGGGACACAGTTTATCATAGGTACGTGGCCCATATAGGGTGTACATTGTGAGAGACACAGCGTAATGGTGGTGTATGTTGTAAGAGAAACGCATTGTGTCGCCAGTGTTGACATTTGCAGAAGAGACATTGTATCAGTGTTGGTGCATTTGGGAATGCATTGTGTGGAGATTGCATCACTGAAATAAAGTACTGTTAAAACTGTTACTCCAGTATTGTCTACAACCTTAAGCCACGTGTGACAGGTTGCAGATGAATGAAGTTTATTTAAAAGAACCTTACGTGCGTGCGTCTGGTGATATCATATTATGACTATGACTCAACACGTAACATTTGATTTGAAAATATATTGTGTACAGTAAAAAAAAAGGTGGGGATTTTTTAAGGGTGATGGAAGGTGTTTGTCAAAATGGCTGATTAATTAGGATAAACCTAAGATAATTAATAGGGGTGGGGTGGGTGGGCCTCTCCTTTCTCCTCTCTCTAAAAAGATTATTTTCCAAAAGTGGGCAACCGACTACCCAGAAAATCAGCAAAGTGTTGCCACTTGTTGTTAGGGACCAAACTAAAAGCCGTGGCTAGTTAGTTGAATGTCTTTAACGTTGTAATCAAACACTGCCGATCATACAATAAATTTGGAAAGGTAAACGTCGGTCGTGTTTCTCTGCTCACCCAGTGTAAACAAGCAGACGATGGTTACTAATTTTAGCACCTCGTGACATCACGCGTATTGCCTGACAGTTGATAGAGCGCGGAACTAAGGGCGACAAGGTAACTTGAATAAAATACGAAATAAAATGCATCAAAAGCACACAATACAAGTAAAGTATCGAAATCATATATCAAGGCGAACATTCGATGGCAAATCAAACCAACTAATGAATCGAGCAAAACAACAAGCAAACAAGCAAAGCATCTTCGATCAGCAGAACAATCAAGCGAGCATAAAATAGCCGTCATGTTGTTTTGCCCTGGTTAGAGTCTATCTATCTATCTATATATATCCCGTAGTCTTGCCGACCGTTGGGGCACCACTGATGACTTGGCAACCAGCTCCCTCCATTCCTCTCTGTTCTCTGCCATTCTCAGCGTATCGCCCAGCTTCAGTCCTGTCCACTCTGAGATCTTGTCCTCCCATCTTTTCCTCTGTCTTCCTCTCCTTCGTCCTCCTTGCACAGTGCCTTGCAGGATTGTTTTGGCAAGCCCTGCTGAACGCGTGACATGCCCATACCACTTCAGTTTGCGTTTTCTCACAATGGCTAATAAGTCTTCTTAGGGCCCGATGGCTTGCCTGATTCTGCTTCCCACTTCCTCGTTTGTGATGTGATCTCTGTATGAGATGCCAAGCAGCCTTTGAAAACATCTCATTTCAGTGGCTTGTATCCTCCTTTCAAGGTCTGCTGTGAGGGTCCATGACTCGCAGGCATACAAGAACACTGAGATGACTAAGGAGCGCATCAGTCTGATCTTGGAGCAGAGTGTGATGTTTCTGTCCTTCCATATGGTCTTCAATCTTGTCAGTGCTGTTGTTGTCTGCGCAATCCTGGACAGTATTTCTGGTTTTGATCCCTCATCTGTCACAATGGCTCCTAAGTATTTGAATTTCTTAACTGTTTCCAGTTTTTGGCCTCCAACCATGATTTCAGTGCCAATGCCACTGGGTTTATTGGTCATCAGTTTGGTCTTCTCTGCACTGATTTCCATCCCATATGTAATGGCTGTACTATCCAGCTTTTCCACCAGCTGAGCTAGCTCCTTCTCTGTTCCTGCAAGGCCATCAATGTCGTCCGCAAAGCGCAAGTTCATGATTGTTCTGCCTCCAATACTGACAGTTCCTTCATGATCTTTCAGAGCGTCCGTCATGATTCTTTCCAGGAAGATGTTGAAAAGAGTAGGTGAGAGCAAGCAGCCTTGTCTGACTCCAACTGTAGTCCTAAACCAGTTTCCTATTTTGCCGTTGAAGCAGACTGCGCTAGTGGCCTTGTTGTAAAGGTTTGCTATGACTTTGATCAAGTTGGCATTGATGTTGTATAGCTTCATGGTGGACCAAAGGGCTGCATGCAACACCCTGTCAAACGCTTTCTTAAAATCCACAAAGACATGATAGAGGTCCTGCTGGTGCTGGAGGTATCTCTCACATAGAACTCTCAGGTTGAAGATCTGCTCAGTTGTGCTCCGCCCTGGTCTGAAGCCTGCCTGTTCCTCAGCTATGATTTCCTCTGCCTGTGGCTTCAGCCTGTTCAGTAGGATCTTTAACATGAATTTGCTTGGGTGGGATATAAGACTGATCGTGCGATAGTTCTGGCATTGATGTAAGTTGCCTTTTTTTGGTTAGAGTCTAAGCTACTGATTTAGATCAGTATTTAGATACTTCTCTCAGAAACTCGGAATGCCACAAAGAACATTGGCACAGAGCTAACAAAGCTAAATGAAAGTGTGCATCATACCGCAACGAACTGATCACTCAGTCCTGTCTCTGTCTTCGTTCAACTTTTAGTGGATCAGCCCCAGAGAACTATACATTCAGAGGAGAATCTGGCACTGAAAATATGCTACTCGAAAGCAAAGGGAACTAGCACTTAGAAATCAGGCAAAATGAGAACAAGGTTTTCTGAACAAAGTAGCGAAACAACTTGTTGCGATCACCATCAAAACAAAGGCCGCTAATGTCCGACCATCAGACACAGGGCAAAACCAACAATCGTAGCTCGTAAACTCATCATCAGTTCCAATAAACAACCAATCAATAGTATAGCATCATTCAGCAATACAAAAATTAACAAGAATATAACTTACAGATATACCAGTGGAGATACAGTTGAAGACATGCTGATGGCACAGAGTGATGGCAACTACACACGTTCAGCAGAGGCGGATTCAGGGGTGTCTCGACGGGGGGGGAGGGTCCCGACAGTCCTCCCTACCCCCCTCCCCCCCCCTGTTTTCCAAACATCCAGACCAAAACAGCAAAACAGTGACTATCAGGCGAGCATACATTTATAACAAAGAAAGAAACGCGCTTAAAAAGAACTATTACAAATTGGTTGTGTTGAAATTATTCTTCCTTGGTGCTTTTCTTTTTAGGATTTTATTTAAAATTGTACTGTAGTATTGTAACCGTTCAATCTCTAGGCATGTTTCTTTCTTTTCTTTTCTTTTTTTTTTTTTTTTTGTTTGCTTTTTGTCGTTGTTGTTTTGTTGGGGTTTTCTGAGACATATTTATAGTTTGCAGAGGTTACGATTTTTATTTGTTAAAACGTTTCTTCTTTCATCTTTCATTCTTTCACGCTTTTGGCATTTTTTTTTTAAAGAGTTTAAAAGGAAGGGCTGATCATATCTACATGCACTTGACCTCCACCCCACCTCCCTAACAAAACAAGATTAATCTGGCACTTCTGATTCTTATATGGCGTTAATTTTCTTATTGAAAAGAATGTTCTACCTGGAGTTTCTGCAGGAGCAATCACCTTGTGTTTGACAACAACACTACACTACCAAGTACTCCTCCGTCTGAGGAACAACACAGCCATTTGTGAAAATTGTGATACTGATCTATACACCAACAATCCTCCTCCATTTGTGAAAATTGTGATACTGATCTATACACCAACAATCCTCCTCCAGGATCAGATCACAGAAATAGTCATTATCAATCCTGATGTATACCTCTTACACTGACTGACGATTACTTAAGGGTTATTTCAAGGTTGATCAAAATTAAGACATTTCACACCTTGCCTTTGGTGACACACATCAATGACCATGTGCTACTCTGATGGGCACTTGTGCATGTCCACGGAAGACAAAGCTATACAACCTGTGTGAGGCCGGAAACCCACTGTGCTCAGAGAGTGTTGAGTGACAGGATTAGGGGATTAGCAATTACCAGCGACACCCGGGCCAATCGGCTGCTCAACCCGGGGGAGACACTCACAGCGCGGTTGATTTCTCACTTTCTGGTCACAGTTGGCGTATACACAGGCGTAGACGTAAACCTAGATGGCTGCCACGTATTAGGATGCAATACCATTCGTATGGCACAGAAAGAGGTAATGCTTTTTATGAGCCCCTGTGACTGAAGGGGCACATGAAACTCTATGCCTGGCTGAGGGACTGAGTTTGGCCCCAGTTCAGCAATGATCGGACACATTTCCACCGCTGCGGGGTTGACCAGTAGTCAGCGGCTTATTGCCTCAGTCTGAGGATGCAATGAGGATTGTATCGCACAGCAAGAGGCACTGATTTACATGAGCCTCTGTGAGTGCGGTGCACTGTTACGTGGTGGAGTTGTAGTCGTAGTATGATAAACACACCAGACGCACGCACGTAAGGTTCTTTTAAATAAACTTCATTCAGCTGCAATCCGTCCCACGTGGCTTAAGGATGTAGACCGACTGGAGTAACAGTTCCAACAATATTTTAATTCAGCGATGCGATCTCCACACAATGCAGTTTCAAATGCACTAACACTGATACAAAGTCTCTTCTGCAATGTCCACACTCCGACACAAAGTTTCTCATACACAGCGTCTCACACAATGTACACCCTATACGGGCCACGTACCTACGATAAACTGCGTATCTCTACCACTGGTTGGTTAGTTCAGGTTTAACGTCCACAACACCGAGGTGATCATGGACGGCCCTGACGGGCGGGTTATGGGGGACAGGGAAATCTATTGCCTATGGAGTACGACCTGAACACTGATCAACTCAGGCGCACTCCAACTGTGCCACTTTGATTTACCAGGACCTTTCAACGGACATGCTATTGAACAAATCCGTTTTTTCCCCCTGGATTTCTACCACTGACAATGCAAGAAAATGTACGAACGTGCTTTCCTAGCGCCCTCTTTATATATACTACCAATTTCCAGAATCATCTACGAAAATCATACAACGCAACCAATCAGAACGAAACACGCAACCGAAACTCATAAATAAGAATTTTCTGGAATCACTAAAATAGGCTACAAAAACTCGGCTGCTCATTTTAGCTCTAAACCCTAATGTATAACGAAGTCACATAAAAGTATGGTAGCCCTATCAAGACCTTGCATATCCGCTCTAGAAGATTATCGACCTTTCACAAAACACAAAAAAGCCTGCTGAATTCACGCGCACAGAAAAACAAAATGTTGCGAACTGTCGCCAACTACCCGACGTCACACATACGAGGTCACTGTACAGTGCGACCTTTCTAGAACATTCTGGACTAAACTTAGCGTATCATAACGAAGTGAAATCCGCTCTGAACGACCGAAAGAAAAATGTTACTTAAAAGGATATGTGCATCATAACCATGATAGCTGAAATAAATATCGGATCGTTTCCTACGATTAACACATGTATGCTCTCACAGGACAACACAACCACAATCGTAACATGCACATGGCACTCTATGTCTGCGTGAAGCACTGTGACAGGTGCAGGTAAGGAGTGCCAAGTGAGGATATTTGACTATAGGCTCATGAACACACTAAGCTCACCCACCGATCCCGTGAGATAATTGTAAAATACACCGTACAAGAAAAGAAGAACCATCGAATAGTAAAACACAACTTCCACAAATAACCATCAATTTTTCTTTTTTGTCAGAGCTGACGGGAGGAGGGGGGGGCCTGCCGCCCCCCCCCCCCCCCACCTGGATCCGCACTGGTCAGTGGGGCGACTAGTTTAGGACAAAGACATCTCGCGCTGGCTGCTACGGGACTTAAAAACTGACGGCGCGAGCCACAAAGAACGCTTCACGGCGCGGACCGAAAAATAGTTTCAGATAGACCGAAGAATAGGTAAATTTGTGCTTCCTAGGTGCTACAAAAAGAGCCATAACTCAATAATTACTTAGCGCAAAGAAGTATGAAGTATGTTTGAAGTATGTGAAAATGTGAATAGCTAAAAACTACGTAAACTATATTTTAGAGGGAGTCCTAGGAATTTATTATTTAATTCCAAAGTGGGCTAAGTGAGCTCAGTGAAATTTGTAAATGTAAAAAAATCGCTAACTAAACTATGGTGGTCATAAAATCACTAAACACACAAATTATGAGTAGAAGGGAAATTTCATGAGGAAACTGATGTGAGTTACGGATTCTCGATCGGTAAAGCCGTTAAATAGTTAAAGAGGCTAGAACACGGACTAACTAGCACAGCCTTCGAAGTACTACAAAATTACTAGCTGACTGACTCTACCAAGGCTGGGTTGCGGCCCCTGCCTAAGCGTGGGTAGCGCCAAGGCTAAGGGACTCGGGTGGCCAGAGTGTAAAGGAAACAAAACCCCATCATTACGTCTCAGCTGGAAAGACCGCGTCAGCCGGTTACAGCAGAAAACCAGAAGACCCAGAGAGACAGGGTGATGTTACTGCTAAGGGTGAAGTTAGAAGTCTCGAAGAGAAAGATTCGGCTGAGGCAGGTTTAGCAAAGGCGTTTCAGAATCTGAGTGACAGACTTACTTCTGAGATCCAGAAAGTAACGAAAGCACTGACTCGTCAGTTGCAGGAGACAAGACTAGAAGCAATTCTGATGTTGTTTGTTATTAGTGCAAAGAGAAGGGGCACTATGCAAGGCAATGCCAGAAAAGTGAAGATAGAGACGGGAATGGGCCTGTGCGTAATGAAAACGCAGCAGGGCCACTTTAGGGGCTGAGCTCGGAGCGGTCAGGTACCCAGGCCACCAAGCCTCAAGTGTTGATAGCTGTCAGAAGGAGGTAAGACGGCCGCGTTTATTTGTACTGTCAAACACTGGAGGCTGGATGGCACCAGTAGTGATAGGAAAGGTTTCTTTAGACTTTTTAGTGGATAGAGGGTCTGCTGTCACAGTCATTAGTGCCAGAGTCTTCAAGCTAGTCAACATGGAAAACTCGGCTCTGAAGAGAAGTAAGTTGAATCTTTGCACAGCTAGCGGTGACACGTTAGAAATTCAGGGTGAAGCCACGCTTTGTTTGAAAGTAGGAGGACAGAGGTTTAGGCATGATGTGATAGTTGCAGACCTAGGCAGTTTGTCAGGTCGCAAGCAGATGGTTCACTTGAAGAAAGAGAGTTCAGGTACAAGTGCAGAGGTGAAAGTATGTAAACTCACTAAGGTTCCCCCTAGGTCTGAAATGTTTTTGAAGGCATCTTTCGTTCAGCCATATCAGTTACAGAAAGCTGATGATCTGTTAGAAGGTGATGACCGTTTCTGGAGTGAAACAGGGCTAGTTGTTCCAAGGTGCATGGTTCAGGTGTCACAAAAAGAAATCCTTGTTCCTGTTACCAACTTTACTGATAAAGAGATTGTAGTGAAGCCAGATACAGTTGTGGCGTCCATAGAAACTGGTTTCTCATTGAACTCTTTGTCGGTTAGTTCAGAGAAGGAAGAAGTGGTCTATGTGGATGACAAACTCCCTAATCACTTAGTTGATTTGGTCGCTAATGTTTCGTCAGATGTTAGCCAAGAGACAAAAGACAAGTTGAAAGAGACGCTCTTAGAGTTTCAGGATGTTTTCCAGTCTCCAGGTGGACAACTTTGGCCGACAAACAAAGTGAAACACACTATTGACACAGGAGGTGGCAAACCTGTCAAGTTACCCCATCGTCGTCTTCCCATAGCTCAGAGAGAAATAGTGGAGGAGGAAATAGACAAAATGTTGAAGCAGGATATCTTAGAACCCAGTGACAGCCCCTGGTCTGCTAACGTAGTACTTGTCAAGAAAAGGATGGCACAACTAGGTTCTGCGTAGACTATAGGAAGTTGAACCAGTTGATATGCAAAGATGCTTATCCTTTACCCCACATTGGTGACTCGCTTGATGCTTTGTCAGGTTCGTGTGGGTTTTCAACTCTTGACTTAGCGCAGGGTTTCTTCCAAGTTGAGATGGATTAAAACGATAAACAGAAGACAGCGTTTGCTACGCATAAAGGTCTTTTCCAGTTTAAGGTCATGTCATTTGGGATATGTAACAGTCCAGCTACTTTTGAGAGACTCATGGAGATGACTTTGAGTGGTGTTTTTTTTTTTTTTTGAGAGGTGTCTAGTGTAACCGGCTGACGCGGTCCCTCCAGCTGAGACGCTATGATGTATTTTTTAAAAAAAAATTATTCCTCTACCCTCTGGCCACCCGAGACTCTTAGCCTTTGCGCTACCCACGCTTAGCCAGGGGCCGCAACCCAGCCTTGTAGAGTCAGTCAGCTAGTAATTTTGTGACCACCATAGTTTGATTAGCGATTTTCTTACGTTTACAAATTTCAGTGAGCTCACTTAGCCCACTTTAAAATTAAATAATAAATTCCTAGGACTTCCCTATAAAATATAGTTTACGGTAGTTTTTCGCTATTTTCGTTTCCCCCCCCCCCCCCCCCACTTTGGCACCGGTCTCAGGCCACTTTACAAATTTCAAATACAAGCGATCAAAAATCTCTGTAACTTCAGTAGCTGACTGGCCCTTCGTTTGTCTTGTACTGTGTTTGTCTTAAATGGCGTAAATCCGTGTCTGTTTCGTGAGTGTGTGTGTTGGGTTTCAGGCGCGGCGCTTTGAGTCGATTTCCCCAAAAATTGAGAAATAACGGTATTATTATTATTATTATTATTCACATTTTCTGTCCTATACTTCAAACCCGAAGCCTTTGCGCTAAGTAATTATTGAGTTATGGCTCTTTTTGTAGTACCTAGGAAGCACAGATTTACCCATTCTTCGGTCTATCTGGAACCGTTTCGTTTTGGTCCGCGCTGTGTTGCTTTCTTTGCGGTTCGCCTGGCCAGTATTTAAGCCCGGGAAGAGCCAGCGCGGGACAGTTCTAACTCAGACTCCGAAAAGCCTAATCATTTTGATTTGCTGGAATATGAGCTCGCGCTATACTCTGTTTCTGTCCCCTTTTTCCAGCAGAGCGGTTTGTTTATAATTGCTGTCAACGCGTCTAATACACTATGGAAGGCAGTCAACGAATCAGCTCGCGCTGCTTCTTCCCCGCACAGACCAGCATATTGCTGGAGGCATACAAGAGGCATGATTCTCATTAGCTTTCGCATCTGCGGGCGCCATGAGGATCTATGTTTATTCCATATTCCAGATAGGAGGTGCGTATCTGTGAGTGTATACAGTACAGTGGGATAGTGGCCCTTTCTACAGATGGGAAAAGGCATACATCCTCAGGTGTCCGTCATGCAAATTACAGGACCGTGACCCATGAGAATCTGTGCCTAAGTTTTGCTTTTTCAGTTCACACAATTTCACTTTACAGGCTGAGGGGGGGGGGGGGGGGGTGTTAGGGGGCGAGATGCACTATTGTGGTTTGCAGTGAGTTTCGGCCGTTTCTTTTGTCAAGTTTTTCAGTAACCAGCTCACATTAGTCCGTTAATTTGCATCTGAGATGGGCGTCTGTCACATACCTGTCTGGGAGTAAGCCAGTGGCTCTAGCTGGAAACTCCGAGACGAGAGCGTTGTCCGGTAGGCTCTGACCAGGTAACCTCTCACGCCATGCGAGTCAACGGTGATGTTAGTTGGTAATGACAACAGAAGGACTCTAAACATCAAGAAAAACTAAGGACCAACAACGATATTAGTCATCCGTTTAATTTTTGTTTCTTTTCAGATGTTTTTTTCATGCGTACATTTTTGGTGTTGAATTAGAATTTTTAAAATTTTTTGTTGTTGTCAGATTGATTTGTGCATGCCCGGACGTCTGGATCATATATCATTTTTCACAATATGCATCTCATATATTATTTTTCTTCTCATAATACTTAGTCATCTGACTAAGGCATTGTGCTGTTTTGAAGATTTTTACTTCAGAGACAGACTGGGTCTGGTTGCTTATTTTTGTACTGTATTTTGAACTTTTATGCATGCGATTTTTGAATGCTGATGTGTATGTGCAAACATACATCACAAGCAAACAAATAGGTAAATAAATAAATAAAATAATAAATTAATAAATAAGATAAGTCGGAGATACCTGGGACCTATAAATATGCATGCTAAGTACACGATAGATTATGAACATACACAGATGTATGCATATTGAAAACAAAATTTCCTCTCCTTGGTGGCCACCACCATACCACTAATGATCATATGCATCAAGAAATTCCTTCCATCCATAATTAAAAGAATAAATAATAATAAATATCTAAGTGAATACATAAATGAATCAATAATAAATAAATAAATAAAACATGTAATATAATGGAGAGGGCTACTATCTGTATTGTGTCTCATACAGTCCCGATAAAGCTTGATTAATAAGAGTTCTCGAGTGCGGATTGGTTGAATGGGTTGCAAAACCTAAAATTTATATATTTAGGTGTTTAGCTGAACATGGTGATTTAGATGGAAACAGTTCGGAGATGGATTTTACTCTGCCTGGCTTGTGCTTAAGACCAGTCGGATAAGAGTGGGCTTGACCAGTTACAAATCCCATCTCCACTAATAACAAAAGAGCAGACTTACAATTAGAGCCGCTAGGCTGGAAAACAGACAAACAACATGCATGTTGTATACGGACATAAAGTCTGCAGAATGTTGAAGATGGTCGGCAGACACAATGCACAACATGCACGAAGGAGTTTACTTTCTATATGCTTTCCTCCCACAGAAGACCGAGTTCTATGGGAAAGGCTGCTTTCAAGACCAGGAAAAATAACTTATATGATGTACTTCAAAGTTCAGATCCAAAATAATCTCTGTCTCACTTCAGGAGCGAAGTAAACCTGCATCAACCGTGCGCGTCTGATTGACTTCTTTCGAAGGCATCTCGCTGACCGCCATTTTGAAACTCAGTAGCGACGCGAGTATGCTTACGGCATTAAAAATATTGCTTTTAAATTATTTTATCGTAAATATGTATGCATGTTTACTTGCTCATGATTTTAATTTACTCACTGGAATAAACGTGTAACTTGTATGCTTGAAATTTTCAATGTTATGCACAAAAAATGTCTTGCACCTTATCCGCGCCGTGTACGAGGACTGGTTGGTTCCCTCACATCGAAAAATAGCTTTCGAAAAACACTTCTACAAAAATTAATGTCTCCATCCTAAGGACAAATATTGTTGCTATCCATAAACCATATGGCATTAGTACTTTCGTTTCGTACCTGCAAACCATTGTTACTCTTTTGACGAACTACTTATCTCTGCACAAATTGCTAGTCGGTGTGTAGCGGACTACATGCGCGAAGCTCAGTGACGTAGTTTCCTGTTCCAGAGCCTGGGAGCCTATATAAAGCGGCCGATCCTCAGTCTCTGGGTGATTGTGAACAATGATCACCACCCCTCTCTCCCCTTGAGCGATTGCGAACAGTGATTTCTCACACTCCCCTCCCTTCCCACCCCCCCCCCCCCTCCCCCCGTGGGCGATTGCGAACAGTGATCTACATTTCCCGGTCCTACCAAACGAGGCGATTATGGACAATGATTACCTCGAACCACCCCGGCCCTACCCCACGAGGCGATTGTGGACAATGATCTCCTCAACCACCCCGGCCCTACCCATAGGATTTTATAGGGGCAGTGGCGTTTCAGTTCTAGTTCACCTAAGTAGGTATGCGTTAGGACAGAGCGTAGGTTTTATCGGTAAGTGCGTATAGGTGTTAGGCCTAGGAGCTAGGTTCACTAGGAATCGTATCCTACGTTATAGGTGTCAGACATAGGAGATAGGTTTGCTAGGTATCGTATTCGAAGGTATAGGTGTTAGGCCCAAGGTGCTTAAGGTTATTAGCACTTGCATTGGTTTGACTAACTTGTTTGGTAGTCTTCAAACTGGATTATCTTCATGACTGAAGTTCAAGCTCACGTCGAACATCACACGTATCGTGAGATAAGCGGCATGCGATAAGTTTGCTACTTGGTTTATCAGCGACAGTCCAAACCGCATTGTTCATTCTATAATATAGACTAAAACCATCCATAAGATAGCACGGGACTGTCGCCACACGGTACTGACAGGACGCAGGTTCTCAGCAAAGCATTCTCTGCGGTTACAAATTTAGAAAATCTTGAAAAATCGCCGGTTATTGCAGTTCGTCAAATGTTGGTGCAGCTTCGTCGGTAGAAAGAAGCACACTGAAGGACAAGTGAAAAAGTGAAATAGAGACAGGTAGGGGAACAACAAAGCCAACAGAACCAAGAGTCGACGGTGGTTGTCATGGACGCTCGTGTGTTCGTGATAACCCGCAAAATAATTGGCCTTGTTCTCATGCTGACAGGTAGGTCATGGAATACCTTTGCTGAATGTCGTCACTCTTAAGGGAATGCAGTTACGCCCTGCCATGCACACGTTGCCATTGATTAAAATAGTCCCATCGGAGCAGTAGTACGCCTTTAGTTGTCTCTTATTTTCTGCACATCGATTACTTTTGTCTGTCTCTCTCCTCTCCCTTTCCTCCCACAACGGCTTGGTGCCCCCTGCATTCAACAACCGTTTTTGAGAAGCTCTGCCGCTAAATTGTTCCACCTCTGAAACAAGAAAAGTACTATCCTCAACCGCTGACAATTCATTCGCTTCAGCTATAATTTACATGCATTGTGGTACTCTGATGTAGGCTAGGGTTGTTTGTTTCTTTGTTTGTTTGGTTTTTGATTTTTGTGTATATGCTTCCTTGATTTGTAACTGACTTCGCCATTTGTTTTTGCAAACTGTCACAGTCGTTTTCACTGGGTGTACTGTGTCACCACATCCGGCTCAAGCAACAAAAGTTAAAAAAAAAAAAAAAAGACACCACAAAACAACAACAAAAAGAAACCCGACTGTAGTCTAAAAACACACGATGATCACCCACAAAGCAACAAGCTTTGGATTTTCAATGAATCAGATTGTGTATAAGATTGAAAGGCATTACGCGGATATCAGCATTTGTATACCGCTTATCCTCGCTAAGAAATTGGCATTGTTACGTGGTAGTCGCGGTCGTATCTCGTATGCAATCACACTAAACGCAATCACGTAGTGTTCTTGTAAAGAAACCTCACTCAGTTGCAACTGGCCACACGTGGCACAAGGTTGCAGACCACACTGAAGTAACAATTCCAACAGTAGTATATTTTCACGATGCAATCTCAGCACAATGCATCCACAAATGCATCCACACTTTGATACAATCTCTCATACAATGCATCCGCAGTTTTGATACACTGTGTCTACATACAATGCCCGCACATATTTTCTAACGCCCCTTTTACACTATACTAATGGTCAAAACTTAAGGGCCACCCCACTTTTTGGTGTCATTGTTTATCGTCGCAAGTACGCTAATAAAATACAACGTTCTGTCGATCTAAATGGGTTTGTGTGGTGTTGTCGGTGCGTCTGCGATAAAAAGTGGCCCTTAAGTTTTGACCATTAGTATATTACAGATTTCCAGAACAATCCTGAAAATTACACAACTCAACCAATCAGAAAAGAAACGTAACCAAAACTCATTAATATTCATTAAAAAGAACACTCTAGATTCATCTACAATCTTCCACTAACATCATACTAGGCGTATTCCGTAAATGTTGCGAAATGTAGCCCACATGTGTACTACAAAACTATGACGTCATATTTGAGAGCACGAGAACGATCGCGCCTCTTTAAGAACTTTCCAGCCTAAATTATGTAGGATTTTGCAACAATGTAGCGAAATATGCAACACTCTAGCTACTCAACATAAATCGATCGCAATTCTCCCTGCAAAGAAACCCCGAAACTTAAGTGATTCTTAACTAAAATAACACAACTGAACATCAGATTCTTTCCTATGATCACCCTAAAAATTATAACACAACCACAAACGTAACATGCATCAACGGTGCCTTATGTTACACGAGTTTTGGACAACTCGCATACGCCTTTCTGTTTCACCGGTTATATATACACTTAAAAGAATGAACAATGACTGCAAAAGGAAGCAATTGAACTGTCAATCCATTTCAACGTTTCTGGTTTGCTGGCCTGCAAATAGTAGTTTTTCGACAGTGCCTTTTTCTTCCACCAGGAAAACAAAATGGCATATACCATACCCACAAGATCTTTTCTATATGATCTCATAATTATAGACTTTTAGCCCAATAAGCTTACAGACACAAAAACAAACAGACGTAAATGAGAAAGTAGGTCAGATAATGTAAAGTACGTAGTTCACACAATCATTAGATTTACCTTGCGCACTATATCTACTAGAGGCATATTTTGCCATGAGCAGTCGCAGTTGATAGTTGTTACGCTTGTGGTTGTGTTTTTCTTTTGAGAGCATGTGTGTGTTGATCGTATGAAAGATCCGATATTTATTTGAGTTATTTTGAATAAGAATTACGTACCTTTAAAAAAAAAAAGGATTCATTTTCTTTTGCACGGAGAATTGCGATCGATTTTTGTTATGACGCGTATTTTCGCTACATTGTTGTAAAGTTTAACCTACATTAGACTGGAAGGTTCGGGCAGGGTCGCGACCTTTCTAGTGACCTCAGATATGACGTCAAAGTAAACATGTTTCGCTACAATTACGGATTTTCCGGACTTAGTCGAAGTTTGTAGAAAGTTGTAGGCAGATCTAGAGTGTTCTTTCTCATGAATATTAATGAGTTTTGATTACGTTTTCTTTTCTGATTGGTTGAATTGTATAATTTGCCGGATTGTTCTGGAAATCTGTACTAGTACAAAAGGGGCTGCTAGCGAATTATGTGTGTGCGTTGTATGGGAGACGCAGTGTATCAGAATTGTGGATGCATTGTATGAGACAGAGTACCAACGTGTGGATGCATTTGTGGACGCATTGTGGTGAGAATGCATCGTGAGAATAAAATATTGTTGAAACTGTTACTCCAGTGTGGTCTACAACCTTGTGCGTGTGACGAGTTGCAGCCCCTGAGTGAAGTTTCTTTACAAGAACCCTATGCGAGTGCGTCTTGTGTGATTGTATCATATTAAGACAACGACTACCACGTAACAATAACGGTACCTTAAGTTTCCAAATTGTTAGCCTCGAGTGGTCTTATTACATCCATAATTTTATTTAAGATGCTTATCCTCAGACAACTGTGTCTCGGACGCATCTCGCAGTGGTCACTGCGTACAACTGACTAACTTGAAACGGTCCCAGTACACTGCCTGAACTGTCCTCATTGTCACAGGTCACTATCTACTCTCCTTTGTCTGATTGTGACGTGCAATAACTCCTCGTTGATTTTCCGATGCCTCGGTGAGCATTGTAAGAGACATAGTGCATACGCGTCACTGGTTTTGAAAACTTCACGTGATGTAAATTTAGTTTCTAGTACTTTGGCTTCAGCACCGAGCAAATAATGGAGTTGACAACAATCGTGACAAAACTATAATTTCCTTCTACTTTAGGGGGAGGGCTGTAGGCCACGATTTCGTCAGTTGAGCATCGGTGGCGCACAAACTTAGCTGATGAGAAAACGGTGGCGTATAAGATATTTGGGATCCTCACGCTGTCGGAAAGGTTAGGTTCATTGTAGATTTGATGGCGCGTACTTTATGTTGCATGATCAGTTGCTTTGGGTAAATCGTTTTCGTCTTTAGAAAAAAAGTTATTCCAAACATTCAACTTTATTTTTACCTTTCTTTACCCATTGATGTTCACAAACGATGTAGCAAAATGTGCAAGCAAATGGGGAAAGTTCCAATCTTTTATGATAAAAACATTCTGAATCCATACGCATTTTATCTTGTAAATACTGAAATCGGGCAAAACATTTGGATCTAATGTCCCCAAACATTTTGAATGATACTGATAGGCCATTTTATGCTGAAATCGTTAAATACAATGTCACAATTATTCTAAACTTAATTTTATGATGCTGCGGTGTGTGTAGGTGCCACAGTGCCTGATTCTGCTTCCCCACCTCCAATTTATTAATATCATCCCCCCCCCCAAAAAAAAAAAAAAAAAAAAAAAAAACCCACCACCTAACACCAACACTAATATAATTAGGAAAATTACTCATGCTATGCTTCTGTCTTTAAACGGTTATTTGCCTATTACTTCTGAACAATTGCATAGATGAGATAAATTGGTCTTCATTCCAACAAAGAGTATAGAGGCTACGCTAAGAGGTCCAGGCTGCAGCATTTCCTGCTGTAAAAAGCGGGCCCCGCCGAGAGGCCGGCCGGGCGTGTTCTGCGCGTGCAAACCGGCAGCTCCAACACAGATCTGGCCATCTGGGCCGTGCGTATGCTGTAAGCCATGATTAGACTCGCGGATTGTAAACAAACACTGAGGTGGTGTCGTTTAGGTCCAACGTGTGCATATAATTATAATACAATACTTAGCTGCATCACACATTGCACACTGCCAGGGTCAGGAGGCTATTCTCACGCACACAATAATACGCATTCAACTGAGAGAGAAAGATACAGAAGCACACGGACACACACACGACAAATGAAACTTCCGAAGTCTGCACGGCCGCCGGCGTTAACCTAATTAATCTATCAATAATTGAAACGACGCAAACTCAAAAGAGTACTCTAAAATCTGAATGATATTTACTGTGAAATGCCGGCCTATTTCTAGCGACTCTCCGTACAACAAGATAAGAAATATTATTTTTCACAAAAATGGAAAATTGTTTCAGGGGTTTACACGTCAGCCCCCCCCCCCCCAACCCCTTCCCCCCCGCCAAAAAACAACAACCCAAAAACAAAAACAAAAACAAAAAACAAAAACAACAACAACAACAAAAAACCCACCTAACAAAAACAACTAGAAATATATCGCAATTTAAATGTCATTCAGTCACACAGCCACATACATTCCTACACTTTGACATATTCACATCTATGTCTTAGGACAGGATTAGATGGCGTACCTTAAAATACACTTTGCCGCTTTTGTAAAATTTTCACTGATGAAGGCGTGAAATTAGTCGAAAGACCGCCTGTTTAACCTGTCACAGTGAAAAGTTTGAAATCTACCAGTAAAATTACTTTTAAAATTTCGTTTAAGATGAAGTAATTAAAGTTCGATTAGCCTTCGTACAATTTCATTGCCCACCAAACTGTGGCAAGTCAGTTGACAGTAGAAATGTTCATTATCCGCGTCTCCTACTCGCTAGTAAATTTGAAACGCCATTTTATTAACACCGAAAATGAAGAAAATAGTAAGACTACAATTTAACGAAGTAAAACGACCATATTATTCACCCGACAAGGATGTTCACGGAATATAAGATGACATCCAAGTGAATGCCACAGTATAAGTCCTAGATGAAAATGTTCGTTTTGCTCATGTAGTCAAAACAGCAACTGAAGAGACAGACTCAGTCACTCCTACAGCACATTTTCATGGAAGAAAATATACAAGAAAAAATAAAATAAACGAAGCGATGTTTTTCAATTACAAAATTGCGGGGACACCATGCTAGAGAGGCATGACTGAAATTGTCGCAGATCCGACTAAGTTTTAGAACTTTCCTGTTTTTTACCCATGGTGACATTCGAGAACGATTGGTTGTTTTCTCTGAGCGAAAAAAATGAAGTCTTATGTTCAAGAACAGATTCAGTACATGATGTTTCAGTGGACGCTAGACTCGTTGGAACTCTTTCGGGATTTCGTTTATTTGAACAGTTTGCCACACAGACAAATGTTCAAATATACAAACCAGGCCACACGATTCTTTAATTTTCCTTTTTATTTTTCCTTCTTGGCTTGTCCATGTCAGCCAATGCAAGTCAGTGTCAGTCTCAGAGTAAGGACTGTACTGTATTCACATTCCGACACGTAAAACTGACCTGGAGTAATGCCATATGGCCGGGATTTCCTAGTAGCTAGTACAGCGCAGTTTCCGTTTTGTACGCGGCGCGGGAGTCGGTGTCAGCAGCGCGGCGCCGGGATAGCGAAATTGGCGATGTCTGCACCTCTTAGCGACGCTATACTCTTTGATTCTAATCATTCATTAGTTTAATTTTTTGTTTTCGGGGAGGGGGGAGGGGGGAAGGGGGGAGTGGGTGGGCGAGTGGGTGGGAGGAGGGAAGGGGCTGGGCTGGACGGGGAGGGCGTGGGGGGAGGGGAGGTTTGTAGGTGTAGGTGTGGAAAAAATAATGATTTTAAAAAAATGTATCTTGTATAGTCACTTATAGCCCGGAGTTATCGTATTAAGGTGTTTAGTTTAGTACAAACCTGTGTATGTGATGCCAAAGTGTCTTTAGGTGTCTCAGTGCTTAATTTTAGTTCTTACTTATTGAGTATGTGGGGTGAAAATACAAGAAAATCAATAAGTACACAATTTTGCTTTTTCCCCCCACACCATTCTTTTACCTGTGTGTGTGTGTGTGTGTGTGTGTGTGTGTGTGTGTGTGTGTGTGTGTTTGTGTGTGTGTTTATGTGTGTGTGTGTGTGTGTGTGTGTGTGTGTGTGTGTGTGTGTGTGTGTGTGTGTAAGATTAAAAGCTGAACTTAAAACGTACCACTGACAAATTGCAATATACAATCACGCCCTCAAACGCACAAATACACTCCATACAATATCCTAATAGCATCCAATAAATAAATAAATAAATAAATAAATAAATAAATTAATTAATTAATTAATTAATACATTAATAAAGTAATAAATTAATAAATAATACATTATTATGCGAATTTATGACTGAGTGCGTATTTTCTTAAAACTGTCATAACATGTTTTCTTGTTCAGTTGGTGTCAAACTGCCCGAAAGGTTCACATAAATATTATGTGCTCAGTGTTACAGGAAGCGTGAGCAGTCAATGATTTATGTGGTGTACGGTTATACAGGAGCATTGAACATCCATTACTATATATGCTGTCTCGTATAATACATCAGGTGTGAGGGGTCAATGCGGCACGGACTGGCTACAGGCCGGCGACAACTGCTACTGGCTGGACACTACTCCCATCAATTTTCCAGAGGCCGAGAGCGTGTGTGCCGAAAGGGCAGCAGCGCTGGTCTCCCTTGCCACACAGACGGACATGGTCAGTCAGTACAAGTAAATCGGACTGATTTTTCCGCTCTCTTTCACATGTTCAAATATACGAACGGAGCTGATGATGGAACGAACAATATGTAACCGCGGTGACGCGTAGGTTTCATAACAACATTTTAATTATATAGTCGACTTCGTTTACAATAATCTGAGCATAACAGCGCATCAGATTTGTTCTCAGTTTTATAACTTAAGCCACTTATATCAAGGTCGGATATGAAAGAAAGGGTCGCACCCTGGTATTGTAGTCCGATAAAGATGATTATCAGACCGACGCGCCGAAGGCACTGAGGTTCTGATAGTCAGCTTCAGAGGACTACAAACCACGATGTAACCCGAGAAATAACATAACACAGACGGTTCAATGTCATTGTCTTTCAGTCTAAATTACGCACTATTTGAAGCCTCGAATTAGTGTCTGAAGTCAGGAGTAAAACGCCAAATATTTTTGGAAAATGGGCCATACTCCAAAACGTGACATAAGGCTCAACAAGTAAATTTGCTTTAAAATTATCAAATTACACATGTTTTGTTAGAAGTTTAATGTCAGTTTAATGTCTTTTATCTGTGTGTGTGTGTGTGTGTGTGTGTGTGTGTGTGTGTGTGTGTGTGTGTGTGTGTGTGTGTGTGTGTGTGTGTGTGTAGAAAAAAGATAATTTACGTACATAAGTCGAAGTAAGACAACAGCAAATGGTCTATCTATCTATATCCCGTAGTCTTGTCGACCGTTGGGGCACCACTGATGACTTGGCAACCAGCTCCCTCCATCCCTGTTCTCTGCCATTCTTAGCGTATCACCCAGCCTCAGTCCTGTCCACTCTGAGATATTGTCCTCCCATCTTTTCCTCTCTCTTCCTCTCCTTCGTCCTCCTTGCACAGTACCTTGCAGGATTGTTTTGGCAAGCCCTGCTGAACGCGTGACATGCCCATACCACTTCAGTTTGCGTTTTTTCACAATAGCTAATAGGTCTTCATAGGGCCCGATGGCTTGCCTGATTCTGCTTCCCACTTCCTCGTTCGTGATGTGATCTCTGTATGAAATGCCAAGCAGCCTTCGAAAACATCTCATTTCAGTGGCTTGTATCCTCCGTTCAAGGTCTGCTGTGAGGGTCCATGACTCGCAGGCATACAAGAACTCTGAGATGACTAAAGAGCGCATCAGTCTGATCTTGGAGCAGAGTGTGATGTTTTTGTCCTTCCATATGGTCTTCAATCTTGTCAGTGCTGTTGTTGTCGGCGCAATCCTGGACAGTATTTCTGGTTTTGATCCCTCATCTGTCACCATGGCTCCTAAGTATTTGAATTTATTAACTGTTTCTAGTTTTTGGCTTCCAATCATGACGTCAGTGCCAATGCCACTGGTGTTATTTGTCATCAGTTAGATCCCCTGCCCCCGCCTATCAGGCACCCAATCGCCAGCCCACAGAGAAATACGCAGGTATAGAATAAGACGATCATTTCCATCCTCAAACGAATGGATCAGGTCTCTTATATAACCCATGTCTTTCTCCGGAACTTAGGAAGTGGGCAGGAGGAACATACATACACAAACATGAAGGTGCGCTACTATATGTGGTCGGGTAAATACCCTGATTTCCCACAGTAGATGCACAGAACATTACACAACAATGTAACGATACAATTTTTGCCTCGAGTTATACATGATACTCACAAACCAGATAGGTGAGGCTAGCGCTGGCAGAATTGTCAGTACTCAAACCAAGGGGAATCACAGCGCTGGACAGACAACAGTTAGATCCCCTGCCCCCGCCTATCAGGCACCCAATCGCCAGCCCACAGAGAAATACGCAGGTATAGAATAAGACGATCATTTCCATCCTCAAACGAATGGATCAGGTCTCTTATATAACCCATGTCTTTCTCCGGAACTTAGGAAGTGGGCAGGAGGAACATACATACACAAACATGAAGGTGCGCTACTATATGTGGTCGGGTAAATACCCTGATTTCCCACAGTAGATGCACAGAACATTACACAACAATGTAACGATACAATTTTTGCCTCGAGTTATACATGATACTCACAAACCAGATAGGTGAGGCTAGCGCTGGCAGAATTGTCAGTACTCAAACCAAGGGGAATCACAGCGCTGGACAGACAACAGTTAGATCCCCTGCCCCCGCCTATCAGGCACCCAATCGCCAGCCCACAGAGAAATACGCAGGTATAGAATAAGACGATCATTTCCATCCTCAAACGAATGGATCAGGTCTCTTATATAACCCATGTCTTTCTCCGGAACTTAGGAAGTGCGCTGTGATTCCCCTTGGTTTGAGTACTGACAATTCTGCCAGCGCTAGCCTCACCTATCTGGTTTGTGAGTATCATGTATAACTCGAGGCAAAAATTGTATCGTTACATTGTTGTGTAATGTTCTGTGCATCTACTGTGGGAAATCAGGGTATTTACCCGACCACATATAGTAGCGCACCTTCATGTTTGTGTATGTATGTTCCTCCTGCCCACTTCCTAAGTTCCGGAGAAAGACATGGGTTATATAAGAGACCTGATCCATTCGTTTGAGGATGGAAATGATCGTCTTATTCTATACCTGCGTATTTCTCTGTGGGCTGGCGATTGGGTGCCTGATAGGCGGGGGCAGGGGATCTAACTGTTGTCTGTCCAGCGCTGTGATTCCCCTTGGTTTGAGTACTGACAATTCTGCCAGCGCTAGCCTCACCTATCTGGTTTGTGAGTATCATGTATAACTCGAGGCAAAAATTGTATCGTTACATTGTTGTGTAATGTTCTGTGCATCTACTGTGGGAAATCAGGGTATTTACCCGACCACATATAGTAGCGCACCTTCATGTTTGTGTATGTATGTTCCTCCTGCCCACTTCCTAAGTTCCGGAGAAAGACATGGGTTATATAAGAGACCTGATCCATTCGTTTGAGGATGGAAATGATCGTCTTATTCTATACCTGCGTATTTCTCTGTGGGCTGGCGATTGGGTGCCTGATAGGCGGGGGCAGGGGATCTAACTGTTGTCTGTCCAGCGCTGTGATTCCCCTTGGTTTGAGTACTGACAATTCTGCCAGCGCTAGCCTCACCTATCTGGTTTGTGAGTATCATGTATAACTCGAGGCAAAAATTGTATCGTTACATTGTTGTGTAATGTTCTGTGCATCTACTGTGGGAAATCAGGGTATTTACCCGACCACATATAGTAGCGCACCTTCATGTTTGTGTATGTATGTTCCTCCTGCCCACTTCCTAAGTTCCGGAGAAAGACATGGGTTATATAAGAGACCTGATCCATTCGTTTGAGGATGGAAATGATCGTCTTATTCTATACCTGCGTATTTCTCTGTGGGCTGGCGATTGGGTGCCTGATAGGCGGGGGCAGGGGATCTAACTGTTGTCTGTCCAGCGCTGTGATTCCCCTTGGTTTGAGTACTGTATTTGTCATCAGTTTGGTCTTCTCTGTATTGATTTCCATCCCATACACAATGGCTGTACGGCAAATGGTCGGCCATTGCCGCTTAATATCGAAACGAATTTTGAGCAAAAACGTTAAAAGTTTATGGCTTAACGTCTTTTTTTTTTCACCACGAAGGTGATTTCAAAGACGGGGCACCGAAAAGAGGCCTGTACAATTTGGTCCCCAGTTGGGTTCGAACCCACGACCTTTCGGACGAGAGTCGAAAGCTCTACCACCGAGCAACCCAGCTCCCCGAATTTGAGCACAACACTGACATTTAGAAGAACTAAAAACGGATTCTGTATCAAGTGTATGAACAAATATCTTTAAAGATAACATGTGATTACACTGTTATCCTATCAACAAATTATGATTATTATTATTGAATATTTTACTGCTCGCCGATCATGCCGTATGGCGGACGTTTACTTCTGTATTTCCATAAAAATTAATGAACTGAGACAACACATTTTTGAAGTTTTAGAAACACACGACTGTGACCAAAGTAAGGTTTGCAACTTGTTGAAGAGACATTTTGATAAATATACTGCAAGTAGAATCTATTTATTGACTAGAGTCAGTCGCGTACAATGAACACCAAGCAAATGGCATATGCTGAAAGCAAGTGAACTTAAAACAAACATAAAACTCACCTAAAGAAAGATCTAACATAGAAGGTCACCAAGGAAACATCAACAGCAATTAAATAAGAAAGCTTTAAAGTTCAAGCAAGAATGGGGAAAAAACTTATGGCTCACTTGTATGACTGATAAAAATGTGATAAAATTAAAATTATATATATTTTTTTTAAAAAGTGTGACCTTTTTGAGGGGTCACACCAGATCAGTATGCATTAAATGGTCTTACCATCAGGTACGTCTGTACCAAGTTTCGGTTTAAAGTCTAAAACAGTATTTGAGAAAAACAAAATATTGTGAAAATATTTCTTGACCTCTTGATTGTGATTTGCGAAGAATCATTTGAATGAGAATTCACAAAAAGGTCTTACCATCAGGTATCTCTTTACCAAGTTTAGGTTTGAAGTTGAAAATATTGTTTGAGAATAATGTAAAAATATGGGTTTTTAAGCTTATTTTTGGGCCTCTTGTGACCCTTCACTTTTGCGAAGTGTCATTCAGATTAATATGCATAGTATTATTATGCATAGATAATTCTCACCATCATGCATCTTTGTACCACGTTTAGTTTTGAAGTTGCAAATAGTATTTGAGAAAAAAAAAAAAAACACTTTTGTCAAAATGTGGCTATTTTTTTTTAACCAATTTCTGAACCGCCAGTGACCTTTGAACCTTTGTGAGGGGTCATCCAAGGTAATATTCATAGAAAGTCTTACCATCGGGTATCTCTGTACCACCTTTTGGTCTGCCGTTGAAAACAGTATTTGTGAAAAGACAATTTATGTCAAAATATGAATACTTTTATAACCTATTTCTGGACCTCCTGTGACCTTAACCTCTGAGAGAGGCCACAGAAATTGGTTTATTTTCCGCAATGTTCCCGCAGGCCAAGTTTGAAGACTGTGGCTTGAATGGTCTCAAGAAAATGTTCACGTTGAAGTTTTACCATTGACGACGGTTGACAGACGACGGCCGACGGACGTTGGGGGTGTGCATGGGGGTGCTGGCTGGTTTGGGTGTGTTCCTTGAATGGGGGAGGGGGGGGGGCGAGGGGGGGGGGATTATAGAAAGCACCGATGTCTACACAGTCAAACGAAATCTCCGCGCTGAGTCAGTCGACAGTCCAATACGTGGCACACAACAGGTCACCATTTAGACAGACAAACACACATCTGAAGTATCGCACCCAGGATCATGAACAGACACAGTTATTAATGTCTGTGGTCGCATTTAAGGTAGCTTATCCGCCTGTTTTCTCCAACGTCGGAGGCGTCCGAGAGGGAATTTGCGCGATGAAACGTGTGCAGCAATGTCAGATTTGCTGGGTTCTGTATGTTTGAAGCATACATTTGGTTTTGGACGGTAAAGTTCCCTTCAACCTATGCGCATGTAAACTTTACGTCATGTCACCTCCTTTGAAACATTTCAGAAAAGTCTGACGTGAACTCCAAACTATGCGGGCCCTAGATTGTGACGTTAAAGAGGTTTGTGGTGACTTGATTTTTCTAGTACGAACAACAGAATATTGCGTGTACTTTGTTTTTGGGTGTTTTTTTTTTTTTTCCCAATTTAGCAAAGAAAAAAATGAGGGGATTTATGATATGAGCAGAAGAAAAAAAAAAAAAAAAAAAAAAAAAACCATCGCCTTATGCGTGGCTCGAATCCGGGTTACCTGCCTGCTGAGAAAGCATTGTACCGCTGTACTATCGCGGTTATCGAATGTTGGTGCTAGTGCTAATTTTGCAGGATAAGGACTTCCAGTTCTCGCTGATTTCGTCCAGGGGAGGGGGGGGGGGGGGGTATCCGTCTGCTTGTCTGTCTGTCGCGCAGCGGCTGGTGGTGGTGCCGGGCGGGTGGTGGTGGAGGAGGCGGGTGGTGTGGCCGGGAAACCTTTGTAGACTAACCAAGGGGAATCACTCAGCGCTGGACAGACAGTTAGATCCCCTGCCTCCGCCAATCAGGCACCCAATCGCCAGCCCACAGAAATACGCAGGTATAGAACAAGACGATCATTTGCATCCTCAAAAAGAAGTGAAGTGAAGATTTGAAAGGGATAGGGACTTCCAGCTCTCGCTGATTTCGTCCAGGGGGGGGGGGGGGGGGCTGGGCCAGGGAAGGGGGGGGGGTCGTCTTGCTATCTGTTCGTACTAGGCTGGGGGGTGCTGGAGGGCTAACCACTCGAGAAGGTGTTGTACGAGTGGTGGCGGTGGTGGCCGGAGATACCGTTGCTGGCTAGGGAGTTGGGGTGGCGGTGGTGGTGGCCAGTGGAGCCTGGGTCTGGGTGTCGGGCATTGAGTTGAGCGGGGTGGGTGGCGGTGGCAGGCGGAGGTGTGGTGGCGGCGTGGGGAGCAGCGTCCGACGTTGCTCTCGGAAGCGCTTAGGTGGACGGTGGCGTTTTCGGGGAGCGGTGGTTGTCTTGTTGGCTGGTGGGCGTGGGGTGGTGACTTCTTGTGATGGGGGATCGGTCGCTGTGCTTTTGGCTTCATAGACTGGGGCCGGGGGTGCATCTGTGCCAGTCTCTTCCGTGGGTGGGGCGGTGTTTCCGCAGCTACTGTTTTTGGTGGTGATAGGTGCGGTACCAATCTTCTTGTATGCCGTCGGTGGGGCGGCTGTTGTCCCCGTTGATTTTCTTTCTGGCGTTGCTTGGCATTCGCTGTCCGTGGATTGGGTCGTGGCTTGGCTGGCCGTGCTCTTTGTTTCTGGGGGGTAGAGGTCTCTAATGGCCCCTGTATGCACCAGCCACCGGGCGGTGACCAGTGCTCGGTAGTGGTGGTCGCCACCGATCGATGTGATGGCGGGTACTGCGTCTTGTAGTAGCAGCACGAGGTCATCAAAACCCATGCTTCTTAGCCGGGTCTCCCCCTCCTCAGTCGATGTCGGCCGCTCCCGAGTGATTGATTCGGGGAAATCGACCGGCGGTGGGGAAGGTGGATGATCCGGCTCTGACAAGTCCTCGGGCCCTTCTTCTTGTTGGTGGGGGGGGGGGGGGGGGTGGCTGGCGGGTGCCGTTCTTTCTTCTTGGTGGACTGCGGCGTAGTTCAACTGGCTAAAGTTTCTTTGCATGAGCTCGTCAAATTTGGGGAACATTCCCCTAGGCGGTATCGGCATTCCAAGTCTTGCTAGGTGGTCAAAAGGTGTCACCTGTCGTGTTGAATCGGCCGTTTCCTGTGGGAACGAAGGCCCCCACGTTGATTGTTCCCTTGGCTGAATTGGTGGGGACAATGGAGGCCGCTGAATCGGCGGGGACAAAGGAGGCCGATAGCTCCTTGTCTCCTTCGTGTTCTTGAGCTGCTGCTGTGGCGCCTTGGGGAGGTTAGCTGTATAATCCTCCACTTGTTGTCGGTTGGTTCTGCGTCTGTTCGCCCTGACAAGGGCGGGCGGCTGGTTCTTTATGGAGGCCATCTGTCTGTAACTTGTGGCTTGGCTTGGGGCGAGGCTTTCGTCTTAGTTGGCTGCACAGTGGAGCGGTGACCGTTCTCCCTGGAGCTTGAGCTTGAGGCGTGAAGCTTGCTTTCTTGCTTGCTTGCTTGCGAGGAGCGGAGGTCCGTACTCCTCGGCTGCTGTGAGTCGAATGTCCTCAAAAAGAGCAAGTGCAAGGTCTGTCTCTCCGTCGCGCAGCGGCTGCTGGTATCGCCGGGGCCGGGTGGTTGGTGGTGGAGGAGGCGGGTGGTGTGGCCAGTTAACCGTCGCTTTTAGTACCAGGCTGGGGGGTGCTGATAGGCCAGCCACTCGAAAAAGTCTTGTATGAGTGGTGGCGGTGGTGGTGGTGGCCGGAAGTACCGTCGCTGGTTGTGGAGGGGTCTAGGGAGATGGGGTGGCGGTGGTGGTGGCCAGTGGAGCCTTGGTTTCGGGGTCGGTCGTTGGAATGGGCGTCGTGGGTGGCGGTGTTGGGGTGGCAGTCGGAGGTGTGGTGGTGGCGTGGGGAGTAGTGGCGGGCGTTTCTGGTCTCTGAAGCGTTTGGGTGGTCGTTGTCGTCGGTGTTGTTGTTGGGTGGTGGCTGGTTTGTCGACTGTCGGTGGTAGAGGCTGTTGTGGTGGTGCCGGGTCTGTGCCGGCGTCTTTTGTTTCAGTGGTTCTGCTGGGTGGAGCTTCTGTCACCGTGCCGGCCTCCTGTGTAGTGGGCGGGGTGTTCCCGCACCCTTGGTGTTTGGTAGTGGTGGGCTCGGTGCCGGTTTTCTTGTGCGCTGTCTTGGGGGTGTCGACTGTGGCCTGGCTGGCTGTGCTCTTTACTTGTGGCGGTTATCGAGTGATGCCAGTGCATTTAAATACTCATCGCGTATCCAACAATGAACTGCCGGAGGTCATACATCGCTTGTATCCCTTATCGAATAAGTACACACGCAAACGGCCCAAAGTGCTATATTTTGTGCGGGACCCCATATTTCTTCATAACTAATGTGATGGATATGACCTAAAGTACGCCTATATCGAATAAAAAGGGCCTGAGCAATTGCCCAACAATGCAAACACTTGTAATGTCATTGGTAACATCCGGGCAATTTGTGAGTTTACAACATACATATTTTTAGATTACACTTCGAATTCCAATCATCAGGACACACTTATTTTACGAGAAAATACTAACCTACTATATGAAGTGACGTAAAGGTTTCTTTATCATTTTAACACACTATTAGATACATTTTTATGATGTTCTTAAATCAGCTATTTTGCGTGTTTTTCACTCATGGGGTAGTTCACGCAAACGGCATTATCTTACAAATATGCCGGGACCATGGGTCTGTCAGGGTGGCAATAGCCTCCAAACTCAACAAGGCTCTCAAAAAACCCTCGAAATGGCAGTTTTCAATTAAAAAATGTAGGTATATTCATCAACCTTAATAACATTTTAAAAATAACAAGACAAATACAATTAATTTTAATAAGATAATAATAATAAAATTAAAGACACAGACACAGTTTCGGTCAGATGTAAGGCAGCACAAGGGTAACGCAGTAAAAGAGAGAGAGAGAGAGAGAGAGAGAGAGAGAGAGAGAGAGAGAGAGAGAGAGAGAGAGAGAGAGAGAGAGATTGATTGATTGATTGTACATTGCTTAACGTCCCGACAGCAACAAGGCTTTCTCAGGACGTGCCTGCACTGCTTGTGAAAAAAAAAAAAACACAAAAAACCCCAGAACATTGAATGTATGTCGCCAGCCGGTCAAATACGTTAAATAAACCTAACACATGGGGCCTAAATAAAGCTAAGACCATTTAGCAACACACATCCAATATCAAGAGCTACAGGCAGTGCAGACAGTAGGGAGAGTTTTAAAAAGGCAAATACAGGTGAATGGACAAAGGGTAGACAGAAACACATGCCCCAGAATAGAGAGAAAAACCCACCCTGTGGGGCTGACCAGGGTGACCCTGGGAACTAAAAAATACCTAACCCCACCCAAGTCCCCCAGGGCAGACCCGGGTGGGGTGAGAGAGAGAGAGAGAGAGAATGACATTTTTTTTGTGGGTGCGTGTGTGTGTGTGTGTGTGTGAGAGAGAGAGAGAGAGAGAGAGAGAGAGAGAGAGAGAGAGAGAGAGAGAGAGAGAGAGAGAGAGAGGACATTTTTGTTAAAGTAGAGAGAGTAATAAGGAGAGAACAATAGAATTTTTTTCCACTTCATTATTTCACGATGTTTGCTAACAAAACGCATATGACCACGCCGCTCATTTTTCCCGGATCCCCTTTATTTTTTCTCTGTAAAATATATATATAATGAGAGAACTGAAACTTCATTAACACAATGACTGAGTTAACCCTTTTAATTATTACTTTTTGAACCCTCATTATCCATGTTCCCCACACAGAGTAAATACCGTCGGAATTTATCCCTAAAACATTGTTATTTAAACAGCGACAATTTTATGTACCTCCCCACATAGTAATAACAACAGGGCTAATTAATCTATGGATTATGTAAGTGTGTACATTCCTGAATGTACGTGATAACTCAACGACCCCTAGCCTAGTGGCTGATTGTCTCTAACTGCGACACGCCGGCTCCCGCGCTTTGCTTACGTCAATTTCCCCTGACAACAGGCGAGGCATTCTGTCAACCGGTCTACATTTCAGTGCGCGACTTGCGTGGAGTGGTTGTATTTTTCAGTCAGTGACGGATTCAGACTTGTTATTTGGTGTGTTTTCACTAAATCTTACGGAATATATACTACGGTAAGATTGATAGTTTGACTGTTTAAATTCGTGGTATTTAAAAAAAAAAAAAAAAAAAAAAAAAAAAAAAGGCCTTGCGGTTAGCCTATAAACTTAGTGATAGCCTCTTTAGCTAGTCTAGTGAGTACAACCGGGTAATTGTGTTCTACTATAAACACGGCTGTGAGTGAGAAAGACCAGTGTTTCACAGTTTCTTGGTGGTACCGTATGAAAAAGCATGTCGGCCTCTATGCAATATGGACAGTTATTTTTGTCAGTTGTTTAATTTAGCTAGGCAGTGTCGCGTTAGACCTTTTAAAAACAACTGCGTAGAAACCGGTGCGGAGTCACTCACTAACTTCGTGCTATTACGAAGTTAGCGCAGTCTAATGTGATTTGCTTACACTAACATTGAGCTACCTTAAAACCAGTGGCTGCCTACAGGTTATTACAGGATACCGAACGGAAAAGCATGTCGGCCTCTATTCATTATGGCCAGTTGTGTGAATTTAGCTAGGCTAGGCTGTGTTGCGCTGGGTGCCGCTAACGGATCGCATTAGTGGCGGTGTAAACAGAAGATTGAGCCTTTTAAACAGTCATTTGATATTACTTCCGTGCCGCCGCGGCTCATGTACGTAGCTCGATTTTGTGAGTGAAACTGAGATCACACAGGTATTAGCAACAGACTGTCGGCTGCAGAACAGTTGCTAACATCGCCAATACTGCGCTTCAAATTTAACAGTAAGTGTGGCCAAAATGAATGGTAGAACACAGTGTTAAACGATTTGTTTACAAGGCGTGAACAGGGTTGTTAAAGCTGAGGTGCAATGAGAAAAACCTGCCCAGCGCGTGTTTTAAAAAGACTACAGGACCCAGCTTGGGCCCTGCCCCTAAGTGGGTCAAATCGGTTCGTAACACAGTTGACGGAGTTGGCAACTGCGTATCCCGAGCTTGCAAAACTCTCGGAAAACGACAGACCACTTCCTGTTGCACGGAAATCATCGCGATTAGCAGATCGGACAACAGCAGACGATTCTGTAACACTTTGAAACTGACCGACAGCCACGGATTTTACGCGCTGGGGACTATGATGGCAGAATGCACGGCTGTACATGCTGTAAGTACGACTCCTGACACTTTGTGGTTGTGAACGAATTTTTTCAACACGTACCTCCAGTCCAATATAGGCTAATATAAATAAATAAAGAAGCATTGTGATGTACAACCAATACAGTAAATTGGATGAGAGAGAGAGAGAGAGAGAGAGAGAGAGAGAGAGAGAGAGAGAGAGAGAGAGAGAGAGAGAGAGAGAGAGAGAGAGAGAGAGAGAGAATCGACTGTTTACATAGATGCCAAAAGATACAAGGTCGCCATGGGTCAAGCTGATTTTTAGTAGCTGCCCTTCGTATGGAGAATTTTTTTTGCTGTAGGCCACTCCAGATGAAAAGATATAACAACAAACACAAAACGACAAATAACCCCTCCTTCCTCACCCTTCCGATATCGAATAAAGCTTCAGGCTGTGCTGTGTAACTTACGGATAGCTCGGCCTGGTCCATATCCAGTGTGCGTCCAGGCAAGACACAAATGGCCTGCTCTGTCCGTCGGGTGGTCGAGTGTCGTCTGCTACTGTTGCTGTCAGTAGAAATATCGCTGGTTTAGATCAGTGATCGCGGTGCCCACTCCGCGCTGCATACAGGAAGTGGCCTGTCTTTTTCACGGGAGTTTTGCCAGCACGACAAACGCAGTTGAAAACTGAGTCAACTGAGTTCCAAACCGGTTTGCCGAAGTTAGCCGAACGTTCACGAAGACAGGGCCCTCGCTGGGTCCTGCAAAGTTTTTTAAAACACGTGCGGGGCGGAGTTTTTTGACTGTTTCTCAGCTTTAAAGAAGAACTAACTGGTGGTGACAACCATACTGACTGCGTGCGTGCGTGCTTGGTCACCGCCCCGGGGCCAAAGCCTATCGATCTTAGTAATGGCAGGTATCGTACTACATCATAGGGTCTTAGTAACGGTGTAAACAAATGACGTAGTACGATAGATACCGCGTTCATGCCGTATCTACCGTACTACGTCATAGGGTCTTAGTAACGGTGTAAACAAATGACGTAGTACGATAGATTCCAGTCCGACACCGTAACGGGACTAAGTGCACAGTGCCAATTTGTGTACACAGCCGCTGTGTATCGCGTGACATACAACTGAAGTGTGGTGAAGTGTTCTGCGGACTGGAGTTTACAATATTCATGCATGCTGAATAAAGATTTTGTGTCTGTCTGTCTGTCTGTGTGTGCATGTGTGTTTGACTGTGGGTATGTGCGTATGTACGTGAGTGCGTGCATGTTTGTCTGTGGGTATGTGCGTGTATGTGTGCGTGTTTGTCTGTGGGTATGTGCGTGCGTGTATGTGTGCGTGCGTGTATGTCTGTATGTACGCGTGTGTTTGTATGTGTGTATGTGTGCGTGCGTGTATGTGTGTTTTTGTGTGTGTATGTGTGTGTGAGTGTATGTGTGTGTGCATGTGTTTGTGTTTATGTGTGTGTGCGTGTTTGTGTTTGTCTGTGTGTGTGTGTGTGTGTATATATATATATATATGGATCAATCTTAGAGATAGGAAAAAAGGCATTTCAAAAGCATTTTTACCATTGCCTCTGAGTCAATACCCCAAAACACAGTTATTTTAATAATAACTACACACACATACACACACAACAACAACAACAACAAAAAACATTGTTATATGCACTTGACAACAAATTTTCAAAGTTATCTACAGATACTTGATAACAAATTTCCAAAATCACCTACAACTGCCAAATAATTGTACAGGTAACTTTTAAAGTTCTTATAAATTAGTTGGCAAAAGTTCTTATAATTTAGTTGACATAAGAATTTATAAGTGTCTTAAAATAAGAACTTACATTTTGTTATAATAACCTAAACATAACAAAAAGTCAACAATACTCAGACACTTACAAGGACAATAAAAAAAAAAACCTTTTTTTTCTCAATAGTAGTCTGGGACAATAAAAAAACTTTTTTTTTCTCAATAGTAGTCTGGAGGTTGAGCAGATGGGTCTAAGTAGACAGGTGTAAGCGATGTGAGTGACGTGTCATCTTTTTGTAAAGTGTATGACAATATTAAACAATTACCAAAACTGATCTTTATTTGCTTGAAAGTAGATTGTGTAATTTTTCTGTGGTTTCCTGAACCCTGATCTGTTTTCCCCTCTCTAAAAAAACTAGCCTTTAGTTCTTCAACATTTACAGGGGATTGACTATACATTTTATTTTGGATTTTTGTTTTTTGTAATTGTTCAAATCAAATCATCCTGCACTCTCTTAAATTCTTCATCATCAATAAAATTATCTACCAAATCTTTACTGATAATAAGTTTCATACTGCTCAGCTTTGCAGCCACGAGCGTGCTCAATGCTTCATGCTTTTGTAACTTTGAATGAAATCTTTTGTTAAAGGCTTCCAAACCAAAGCATGCCAGGCATGTAGCAACTCTAACACCCTCAATTGCAATTCCAATTAAACTTCCAATTCCCATGGCAAACAGAACAATACCCCCTACAGAACATCCAGCTGAAACTGCACCAACAGCCATAAATGTGTTTTGTACAGAATTGAAAACTGTCTTATACCGTCTTTTACATCTAGAGTATCTCGCCTCCTCTCCTTCCAAATATTTCAATGCTTCTGTAATATTTATTAATCGGAATGCGTCTGCCTGTAATGTTTTATCTGATGCAATTGACGCATGTGGATCAGGTGCAAGAGTCGTTACAGTCTCAGTCATTGGTAGTTGCGAATACAAGTTCACCATTTTTTATGACAAATATATATTTTTTTAATCAATGATTACATTTTGCAACTCATCAAAAGTGTATAATTTGCTGGCATAATAAAATGAAACAAGATCAACATGTTCTAGTTTTATGTAACTCAGACGAACAAAAGTTGTTTTGTCAACCAATATCTTGACAGCGGGAATACTGCTCAAAACCTCTATATTATCACTTTTTTAATAGCAATAAAAACCTTTGTTGACTCTGCCAATGTGTCATCCCACGTAAGTTTGATTCCCTGCGCAATATCTGTTTCTTTGGCAGAAGTTACAGATCTCATGATAATTTCAAATACTATTGTCGTTTCTCTTGCAATGGTAAAGTTTGCTGGTACAAACACAAACACAACTTTTGTATCTGATCTGCCTTTTTATTTGTAAGAAGATACCTCCGTTTCTCATACACAAGCACTTGTAGTTTATCTCTGCTATTGTTGTCTGAAGAAAAACTTGGAACAAGACTCACAATCAACGGCCCAGACGTAACAACTTTCCTAAACACTAAGGCTCTTTCGTCTTTGGTATAAACATAAGGACTAATAAATTCAAACTTTATGTCCCAGTCAATTGTTGGTGCTAGTGTAGGCGCAAGCGGTACAAGCGAAACTACCCACTTATTACCAACATGTATTAAGTTGTAGGGAACATTATTTACTGGAGGAATAGGAACAGGAACATCACGCTGTTGACCAAGTTTAGGTATAGGTCTATCTGTGCCGTCCTTCATGTCATCAATTACTTTCCGCTTGTACATGCCAAAAGAATCAAGTTCAAAACCATATACTTCCCCCACCTCCCCCTCCTTCTCAAAATCCTGTACATCAGCCAAATCTTTCAACTCTGTTACTGGACACGCAACTGGAATAATTCTCGGCTTTGGACCACCACTCATTTTTATAAACAAAAATAAAATTATTTAACTTCTAACACAACACTAAAATCTTGCATCAGAAATGGTTTGTCATCCTGATTAGTTACAGATATACACAGTGATTCAAAGAAACTAGAACCTAATTTCTTAAACTGCACAGGAAATGTAACAACTACACTTTCGCAATAGGGTGCAGTTCCAGTCGGCAAGCATCTTAACAAAGTTGAAGACTTTCCATTGTGAACATTCTCAGTCGTGTTCAGTTCTTTTAAATAAATATTTAGCAATGTGTGTACTGACAAATGGACAGGATATCTTCCAGTTATTTTATCTTTTTTTGGTGTTAGTAGACGTCCATATATTGTTGATGATGATGCCCAATCTTCATTTGGAAGTGTATCTAAAAAACCAAGTAACTTTCCAAGACTAATTGATCATGAATACTGTATATCATTTGACAATTCCAATGTAACAAGTAAGTTAGCTGGATTTAAAGTTGCTTTTATTTTAAATTTAATTTGTAACCATTCAGCTAAAGTACAAAAGTCATAATACCCAGATCGTAAAGTATCACCAATCCTTATGCCATTAGCTACATAATAACTTTTATTATCTGTTACATTAAACCACCTTACAGTGTAGAACATTTCATGGATAGCTACAGACTTGCTACCATCACGATTATCAATCCCATTAGTTAACCACACTGGTTTGCTTGTATCAAGATTTGTTAATGTGATAAACATTTTTATTATCTCATAAAAAAGAACAATGGAATTTAAATCACCAACCATTACCACTACAAATGCATTTCAATTTAATGTGGATGCCAAGTACAATGTCGCACCAATTTATGAACAGAAAATAATTCAACTAAATCAGCTCAATATAGCTGTAAGTGAACAAGATTTATTTCAAGTGAAAATACCAAATTCCTTTGATCAATATCTAAACCCCCCAATTACAGATGATGCTACTGCAAAAAAGTGGTCCTCGAGCCCACTACAGATGTTTCAAAACCAGCTTAACTTTGCTATACTATGCTCAACTACAGGCTGCGGTGTTTCTTATACAGACCACTTGAATCACTCAAAAAAACTGATTAGGTCTGTGTATCGTTTCCACACATATTACCAGCTTAGAAGAATACTGTCAGAACTTCATATCCCACTGCCCACTGAATTTTCAACAGGTATAACAAACCAATGGATATGAAAGCATTTGAACAGATATGTAACGAATTTAATATAAGCGCTAAGTATGACTTCACACAAAAACTTGATGATCACAACGGCATGGGTACATTGTATTACGCTATGAGTCACAGACAATACCCTCAAGATTACTACCCCAGTTACACTTCATTATCATAAAAGTCACAAGTATGGTTAGGCTTAATAGAACAGAAACAATCTAATGGAAAACTGTCGGCAACAGATACTGCTCATCAGTATGTGTATGGGTCCTTTGTGTACTATCTTAGAGCGTTATGATGTGAATACAATGCCAAATGTCAAAATTTATTGTTTGGAGGCTGTGCTGTTTTTGTGCCCAAACCGCGGATTGTCATCTGCATCGGTCATGTTTTGAATTAAATATGTGTATATTTACGAGCTACGTTACAAGACAGAACCCGGAAGTATTATCACAACAGTCTGGGTCACGATGTCATAAGTAAGTTCTTTTTGTTTCGATTTGGTATTATCCAACATTAGAATTGATATTTACGTAATGCAGGTTGTAACGCACGCAGGCTTGCCCCCAGTTGTATACACAGACTCTCGCACAACAGACGCATACACCGCCACTGACTCAGACGGGCACATTCATGCGGTAAAACACAACTCACGGGCTTCCTTTCTAACGGAACTTTTATACAATATAAATCAAGAAAAACGCTTAAATAATTATCAAACTACATACACTACACCACACCAGCATCTCAACACCACATGCACACACACACAATATCAAAGCCAGGCTAGGTAGTAGTCTCTCACACTCCAACCCGTTTGGTGTTCTCGCCTGGTTACGTTCAGTCCTTTCACGTCTAGGCGTGCAAGTCCTTCGTACGATCCGAGTTGTCCTGTCTCTTGTACCGTGGACGTTCTCGTTACCCGTACCGTATCTTTGCTGTGACCCAAGTGTCTCGGCACCGGTCGCTCACTCCCCGAGTGAAGAGATGGAGAGATGACCTCGCATTAGGTCCCTGGTGACTTGACGTCTCGGCGTCCGTCGCTCCAACCTCCGACAAGCACTCTGAATAATAATAAAGTCCTAAATCGTAACACTTGCTAAACACACAACATATTGGATAATATGAGAAACATTACATAACCTTTCTGATACAAATAACTCACACGTTCATTCACACACACACACACACGTGCTTCATAACCCGACTACTTTCGTAACACCCCCATATCTCTGTCACTACCTTGAAACAGACTATAACCTAACGCTCTCGCTATACGTTATCCCATACGCTGGAAAAGACTATACTTAACCACGTACTACCTTCATAACAACATGGGCAAACACCCCTCACATTCCTTAATTATCCATCTCGGTAGATAAATATATACGAACCACCGGTTACCTCAATAACTTCCAAACCAACATAAATGAACCAAACCAGTCAACACTACACAACTAAATTAACTCCTGTCAACGTATACTATCTCTAACACAGTAACCATCAATAATACATATCAAAAACATACCTGAATTCTAGGTTTCAGAGTCTTGGAATACGGGCTAAGGTATCTCGGACACGTCTGTTCCCACTGAGGATAAAGCCCGGACTAACGTTTAGACCTCTGACAGACTGAGTTTTCGCCTACAACTCACTAAAACTCCCTGTACTATTCGTGTCTTACAGATTCCAAGTGGCCCACGTGCCACCACGGACTATCGTCACAAACAAACCGCTGACAACTACTGTACCATATTAAACCTACTGTGTAAACCCTATGCGTGGGCATAGAGTTTCATCAAAATTCCCCCTTCCTCGGTCCCTCTGAATACAACTTCGCTTGCTCCGAGCTCCCGTCGCGACTGATGCGACTGAACTGCGAGGAATGTTAGCTCGCATCGCGCCGACCCTACCGATGAATGGCTGCACACCTTTCATATTACCGAGAACTAAATCAACTACTGGCTCGTCGATGACACAAGAAATTAGATCACCGGAGAAAAACTCCGTGTCAACCTCTATCTTAAGCAATCCAGACCAAAAAGGTGACTGCCAAGCGTGTAATATGTAAAGAAGTACCCAACGGAGAAAGAAACACGCTTAGAAAAGACGGGTACAACACAATTTATTAATATTTCGGGTAAATACCCTTTGTCTAAATAGACAAACAAACAAACAGAGAGATTAGCCGCTACTTATCTTCATTGGCAGAAGGAATGTGGCACAGTTAAGATGAAGACAACACCGTCCACCAGCGGTAGGCAACCACCTCCCTCAGCTGAACACACTCCGCCCAGCTGTGGTTCCTCCCCGACTGGGACTGCAAAACTGGCCATGTGAGTGGGCTGCTCCGCCCCCTCCACCACACCAGTATCGCTAGGACATTGATGAACCAGATGGCCGTACCCCTGACAGGTGAAACACTGAGCCCCTGAACTAATGTTAGGACAGTCACGACTGAAATGACCGTACGCATGACACGCGAAACACTGAGTGTCCGAACTCGCAATACGACCACGACCGTACCCACTTCCCGATTTCTTGCCTCGTGCGTAAGGATCGCGAACGCCACTTAGTACCTCTATCCCCCCGTCGAAACTGGAAAGAACCTATCCCGTTAAATAGTTGGGCCCCACGCAAGGTATTGACGCCCCGATATCCCCCAGTCGTGTTAGCGGCGAGCAACCCGACTGGCGGCGGCTCGGTCCTACGCGCTAGGTTTTTCGTCGGATGCGCCAGCCAAAAAGCCTCCGCGTTCTGTACTAACTCATCTGTACTCTTGAGGTTACGCTCCCTCAAGAACACCGCTAGATCCTTGGAAACGCTACCAAAAAACCTGTTCCGCCAACACGAGATCAAATAATGCCTTGTACGTGTCTCTTACAGAAGTTCCAGTGTAGTGCGGAGGGTTTGGACCCCTATCCCCCCGTCGTGGGGCCCAATCTTGGACAGTTCGACCCAACGTACGAGCAAATGGGAAAATCGCTTGCCAAACGACACAAACGATTCCCCTGTCTCTGGCCGATAAGCTCTCTCAAGCGTTCTCTGAAACCCTCCGCACTACACTGGAACTTCTGTAAGAGACACTCCTTCAAAGTTTCGTAATCTACGTTCCGTATCAGGATAGGTACAGCAACATCCGCAATGGCCAGGCTGGACAGGATATGGCGAAGTAACTCCATCAGCTTCACCATCAAGTACAGGCTTTACAAGTCCCTCATAGTGTCTATTCTACTCTACGGCTGTGAGACTTGGACACTGCTTGCAGACTCAGAAAAGAAAATCCAGGCCTTTGAGAACAAGTGCCTGAGGAAGTTGCTCCGCATCTCGTACCGCGAGCACAAGACCAACGAATATGTACGGAGCATCGTCACTTCTCTGGTGGGCCCACATGAACCCCTTCTGGCAACCGTGAAACGGCGCAAGCTTGCTTGGTTTGGCCACGTGACCCGACACAACACATTGTCCAAGACTATCCTCCAAGGCACTCTCGAAGGAAGTCGTCGGCGAGGTCGTCAGAGAAAGAGTTGGGTCGCAAACATAAAAGAATGGACCGAACTCGAGATGTCAGACTTGCTTGCCACCGCCCAAAATAGAACTCAGTGGAGAGCACTGTCTGTTGCTGCTGCCTTTCAGTCCCCCCAACGCCCAGTTCGGGCAAGGGACTGATGATGATGATGATGATGATGAATCTACGTTCCCCGAAACGCTCAAACTATGAAAAAGACTTAAGGTCTGACCTTCTAGTACCGACCAACTCAACGCCTGCGCGTGAGCCTCGAAACGACACAAAAAAAGCGTCAATGGAGTCAACAGACTCCTTAAACGTCGGTAATCTAGGGAAATTACGTATGCCACGGCCTACTGAATCACTATCTGGAGCTGTTCTAGCATCTCGAGCTAGCTGTAGTTGCACCTCCCTATCTCTCTCTTCTTTATCTCTCTGGTACTCTAGTTCCTTCTCTCTTAACGCACGTTCCCTCTCGTCCTTCTCTCTCTGAAACGCTAGAGACTTCTCGTCTTTCTCTCTCTGAAACGCTAGTTCTTTCTCTTTTAACTCTATTTCCTCTTTCTTAAGTACTCTCTCTTTCTCTTCCCTCTCCCTCTGAATTTCTATCTCTTTCTCCTCCCTCTGTATCTGTATTTCCAGCTCTTTCTCCTCCCTAAGTTTACGAATCTTTAACTCTTTCTCGTCTTTCTGTTTCTGAACCAACAGTTCTTCCTTCCTAAGGACTCTTTCTCTTTCCCTGTCCTCCCTATCCTTACATTTCTCAACATAATCAAAAAGTTCATCGTCCCCAAGCCCTAGCCTCTCACCTTGTTTAATGTACACCTATACCTGGTCCACCTCCATATTTACAACTACAGCCTTCCAAAAATTTGAAAACGTAAAAATACAAATTAATGACAAAAATAGCAACAACCTACGCAAAAGCAACAGTGACCTACTTGAAGACGTCCAGATGGAACGAAAAATAACAAAGATAGAAAGAAGAGCAAGGAAAAAGAATACTACCTATACAAAAGGAAGAAACAAGTACTAACTCCTCGTAAGACCCAGAAAACTACAGAAATAACAGATCTTACCCCCTAGAATCGGAGAGGGGAACTAATACCAACAAGCACCCATATAACAATGAAACCTTATTCTAAGATCGCTACCCACTAGCGCCCGCAACTACTCTAAAATACCGCTAAAACAGGGTCACCACTGTAACGCACGCAGACTTGCCCCCAGTCGTACGCACAGACTCTCGCACAACAGACGCATACACCGCCACTGACTCAGACGGGCGCATTCATGCGGTAAAACACAACTCACGGGCTTCCTTTCTAACGGAACTTTTATACAATATAAAACAAGATAAACGCTTAAATGATTATCAAACAACATACACTACACCACTACCAGCATCTCAACACCACATGCACACACACACAATATCAAAGCCAGGCTAGGTAGTAGTCTCTCACACTCCAACCTGTTTGGTGTTCTCGCCTGGTTACGTTCAGTCCTTTCACGTCTAGGCGTGCAAGTCCTCCGTACGCTCCGAGTCGTCCTGTCTCTTGTACCGTGGACGTCCTCGTTACCCGTACCGTATCTTCGCTGTGACCCAAGTGTCTCGGCACCGGTCGCTCACTCCCCGAGTGAAGAAATGGAGAGATGACCTCGCATTAGGTCCCTGGTGACTTGACGTCTCGGCGTCCGTCGCTCCAACCTCCGACAAGCACTCTGAATAATAATAGTCCTAAATCGTAACACTTGCTAAACACACAACATATTGGATACTATGAGATACATTACGTAACCTGGCTGATACAAATAACTCACACGTTCATTCATATACACACACGTGCTTCATAACCCGACTACTTTCGTAACACCCCCATATCTCTGTCACTACCTTGAAACAGACTATAACCTAAAGCTCTCGCTATACGTTATCCCATACGCTGGAAAAGACTATACTTAACCACGTACTACCTTCATAACGACATGGGCAAACACCCCTTACATTCCTTAATTATCCATCTCGGTAGATAAATATATACGAACCACCGGTTACCTCAATAACTTCCAAACCAACATAAATGAACCAAGTCAGTCAACACTACATAACTAAATTAACTCCTATCAACGCATACTATCTCTAACACAGTAACCATCAATAATACATATCAAAAACATACCTGAATTCTAGGTTTCAGAGTCTTGGAATACGGGCTAAGGTATCTCGCACACGTCTGTACCCACTGAGGATAAAGCCCGGACTAACGTTTAGACCTCTGACAGACTGAGCTTTCGCCTACAACTCACTAAAACTCCCCGTACTAACCGTGTCTTACAGATTCCAAGTGACCCATGTGCCACCACGGACTATCGTCACAAACAAACCGCTGACAACTACTGTACCGTATTAAACCTACTGTGTGAACCCTATGCGTGGGCATAGAGTTTCACCACACAGGTTGTACCTCTAATGAGTACACCTATGAAATATATGTGTGCTTGGATGTAAAGCAGTTTTGTTGCGTGTATGAAGAACTGCGATATTTGGACTGCTGACAGATGATGTTAACTGAGTACGATCGAATGTGTAATGTCAGCTTGTACAGTTTGTGACTTAGTAATTTTGGTTCACGGCCGCCACATGTCGACGTTTTGCAGACTGAAGTAGAACCTCCGTCCACTTCGTCGCCGAGCGTCTATTCCAGCCCAGAGAGACCACTTACCAAAGGAAGGGGTAGAGGAAGGGGAGTACGCAGAGGGAGTGTCAGAGGGCAAAGGGCTGGAGCTAGAGGTAGGAGGGCACAAGCAGCAGTAGGAATCGAAGAGGGTTCCTTGGCAGCCATCAAAGGGAGAAAAGAGATTGAACGGAGTCTGTCCACAAAATAAATCACACAACAACGCATCATCCCACTAAATGCAACATTGGTTTATTCATGTTTCGCTGTGCTCTCATTCAGTTGCAAAGACCCAAGTCTGCCTTTCTGAGGAGACCATCCACGTTTAGTTCCTTTGTCATGTTACTAATTTCAGAAGCACATGTATGTTAAAACACTTTTTCACAGTCCCCTGAGTGGTCATTTTGTAAAGGTGTAAATGTACGCAGAGGTCACAGCTCTAATTCCCTTCTCCCATGCATGCTGAATATTTTGACATTTGCTACAAACGTAAAACAAAAACTGCTTACCTCGAGAAGTCTCGTGCCTGACTGCTTCATGCAGCAGTTCTTTTCTATATCCGACGGCATTTCTCGACAATGCCCACAGACACAACAATCTGGTTTGTTGGACGGACTGTCAGGTGGATGGTAGCCTTATTGAGGACGCTGGGGTGGTGCTCCAACACATCAAAAACAAGGTTTGGATATTTTCCCAACATGTCCGAGAACAGCTCCCTCACCAGTCTGTCTGCAAAAGCATCTTTCAGCAGCACTTGTACAAAAAAACAAAACAACAGGCATTTGTACATCAACATTTTGGGAGAGGGGTGGGGGTTGTTTGGTTATAAAATTAAATTAATGACAATTTTGGCGGAAAGGGGGGGGGGGCGGGGGAGGGGAGAGACACTCCACCCCATCCCCCCACACCCCACCCCCTGCGCTGAAAAATGAATTTTTCTCTAAAGCGAGGCAGGTGGGAGGGTCCTTAGAGTAATGCCAACGGTAAGTATTTTTCGAAAAAATACATTTTAGAGAAAAATTCATTTGTTTCCTCAAAAACATTACCATGGCATTACTGATAGGAAGAATAACGAAAAGGAGGAGGGTGCCGCCCGCCATACCCTTGTCATGAGAACATGTTAAACGAGGCGCCCTGGGCGCGAACTCCCGACGATTTCACCTAAGCGTTACCTAGGGCGCCGGGGGCGCCGGGAGGGAGTGCTGCGCCGCCGAGACATCACCGACGAGGGCCAGGTTCTCCCGCTAGCCTGAGAGGTCTCGTAGGTAGAAGCGGGCGAAGGTGGAACTCGTTCGCCACCCGACGGCCGCCACAATGTCCCGCACCGCACAATTTCGGTCGAGGGCGAGACTCGCAGAAACCGCTCGGACCTCGTGCGCTCGAATCCGTAGTCTCTGTGCTCCGTCCGGTGAGAGTTCTTCATAAGCGGAGCGGATGATCCCGCGAATCCAGGAGGATATAGTCTGCGCCGAAATATCGTCCCTGCCGCGTCTCAGGGGAAGAAAGAGTCGTTTCCGGACCCGTCGAAAGGGCCGCGATCGGCGCAGGTAGATCCGCAAGGCCCGTACCGGGTCCTGCTGTCGGGACTCCGGGGAACGGTCAAAACTCTTAAGCGGGCGGAGGGTCATGGTCTGCGCTCCTCTTAGGGAAGCCTATTCTTGGCGAGAAAGGAAGGTTCGTCATCAACTGGACGGAGCCATCCGCGCGAAACTGGAGGCATGTCAGTTTTACGATAGTGCAATGGTTCATGTCACCTGCTTGTCCGTTCTCCCTTCATCTGTGTGTATAGGAAAGAAATTTGAGTGTACATACTATTGGGTATAAGAAGCTTGTTACTGTAGCAGTATAAGCATATTTTGCAGTTTTTTTGTTGTTGTTGGTGACACATGCAAACAACCAGACTGCAATAGCTTTTGAAAAGGAAAGTATACCAAGCAAGTTCATGAGTATTAATTTGCTTATTATACAACATATCAACACATGTGTGAAAGAAAGGGAAACTTTATGGAGTGGGTATATAATTATTATAACTCAAAGTTATCTCTTATTCCCATGTGTATAGTCCAGTGATAGCTTCCATCAATTTAAGCTTCATGATATACCTTACCTTCTTTTTTTTCATCAGTCCAGCTGCCTCCGTGTCACTGAGAATTGTCTCCACACCTGAGAGCTTGCCTTCACTGAAATATCACACACACACACACACACACACACACACACACACACACACACACACACACACACATACACACACACACACACACACACACAATTTAAAAATCAGAACACATTTGTTCTCCCTTCTTTCAGTCAGGTTTTAAAAATGTATTTTTCTCTAAAATGTATTTTTTCAAAAAATACTTACCGATGGCATTACTACTAGGAATGGTTCGCTTAGCATACCCAAAACTCGTTGTGTACATCACAACCGGGGAGGCGACTCTAGGGAGTCCTTACCAAGATACTCTGAGTAGCCTCCCCTGTCTCCCTATCCGGTGGCGCGCTCACCGTTTCCCGCCAGTCTCTGAGCCTTAGCTTCACTGCGGCAAGCGCTGAAGGCGGTGGGGGGGGGGGGGGGGGGGGAGGACCTCTGAGTAATACCATCGGTAAGTATTTTTCGAAAAAAAACCACAACATTTTATAGGATAATTCATTTATTTTCTCAAAATCTTTACCGATTGCATTACTACTAGGAAGAATGGCGAATAGGAAGGGGATGCCGCATTACTCGGTACACCTGTCCCATGCTCGAGCGCCTCCGCGCGTAACTATCGAGGCCCCCCCCCCCCCCCCTACGCGCCCACTCCTGACAATTTTAGCTAGGCGTTTCCCATGGCGCCAGTGGCGCCGGGAGGGAGTGCTGCGCCGTCGAGATGTCCCCCAGTAGGGCAAGGTTGTCGTGCTGGCCGGATAGGTCTTGCAGGTAGAAGCGGGCGAAGGTAGACTCGGCCCGCCAACCCACGGACGCCACAATGTCCCTCACTGCGCAGTTGCGGTCAAAGGCGAATTGCAGCCACTGCACTGACTTCGTGTGCCTGGATGCGCATCGTCCTTGGCTTGTTCGGGGGCGAGCTCTTTGTACGCCGCCCGGATCACCCCGCGGAGTCAGGAAGAGATCGTCTGCGCCAAGATGTCTCGTCTGCCCGGAGCCAAGTGCAGGAATAGGCGTGAGCAGGTACACTTTAAGCGCCCTGACGGGGTCCTGTAACGGGACTCCCTGGTCTGGTCCGTCGCCCTGAGCGGACGGATGGTCAAACTTGAGGCGCGGACGCTGTGAAGCGATTCTTGACCAGAAACGTAGGGTTAGTGAGGAGCTACACCGAGCCGTCGACCCTGAGTTGGAGACAGTATGGTCGCACCGATAGGGCGTGTATCTCGCTGACCCGAGAGGCTGTGGCGAGGGCAAGCAGGAAGCAGGTCTTCCTGGTCAGGTCTCCAAGTCGCGTTCGTTGCAGTGGCTCGAACCGGTCCGAGTTGAGCCAGGTTAGCACCCAGGACAGGTCCCAGCGCGGAATCAGCGAGCGGGACGCCAGTCGCTGCAGATCGAAGTGCGCCATACGATCCGATCCGTCTTTGCAGGTACAAGGGTCCGGTCGGCCCAGGTGTCGATAAGTGTCTGCCACCATTGCTAGGTATCCTCGGACGGTAATGGGGACCAGGTTCTGCTTGGCCAATAACCACAGGAAAAACTCGGCCAGCTGAGGGTGAGTCAGGTCCGTGGAGGTGAGTCGCTCCTCTGCGCACCAGGCCTGGAGTACTCGCCACTTCCCCTCATAGACGTTACGGGTAGATGCCCTCCGAGCCGCTGCGATAGCTTCCACTGCCGCACCCGAGAATGCTCGGGCTTGCCTGACAATATCCAAGCGTGTAGCAGCAGTCGTTCCGGGCACGGGTGAAACAGCTGTTGCCGGGGCTGCTTGAGCATCGTCCGCGGAGTGGGGGGCTTCAGCGGAATGTCCGTGGCGAGGCTCAGGAGGTCTGTGGTCCAGCTCTTGGACCAGCTGAAAAAGCAACAAGGATCAGGATCGCGTTGCTGCCCCTGGGCTTCCGGAGCACCTTCGGCACCAGCACTGTCGGCGGCAACGAGTACGCCAGAAGTCCGTCCCACGGGATGGAGAGCGCGTCTACGGCCCAGGCTTGTGGATCCGGAATGGGGAAGACAAAGAGTGGCCGCTTCGTTCCACCTCGTGGCAAAGAGGTCGATCATCGGTGTCTCCCAGCGCGCGCAGAGTGACTGTGTGAAGCAGCTGGCCGCGGCGGGAAAGAGAGTCCGCGAGGACGTTGAGATGGCCCGGGATGTGCCGCGCCCGCAGCGTGATGCCCCGATCTCTGCACCACCGGAGGACCTGGTACACGAGGATGCAGAGGGAGGGCGCGCGCGTACCGCCCTGGTTCTGTATGTAGGCCACCACTGTCGAGTTGTCGGAGAGCACGAGGATCTCCTGGCGCGCGAGGCGTTCCTCCCACTCGACGAGCGCGAGCCACACGGCTTTCTTCTCCAGCCGGTTGATGTGCCTGCCTGCCTGCGTGTTCCCGCGTCTAACCGCCCGAGGCTGTGACGAACTCCGGCAGCAGATGCGCCCCCCAACCGGAGAGGCTCGCGCCCGTGCAGACGGAGAGCTGAGGCGGGGGGAGACGAGGGGTACCCCCGACGCTAGCCAGGATCTGTCCGTCCACCGTTGGAGATGGGACTTGACGAGCGCCGACACTGGAACCAGGGTAGCCAGATCGCCCGAGGAGGGGCGACAGTGCAGGAGCAGATGTAGCTGTATCGGTCGAGTGTAGAGCCTGCCGAGAGGTAAGAGATCCGCCGCCGCGCTTAGGAGGCCAAACAGTTGGAGCCAGACCCTGGCCGGGGGAGCCTGTACGCGAAAGACTTGCAGCGCTACCTCGGCTATCTTCTGTATCCGCTTCTCGGGGAGTCGTACTCGGTTGATATCGGTCAAGAACTCCATGCCTAGGTGGATAAACCTGCTCGACGGAGTGAGATCGGACTATCCTCCGTTGACAAGGAACCCGAGCCGGCGGAGCAGAGTCAGCAGGCCATCCCTGTCCTCCAATTCTTGCACCGTCTGGTTCCGGAGGAGCAGATTGTCCAGGTAGTTGGAGGTTGAGCTGGAGGCTGTCTGTCGGAACCTGGAAACGACTTCGTCTATGATCCTGGTGAAGACCCACGGGCTGAGTCCGAACGGCAGGGACAGAAACTGATACACCACCCCGCGGAAGGCGAAGCGCAGATACCGCCGCGACGACGGGTGGACGGTACGTGTAGATATGCGTCCGCTAGGTCGAGGCTCACGGCGAAATCCTGGTGCTGCACCGCCGCCCGCAGAGCCCTGGCTGTTTCCATCCTGAAGCGAGGGGCCGAAATGTACTTGTTTAGTGCCGAAAGTTCTATTACCGGCCGCCACTTGCCTCCGGGCTTGGGAACGAGGAAGAGCCGACTGTAGAAAGCTGGGGAGTCGTGCCGGCCGACCACCTCCGTGGCCTCCTTCTGGAGAAGGGACATAATAATAATAATAATAATAATAATAATAATAATAATAATAATAATAATAATAATAATAATAATAATAATAATAATAATAATAATAATAATAATAAGCGCATTAAATAGGCGCTTTATCCCAATTGAAAATCGGCTCAAAGCGCCGCCGCGAACTGAACCCAACAAGCACGCTCACGTGAATCACGCGCATTCACTCACACACTGTACATAAACACAGAACATTCACGTGGTGCTAAGGGCAAGCTCAAGCGAGCTACTGAAGTTTTTGGAAAGTCAAAATCGTTTGTATTTGAAATTTGATTAAGTGGGCTGAAGCTGATACCAAAGTGGAGGGGGAGGAAGAGCCGGAGTACCCGGAGAAAGAACCCCCGACGGTCCGCCCGAATTTAAGGTGACACTTACTAGAGGAGAAAAATCCGACACCGGAACCCGTAATCGAACCTCGCACCCTTAGCATTGGTGGCGGGCGCCTTAACCACTGCGCCACGGACCGCCCCACCCCACATCACCTCGCCGTGCTCGCTGCCGCCTTGTCCCGATCCCCCGGTACCCGAGTCCACAGGGGTGAGCGTCGCAATCCTCAGACCCTCTGTGACGGCCGATAGAATCCAAGGGTCGTCCTGGAACAGTTGGCGCCATGCGCTGCTGTAGAGGGCTAGTCTCCCGCCGACCCTACAGGAATCGGTGGGAGGGCGAGTCAGCGAGCCCGGCCGCGCCCTCGCTTCCGGGCGCCGCTGGCCCAGGTAGGGGAGGGTGCGGGGAAAGAGCGCGAACGTGCGGGAAGGGAGCGGAGGCCGCCACGGCCCCTAGGAGACTGGGTGGCGGAGGGTCTGACGAACCGCGGGCCGACTGAAAGCGCGTGGAGACCTGACAGAGCTCCTTTGCTGAAATCTTCATCGTCTGCCACGTCGGTCCGAACAGCAGCTCTCCGCCGAAAGGTGCCTGGCGCAGCTGCGTCTTCAACGACGCTGGGAGTGCGGGGCAACGTCCGAGCAGCTCGTCCCGACGCAGGAGGTCGCAGTTGACGGCCGCCGCCATGGAATTATACGAGGAGTGGTACGCCGCCCTATTCGCCGCCACTAGTACCGCGTGCATACCGAGGTGCCGAGCCGGAAAACATGACTACGGACTGCGTCGCCATCTCGAGGAAACGCGCGCACGCCAGCGAGTTGCAGGCGAAGGAGTGGACGCCGTCGTGTCCAATCCCCGTGATACCTGTGTCCCCGTCTGTAACAACGCCTCCTTGTCTGCGGCCGTAAGGGGACAGGAGAACGCCTGCGAGTGACCTGCATACCAGTCCTGGTGGAAGCTGATATCCATCCCCGCCGGCCATCGGGAGTCCGAGAAGAAGCCCTGATCCCCGAAGCCGTCCTGTCGCAGGCGCGTCGAGAAAGCCTCTGCTAGGTCTCTGAAGCCCGGAGGTTGAGGAAGAGACTTGAAACGCTTGGGCTGCCGCGGAGCGTCGACCATCGCTGAAGCCTTCCTCTCCAGAGGCGGTATTGGAGGGCAGCACTTCGGGGAAAGGAAGGACGCGATGAGCCGGGACGCCTCGTCCAAGGAGCGGCGAACATGCCCCGCCGGAGCCGCGCTGACCGAGGAGGCGGGGGATGATGGAAGGTCGCTGGGCGAAGCTGGCGGAACGTCGCCTACAACCAACGCTGACGCCGAATCCTCTGGGTGAAGTCTGAGCGCCTTGCGGTCGTGGCGCTTCCTATCCCCGAGCGCCGAGGGGACCGAGGCCGCTGGGTGTCCCTCTCCAAGCTCCTAAGGCGAGGGGGTGGCGCTCTGGGTGTCCGATCACGACCGGGAAGTACGTCCCGTCGGCTGGAACGGCTGACCGAACTTCCGTCCGCGCTGCGGAGGGCTTCGGTCTAAGTATCTTTGCCCTGGCGGAGAACCGTATCTCGCCTGTGTGTCTGTTCTCCGCCCCATGCCCCCGATACATGGGTACGTGGCCTGTCCGATCGGCGGCTAACTTTCCTATCCCTCTCTGAGAGGCGCGTCCTGGATGCGGCCTGGTGACGGCGCTGGTCCGGCCTAAGCCTGGCGGGCACTAACCTCTCAGAAAGGGGGGTGGGGGTGGGGGGGGGGGGGGCTGCCTGGGCTCTCTCTCTCTCTCTCTCTCCCACCTGGAGGGTGTTTACTTCGCCCAACGTCCTTTCTGCGGCGGGACCGAGCTCCTGATGCTGACACACGCCTAGGGGACGAGTCCCGTCGTGGGCGGTTCGGCATATCCCAGGCCTTAGAAAGGCGGGGTGGAGCTCCTGGTGCCAACATAAGCCATAGGGAAGGGAGGTCCAAACACCCCAAAAAAGGGTCTGTTATAAGATTTTGAACTTTTTTATTGAGGGGGAGGGGATGGGGGGGGGGGGGGGGGGGGGGCGCAGATCCACCCCTGTGTTGTATTACACAATTTACATAACTTAGATAAATACACATTATGCTAAAACTGGTTAAACGTATTTGATACTGTGATGTAGTTTAGAGATCTGCATGCCTGCTGCTGAAATGGAGACAAGTGTGTGACACACACACACACACACACACACACACACACACACACACACACACACACACACACACACACACACACACACACACACGCACGCACACACACACAAACACAAACTTTAGTTTTCTGATCTTGCAAATAGCATTTGAGAATTTGCAGACTTCTGATCTGTGATAATAAGAACTACAACTTAACCATGTTAGTATTACCCCTCTGTTTGTCTGTCTGTCTGTCTATCTATCTGTCTGTCTCTGTGTATCTATCAACTTTATTGCTTAATATTCTGTATCATGCTACTTCGATCTGTTATGATATATTCAACTTGCATCGTATTTGCACGCTCGAATATTAATGTGTGCGTGCGTGCATGTGTGCGTGATTGTTACAGTAACGCATCACTCAAGTAACAGGCATGATGTGTTATCCTTGTGTTGCCTTACATATGACTGAATGTGTGTATGTGTTTATGTGTGTGTGTGTGTGTGTCTGTGTGTGTGTGTGTGTGTGTGGTGCAACGCATCACTCGAGTAATGACCGTCTTGTAGTAAAACTGACTCGAGTAATGACCGTCTTGCATTACTCTTGCGCTGCATATCTGGCACACACGTGTGTGTGCGCGTGCGTGCGTGATTGTAACGCATAACTCGAGTAACAGGCATCATGCGTTACCCTCGTGTTGCCATACATCTGACTGAATGTGTACTGATGTGTGTGTGTGTGTGTGTGTGTGTGCGCGCGCGCGCATGTTTGTAAGGCATCGAGTAACGGGTGTCTTACGGGTGTAGGGGGCTCTGGATAGAGGTAGCACCTTTGCTGTTCGGCAGCTGCGTCCTACATAGGACGGACGGGCATCACTGGTCCTCATCCATCTCCTTAATCTCTTACGTGCTGGCTCCAAGCGCCACACCCTGGCAAACCACCTCAGCTGGTGGGCTAAACCACGTGAGGGGGTGGTGTTCACATTGCACCACTAGGCGGATGAGCTGTTTCTGACAGCCAACGGCTACAGGACGGAGGAGATCAGGTTGGATCCAACGGCCAAATGTGGGGGAGTAAACCTTTCAAATCAGGAGTGGAGCCCCGAAGGCAGACAGCTGCCTGTATTCACGCACTGTTCTGGCAGCTCCTGCAGCCAAACTGGTGCCAAACGTACTGCTTTGCATTCCTTTGGATACATCAGTGAGGCCGAGAGGGGGATCTTGACGACTGGGCACCCCAGGATCTCCATACACTTCGCCCAGGCTTGCGCCCTGGAGAGGTCACTCCAGTGACTGACCCAGCAAGCGCATATACCCATTGTCTTCCGAGACAGGATGCCAAAAAAAAAAACGTTATTCTCAGTTGTGCTGCCTTACAACTAGCACATGTGTGTGTATGTGTGTGTGTTACAGTATGTATGTGTGTGTGTGTGTCTGTGTGTGTGTGTGTGAGTTAATATTCTTTCATATAATCTATGATCACTTTTAAGTTTATTTAAATCTAATGTATGCGCACGCATGAGTATGTGTGCGCGCGCACGCGCGTGTGTGTGTGTGTGTGTGCGTGTGTGTGTGTGTGTGCATGCGTGCGTGATTGTAACGCACCAATTGAGTAACAGGCACCATGCCTTACATCTGACTGAATGCATGCGTGTATGTGTGTGTGTGTGTGTGTGTGTGTGTGTGTGTGTGTGTGTGTGTGTGTGTGTGTGTGTGTGCACCTATCACTTTACATCACCTTGCGAAAATCGCGGAACCTCCAATAAACAGCCACTCCACTTGGAAGAACTCGTGCTAGCGGTTGCCATCTTTGATGAATCGGCTTACTGAGCAAGCCTCGTTTGCGATTCAAAATGGCCACAACGTGAATAAGGTCTATTTTAAAGGACCCCGATTATATATCAGTGATAATGCTGTGGCTACAGTGCTATCATTCTTGTCTGTTAGAGGTACAGCGTCCTTGAATCTCGATGCAATATCGACAACTGTCAGTGCATACTTGTATCATTTTTTCCTTATAGTATCATGTGGAAGAAACAAGAGGTCCATTTGGTGTGTGTCATTAGGGGTGGTGTTTTCAACATGCGGTCCTGTTATTTTTATTGGTGCCGGCAAATATACCTGCCATATAGCTTGCCTTTGCAGCCACTGTTTTACTTGATCGAGTGTAACATCATTTACAGCAGCAGACAATTTCTCTACTGCAGTTTTTCCTTTCCAGTAGCCAATTGGGGAGTAATATATTTGGGATATTTTAGCTCCAACCCTTGTCATTTCTTCTAGTGCGAAAAACGCCTGTAAAATAAACAAATGTCATTCCTACTATAAACTCTCTTGGCTTGACTTCACGAACGAAGATTTTATAGGAGTTGCCCATGACGTCTGCAGGCTTGTTCGTGGCTGCGGAGGCCAATCCGGGACAGGCAGGTTCGACCGCAGTGGCTGCAGGGGAAGGTATGGCCAGGGTTCTGAGTTGCGGCATCTCTGTTTTTTCTCCTGAGCCGCTTGTCCTTAAGGCTAGCTCTGCGAGAGTCCTCAAAGGAGGCAGTTGCCTTGTAAATTGTGGAGCGCCAGGTGTCACGGTCCACAGCAAGCGAGGACCACTGATGGTGGTCGATTTGGCAGGCACTAAGTGACTTCTTGAGACAGTCTTTGTATCTCTTCTTTGGTGCCCCTCTGTCACGGTATCCAGTAGCAAGCTCGCCGAACAGGGTGATCTTTGGTAGGCGATGATCCTCTATCCTGGAGACATGCCCCGCCCAGCGGAGCTGTGTCCGCAGCAGCAAGGCCTCGATGCTCACAGTTTCAGCCTGTTCAAGGACCTCGACGTTGGTGACATAGTCACTCCAGTGAATGCTGAGGATGGTACACAGGCAGCGCTGGTGGAAGCATTCGAGGAGTCGTAGTTGGCTGCGGTAGAGGGCCCAGGACTCGAACCATACAGCAGGGTGGTGAGGACCACAGCTCTGTACACGCTGATCTTGGTGCATGTTTTCAGCTGTTGATTGTGCCACACCCGCTTGAAAAGTCGCCCGAAATCGCTGTTCGCTTTTGCCAGCCTGCTGTCAAGCGCCTTGTCCAGCTTGGCGTCCAACGTGATAATGCAGCCAAGGTAAATAAACTGGTGCACTGACTTTAGTTCAGACTCGCCAATGGTGATGTGAGGAGGGCGATACACTGTTTTGGGTGCCGGCTGATGGAGGACCTCAGTCTTTTTCAGACTGACCTCGAGTCCAAAGAGCTAGGCAGCGTCTGTGAAGCAGGACGTGATGCGCTGCAGGGCTCTCTCTGTGTGTGCAACGAGGGCAGCGTCATCAGCAAAAAGCAGCTCACGAATCAGTTGGTCTAGGGTTTTTGTGTGGGCCTGCAGTCGTCTGAGGTTGAACAGGCTGCCATCGAGACGATACCTGATGTACACTGCATCGTCATCATCGAGGTCTACTGTGGCCTGCTTCAACATCATGCTAAAAGAGATGGTGAAGAGGGTCGGTGCCAGCACGCAGCCTTGCTTTACGCCGTTGAGAATAGAGAATGGTTCTGAGAGGATATTGTTGTGTCTGACCTGGCCTTGCTGGTCCTCGTGTAGCTGGACAATCATGCTGAGGAACTTTGGGGGACAGCCAAGTCGCTCCAAGATCTGCTACATGCCTTGCCTGCTCACAGTGTCGAACGCTTTTGTTAGGTCGACAAACGTTATGTACAGCCCTTTGTTCTACTCGCGGCACTTCTCCTGAAGCTGTCTCAGCACAAAGACCATATCGGTGGTGCTCCTGTTTGCTCTGAAGCCACACTGGCCCTCTGGGGGGTGGTCTTAAGCGATGGCAGGTACCAGCCGATTCAGGAGCAACCTTGCAAGAATTTTCCCAGCAATGGACAGCAGAGTAATTCCCCGATAGTTGGAACAGTCAGACTTCTCACCTTTGTTCTTGTACAGGGTGATAACGACAGCATCATGGAGATCCTTTGGTAGTGTTCCTTCCTCCCAGCAGCAGAGAAAGAGGTCATGGAGCTTGTTGTGCAGTGCTGTGCCTCCATGTGTTTCCAGATCTCTCATTCCTACTATAACAAACATTATTCTCCATTTCTTTGTTGCTGGCTTGGCTGGTAGAAGTCACTAAGTTTTGGTTGCGGTATGCTTACATCTTCACAAGTAACAATGTAGTATTATTTAATAGCGTCATGAACATTTGAAAATGTATGCTGTGTGTGATTTTTTAGTCTAAGTTTTTCATTGATGAAATCAAGTCTTTCTAGTCTTTTTTTCATGTAATCCTGTTCTCCTTGGGCCAGTTTTTCTGCTGCTTCGTTGTGACGTCTCATTTCTGTTTTACTTTCTTCCTTACTCATTTTGGAAAAGAGGTAATTTTATCCACTAAAGCAAGTGCATTAACTACAGCACCACCAATGATAACAGCCAATGTTGCCATATTTTTTTTTATTTACATAGATACATTTTCAGTTTCAGGAATAATTTCTTGCTTAACAAGAAAATCTTTTGCCACAATCGATGCTGTGATAATTGCAACTAGTTTGACACTGTCCTCAAAATACATTTTGCTTAGATCAGAGAAAGATAATAGGAGACCCGTAAGACAATGAATTCAATAGAGCCGCATCCATCATTAATTTACGCCATTTTTAATATCAAAATTTTGACCCCATTTTTACCCCCCGTTAATTCTAAATCAACCCTTTGATTTTAAAAAAGTGACGAGCATGACGGATGCGGCCTTATTGATCTGATTATCTTACGGGTCTCCTATTATCTTTCTCTATAACTATTGTCTCTATAAAAACCTAATCATGAACCTGATCAAGTAATGCCAAGTGAAACTTAATACTTATTAACAAGTTGCAACTAACTTTTAGGAACCTGCAGAGGTAACCTTTAAGTGTGTTGTCATAAGAACTTATTAATTACTTACCCTAAGTTCTTACAAGTACTTACCCTAAGTTCTTACAAGTACTTACCCTAAGTTCTTACAACAACTTGACTCAAGTCCCAAGACACTGAGACAGATTTATCAAGATACAAGGACAATAAAAAAACTTTTTTTTCTCAGTAATACTCAGGTGGTGGTGCTGATGGGGTTAAATAATCAGGCACAAGTGGTGTAAATGACGTGTCATCTCTCTGCGAAGCATATGACAAAAATATTGATTGATTACCAAATCTGATTTTTATTTGTTTAAAAGATTGTGTAGTTTTTCTGTGGTTTCCTGTACCCCTATCCTTTTTCCCTCTGCTAAAAAACTAGCCTTCAGTCCTTCAACATTCACAGGAGATTGACTACGCATCTTATTTTGTATTTCAGATTTCTGTTTCTTGTAGTTATTCAAATCATCTTGGACTCTCTTAAATTCTTCGTCATCAATAAAATTATCATTCAATGCCTTACTGATAATAAGTTTCATACTGCTCAGCTTTGCACCAGCAAGCGTACTCAATGCTTCATGTTTCTGTAATTTTGTGTGAAACCTCTTGTTCAAGGCCTCCAAACCAAAGCAAGCCAGACATGTAGCAACGCTAACACCCTCAACTGCTATTCCAGCCAAACTTCCAATTCCCGTGGCGAACAAAACTATACCCCCTACAGAACATGAAGCTGAAACTGCACCAATAGCCATAGAAGTGTTTTGAACAGAATTGAAAACGGTCTTATACCGTCTCTTACACCGTGAATATTTTGCTTCTTCTCCTTCCAAATATTTCAAAGCTTCTGTAATATTATTTAATCTGAATGCATCTGCCTGTAATGTTTTATCTGAAGCAATTGGCACAGCTGTCACCTGTGGATCAGGCGCAAGTGTTGTTTTAGTCATCTCATTTGTTTCAGTTGGATCAAGCGTCGGTAGTTGCGGATAGAAGTTTACCATTTTTTTTATTGACAAATATTTTTTTTAATTTAATCAGCAATTACATTTTGCAACTCTTCAAAAGTATACAATTTGCTGGCATAATAAAATGCAACAAGATCAATGTGTTCAAGGTTTATGTAAGTTAGACGAACAAAAGTTGTTTTGTCAACCACCACCTTGACAGCGGGAATACTGCTTGAAACATTAATAACATCATTATTTTTTGTAATGGCAATAAAGACCTTTGATGATTCTGTTACTGTTTCATTCCATGTAAGTTTAATTCCTTGTGCTATATTTGCCTCTTTTGCAGAAGCAACAGATTTCATGATAATTTCAAATACTATTGTCACTTCTCTAGCCACGACTAAGCTTGCTGGCATAAACACAACAGAAGTATCTGATCTACCCTTTCTAGTTGTAAGAAGATACCGCCGTCTCTCATAATTTTCAACTTTCAGTTTTTCTCTGCTATTGTTGTCTGGGGCAAAACTTGGAACAAGGCTTACAATAAGCGGCCCTGAATTAACAACCTTCCTAAACACTAAGGCACCTTCGTCATCAGTGTATACATAAGGACTAATAAATTCAATCTTTATGTCCCAGTCAATTGTGGGTGGTGGTGCCGGTACAGGTGAAACCACCCACTTACTACCTACATGTATTAAGTTGTAGGGCACATTATTTACAGGTGGAGTAGGTACAGTAACATCACGAAGCTGACCAAGTTTAGGAATCTGTCTTTCACCATCTTTCATGTCGACAATTACTTTCCTCTTGTACATACCAGTTGAATCAAGTTCAAAACCATATATTTCTCCAATTTCCCCTTCCTTCTCAAAATCCTGGACGTCTGCCAAATCTTTCAACTCTGTAACCGGACACGCAACTGGTATGATTCTCGGCTTTGGACCACCACTCATTTTTTATAAACAAAAATAAAATTATTTAATTTCCAACACAACACTAAAATCATGCATAACAACTGGTTTGTCATCTTGATTAGTTACAGATAAACACAGTGACTCAAAGAAACTAGAACCTAATTTCTTAAACTGCAAATTAGGAAATCTAACAACTACACTTTCACAATAAGGAGCAGTTCCAGCTGGCACACATCTCAACAAAGTTGAAGGCTTTCCATTGTGTACATTTTCAGTAGTGTTTAGTTCTTTCAAATAAACATTAAATACTGTGTGTACTGCCAAATAAACAGGACGTTTTCCAGTTATTTTAATTTTTTTTTGTCTTCATTGTTATAATACCAAACTCAAATTCATCAATATCATCTGATCTATACCAATCTTCGTCAATATAAAATCCAAGTAAATATGCAAATTTATCTGAGATCCTTAACCAATTTTGTGTCAGAAATTCTAATGTAACAAGTAGGTTAGCTGGATTTAAAGTTGCTTTAATTTTAAAATTACTTTGAAACCATTCAGCTATAGTACAAAAGTCATAATATCCAGGTGGTAAAGCTTCAGTCTTACCATCTAAATTTACTTTATTATATATATCATCTTCTACATTAAACCATTTTACTGTGTAGAACATTTCATGGATAGCTACAGCCTTACTACCATCATGATTATCAATCCCATTAGTTAACCACACTGGTTTGCTTGTGTCAAGATTTGTTAAGGTAATAAACATTTTTATTATCTCATATAAAAAAGGATGGAATTTAAATCACCAACCATTACCACTACAAACGCATTTCAATTTAATGTGAATGCCAAATATAATGTTGCACCTACTTATGAACAGAAAATAATTCAATTAAACCAGCTTGATATTGCTGTGTCTGAACAAGATTTATTTCAAGTGAAAGTACCAAACCCATTTGATCATTACCTAAACCCTCCAATAACAGACGACTCAACTGCAAGAAAGTGGTCCTCAAGTCCACTACAGATGTTTCAAAACCAACTTAACTTTGCCATACTGTGTTCAACTACAGGCTGTGGTGTTTCATTTACAGACCATTTGAATCACTCAAACAAACTTATTAGATCTGTCTACCGTTTCCACACTTACTACCAGCTTAGAAGAATACTGTCAGAACTGCATACACCACTGCCCACTGAATCCAGTTTCAACAGGTATAACAACCCCATGGATATGAAAGCATTTGAACGGATTTGTAATGAATTTAACATAAGCACTAAGTATGACTTCACACAAAAACTTGATGATCACCACGGCATTGGTACATTGTATTACGCTTTGAGTCACAGACAATACCCTCAAGATTATTACCCTGGGTACACTTCATTCTCATCTAAATCTGAAGTCTGGTTAGGATCAATAGAGCAGAAGCAGACTAATGCGTGGACCACATTTATTTTAGACAAAAGTGACGGGTTTACTCAAGCAGGAGTCGAGCGCGTCAATGAGTCTATCAGAACATATGTCTGGTGTATACTAGGAGCACAATCACTAACAAAATCAAACATTTTGAATGGAAGTGGTAAATTTGAAGCACAAAAACAATTTCTTGCAAATCTTGAAGATTCAATTAATTCACCCTCTCAGATATGCCAGATCAAAAGTTGACTTTGTAGTTGGTATCGGTTTATACATGTTGCCATCTGACCTTCAACTCCAAATGGGTACAATAACAAATTATAATAATGAAATCATTGTTGCAGGGGTTGGTCAAAAATTAGGACTCAATCAATCTGTAAACTTGGGGGCCACAACCACACATGTACAGTCATTAAAATCATTACAGACGGTAACACCCCCGGCCCCGGCCCCGACCCCGGTCCCCACACCGGCACTCATACAAGTGGTAACCCCTACACCAACCCCTGACACACATGAGTCAGAAAGAACTGCATTGGTAATAGGCCTCACTGGATTAGGAGTATTACTTCTTTATCTGTTTCATTAAAAAACCCACCATCAACCCTCCTACTGTAACCAAAAAGACCCACACATGCTCTGCCATAAACCCTACTGCCTTTGCTGTAGTAGTAATCAGCCAACTGACAACAGTGCCAATTATGCCAGGCAAAGCGTCCACTGCTTTCACAGCCAATTTCTTAAGCAAGTTTGATGTGAGACAGTTGTTTCTTTACCCATGACTGTAAGTCTTTTGGGTCTGTTGGAGCCGGGGGGCCAGGGGTTGGTGGTGCTGGTGCCAGGGGTGCTCCACCACCACTGCCGGAGACAGCCAACACAACAGTACTGATAATAAACCCAAGAGCAGTAATTAAACTAGCAATTGTAATACCCTGTTCTCTGAAAAGTGTTTTTAGTCTCTCAGCCAGAGTTGTGTCTTCGTGAAGTATTTTCTGAATAGTTTCTCTAATTCTGTTGACCTGTGATTTTAGTTTTTGTCTTCCAATACTAATTGTTTCTAACCGTCCTGATCTTTCTATCTGCAAATCATTTAATCTGTGTTGGATTCTTTCTTTCATTTCTGTGTCAAGATTTCCATTGTCTGCGGTAGCCAGTTTCTCTTTTTCACGTTCAATGTGTTTATCAAGCTCACCTAGTTTGGCAAGATTATTAACCATCTCACCTCTTATTGTCTGCAGTGATTTATCCAATCCCATAATCTCCCTCATTGACAAAGGTGGGTCGTCTATTGTTTTAATAGCGTCATTTAATTGCCCTTCAGTAAATGAGGTTTCTTGTATCACTGTGTTTGCTATTTCTGGTAGGCTTGTTACAGGTGCCATTTCAATCTCTTGTCCTGTTGGCAACTTTGATTGCGTGTCATGAAGAACACTAGCCAGTCTTGGCGTGACAGGAGACCCACCAATACCAAGTTGACGCAAGGCACCAACACCACCTTCATTTTTTATTGTACTTAAAGCCCTAAACCTACTAGGGTCTTTTTTGTTAGTCAATAGTACTTTTCCTTTGTCAACAGTATTTAAGTATAAATGACCCTTGCCATCAAGTTCAAACTGGTTAGGGTCTATGTTGTCTGGGCGGCCACCAACATGATCATAAAACGAGTTCACTTTGGTTTCTAAAAGTTTGTGACGTAAACTGTAAATATTTCTTGTACCAGTCATATCTGCCATATCTGTCATATCTGTTGTATTACCAAAATCATACGTGTCATCCATTTCAAAATCTTCATGATTAAATCCTCCCGCTGCCATTGTTTTATTAATTTATTATTTTTTATTGTGCATAATAAAAATGACACAGTCTTACGGATCAAAGTTAGACCCATACAGAAAACTACGTGAGCCTCTGGGTGTTAAGGCCATTCGACAATCCATAGTCATCACGAACAATCCAAGTACCATAGACCAGAACCAAACACTTACAGTTAAGTTTCCAAACCTAGGTCCCAGTGACGTTATTGTTCCTGGCACTGCACGCCTAGCATTTAATATTGAACTATCATCAGACGCAGACGTAAACAGAACACTGGTTAACAATCTTGGCAGAGCAATTGTTAGAACTATTAAAGTAAAACTTGAAGGACAGGAAGTGTTTAGTCTTGATGACTCAGATGTGTTCTACTGTTACAAAGACCTTTGGCTCACAAGAGAAGAACGAGAAGATCGTATTTATCAAGGCATACAGCCAGATAATGTTGGTAAACTTCGAATCAATGCCGGAGACAAAACAACTACTGGGGTACCAAAGGAAGTTATTATAGCAGAAACATATGGAACTAGATTTTACATTCCACTTGAGTTTGAAATCCTAACAGCTCATCTGCCTTATTACCAAGGGGCACTGAATGACCGTCTGAGTTTTGAACTAACTTTCAATGACTACTCCAAAGTTATTAAATCATCTGCCACAGATGCAACATACAAGATCTCTAACATTTCCTTGGAATATGAGATTGTCACACACACTGATCTAGCCAGACTCATTCAAAATCAGTATCAGTCAAGACTGCCAATTTATTATGACAGGGTGATTAGACATAGTTTAACTCTTACCAGTTCGCTCCCTTGGCCATCGTATGTATACATACGAAGCCACGCCCATGGAAAATTCCATCGTGTTTACTGAATTAAAACCAATTAATTTTTACTCTCAGTATTATTGTAATAAGTTATTGACATTAGAAAGTCACTTTCATATGATAGAATGAAAAAAATATTAATTTTGAGTTTGTTCATGACCTTTGTTATCGATCGAATCACTACGTCCACCATCTTGCTTTCCCTACTGCGTTATTTTCACTGCTTGCGATTTCTCTCTGCGAATATTCCGTCAAAATGAGTTCATCTGAGTCCGAAATTGAAGAGTATCTCACTGAAGGGGAATCTTCCAGCAACCAGGCCACTGAACATGATTCCAGCACCAGCGATGTGGAAAAAACGAAAGAAAACCATCGCAGGTCATTGTGACACTTTCTATTTTGGTTTGACCATGTGCTATCCATGTGAGTCTTTGTTTACCTATTGTCTGGTTCAGAATCGTGAAACTTTATGAAGTACATAAACAAGTTTTATTACTTGCTGTGTATTGCCTCAGTGATATTTTCAGCAAGTCAGAGATTTTCAGAGAAGCACATGTTTGTTGTCTCAGTCATGCCAGGTGTTGACACGCCCACTTTTTCCTGCCCTTGACCGGTGTAGATTATGTTGCGTAACTCTTAGAAATTCAAACACATTTTCTTGAAACTTCACACAAATGTGTAGAAATGATTTGTCCACACACTGGATTCACATTGTAAACAAAGGGGCAAGAAACAAAAATATTTTCTTCTTAGTGACTTTCGTGAAAACTGTTTTTGGAAACCGGACACCATTTTTTCTTCGTCGCTAAATAAACAACAACTTCTAAACTACGTTAAGTACAGACTTTTTACTTATCCTGACTGAAAGCTGACTCAATGCACTTTAATATGATGTATAATAAGCCAACTTTTGACCACTAGAAGAGCTTTCAGCAGCATTTTTGCTTGGTCATGTGTGAGGGTAAAAGTCATTTTGTTCACTGGCCTCAAATAGAGCGAACTGGTAAGAGTTAATGCAAAAAGACAAGAGTGACCCAATGTGGAATATAAACTTGAACACACCTGCCAGGTCACTGAAAGGTATTTTTATGTTGTTTGTTGAACCAGCAGATCCATACAAACGGGATTCAGAAAAATTCTACAATCCTAAGATTACACATTTGTCCTGTACAATTGAAGGCCGTCCTAATCAAGTGTACGCTTCAGGAATGTTACCTTATCAGCACTACGATGAGATCACAAAGTATTTTGCGGGTGGAAGGATTAGAGATAAACCTGCAAACATTGCGTGCAAAGATCTACATCTGTTTGATGTTAGGATCGGACAATACCTTACAAACAAGTATGCACTGTGGTTAGACCTTCGTAGTACAGACGACGATTATCTTCATGGGTCAGGTCGAACTGTCGAGAACGGTAGTGACGGAATAACAATCCAGATACAAAAGAAGGTTGAAACTGCTGCAGCCATAAACATATATTTGTATCTAATTTATGACGCACAACTCAATATTGCAGAAAGCAGACTGAGTGGACACATATATTAAAATTATATTGTGTATTAAAATGAACCGGGGCTTAACTCTTACCAGTTCGCTCTATTTGAGGCCAGTGAACAAAATGACTTTTACCCTCACACATGACCAAGAACAAATGCTGCTGAAAGCTCTTCTAGTGGTCAAAAGTTGGCTTATTATACATCATATTAAAGTGCATTGAGTCAGCTTTCAGTCAGGATAAGTAAAAAGTCTGTACTTAACGTAGTTTAGAAGTTGTTGTTTATTTAGCGACGAAGAAAAAATGGTGTCCGGTTTCCAAAAACAGTTTTCACGAAAGTCACTAAGAAGAAATGTTTTTTTGTTTCTTGCCCCTTTGTTTAAAATGTGAATCCAGTGTGTGGACAAATCATTTCTACACATTTTTGTGAAGTTTCAAGAAAATGTGTTTGAATTTCTAAGAGTTACACAACATAATCTACACCGGTCAAGGGCAGGAAAAAGTGGGCGTATCAACACCTGGCATGACTGAGACAACAAACATGTGCTTCTCTGAAAATCTCTGACTTGCTGAAAATATCACTGAGGCAATACACAGCAAGTAATAAAACTTGTTTATGTACTTCATAAAGTTTCACGATTCTGAACCAGACAATAGGTAAACAAAGACTCACATGGATAGCACATGGTCAAACCAAAATAGAAAGTGTCACAATGACCTGCGATGGTTTTCTTTCATTTTTTCCACATCGCTGGTGCTAGAATCATTTTCAGTGGCCTGGTTGTTGGAAGATTCCCCTTCAGTGAGATACACTTCACTTTCGGACTCAGATGAACTCATTTTGACGGAATATTCGCAGAGAGAAATCGCAAGAAGTGAAAATAACGCAGTAGGGAAAGCAAGATGGCAGACGTAGTGACTGAATCGATAACAAAGGTCACGAACAAACTCAAAATTAATATTTTTTTCATTCTATCATATGAAAGTGACTTTCTAATGTCAATAAGTTATGACAATAATACTGAGAGTAAAAATTAATTGGTTTTAATTCAGTAAACACGATGGAATTTTCCATGGGCGTGGCTTCGTATGTATACATACGATGGCCAAGGGAGCGAACTGGTAAGAGTTAATGACACTCGACCCACACTGTGGATTGTTTGTTGGTGCCACAGGGTGTGGTAAAACTGAATTTGTACTTGACTTATTACAAACAAGATACATACACCACTTTGAAAACATTGTCATATTTTGTCCTACAATCAAACACAACAAAGCTTATCACAACCGTTTATTCATTTGGACTGACAACAACATATACTTAGTCGACCCTGAGAAGAAACTGAATGACTACCTACAATATTTTTACAAGCAATTTGAAGGACAGCCAACTTTGTTTATTGTTGATGACTGTTCTGCAGAGAAAGACATTGTCAAGAAGAGAAACACTCTAGCAGAACTTGCTTTCAGTGGCAGACATGCAAATGTTAGTGTATGGATTCTCACTCAGAAATATAATGCTGTACTGAAAGATTTTCGAGAACAGTTAAAGTTTATCTGTTTGTTTTACTGTAAGGATCGTGACAGCTTCGAAGACTGTCTCAGAGAGAATGATGTCATCCCAAATAAGCATGAACGGGATGATGTAAAAAATAAACTGAAATCAACTAAGCATCTAAAGCTCATTTTAAAGACAGATCAGCCCACAGGGTATGGGTTAGTAAATTGATGTAAATTAATTTATACATTTGTTTGTCCAATAAAAATGACAGACGGACAAATCATACAGGTGCTTGATCTCACACACCTTTTCAAAGATGTTATGCACTTTACTGACTTAATATCACCCAAACAGACTTACATAAGCCTTTCAGCACCATCAGAAATATATGTTACATATAGTGTAACTTTGGATTATGTCGATGAGCATCCAAATGTGGAGTGCATGACAGTTGATTTAAAGACACCTACTTTTAAAGTTGCTGATACCAACTATGGCTGGTTAGGGGAAGTTTGTTACAGCATATTTAAACAACTACGCAAACTAAATGTTTATATTGACAGTGTTGCAGTTAATAAAGTGGTATTACACAAGGTGAGCCAGCAGTAATATTTTTTATTTTATTATTTTGTCGGTCAAATAAAAATGACGGACAATGTTCAAAACCCTGGCCCATCAAACCCTGGCCCATCAGGCCTACGTAACGTGTTTCACACAACAAACTTACCTATATCCAATACTAACAATGTTTATGAATCAATAGAAAACTCTTTTTCTGTAATACAACAAAATCTTCTTACAGGCAGTGTTAAGATTCAGATTGTTGCAAAAATCGAATTCACTAGGGTGGACGGTGAATTAATTGTGTCGTACATATCAACAAGACAACACACAGTTAACACAAGAAGAGAATTGGAGAACGTGTTTAGAGACAGACTATTACCAGACTTCCTCCAAGCAATTGACAGTGCAAGAATGAAGGGGTCTGGTTGGCACGAAGGACACGTACATGAACTACAACTAAAGCAGTCTAGGTATCATCCTATATTAGGTAAAGCATGGTTGCCACTGCCAACAGAAGTAGTAAACAAAAAGGCTGTCATCAACATACAGAACAATGACAACTATTGTTTCATGTGGTGTGTGCTTGCTAAACTACACTTTGTAAAATCAAAACCTGAACGTGTATCTAACTACTCCAAATTTGTAAATGAACTCGATTTTAGTGGCATTGAGTTCCCTGTTAAAATAGAGGACATAGATTTGTTTGAAAAACTAAATCCTGGTATATCTGTAAATGTGTATGTGTGGGATAATGAATCTGAGAACAAGTTACAGCCAATTAGAGTGTCCCCACTGGCACCAACCTATGGTCAGTCAGAAGATAAGCATGTTGACATGTTGCTAATCGGAGATGACAATAACTTTCACTACACAATTATTAGGAATATGTCACGTCTAATTCATAATCATACAACAAAACACAAGGGCAAACAGGAATTTTGTAATAGATGTTTACAGAGGTTTTCTTCTATTGCAGTGGCACATAAACACGTCCTGCATTGTAGGTCAGCTGATGACATACAAACTGTACTTAAGTATCCAGAGCCTGGTAGTCAAGTGTATTTTAAGAACTATGGGAATCAGCAAAAGCTGCCGTTTGTAGTGTATGCAGATTTTGAATCACTGGTTGTTCCGTATGAAGGTCATGTTCCAGAGTCATTACCAAAGACTATAAAGTTGAGTGACCAAGTGGTGTGTTCTTTTGGATACATTATTGTTAGGTCAGACGGTTTGCATTCAGAGCCTGTTATCTACAGGGGTGAAAATGCAGCATGCTTGTTTTTAACAGAAATGAGACATCTGTATAGTCAGGTAGTACAATACCTCACAACAAGTCAGATGCCTTTGGTGATGACAGAAGAAGACAAACTAAAATTTGATACAGCTGTGACGTGTTGGATTTGTGAACAATCCCTCCAGGGTGATAAAGTTCGTGACCATGATCACATAACTGGGCGTTACAGAGGTGCTGCACATAGCAATTGTAACTTGTTATTAAAAATAGATCCTAAGACATACAAGTTACCAATCTTTTTCCACAATCTTAAAGGATATGATTCACACATCATCATGCAAGCTGTAGATGAGTCGTACAAAAACATAAGTTGTATTGCCCAGACAACTGAGAAATACTTGACTTTTAGGTTAGATAAATTAGCATTTTATGACTCCATGCAACATTTGTCTTTAGGTCTTGCTAGTCTGACAGAAGGGCTGACTGAGTATCCAATAACAAGTAAATATTTTGAGTCAGACTTGGTTAAGAAAGGTGTCTATCCATATGAGTACATTGATCACTGGGTTGTGTTTGAGGAAACAAGACTGCCACCAAAAGAGAAATTTTATTCCACACTAACTGGCAAAGGTATTTCTGACTCTGAATACCAGCATGCACTTGATGCATGGGGTAAATTAGGGTGTCAGACGATTGGTGACTACCATGACCAGTACTTGAAAGCAGACGTTTGCTTGCTAGCAGACGTATTTGAAAGTTACCGTGAAAAGGGTTTGTTACACTACAAGCTTGACCCTGCTTGTTACATAACTAGTCCTGGCATGACATGGGATGCATTTTTGAAATCCAGTAAGATATTTATAGACCTGTTGTCTGATCGTACGATGGGTGAAATGGTGGAACGTGGATTGAGAGGAGGCATTAGTATTGCAGTTAACAATTACGCCAAGGCCAACAACAAATATCTATGTGACCTTGGGTTTGACCCCTCGAGGTCAAGGTCATTCATTACCTATGTAGACGCTAACAATTTGTATGGCTGGGCAATGTGTGAATTATTGCCCTTGAAAAACTTTTGTCTGCATGATTTGTCACAGTATGATGTAACAGAGTCAGGGTTAACAAACAATATTATGAATCTTGACCGAAACGATGCAAAGGGTTGGATCTTTGAAGTCGACCTGGAGTACCCACACCATCTACATGATTATCATAATGATTATCCATTAGCTGTTGAGAAAATGAGTATGACAGGTAAAAAAGAAGACACTAAACTTGTGCCAAATTTGAATGACAAATTCAATTACGTTTGTCACTACCGCTTGTTGCACTTTTACATCAGACACGGGTTAGTACTAAAGAAAGTTCACAGAGGAATCCAATTTGATCAGAGTGCTTTCATGAAAGATTACATAATGAAGAACACAACATTGCGTGCCAGAGACGGCAACACTGCATTTGACAAAGACTTCTTTAAGCTTATGAACAATGCCTGTTTTGGCAAGACGATGGAAAATCCTCATCACCGCAAAGATGTGAGACTGGTCACAACTGAATTGGGTGCAATTAAACTTACAGGCAAGCCACAGTACACAGGGTACAAAGAGTTTCATTCATCATTGTATACAGTGTCACTCAAAAAAAAAAGATTGTTAAACTGGACAAGCCAGTATTCATTGGTATGGCAATTCTTGAGTTGTCAAAACTGCTGATGCTTGAATTTTATTATGATTACTTCAAACCAAAGTATCCTGAGTGTCGTCTGCTATACACTGACACTGACTCTATGATCATTGATGTGTGTACTGAAGACTTTTATGAAGACATGAAAACAGAGTTACACATGTATGACACATCTGACTATCCTAAAGATCATCCACTGTTTAGCACACAAAACAAGAAAGTGCCTGGTAAGTTTAAGGATGAACTAAATGGTGTGCCAATAGTTGAGTACGTTGGACTGAGATCAAAAATGTATTCTATACTGCACCAGAAGGGTAGTCAGTCGAAAGCCAAAGGAATTAAAAAAACAGCAATAAAAAATAAAGACATACGTCATGAACATTACAAGCAAGTGTTAGATGGTGCATTAATGCCTGATTATCCAAACAAGTCACTGAGATCAAACAAACATAATCTTGAAATAATCCAAACACATAAGAAGTCACTTGCAGTTGGGGACACGAAACGTGTGTTTCACACTAAGGAAAAAGCTTATGCACCAGGTCATTACAGGCTCAAGTTATCTGAAGATATTTGTGATGAACTGGTTGATGAATTAATTGACGACTTAGTTACTGAAATGAGTAACGGTGTCTGGGGGAATAATCTGTAATTCTTCTCTGACAAATGCCCTTTGTGGCGCAGGGTCATACAGGTAATATATTGTTGCGCCAGGACCGTCAGGACCGGGGACTATTTTTTTTATATTATGAACGGATGTGGACCAGATGGGGTCTGTCGCTCTGCGCCTGATGTCGTTCTCAGCTTCACCTGGTTGATATAAATATCTCACCTGTTTAGTAAACAAACTTGTGTCTGGTGGTGGGGTTGGTCCTGTTTTTGGCTCTGTAATTGTTTTCAATTTAATAGCATCAGCAGGCTTAGGATGTCCTTCATTGTTCATTGCTTTTATCACATGTGGTAATCTCTTTACCCACTCAGTGTTCCGGGTGTCATGCATGAGTTCCTTAGAATACTGGTAACTGAAAAGTCTCTCTGACAACTGTTTGTTAAAGTTCTCTACAATTGCCTGTGATCTGTGCACACCTGGAATACCGCGTCTGACCAGTACGCCATGCTTCGCAAATAATTGATTAACAGCACCTTTGAATTCTGATCCGTCATCAACTTGTACAAGTCTGGGGTATCTTAAAGGGCCACGACTATATATTTTTGATAAAGCAGTAGCAACTGTACTGGCTGTTTTGTCAGATATGGGTTCAGCGTCTTTATACCTTGAAGCAATGTCTACGACAGTTAATGCATACTTGTATCGTTTCTTTCTTATTGTGTCATGTGGTAAGAACAAAAGGTCCATTTGGTGTGTGTCATTTGGGGTAGTGTTTTCAAAATGAGGCCTTGTTATTTTTCTTGGAGCAGGGAGATATATCTGCCAAATTGCTTGTCTCTGTAACCATTGCTTGACTTGATTGAGTGTTATATCTCCGCCCACAGCGGCATGTAATTTCTGAATAGCTGTTTGCCCTTTCCAATAGCCTGATGGCGAGTAATATATTTTTGATAGTTTATTTTCGGCTGCCATTTTTTCTAGCAATGAAAACTCCTGTAAAATAAACAAATGTCATTCCCACTAGAACAAAGATTATCTCCCCGTTTCTTTGTTGTGTGCTTGGTTTGTAATAGTCACTTAGTTTTGGTTTCGGGATAGACATGTCTTCACCCGTGACAAGAAAATATTCCCTGATTGCTTCGTATGTATTTGAAAACGTATGCTGTGCGTGACCTTCTAGCCTCAGTTTTTCATTGATGAAATCAAGTTTCTCAATTCTATTCTTTTCATATTCCTGTTCTGCCTGTGCTAATTTTTCTGACGCTTCATTGTGACGTTTCAATTCTTCTGCAGATTCTTCTCTACCCATTTTTGAAAAGAGATAGTTTGAACCACTGAAAGCCAATGCATTAACAACTGCCCCACCAATCATAATAGCTATCGTCGCCATACTTATTTTTATTTACATAGAAACATTTTCGGGAATAATTCCTTGCTTGACAAGAAAATCTTTTGTCGCAATCGACGCTGTGACAACTACAATTAGCTTAGCACTGTCTTCGAAATCGAGTCTACTGAGGTCTGCTGATTTCATTTTGAGTAGATTTTTCCCCAGCATAGAATAAGCTACTGCTAATCCACTGATTACGGCAGAGTGATACACAAGGTTCATTAAATTTTTTGAGTCGTTCATTTTTTAAGGCAAGAAAAATTAAAATAATATTTTTATTTACTGCATATAAAATGGGTCAACGGCTTTGGATGTTACTGGTAATGTGGCGACTTCTGGTTTTGTTTTTGGAGTGTCTGATTTTTTGGTCACTGTACGAGTCTGTGGTTTGTATTTTTTGTATAATTGATAACCTACGTAACCAAATCCGACAACAAATCCGGCAACTATATATTTTGCTGTTTCAGAATTAGACTGGGTTGAAGGTCTTTCACTTTGATGTGGGTGTGACAGGGGTGTTGAAAGTCCTGGCAGTTCTGACGGTCTTGACGGTCCTAACGGTCCTGACGCCTGGTCAGTCACATGAGTCTTTTCTGTTTGCGCTTGAAGCTGTAATTTTTTTTGTCTGTTATATTCGGCTAATCTTTTACCAGCCTCAACCCTGCCTGGACTTTTAGCCTTAGTCACAGTTTGAACCTGTGTCAAAACAGGGTCCGGGTTCTGTTGTGTAGTCATCTTGTTCTCGTCCATTTGATCCTTCTTTTTCTTTCTCTAGAAAATTTATTTTTGAAAAATAAATATGACTCCCGGTAACAAGAAGGGTTACGACAGGTGCAAGGTAATTTCCAAACTTGTAAAACATGACACATGCTAATTTGCCAATTGAACTTGAAACAATAGGATTACTTTCAAGGTCATGTGATAGACTTTCACAATCCACAGGTAGAAAGTGACTCACTGCTTTTGTGTATAGGCATACAAGAGATCGACTCAAATCACGTGTCATTAGTGAGGCAATGTGGTTCTCATATTTTAAATGAAGCTTGATTAGTTCGTCAGAGCTTAGAGATTCAATATCCTCTGTCATGTATTGTTTTCCGAGATAAGTCTTTGATTTGCCTGACACAACTACAGAAAGAAGGCGCTGTTTTTTCGAGTCTAAGTCTTTGTTTTCTACAGCATTGATATCATTCAATAGAAGGATTTCATCAGGGTTCATTTATATTGTTATTTTAAAAATTAAAAACAAAAACAAAACAAAAATTGTTATCAAGCAAAATCATGTTTTCTAGGAAGTACATTAATAGTAATTTTATACGTTTGCACCAATCAGCAAAATGTAGCCAATAGTTTTTGAGTTTACCCCAAATGTGTTACCGCTTTATGTAAGCTAGATAGATTTAGATTAAAACCATAGCAGAAAACACACTTTATTTTCTGCTCATGGGCCATAATCACTCGAGAGACATCCACTATACAAAAGTTGTTTCCCTTAGACTATAAATGACATACAGATTTAAAAAACAACCCCACCACTCTGACTAGCTGAGAGGTTGCTGGGCACTGGGTTATAGTTGAGAAGCTCTAGACACAGGGTGCAATAACAAGACAATAATTTGTGTTGTGGCGCAAGGCAAAAATAATTCACAATGATTTTTCACAAATCAATCAACCGAAAACTCTTGGTGTATGTGTGTGTGTGTGTGTGTGTCAGTGTGTGTCTGTGTTGGGGGTGGGTGGGTGGGTGGGTCTTGAGGATCTGTTGTAAAAAGCCTACAGTCATGTAGGGGTAGGCTCTTTTCAGTCATGTATAAACAGTATATACCCCGGAAGTAAAATCTTACAATAATATTGCACTGGAGTAAGTCGGTGTACAAACCTTGTGTGCGTGCGTGTGTGTGTGCGCGTGTGTGCGTGCGTGCGTGCGTGTGTGTGTGTGCGCGTGTGTGCGCGTGCACGATTACATGGCATGCGTGTGACTGAGGGCTCTCGCAACTTCTCGCCGCAACTGAAAATCAACAACACACATACAGAAACCCCCAGCTCACAAAACTTGCTCGACAAGTCTGGTCGGGTAGCATAAGACTCGTCAGGCTTGTTCCTAATTTAGATATGCATAACATTTTGGAAAGACCAAGATCGATTTTAGGATCAGGCATGAGCGGATAGGACTGATTGTTGCCGGTTAGTGTTAAAATGACCGAATGTGTTATAATTTATTCATTGGACCATTTACCGGTTGAGATGTATGACGTAAGCTCTGTAAACCAGTAAGTTGTGTATGTGTGTCTGTGTTGTTTGGGTGTTAGTGAGTGTGTGTGTGTGTGTGTGTTTAAAAGTTCACTTGGTCCCTACTTGATCAGAGTGTTGGTTATATTAAATCGATCTATGTAAGCAGGTAATTGCTTTTTCTAAGTGCACTCCGATCGTGTGTTCTTTTCAAGCACAAATAAGTCAGTAGCAACAGACGGCGCGCGTACATAGAAACGCCGAGGCTTTTGTCCACGTATGGGTTGATTCAAAGCGCCGTGTACGTGAATGCACTTAGATATTTGTAGATGTTATGAAAAGAAATAACAAGCGTGCCCCCCCCCCAGGGCTGTCCCCTACCCATATCATAACAAGCCATTATGCTTGAAAAAGGCTTTTGTCCACGCATGGGCTGATTCAAAAAGTTGTGTACCTGTTTGCATTCATGTATTCAAGTCAGTATATGTGTGTTTATGTTAGTATGTACGTACGTACGTGTGCATGTGCGTGTGTGTGTTTATGTGTTGGTATGTGTGTGTGTGTGTGTGTGTGTGTGTATATAACTTGTATGACAATCTGGCACTGCCCTTGAATTATCTTGGTTTGCAACTGGCGTGTCTGTGCTTGTGCGTGTGCACGTATATTTGACTGTTATGTTTCAGAGTCGTGCTTAAACAGAGCCAATTCTATATTGTTTGCACTGAGCGGTCCCCCTGCACAACACAATTCTATAGGCCTTTTGACGCGTGACGTGTGAATGGCGCTGTGAAAGCTTTTACCCAACTCATTGAAAGAGGGTTTGGCATTGAGTCTTGTCATGCGTGAACTGAAATGATATGTGCGGGACAGAGCATGTGAGTTTTTCGGAAATCGACTCTGGCAATATTGAGAGAAACGGTCATGTAAAAGTTAATGACCGTAATTAGTAATTAATTAAGGTCATTAGGTGTTGACAGAGACAATAGTTATAGAGATAAAACAATAGAGTCCCGATAGATAATCAGATCAATAAGGCCGCATCAGTCATGCTTGTCAGTTTTTAAAATCAAAGGGTTGATTCGGAATTAACGGGGGGTAAAATTGGGGTCAACATTTTGATATTAAAAAATGATGTAAATTAATGACTGATGCGGCTCTATTGAATTAATTGTCTATCGGGACTCTATTGTTTTATCTCTTAGGTCTGCAGGACACATTTTGATAAGACTCCATCCTAGCATAGTATAGGTGACAGCAAGTCCACTTAGAATGGCAGAGTGATAAAAACGGTTCATTAGGTTCTGTTTGTCTCTCATTTTCTTATGCCACAAAAATTTAAAAAAATAATTTATTCACTGCATGTAAAATGGATCAAAAGCTTTCGGTGCTGCTAATAATGTGGGGCTTTCATGTTTAGATTTTTATATTTCTGTTTTTTTGTGTGTGTTGACACTGTTCGAGTTTGTGGCTTGTAACCTACATAACCAAATCCTACAACAAATTCGCCAATAAAGTATTTTGTTATTTCAGGTTTAGACTTTTGGGTGACAGGCTCAGTTGTTAATCTCTCACTTTGTTGTGGTGGTGGTGGTGCTGTTGATGGTGTCGGTGGTTCAGTTACATGAGCCTTTTCCTGTAGCAGTAACGTTTTTTGTTTATTCCACTTAGCTATTTTTGCCCCATTTCAACCCTTCCTGGACTTTTGGTTTTAGATAGTGTTTGAACTTTGAGTCAAGCTGGGGCCGGGGCTCGGTTGTGTTGTCCTCCATTTTCTTCTGCTTTAAAATTTATTTTAGAAAAATCAACATGACTCCTTGTAATTAGTAATGCAACAGCGGGAGCAAGGTAATTTCCAAACTTGTAAAACATAACACTTGCTAATTTGCCGATTGAACTTGAAACAATAGCGTTGCTTTCAAGATTATGTGACAGACTGTCAGTGTCCACAGGCAAGAAGTGACTAACTGCTTTCGTGTACAGGCACACAAAAGATCGCCCTAAGTCATGGGTCATTAGTGAACCAATGTAATTTTCATATTTTGCATGTAGTTTAATTACCTCCTCAGTGGTGAGTGATTCAATTTCTTCAGTTGTAAACCTTTCCTAAGATATGCCTTCAATTTTCCAGAAACTACAACAGTGAGAAGCCGTTGTTTAATTGCCTTTAATTGTTTGTTCTCTACAGCACATATATCACTCAGAAGAAGAAGTTCGTCCTGATTCATTTTATAATGTAAAATAAAAAATTAAGCAAACTTCATGCACTTACAATTAGGTTAGACTGTGTTGGATTAGCATGTAGCAAACACACTGGCATTCAATCGTCACTGATTTGCACCATATTTTGCTGTCCATGTAACTTGACAAATTTGTATGAGTAACCTGATGACTTGACACAAGAACTTGTAAGAACTTAAGTCAAGTCACTTTAACTCACTTATAGAACTTACAGAGGTAACTTTGAAGCTACTTATAGGTTCTACGTAACTTATGTAATTTATTATCAGGAGTCTGTAATTAACGTTTTGGCAAGATCCTTTATGTTGTCACGAGCAAACACTAATGAATGGGGAATTATGTGCAGCACTGAAAAATCAAGGCGAAGAAAGCTTTTGCAGATCAAATATATTTTGATGGTGGCTCTGTTTTAAGTTGATGGTAATATGCATAAACACACACAGTATGCAAAGAAATTTTGATAGTCTGTAGTGAGCAGGAAACAAAAACGTTTTATGTAACTATGTCACTGGGGTATGTAAATAATTTTTAATATTGTAGATTAGCGTAACATCTGTCACAGTTTTGCATTCTAAAACATTTTAGTCAGTTGACCAAATCTCAGCCTTGACAACAGATGTTTGACCACATCCTTTTGACCATGACCCCGACCCATGCTCCCATGACATACATAACGTACATTACGTACCTGATGTACATGACGTATTTGACGTGTATGACATACTTGACGTGTTTGACGGACATGACGTATATACGTTGTGTTTTGAGTTGAGACAGGGTTTTTTGAGAGTTGAGTGTTTTGATGATCTTTGTTTTAGGCATGGACGCATTGGTTTGGGAACCCCACTTTCTCTATCTCTCTTCCCCACAGCAACTCGAATGATCCACCACAGTATTCAGGCATTGTTTTGTCGTGGATCATCGTTTAGCCCGGTGAGGCATCCCATAGGGCACAATCATGACGTCATATCACAGCCACTCACGCGATCCGTCACCACCATATGCCTATGTCTTTTCGTCGATCCAAGCCCTAGAGGATGACTTGCTGACCGGACACGAAGCTGGTCGACTACCTCTTACAGGACACCATTGCAGTCAACGTTGTTTACAGCCTCTTTTCAAAATTGCAAACCAACTGCCAGTTGCCGGAAACTTTTCACGGCCAGTAACTGCGAATTAACTGTCTCTCTGCATTGCAGCGAGATTTTTGCGTCGGGCTAAATAGTTCGAACAAAGCTGCTAGGAATATAACCGGCAGGTACTGGCTATTGAAAATTACGTGTAGTTCGACCCAGGTCTGTAGGGGAATGAAGAGCCTCGGCGATCGATGGTGTTCTTACTAAATGACTTATCTACTTCCAGGCCCTCCACCCCCCACCCCACCCCCCTGACCCCCGAGACAAGCTTTTCAGAAGCAAATGCAGGTTTACTGGCATTCCATATACATGCAGCAGTAATAATACATTGGTTGTACGGTTCTTTGAGAAATTTGAAGTTTCTCCAAGAACCGTACATCCAAGGACAACCGAGTTTCCAAGAACCGTACACCATACTTATTAGAGTTCAGTGTTAGAACTGTTTTCTGGACTATCATTGAGTATCTTCATAAAAAAAACAACAACTGTTATTCAGCGGGTTTAAATATTAATATAAGGATAAATCATCCAATAATATATTCGAAGTGCATTGGTTTACTAGTCCTCTTCAGCCAATAAGAAGGCTAGGGAAGCCGCGTTTTTCCCCCCAAATAGTGTTGGATATTTTGTCATCATACAGGTTTCAAATTTTAGTCATTGTTTTTTTTTTTTTTTTGTATAGTCTTTTTGAGAACCGTCCAGTGGCTTTTGCTTTGATACGGCGTGCTACGTACTATAAGGCGAATAAAAATGGAGTGGTGAATGTTGCGTGATGGCAGGTGACTGTACACCTGACTACGCGGTGAGCGGGCCGCTGGTCGTGCAGGACGACAAAATACAGGCGTCGTCAGTATCGGGGCCCCAGCATGACGCCATCAGCGTGCGACTACACACCTTGGCCACCGGGATGGTGCTGTCCTGTTGGCGCCCTGCCACTCCCGACACCAGCCAGTGGATTCAGGTCAGTGGGTCACCACGGTCAGTGCAGTATAGTCATATCGATAGATCATAGATCACACCACGGCTATAGTGTGTAGTACATTATCAGGGGTGGATCAGTTACCTCGAAAGAGGGGGGGGGGGGGGGGGCGCAACGTTTTGTTTGGGACATTCAACCTGAAACAAAAGGCCTCCCGACGCTAGACCTTCTTCCAGTTCCATGGCCACAAGGGAGGTTGTAGCGTGTGTGTGTGAAGTGGGGGGGGGGGGAGGGGGGAGGGGTAGCGTGTGTGGAAACTCGCCAAAAAAAAGAACAAAACAAAAAACTATTAATGTATACAACCTTTCAAGGACACTAAAAAAAACACCCCACCATATCTTCTATACTCCATAAGCAAGATATGACTACTGTGCAGCACACTTCACACACCCCCTCCTCACCCCCCATCCCCCCTCTCCCCCCCCCCTCCGCACTCTTACGTTTGTGCTTGTGTTATTCTTTTTAGGTCATGTGTGTGTTGATCATATAAAAGATCCGATGTTCAGTTGAGTTATTTTAGATCAGAATCACGTACTTTTCTTTTTATTGTGATTCGTTTTCTTTTGCATGGAGAATTGCGATCGATTTTGTTGTGTATCTAGAATGTTGCGCATTTCCCTAACTTGTTGCGAGTTCGAGTTGACCTAGATTAAGCTTGAAGGTTCTGGAAAAGGCGCAATTGTTCTAGTGACCTCAAATGTGACATCGAAGTTTTGTAGTACACATGTTGGCTACATTTCGTAACATTTACTTAATGCACCTAGATTTTAGTGGAAGATTTTAGATAGATCTTGATTGTTCTTTTTAATGAATATTAATGAGTTTTGGTTACATTTTCTTTTCTGATTGGTTGAATTGTGAAATTTGCAGGATTGTTCTGGAAATATGTTATAGTATAAAAGAGGGTGTTAAAAAGTATATACATGCATTGTATGAGAGACACAGTGTATCAAAGTTTGGATGCATTGTATAAGAGACATTGTATCAAAGTGTGGACGCATTTGTCAGAGATAGTGCATCGCGAGAATAAAGTACTGTTGGAACCATGGATACTACATTACTGGATGTCTGACTGAGCGCGTGTACCTTCTCAAAGCCTATTGCGAAGTTCGATTCGGGTTTGTGCGCATGCGCCGGCTTGCGATTTTGCCTAGGTTTTTCCGGTTGCATTTCGACTATCATGGAAGACAGAGAAAGGAATGCGTGTATCCCGTTTGAAACGGACATTTTTGATTCAATCGTCGAGGTAAGGTCTTCGGTTTTCTTTTATATCAACGCTAAATGAACTTGTTTGACATCTAACAGAGTTTTCATATCGAAAAACTTTTAGGATAAAAGAGAAGTCGTTGAGTGAAATGGTCATAGTTGATTGATTGATCATTCGATGATTGACGGAGTGACCGACTCACCAAGTCAATGTTTGTTTGTTTTGTAGAGGTGGAGTGAAATTTGAATAAATGTACTCCAGTCTTTGGTCAGATTTACTGATAAAGTAACTACTGTAAGTAGTTTTTATCATTAGACTCCTGACAATAGTCCCTATGAGGTCAAAGGAAGAAGATAACAGTGGTCTTTCAGAAACGCTAAAATTCAGAGGTGTTCAGCTTAGTCATACATGTTTATGAGTAAATTATTTATGTTTGTACAATGACCAACTTGCTGAAATGCATATTATTCGGCTACATCTTTTGCAAGTTCAGCTAGATTGTCACCAAGACAAAACTGTGAATGTTAGATGCTTCTTTGCACTACTGATACTGATAAGAAATTTATAATCATAAGCTGATTTGTTTTCTTACAGGAGACATCAGTTGATGTTGGACAAGTGACAATTGAGAATAGTTCAGCTTCTGAGGGTCCGATCCAATATGCTTCCACAGTGGAAAACAGAATTCAGGTACAAAACCTAAAATATTAATTTAAATGATTAATTTGTTAGCTTATGTTTACAGTTACGTATGCCTTTTTTAACACAATAAAAAGGTGAATTGTGCTTTTAGTTATAATACAAAATAATGTCATATGTTATGCCAATCATTTTTCAGTTGTGAGTGTAAATGTTCAACTTCAAATATAGTGTTATTTTTATATATTATTATTATTATTATTATTCAGGGACGAGCAAACCCACTAGGAAAGTGTTTTCTCTTACCCCTCACAATGCACCCCCCCCTCCTCCCTCCAACTCCACCACTTATTTATTACTAACAAAAATCTTAGAATAGATTTTAATAGCTATCTGCAGTGGGATTCAGGTTTATTTCATTTGTAACAAACTCTTTACCTACCCAGTACCTTCTAAACTTTTCCATAGGTGCAGAATTTCAATACATTATCAGCAATTTGGAGATTAGCTGCAGTAATAAAAATTCAAATAAACCCCAAAGTTTGTTTCACCAAGACAAATATGTTTTTTTTTCTTTATTTTTACGTTGAAGCTTACTATTTTATTCTTAAAGATGACATTTCTAATGTACAGGTTTTCTAGCCTTAAGTTTACAAATTTGGAGAGATTTTCTAGCTTGAAACTTTTCAAGCGTAACATAGCACAGGGCCTTCTTTAAAGTAATTTATTGGCCTTGGGCAATTCCATGCCCATCCATGAACTGCTATCTGGGTTGTAGTGATCATCTGTCTTTTCATCTGCATTAAATTTCAGATCACTAGCGACCTTGTGGCTTCAATTTGTTCAGAGCATGCTGTAGACGACAACTTATCAACTGCTCGCAGATCCTTCTTTGAAAGCATTCAAGGTATGTTGCTCCATTTCTTGCTTCATTTTAAGTCCAGTTTGGTATGACATATAACCTTCATCCAAAAATCTGAGGTCACTAAATAGACTTATAGAGGGATCTTTAAGCAGAGCCTAGAGGTGGAGATGGAATATATGGCACAACCTGATCTCGTTGTGTTGCCAAGTCAGAACATTGCGTTAGTTTAGATGAACTTCAGTTCTTGCCAGTTATGAAATTTATATTTGTTGTTGGGTTATTTTGCTTCTTTATTTTTCAAGTGTATAATCATGTGATTAGATCCACAAAAATTTAGGGTCAGATGTACTTAGAATAGTGAAATATAGGATTGGTCAGATTACCAAAATTTTTTTTTTTTTTGGTGGGCTTATTTGTGATTGGGATGTTTTGCTTATGTGTGTTTTTACAGCTGAACCAGTCCTGCCAGCAGTGGGTTTCATGACTGCATGCCTGATGCCTGCTGGAAAATTTCACAGCGCCACAAGAGAGAAAGCATGGATGCGGTACCACCAGGAATTCCTCAAACATCGCCTTGATGTCATGAAAGCCATTGACACCACTGCTGCCAACGCTGCATTTCTGTGCTTAAAACTCTTTGAACGCTTGATAAGTCTGGCATATCCGAGAACGAGTGAGCTTTCTGTGCAGAGACAGCACACGGAGTTAAATGAGCTTGACAGTAAGGTTGTCCCATACATTGGTGGATGTATTCTGCGGAAACAGAAAGAGCGACTTCCCCCAGCATTTCTAGAATGTCTTGATGCTTTCCAGTGTGAGGAGGAAAGTAGCCCTTCACTCACAACAACACTGGACAGGGGTGGACTCACCCATTTACATCAGATGTCGAAAGAACTGTTTGAGATGCTGGAGGTGAAGTTCCGTGACTATACTGGCCAAGTTGCGCAGTCCTTTAGTAGCACAGACTTTCAGCAGTTATGCTCCAGTGATAAAGAAATAACGTTGAAGTTTGAGGAGTGTTTGCAAGGTGTGGACAGCAAAGACAATTTGAAAGAAAGGTTGTTTTCAGCCATTGTTAGCCACTACTTTAGGGTGAGGATTCACCATGAGTGTAAACTCTACATGGAGCGACTTCGAAGTCGAGAGGCCAGCTCGAAGCAGAGCAGAGCTTTTAGAAGGGGGCTTAAAGAAATGCAATGAAAATGCAAATATGGTTGACAATGACAATAAAAGGATGAAACCAATAACGTTTGCTTTAGAAAAGAGTTGGCTTTTTGTGGATTATGTCATTATAGTAAGAAAAAGATAATCAAGATATTTTTTGTTGTTGCTTAAAGTGTCATGATGTCACACGTTACAGCTTACAGGAAAATAGTGAACAAAATAAAAGACTAAACATAGGCTCAAGCATACTATGTTAGGTGGTGTGCTATTATTTTATATATTTACCATTACAGTATGCATGTGTCTTGTTTGCAATTATAATCACCATCCTCACCATTACAATCCACATTATTATCGCCGTCATCGTCATAATCAGCACAGCATTTATAATCACCGTCTTCACAACACGTAGCTCAGTGGTCAGAGCACACGACTTGTGTGAGTGCATCTTGGGCGACGTGGGTTCGAATCCTGACTTCAGCAAACTATTTTGTGATTGCTGGATATTTCGGGCCAGCGCCTTGAGAAGCTCTCTGAGCTTATAAGTGCGCTATATAATAGAAACCTCTTTTTCTTTTTTTTTTTAACGATTATTACTGTCACCGACACAACATATAAAAACATCAAAGCGGTTAATATCACTATTACCATCACCCACAAAACAAACAGCAATATCAGTAGTATTTGTAATTTCTTCATCAATACCTACAAAAATTGAATGTTCACTCTCGTTCGGAATCAACTGATAACATTCACCATACTGCACACTTTGCAGAAAATTAGCATAATCTAGCCCATCAGTGCCTGCTTTTGAAGTGTTATGACTCTCACATATCAATACACTCAACACACCTTAGATCATTTACTGATTTAGTTCACTAAAAACACCACACCCACAACTGATCATTTTAGGTACCATAGGCATAGGCAGAACATTTCCTTTTACACATACCATGAACAGAAACTAAAACATAAGATTGTGCACAGAACATAAAATCATTAGCTGGGCTCTTTGTAACGTGGACTGTCTGACGGTCACCATCAATACCATGATTAATTAATTTTGAGTTCACATCAGATTTAAATTTTTTAACCTTGTCAATATTATTAATAGGACTATAGACATGTAAGCCATGTAAGACATCGTGCCGAAATAGTCAAAATAGTCCAAATAACTTCGTATGCACTCGTACTTCGACGTGTCTTTTCACATTGGTACCGGAAAGGGCAATGCAAAAGTGCGCGGCTAAGATGCGCGAAGGAACTCAAAGCGAAAATTGTTGAAGTCAGAGGTCAAGTAAATATAGGTCAGTGGTTGGAACTGTTACTCCAGTGGGGTCTACAACCTTGCGCCACGTGTGATGAGTATGCAACTGAGTGAGGTTTTTCTACAAGAACCTTATGTGAGTGTGTAGGGTGTGATTGCATCATACTACGAATACGACTACCACGTAACACCCACCTCCCCCACGTACTCTGTAATATGGGCTTCAATATGTAGGCCTGCCTTAGTATGTCCTGCGATGTTTAATCCTTAGAAACACACGAGAGGTATAGTCGATTTTAAGGGTACCCCCCCCCCTCCCACCCACCCCCTATTCGCACTCTCTGCAGATGGTAAAATGAGCTTCAAAAGCACATTCCTCTAATTAAGTAAGAATTCATCCCAGAAGCCAAAATCGCAATATCATGTTAAAGCAAATCTTTGCGTCCTCTTCAAAAACGGAATTAAAAGATTTTGAATCTCTGGCTGACAGTGACGATATTTGTGCACCTAGTACACGGCAATTCCACGAAATCGCAAGAAAAAAAAAAAAAAAGAAGAAAAAAAACGATGTATAACATACCTTCAGACATTTTTTTTTATATAGCATTGGCAATTTTTTTGGTCTATCTATCTATCTATCTATCTATCTATCTATCTATCTATCTATCTATCTATCCTAATCTAATCTAATCTAATCTAATCTTATCTTATCTTATCTTATCTTATCTATCTTATCTATCTATCTATCTATCTATCTATCTATCTATCTATCTATCTATCTATCTATCTATCTATCTATCTATCTATCTATCGTAGTGTTGCCGACCGTTGGGGCACCACTGATGACTTGGCAACCAGCTCCCTCCATTCCTCTCTGTTCTCTGCCATTCTTGGCGTATCGCCCAGCTTCAGTCCTGTCCACTCTGAGATATTGTCCTCCCATCTTTTCCTCTCCTTCATCCTCCTTGCACAGTGCCTTGCAAGATTGTTTTGGCAAGCCCTGCTGAACGCGTGACATGCCCATACCACTTCAGTTTGCGTTTTTTTCACAATGGCTAATAGGTCTTCATAGGGCCCAATGGCTTGCCTGATTCTGCTTCCCACTTCCTCGTTCGTGATGTGATCTCTGTATGAAATGCCAAGCAGCCTTCGAAAAAATCTTATTTCAGTGGCTTGTATCCTCCTTTCAAGGTCTGCTGTGAGGGTCCATGACTCGCAGGCATACAAGAACACTGAGATGACTAAGGAGCGCATCAGTCTGATCTTGGAGCAGAGCATATGTTTCTGTCCTTCCATATGGTCTTCAGTCTTGTCAGTGCTGTTGTTGTCTGCACAATCCTGGACAGTATTTCTGGTTTTGATCCCTCATCTGTCACAATGGCTCCTAAGTATTTGAATTTATTAACTGTTTCCAGTTTTTGGCTTCCAATCATAACGTCAGTGCCAATGCCACTGGTGTTATTTGTCATCAGTTTGGTCTTTTCTGCACTGCACATACGCAATGGCTGTACTGTCCAGCTTTTCCACCAGCTGAGCTAGCTCCTTCTCTGTTCCTGCAAGGCCATCAATGTCGTCCGCAAAGCGCAAGTTCGTGATTGTTCTGCCTCCAATACTGACAGTTCCTTCATGATCTTTCAGAGCGTCTGTCATGATTCTTTCCAGGAAGATGTTGAAAAGATTAGGTGAGAGTAAGCAGCCTTTTCCGACTCCGACTGTAATCTTAAACTAGTCTTCTATTTTGCCGTTGAAGCAGACTGCGCTAGTGGCCTTGTTGTAAAGGTTTGCTATGACTTTGATCAGGTTGACATTTATGTTGTATAGCTTCATGGTGGACCAAAGGGCTGCATGCCACACCCTGTCAAACGCTTTCTTAAAATCCACAAAGACATGATAGAGGTCTTGCTGGTGCTGGAGGTACCTCTCACATAGAACTCTCAGGTTGAAGATCTGCTCAGTTGTGCTGCATCCTGGTCTGAAGCCTGCCTGTTCCTCAGCTATGATTTCTTCTACCTGTGGCTTCAGCCTGTTAAGTAGGATCTTTAGCATGACTTTGCTTGGGTATGCCACCCAAGCAAAGTCATGCTAACGACTGATCGTGCGATAATTCTGGCATTGATGTAAGTTGCCTTTTTTGGGGAGAGTTATTATAAGTTATTGTGTCCATGGTGCCAGATCTTATTGCAGATTGTTATCAAGGCGCTTATCATGTCTTCTCCCCCTTCTTGGACTAGCTCTGCAGGGATGTTGTCTGCTCCTGCTGCCTTCCCCTTTTTCAGCGACTTCACTGCAGCCTCTACTTCTTCTCGGAGGATGGGATAGTTGCCATTGTTGGTCACGGGTGGGTTGACAAGTATGCCTGGGTCCCCTGTAGCTCGGTGGTTGTACAAATCTGAGCAGTACTCTGTCCATCTCTTCAGTATGTCTTGGTCTTCCGTAAGACAGTTCCCTTCACTATCTTGAATGATCGAGAAGCGTCCTTGTTTTACACTGGTCAGGTCTTTCACCAGCTGGTATGCTTTTTTGCTATTATTTTTATTGAGATTTTCTTCTACGTGTTTACACTGATCTTCAATCCACTTATTCTTGGCCTTTTTCATGCTTTTCTTGATATCCTGGTTAATTTCCCTGTATTATTTAGCTCCTTCTACCTCTGATTTCTTTTTCTTTAATTCTCGACGCTTGTCACATAGAACAAAGATGTCAGCTGTAACCCAAGGTTTCTTTGCTTGTCGGTGTTTGCCAAGGATCTCACTGGCTGTTTGGGTTACAGCAGTGTTAAATGTGTCGATCAGTGTGTCCACATCCGTGTCTTCTGCACCTAGAAGTAGCAGTGGCGCGAATTTTCCTAATATCTTTGCCTGGAAGGCTTCCGCTACCTCTGGGTCTTTCAGCTTCTCGAGGTCAAACTTGATTCTGGTGGGACCCTGCTTGTTGACCTTCTTTAGGCGGAGTCGGAAGGTCATCATCACAAAGTCATGGTCGCTTCCAATGTCTGCTCCTGGAGTCTTGTCTTGGCAATGTTCACACTGGTTTGGAAGCGTCTCTTCACCATGATGTAGTCAATTTGGTTATGGTGCTCTCCGTTCGGGCTGTGCCATGTCCACCTTCTGGGTGCTTTGTGTGGGCCAAACGTGTTCATCAGCTTTAGATCATTTGAGCTGGCAAATTCCAGGAGCCTTCAGCCTCTGTCGTTGATCTCTGCATTGCAGTAGCGTCCGCATGTGCCTTTCCAGTTCCTAGAAGCATCCTCTCCTATTTGGGCATTCCAGTCTCCCTGCACCACAAGAATGTCTTTCTTGGGGGTCTGGTCCAAGACTTCTTGCAGTTGGTCATACTGTTGTTGGGGCGTAAACTTGTACAATGGTGATATTGAATGGGGTTTCCCTCAAGCGTATGGTGATAAGCCTACTGGAGACTGGCCGACAACTCATGACAGTGTTCAAGACGTCTTTGTGGATGAGAAATCCGACACCCTGTTTGTGTTTGTCTTCTCTGCCACTGTAATACAGTTTGTGGTTTTGCTGGGTTGATGTTTCCCCAAGGTTCTTCCATCGTACTTCGCACAGTCTTGGGTCTACCGTATTGAAAATACGGTAGACTTTTGGAGGGGGCTGGTCAGAGCGCGTTCCGTGGCATGCAAAGCACATAACAGGGCGGGTGGGCCTCAGATTGTGGCAGACAAGTAACAAGATGAAAATGACGTCACATCTAGCCACTCTAACCTTGCTGTTGAACGTACTTTTCGCGCAAAGCGCCGTGTGTGTGACCTCGCGCTGGGACCATATGGCGTTGAGGCGCGTCTCCTGGGTGGTGGTTAGGTGGTCCCTCGCGAGAGGGGTGCACCGAATGAAATAAGGTGCCGTGAACCAACATGGTCTAAGGGAAGGTGACCCCGACAGAAACCCCCTGGTCCTCCTAGTAAGGGGTTTGGGCGTGGGGGTACCTTCCCCACCCTGCAAATAAGGAAATAGCTACAAAAACGCCGACGAAAAGACAAACAGCAATTCCTTTCCTGGAGGAGAAAGATTCTTCTACCAGAAGATTTATGACGTCCTATGGTGAAATCCAGAAGTCTTCGGAAGCCACAGGACCGAGCCGCCTCTCTTTATCCAGGCTCACATCATGGGCGCATGGAATGTCAAGACCATGTACCAGAGCGGCAAGGCCTCCCAGATAGCAGCGGAAAGTAAAACCTTTCCCTGCTAGGTATCAGTGAAGCCAGATGGACGCAGTCTGGCCAGAAAAGGTTGTTATGGATTGGTCACAGTCTGAGAAAGCCAGCTTCTAGTATCACTAGGCAGGCATTGTCATGGAACCCCCAGGGAAAGAGGAAAAGGGGCAGGCCGAGAAACACCTGGCGTCGAGACCTCCAAGCAATATCAAGAGACTGGGAACCACCTGGAGTAAAATCGAAGGAGAAGCACAGGACAGGAGTCGCTGGAGGTCTCTCGTCGACGGCCTATACCCGGGGAGGGGTGACAGGCGTAAGTAAGTAAGTAAGCCGTGTGTGTGTGTGTGTGTGTGTGTGTGTGTGTGTGTGTGTGTGTGTGTGTGTGTGTGTGTGTGTGGGTGTGTGTGTGTGTGTGTGTGTGTGTGTGTGTGTGTGTGTGTGTGTGTGTGTGTGTGTGAACACGAAAATCTTCGGAGCTGGCTTACGTAAAGCTTAAAATTGGTCATCCCACCTCGTTCTTCAAAATGATCGGCCCGGAATGAAACCTTCAACGTGTTGTGGTGTAATGTTTTTGCATTATATCAATCGGATGATTACACGAAATTAAAAAGTGCTTAACCGAAAACGGTTTGTCGTTCCTAGGTATGTCCAGTGTGAATTCGAGCAAGGACAGTGTACTCACGGCAGCCGCCACACCGAAGAGATACTGGTGTTTATTACAGTTCACCATCAAGGTCTGCGGATATGTCTGGGGGCCTTCAGGACGTCTCCAGTTCTTTGTCTGTATGCCGAGGCAAGGGAGCCTTCTCTCAAGCTCCGCCGCATCCGCCTCATGCTCAGCTACATTCTGAAAGTGAAGGCCCATCCAGACAATACTGCCTATGATTGTGTTTTTAAACCACCGTTTGCAGAGATTTACAATACCCATACAGGAGCTGTCCGTCCACTTTCCTTCCGTGTCCGACCTCATCTGCAGGCGGCCGGAGTGGACCTGGACAGAGTTGCGGAATCTCTGCAACACATCACTCCACCCTGGCTATTACTAGTTCCTGACATTTTGCTGTACTTGACCGCCCACAAGAAGGACTCTACCCCACCAGCCATATACCAACAGAGTCTCAATTAACTCCTTTCAAGTGTTCCTGGATATTGCCGTATCTATACGGATGGGTCAAAGTCTGAGGATGGGAGAGTTGCTGCGGCCGCAGTGTACTCTCGCCATCCTAGCCCATTAAGCACCGCCTCCTAGACCATTCATCTGTATTTAGTGCAGAACTGCATGCGGTTCTGCTGGCACTCAGGCATGCTTATCGGTCTAGAGAAAGGAACTTCCTGATTCTGTCTGACTCTCTTTCTGCTCTGCAGGCCCTTCAAGGCACAGGAACAGTCCACCCAGTGCTGGTGCAGATTAGAGAGCTCTACGCAGACTTAATGAAGGAATATTATGACATCATTTCTTTTATTTGGGTCTCAGGGCATGTGGGCACCGAAGGCAACATGATCGCAGATTCTGCTGCCAACGATGCCCGCAACGACCCTGTCCCTGACCCTCAGACTGTTTATAGTGATTTTAAACCCGTGATTAGTGCGTACATAGCCCGTGAGTGGCAGTCTGAGTGGGACAAAGAGGAAGCTAACAAGCTGCATGAATGAAGCTCTTCCTAAGGTGTCCGACAGTCTACCTTACCGCTGCGGCAGCCGCCGTGAGGAGACTGTCCTTGTTCGGCTTCACATCGGGCACACGTTTGTTACGCACTCTTATTTACTAAAACAGGACCGTCGTGAGATGGCCTTAGTCGCCTGCTCGGCGTTAAGCACCAATAACTAACTAACTAAAACAGGAGGAGCGTCCATGGTGTTATGCCTGCGAAGAGCAGTATTCAGTTAAACACTTTTTGCTGTCTTGTGCCGATTCCTTGAAGGTTTTGTTCCGGGATGTTCCCCCGGACAAGATCTTCAGTTGTCTGAGAGAGTGCAATATTTTTCACAAGATTTGAGCATTCAAAGACTATGATAATTCTATTATTTTGACCTTTTTGAGAGTCTGTAGACGTTTCCTTTAAAGACCTGTGCGACATTTTAGCATGAAATATTTTAAAGATATATTTACATCTTCTCTTAAGACTTTTCTTTTAATCTTGCTGGCCAGATTTTTACCCATCCTGCCGTGAGATGGCCTTGACGTTAAGCCCAAAAAACTAACCAATCTTCTATTATTACCTTATTAACTTCTTCTTTGCCCAACTCAGTCTGACATTCACGACATTTGTAAGAATAAATGGCCGGTTTAAAGACCGACTAAAAGCATTGCAAACTTCATTTCAGATGTGTGAATCTCAGCCTGTTAGATAGATCCCAGGTGTACGAAGCCATAGGGGTTTCTACACCAGTTATCCTACAAGTCTACAAGAAATGGGAAGACGGAAAGCTCGCTCAAAAGACAGCGTGTTAACTATGTACAATTCGTATGTCATACAAACAACCAAAGTTGCTGCCGCTGATCACAGCCGACTTTTGTTAAAGGCCACGATCACAGTAGTAAGTACTTTTAAACGCAGGAACGGCTGCACGTAAAAGCAACGAGGAAAACAGCGAAACGCACGAATTTGCAGTACTTGAATATACAGCCAGGTTTAACCACGCAAATGGAAACACGCCAATTTTGGCTCAAGTGCGCCTATGTTCTGGGCCTATGTGAGTCTATGTTCTGGGCCAGTGGTCGTCCGTCCGACGTCCGTCCGGCGTCGTCCATGGTAAAATTTAACGTTGGCATTTTCTCGGAGACTATTCAAGCCACAGTCTTCAAACTTGGCCCAAGGATACTTTGTGGCAAGACCTTTTTAAACATACTAATTTGAGTGACCTCTCACAAAGGTCAAGGTCACAGGAGGTGAGGAAACAGAGCTCAGGAAATAGGTCAAAAATAGCCATATTTTGACAAAAGATGTTTGTTCTCAAATACTATTCATAACGTCAAACCCAAAATTGGTACAGAGGTACCTGATGGTAAGACCTATCTACATATACTAATTTGGATGACCCCTCGGAAAAGTCAAGGGTCACAAGAGGCCCGGCAAGTGTGTGTAAAATGCAAATTTTTGATAAAATTGTAGGTAGTATCATTTTTTTTGTTTTTGTTTTTTTTGTTTTGTAAATTGTTCAATCAAATTTGGCACACAGGTAGCTGATGATAAGACCTTCCTGTGCATACTAATTTAGTCGACTCATCGCAAAGGTCAAGGGTCACGTGGGGTTTGACAGATGTGTGAAAAATGCTTACATTTTCAGAAAGCATGGATTTTGCTGGTTCAAACCCTTCCCTTTACTTATTGTCGCAAAGGTCACACATATGTAAATAGGTGATACACACGAGCCATTATTGGCTTTGCCTTTCTTTTTGTGAAATAAAAACTATTTTCCTGTTTACTTCACTGCTTGTAAGGTAGCATTTGTTATAAGCGAAATCGACAGTGCCGCGGGACTGACAAAAATATTTGTTATAAGAAAACTTTTGTTATATCTAACCTTCTTATAAGTGGCTTAATTTTACAAAGACATAACACAAATTTGGTTGGGACCTCCACAAAAGCTTTGTTGTATCTGACTGTTGTTTTATCCGACCTTGTTATACGCGGAGTTGACTATATTTATATAACATTGTTTTGACTATAAAGAATTAGAAACTGTGCATATTCATGCTTGCACCTTTCTACTTTCTGCTATGAAAGACCAACCAGTTTCAATCATGCAGTCTGTAATTTCTGCTTTGTTTTCTCCACTAATGAAACAGCAAACAAATTGAGCGGTCACATTGCGATCAGAATAAAGTCCAATCAATCCAGACCAAATAGGTGACTGCCAAGCGTGTAATATGCAAAAATGTACCCAACGGAGAAAGAAACACGCTTAGAAAAGACGGGTACAACACAATTTATTAATATTTCGGGTAAATACCCTTTGTCAAAATAGACAAACAAACAAACAGAGAGATTAGCCGCTACTTATCTTCATTGGCAGAAGGAATGTGGCAATGTGAATATTAATAAATTGTGTTGTACCCGTCTTTTCTAAGCGTGTTTCTTTCTCCGTTGGGTACTTTTTTAGAATAAAGTCCAGCTTGCCGCATTTTTATGGACATTGACAGCAAGGGAGACACGACACCTCCCTGAGACACACCTTCGCTGAGTTTGACAAGACTGTTGAGTGTGCCATCGTTTGTCACTCTTGCTGTTCTGTTGAATAGGAGGTCGGTCAACCATCGGTACATTTCACCTCCCACTCGTGACTGCAGAAGAATCCCACTTCAAAGACTTTTAACTAACTAAAAACAGTGACAAGTAATGTGAAGTGTCACACTGAAATAAGTGCAAAGATCAACTTTCCACACTTTCTTAAGCAAAGTATGCATACTCTATTAAAACATTCTATATAGTATGGCATAAGCATTTTTTCATGATCATTCTGTGTTATTTTCATACTGGTAAAACGGGGGTTGGGCATCAGAAGCAGCCACTGTGGCCCCTGATTACATCGCAGCATCATAAAATCAAGTTAGGAATAACTGTGACACTCTATTCGAACTATTTAAGCCCAAAAACAACTACCAGTTTTATACAAAATATCTGAGGGCATCGGAAAAAAAATTACGTTTCCCGATTCGGCATTCTTTGGCGGAAAAGGCTATCATTCACATCAAATTTATCGTAGAGGATGGCCATTATGCTCACATTATTGAAACGTAATAGGTAAAGAGAGGTAAAAATAAAGGGGAATGGCTGTAGTACTTTTTACAATTAATTTCATATAATTTCACAACTTGGGGGTAGTGATACAAAATTTTCCACTGTGGCACTCAAAGAGATCACAACACCATATAGTTAAGGCGAGCTAGGACACTTCAACACAATTTTTGTTTGTTTGTTATGGACATATGTTTTATTGTATATTATTAGGATCAGTATTTTTTCTCCTGAACGCTCCGACGTGCTCATTTAGTCAGGTATGCTCCACCGTTGCCATTTCAACGAGCACAAAGTCACCGTTAGACCTGGTTGCTACGGAAGCAAAATTGGGCTACCGTTGATGCTTCTCAAAAACCAAATTTGGCCAAAATATCAACTGATACCATCATTATAGCTTGTCAATGCCGATTTTGAATATCCTGCCTGGTTTGTATATGCATGCTCTGGCTTTGGTCAGTTTTTGAGTACATTGGCCAAGGGAAGCTCTTCATGACTTGCAAACTACTCCAAAATTAAAAAAATCGCCTCTTACAAGTTGCAACTAATCAGATTTTTTTCAGTCACGTGTAAAATTTGACACTGATCTAACGGCCAGATTTTGATAACTTTGCTTCTGCAGTATGTACCAACCAAATTAAAAAAAACAAAAACATTTTGATAAAACAGCAAAAACTAGGTGCCGTTTTTTTCCCTATCATACAGCTCTAACATGTCACCTGAAATCGTTGACTTACGATGTTTTTCACACGATAAAACCGTTATGCAGTGCAGACAGGCAAACGTTCCAGAAACCCTGTGTGTACTATGACCTCCCAAATGCTTTAGTTTTGCGTGCGTAGTGTGTATTGCTTGTTGTGCTCAGTCTGCACATTTATTGCGTCCAATTTGTTAATAAGCACTAATGTCACAACTGCTTGGTGACAGTGAACCATTTTAACAACATTCTAAAGTGCTACGGTCACCGAGCAAGCCCACTTGATTAGTTATAGTGAATCAACGTTACCTCGTGTTGACACAATGATGCACTATTGAAGCACCCCAGTGCCTGTTTGTTTTCCACTATATATACTTCACTTAAACTGCTTGTAATCGGACAATATGTATGGTAGATATAAGCAGAAGGTTGGTACAGTAATTTGCAATATTTGTCAGGGTCCATACTCACAACCATAACTTCCTAACTTAAACGTAGTTGCACTTGTCAAAGTGTGACTTCTTGGTTAAAACCAATCTGTCCTGTCGTTGTAAGAGTATCTGCGTGTGTTCACTATGGCAGCAGATGAGGTTGGGCTTTCTCACCACAGGAAAAAAAAAATCTTTTCCTGTCAGTGTTCAACATTCCTAAAACGTCGGAAGGGTAAGCCAAGAGTACATATACATGAACACTGTCTCACGCGCGGTTACATTTACACATTATGATTGTACATCTGTACAGTTTACACAAACTGTTAATGCTAAATATTGGTTTAGAGGTCTGTCAGCTTTGATGAGTAGTGCTGTTCCTAAAGCATTAAATACTGCAGTCTATTTTGTTACATACCCCCGTACTGTGTTCATTGCATACACAGGCCATAGCCATTTGTTACATTACTCGAAATAGGAGAGACTGAAATCGTAATGAAAACATCATAATTTACGACAAGTAAATAAAGTATTTAAACATCTTGTATGTCTGACAATCTATAAATCGCTTAGTTCATCAAACGCGCATACAACCTTTTAAAAAAATAGCGACCTGTTTACATCACACCTCATCCACACCCACTGCATGCTCATAGTGATTGCGGTTGAAGATATAAAAACGCATGCGGTTACATTTTATAATTTGGATCATACTGGTTTACTTCAGAATCACATCTGCATACACCATCACAATGACAGCTGCATCTTGCATCAGAACTTTGCACTTTGTGGCCTCTTTGACCAAGCGAAACAAATACGTGCATGATGTATATGGAAAATTTACGATGGAAAATGATATAATGAAGTGTTTGCTTGTGCTTATTATGTTGGACTATCATTCCTGCAAACACGAGTTTTGGGTGAAATTTATGAGGGACGTGGTACAGCCTAAATCCTATTCCTAACACTTTCTCCCTAGGAACAGACCTGTGCACAATGTACATTATCGTTGTTATCAAGCACATTTGTGTTTTCTTGAGCTGGCAGATTCCTTTCACATATGCATACGTTTCGTCAGTAGTGATCAGAGTGACTCATAATGAAGTTACAGATGGTTTCTGGTCCGACCGAAATATTCAGATGTTACAACAGTCGGAAGACGTGAGATTCCTGAATCGTTCAGATCTACAGTGCTCTATTCAGCGCTGAATGAAGAATTTCGGTTTGCTATGAATACACACTTCTGTTTGAAGGTCAATCAGTTCACAAACAAATCATGAAAATCTTCGACCTCGCCCTTTGTATGTTTGATTTTTGCACGTTATGCTTTGTCAAATCGTTAGAGCACCTACCTGCGAAAATCCGCAGGTCCTTTCGAAACGACTCGCAGCTGCAGACGATGTTTGTGCCAATTCTGGACAGGGGCAGTTACGTTTTCCTATATATTACAATTGTACAAGTTCTTCAGTCTTACACTGTCTGTCATGTTGCCTGGATTCCTCTGCAGATTTGTCTAAACAACGCGCTTTAGCTTGCAACCCGTTGAAAAATTGACTTGGAAGGTGCGAGTTGTATCCGACAAGAAGCCGAACAAGCTCGGAAATACATTTGAACCAATGAGATACACATTTATGTTGAGTTCCTATTCAAAATCGTCATAAGACCAAATTTGGAAGTTATCGACAAATTCCTAGGTTTGCTGCAGGCAGTTCTTTTGCCGTTAATTTTTCGTTTAGGCAAGGATGAAGGACACATTACTGCAAGGGAGAGAAGCGACTTTCAAAGGACATAACGTTTTTTTCTCTCCGGTGCGAAGAATGTGCGCTTTTACCAGTTTCGAAAGTAGGTAACGTGCACATTTTTTGAGCGAACAAAAGTAAACAAACTTCGGCTACATTGTTTATTTATCATTTACAGGTGCTGGATAAAAGCTTTGAGGAAAAAGAAGTGTGTTTCTGCAGAGAGGACACTCCGAACTTGGAGAAAATCGGGAAAACCCAAAACACCAAAAGTGACAGATTTTTTTCCACATTGGAAGTGTCCTAGCCCGCCTTAAGTATATAGTAATTCTAAAAATACTGTTGTAATGATGTAATTCTAAATATGTATTGTCAATGCTCTAGAAAAATGTCTGAAGGCATCTGATACATTTTTTTTTTTTCTACCGTATTGAAAAAACGGTACACTTTAGGATGGGGCTGGTCAGAGGGCGTTCCGTTGAATGCAAAAGGACATGACAGGCGGTCTGGCAAAGAAGTAACAAGATAAAAATGACGTCACCTCTAGCCACTCTAACCTTGCTGTTGAACGTCGTTTGGGCGCAAAGCGCAGTATGTGCGTATGTGATGGTGTGTGTGTGTGTGTGTGTGTGTGTGTGCGCCCGCGCGCGCGCGTATGTATGTAAACACGAGAATCTGCGATATTTCTATACGCACAAGCTTGAAACTTGGCGTAATACTTTATTCAAGGGGTGGCTAAGAGAGCATCCGAGCATATTGTAACTGGATGTCTCATTGAAGACAGAACAGAACGTTTATAAAAAGTCGGTTGACCCAAATTAGAATACGCAATTTTTATTATATGCACATGAAGTTTTGGATATTGCTAGTTTGAAGAAAGTCATTGGATGAGTTTGTTAGCCAGCTTTGTACCTCTTCAACTTTTTCGAAAATAGAAGTTCAATGCGGAACAAATGTCAAAAGTAAGACTGCTTGATTTCATCAGAAGAATCATACAGTGACGGTGACGAAAAAGCACCAAACGGGTAAGTGTTTTATACAGTGTTCCTAATTGTCGCAAATCACCAGCACGCCAGTGTTTTACATGCGTATGAGCTGGCGCTATGTTCTCCTTCATTTAGAAAGACAGTCTCTCTATTTTTGTATGATATTTGCGAACGGTATTGTGGAAAAGGTGGAATATGCATGCAAGCTCATACAGCAAAGGCTTTGTGGGCATGGACCATTCCACCTTATTCTTCAAAATGGCTGTGGCTACGCCAGCCCACACAACGTATAACTGGTAGGACGCGCTGTGTCTGCCGTCTGTGTTTGTGTGCCATTTTGCCCTTTGTGTTCGTGTGTGCCATTGCCGTCGGATCAGGTGGGGGTGGGGTGGGGTGGGTGTGAGATTATAGGGAGATATTGAGTTCGTAATCCATCGTAGTACCTCTTTAACCTTTTTAATAATAATTAATTCATTTGTGCAAGTTTTGGAGCCACTAGATACTCCCACCACACCAGTGAGCCCTGGAAGAGGGTGTGTGGAGGAAAACAGTCCTTGAAGAGACAGCGTACCTTTTGGATGAGTGACGTGAAACATCAAATTCGTCACAGTGTACACGGCGTCGTGAGACCAACGATGCCATGACGTGAAGCTTAAAGAGACGTCATTTTGCTGCTCGTGCTGTTATTCTTTATAAGAATTCGTGTCCTACTCCAGCCCACAGAGCGTACTAATGGCGGGAAGAGCCGTGTGTCCGTCTTTATTTGTGTGCGCCGGCGTGTGTGTTGATCGGAGGCTGGCTTAGAGAGGAGGGAAATGGATCAGTTAGGATAAACTTAAAAATATGAACAACTCTGAACGTTTCTGAAAGAAAAACGCACGTGAGCTCCAAACAATACGGTAGACTTTGGGATGAAATCCTCATCTTGTTGACTTTTCTTTGCGATTTCGCGGAACTGGCCGCGCATTAGGTGCTACTGGCACTGTGAGCCAGAGAGTCAATATTTGTTCATTCTGTCTCTTTTTGCAGAAGATGCAGAAGGTGTGCCAGATTTTGGCTTCTGGAATGAATTCTTATTTATTTAAAGGGAGATGTTTCTGAAGCTTATTTGTACATCCTCGAGGGACGCGAATGGGGATACCCGTGCGCCATCGGCTATATCTCTGGTGTGTTCCTAAGGATCATGGCTTAAACATCGCAGGACATACTAAGTACACTTGGAAGCCTATCATATAGAGTAATGGCGGGGGGGGGGGGGGGGAGGGAAGGGTAAGGGGGAGGGGGGGTAAGGGAGTGGGGGTAGCTCCGTAGTCAGGTCTAGCTCATGGATTACTAGTATTTCCGCGTGGTGCTAGTACGAATTCTAAAGTAAAAAGAGTACTGACGTCATTGGAAATAGTTTGGGATCTATGAAACACATTTTTTTTTAAAAATCGTCGCTAATTGTATTGTATCAACGGAAAAGGAACTTCATCAAACAGGCTAAAGTCAATGGCACACCTTTTCTATCAGTCGTGTTACGGTCCTGTCCGTTGTATTACGAAATTCACCGTAACACGACTGACTGTAACTCGACCGACAAAAATCAATTTAGGAACGAATAATTACTTCCTACATTGAGAGCGAAATGAAATACTTGATCCATTTAACACTGAACCCCCAAACAGTTGCTGTCAAAATATTATTTGAAAATTTCAGGCCATTTACGAACAGAAATACAACGTAACACGACTGACACGCTAAACAAGCTCCCCTTTCCTTTGGAAAATTGCAGCAGTCAAAATAAACAGATAATAAAATCCGTCTGAGATTTTGGCTGCACAAGTCAGTGAAGAGTGAGAGCAGGTATCTTCTGGCAGAATTTCATTTAGAAAAAAATGAGCAATCATTATTTATATTTGATTTACTGTGGGCGTAACTTGACTGAGAAGAACGTTACGGACAGTCTAAATTCAAAGTCTCGTAGTGATGCATGGTTAATCTAAAAGCAGAAAATAAATTTTAAAAATCTAATGTTGCCAACAAAAGCAATTATTTTCATATTTTGGGAATGGTCTAACTACATTTTTCTTTCTTTGAGAAATATTGAAAACTTTAGGTACTTTCAAAAAAGACAAGCGTTTTTTTTTTTTTTGGTACCCCTTCGAACTTATTTCATTCAAAATCTATTGAATAAAGGAGTATTTATCCAAGCTTCTTGGTAAAGACGTATTCAAACCTCACTGACTTTGGTCATTATTTATGCCTGTTTTGCGAGAGATAAATTGACGTCACAGATTTTATTGACAAAGTGATATTTCTTTCAAATACATCTGAAGAAATATAGGCGTATACATAGCCCTGAACTATTACTAAGTTATTACAACGGCAATAACGGGTGTAAGGATAGATTGGATATTGTCGGCATCGTGTCCAATGCATAACCGGCACCTAGAAAACACATGGAAACCATTTCCTAAGCTGCTAGGTGGCTTTTAATTTAATTTAATTTAATTATATATATATATATATATATATATATATATATATATATATATATATATATATATATATATATATATATATATATATATATATATATATATATATATATATATATATATATATATATATATATATAATTTTTCAATAAATTCTGAGAATGCTGTGCTAATGCCATGGAAATCCAGGCTGGTAAGCTTGCATTGTGTCATCAGGACATCAGCTGTCCTTTTGTGACTGCATCGCTTATTAGATCTTTTGAGCCTTCCACTGAACACCTACTACATAAAGTAATAGGGACTACCCCCAGGCGCCCCGCAACCCGCTGGAGAATATCCAGTCCTCCCCCGAGAGGGGAGGCTAGTGCATGAATATTCCCAAACAGATCTTGGACCTGCTGGATAGATTTAAGATTTTGCCGCCTACGACCGGTTTCGACCCAAGGTGGGTCTCATCAGGTAGGCATACGGCGTAACCTGAAATTGCAAACACAACGCATACTAGAAGCCGCCTCCAGAATTTGACTGGTAGCAACCACTAGTCCAGCGTGGATTGCATCCCTAAAGCTTTATGGGGTGTTGCAGTGGAAGAAGACTGACTAATTTTGAAAAGGCAACACCTAGGCAATTTTGTGGTACAATTATTCATTACTTATAACAAAGGCGTCGCCCAAGCCAAAAAATGCACTCAGAGTAGCTCCAAGGGACATAATTTTTTATAAGTAATGAATATATAATTTTTTATAAGTAATGAATATATATCTATCTATCTATCTATCTATATATATATATATATATATATATATATATATTCATTACTTATAAATAAGTATATTACTTATATATATATATATATATATATATATATATATATATATATATATATATATATATATATATATATATATATATATATATATATATATATATAGATAGATAGATAGATAGATAGATAGATAGATAGATAGATACATACATACATACATACATACATATATATATATATATATTATATATATATATATATATATATATATATATATATATATATATATATATATATATATATATATATATATATATATATATATATTAGCCAGTAAATGCTTTCGACATCGAACTTAACCTTCCAAAGCATAAGTGCTGAACTCCAAGGGATAGGGTGGATTTTTATGCAGGTTGACTTTGAGGGGGTGGAGGTGCTGCGTGGTGTAAGTACCCGAGGTAACCCAACCAGTGCTGAGTGGGTGTCGACATACATCTTGCTGTACCACCCAGAGGGACTAGCCACCAGTGACATCACATTCACACCCTACGAAGAGCCGTACGGTACTGTCAGGGTAGGGGGCCTACATACATCTTCTGCACTTGTTGCTTCTGGTTATTAAATTATTGTGAACAACATTTTTGATGGATATGATGCCGATCACCGGCCTATGTGATTGTTAGACCTGAATTAATATGTCCCAGATGTGAGCCCAGGACATTTTGCTTTGGGTCAAGTAATCACTGTCGGTGTTCGACACAATATCAAGCCAAACTTGGCTCAATATAATTTATGTACCCAGTCCGAAAACAAAGCCCTTCAGTTTGCGGATCATTGTCGCCATTAATGCTGAAGTGGTCAATTTCGCTATATAGCTGTGTAGATTTTTGCTGAGTATATTCGCGTCCTTGTTAGATTTGCCCTGAAAGAAAACTAATCTTATCCTTCAGAGCCATTGATAAATGTGTGGCTAGTATTTTCTAGAAAAAATATGGTCCTGACAAAAGTGTCTTTGACGTCACAGTATAGAGGTTGCAAAGGGAAAAATAAAGTCTTTGGTGTAAAATGTTGCAAAGAAAGTAAAATTACGTAATTTATACCCAAAATGTTGAAATCGTGTCAAAAATTAAAGTGCATATATGATTGTTCGGTTCCTGCGTTTAAGAAGGCTGGATATCCCTAAAAACGTATGCCACCACTTTATATAATATAATACGTTATTGGTCGGAAGGGTATGCTACACGGACCCTTGTAGGCCTGAGGGAGGTCAAAGGAAGCATTGTACCCCGAAGGCCTGAGGGGTACAATGGTTCCTTTGACCTCCCAAGGCCTACAAGGGTCCGTGCAGCGAACCCCTCCGACCAATAACGTATTTGTTTTCATTCCTCCACTATTTTCGTAAAAGAAATCAAGAAGACATTTTGCGACCTGGATCACGCCAGACATGACTGACGTCAAAGGAATATACCTTTATACATAATAGACTTATGACGTAATTTAAAATATGTCAAGACGTTGCCGTCTCCAGTAATGAGTGTGCTTGTTGTTTCGAACAACACTAAGTAACTTTGTACTTTAGAACGTTTGGCGATCTTTTAGAGAACAAAACTGGCATCCAAGATGCGTCATTGAGAGGGCTACAAAACGTCCGCCATTTTTCTCTACAAAGGTTTTTATATCTCGGTCACATGGTATGGTTTGCGCTAACCGTACTTAGCGCAAACCGTACCATGTGACCTTGATATAAAAACCCATGTAGAGAAAAATGGCGGAGGTTTTGTAGCCCTCTCGATGACGCATCTTGGATGCCAGTTTTGTTCTATAAAAGATCGCCAAAGGTTCTAAAGTACAAAGTTACTAAGTGTTGTTCGAAACGACAAGCACACTCAGTACTGGAGACGGCAACGCCATGACATTTTAAATTACGTCATAAGTCTATTATGCATATTCCTTTGACGTCAGTCATGTCTGGCGTGATCCAGGTCGCAAGATGTCTTCTTGACTTCTTTTACGAAAATAGTGGAGGAATGAAAACAAATACGTTATTGGCCGGAGAGGTTCGCTGCACGGACCCTTATAGACCTTCGGGAGGTCAAAGGAAATACCTACAAGGGTCCGTGTAGCATACCTCTGCGACCAATAACTTACTATTATTATTATTATTATTATTATTATTATTATTATTATTATTATTATTATTATTATAAGTTATTGGTCGGAGGGGTTCGCTACACGGACCTTTGTAGGCCTGAGGGAGGTCAAAGGAATCACTGCCGAAGGTCGAAGGCCTGAGGGGTACAATGATTCCTTTGACCGCCCGAAGGCCTACAAGGGTCCGTGCAGCGAACCCCTCCGACCAATAACGTATTTGTTTTCATTCCTCCACTATTTTCGTAAAAGAAATCAAAAAGACATCTTGCGACCTGGATCACGCCAGACATTACTGACGCCAAAGGAATATACATTTATACATAATAGACTTATGACATAATTTAAAATGTCATGACGTTGCCGTCTCCAGTACTGAGTGTGCTTGTTATTTCGAACAACACTACGTAACTTTGTACTTTAGAACGTTTGGCGATCTTATATAGAACAAAACTGGCATCCAAGATGCGTCATCGAGAGGGCTACAAAACGTCCGCCATTTTTATTTTCGCTACAAGGGTTTTTATATCACGGTCACATGGTACAGTTTGCGCTAAAGTGAGTGGTCGTGTAAAGTAAGGAGGAAAACATATATATATATATATATATATATATATATATATATATATATATATATATATATATATATATATATATATATATATATATATATATATATATATATATATATATATATTCTTTACTTTTAACAAAGGCGTCGCCCAAAGCCCCAAAATGCACTCAATCAGAATAGCTCAAGGCCGACGTAATTTTTCATTAAATTCTGAGAATGCTCTTGCTACGCTAATGCCATGGAATTCCAGGCTGGTAAGCTTGCATTGTATCATCAGGACATCAGCTGCTCTTTTTGTGACTACATCGCCTACTAGTTCTAGAAAGGAGAGGGTTAGTGGGAGAGAATGAATGACAGACGTATCATTTTGAGCCTTCCACTGAACACCTGCTACATAAAGTAGTAGGGACTACCACCAGGCGCCCCGCAATCCGCTGGAGAATATCCAGTCTTCCCCCGAGAGGGGAGGCTAGTGCATGAATATTCCCAAACAGATCTTGGACCTGCTGGATAGATTTAAGTTTTTGCCGCCTACAACCGGTTTCGCCCCAAGGGGGGCTCTTCAGGTAGGCATACGGCGCAACCTGAAATTGCAAACACAACGCATGTACTAGAAGCTGCCTCCAGAATTTGACTGGTAGCACCGCCAGTACATATATATAAATCAGTGCCTTGTTCCTTTTTCTCTCTTTGGCCATTGGAAGTTCAGATGTGCTGTAGTGCCCCGTGCATCAAGCTGTGAAATTAAAAATGATTGAAAATGCACCATTACGACAATGACAAGATTATTGGTGTTGGTGGGTGAAGTACACTATTAAAGAAAGCAGTGGAAGTAGATTGCACAGCATCGGCACCAACCGTTGAACCACGTACTGGCCAAGTGAATTTGTCACAATGTAATTTACAGGGCGCCGCTTTAATATGTTTCCGTTTATACTTATTTTCAATGAATTTCCATCCTCTGCTTTTGCAATTGCTTTTGTTTGAAGATGTGCTGTTTCTGAAATGCTGTGTTTGTTTGAGACATAACCCAGAAATATTCACCAAAATATTACTGGTTGTGATTAATTCCTCTGTCTTGAATGTTGTTAAATAATAATAATAATAATAATAATAATAATAATAATAATAATAATAATAATAATAATAATAATAATAATAATAATAATAATTACGGTATTTATAATGCGCTTATCTTATAATAATTATAACTCTAAGTGCGCACTCACAACTCGCACACGCATGCGCACGCTTTAGACAATGAGTCACGTACCACAAATAGTGAAAATACATTACGACGGTCAGCTTGGGGTGGGGAGTGTGGTGATATAGTGCTAGAACTGTTGAAAGAGGTGAGTTTTGAGGGCGGACTGGAAGGAGGAGAGAGGGTGTTTCTGACGGAGAGAGAGTGGGAGAGTGTTCCAGGTGGATGGACCGTGTACTGAGAAGGAGCGGGGGCCGAAAGTGCTGAGTTTGGTGCAGGGGATGAGGAGGTGGAGAGGGTCAGAGGCGGAGCGGAGGGAGCGTGAAGGAGTGTAAGGGTGAAGTAAGCTGGAGAGATAGGTAGGAGCGTAGTTGTTCAGGGATTTGTAGCAGAGAGACAGAATCTTGTATTGGATGCGTTGGGGGATGGGGAGCCAGTGAAGGAGCTTGAGCAGGAGAGTGATGTGGTCGGATTTTTTCTTTCTGAGGACGAGGCGGGCAGCATTGTTCTGGACGCGCTGGAGAGTGAGAGTGATGGAGTGAGGAAGGCCGGAAAGGAGAGAGTTGAAGTAGTCGATGCGAGATAAGATGAGAGAGACAGCAAGTTTGGTGGCAGCTTCGGTAGTGAGGTATTTTCTGATCTGACTGATGCGGCGGAGGTGGAAATAACATGCCTGGGCCGTGGCGGATACGAAGCTGGTCATGGAAAGAGAGGAATCGAGGATAACGCCAAGGTTCTTGACCGAGTCAGTGAGGGAGATGGGGGTGCTGTCGAGTTGAAGGTGGAGAGAGGGAGGGAGCTGGGAAAGTTTTTGGCGAGTGTATAACCAGCATGGCTTCCGTTTTGTCGTCGTTCAGTTTGAGCTTGTTTGCTGTCATCCAGTTTTTCACGTCTTCATAGCAGTCAGCCGTGCGAGTCAGTAGTGTCTGAGTGTTGTTGAGTTTGTCTTTGTCTAGTACTTGTGAGTCGTCAGCGTAGAGGTGGTGGTGTATGTGGTGAGACTGAATGATGTTGAACAGGGGAGAGCTGTAGAGTGTGAAAAGGACAGGGCCCAGGACGGACCACTGTGGAACGCCGCAGGAGAGCCTAACTGGGTTGGAGGAAACGCCGTCGATGGTGACGGACTGCTGTCTGTCGGAGAGGTAGGAGAGAAACCAGGAGTGAGCAGAGTCAGTGATGCCAAAGGAGCGGTGAAGGCGGTTGAGGAGGATAGAGTGGTCTATGGTGTCGAAGGCGGCAGAGAGATCGAGTAGCGTAAGAAGGGAGATGTTGCCTGAGTCAGTGGAGAGAAGCAGGTCGTTTAGGATATGTAGAAGGGCTGTTTAAGTGCTGTGATGTTTGCGATAGGCAGACTGGAAGGGACTGAGGAGGTTGTTGTCGGCGAGGTGGAGGTTGAGTTGCTTGAGGATAACCTTCTCAAGAGCTTGGACAGGAAAGAGAGATTGGAGACTGGGCGGTAGTTCTTGAGTTTGTTTGGGTCGAGGTTGTGTTCTTTTAGGAGAGGACGGACTATGGCGGACTTGAAGATATCGGGGACGGAGCCATTCTCTAGAGATGTGTTGATGATGTCGTTAATGAAGGGCAAAAGTTTTGGGAGGCCGTCCCGGTAGAGAGAAGCTGGGAGGGGGTCTAGTTCGCAGGGTTTGAAAGGCATGGATTTTATGGTCTTGAGGATTTCCTGATTTCATGCCCCCATTGTGTGACATGGAAACAGTTGCTACAAAATCCACAAGCTTTGCGTCTCTCGTAGTCATGCAAATTTGAGAAATCGTTAATGTTTAAAGAAAAAATTGGAGCAGTTCCACGTGCACTATACTACATTTTCCAAATTATTTCCACACAGTGAATGATTTAACGGCCAAAGTTCGTGTGACAGTCGAAGAGCTTCTTGTTCTACCATAAGCACCAACAATTAACTCTCCGTATAGCACAGAAAACGTGTTCACATGACTACGTTTCAACACACGTGCTGGGATGGGGTGTGGCATAACTGCACAAAAAAAACACACTTGCATTTTGACGACTCTGAGCTACACAGCTGATCAAAATGTGTGGCCTTTCGGCTTCATGTCCAAATTTTCTTTCGTTGACTGACTGGTTGTTTTATTTTCCGAGAAAAATAAGCAAAAGAATTTGAACTTATTTTCTGCCGTGACGCTGTTCGTGGGCCCGGCGGAACTTTACTGTCGTTCGCTGGTGGTCAGCCGGCTGCTGACTGCTGGCTAGAATAGCGTGGTTTGTGTCGTGTCTTAGGCCCGCCATTGTCTTTGACTGCCCATGGATATCACACTGGTAGAGTCCAGGGCAAGATTGTTCTTCAATCTTACGTTGTTGGCTCACTTGCGATAGCGATAGTTTTATTGAGTTTGTGTATCGGGCTAGTGGTCGTCCGTCCGTCCGCAGTCGTCAGTTCGTTACCATTGTCCAGCGACCGTTGTCCGTTGTCCGTGGTAAACTTGAACACTGGAATTTTCTCGGAGACTATTGAAGCCACAGTCTTCAAACTTGGGCATTCAAACTTGGCCCAATGATACTTTGTGGTAAGACCTGTCTACGCATACAATTGCGCTGATCTCTGTCAAAGGTCAAGGTCAAAGTGGATCACGAAATATGTCAAAAATAGCCATAGTTTTACATACGAAATTGTCAGTGCTCAATACTATTCATAACTTTAAACCCATACTTGGACGGTGTAAAGGTATGGTAAGACCTTGCTATGCACACATATTTGAATGACCATTTGAAAAGGTCGAGGGTCACAAGAGTTTAGGAAATAGGTGAACAAAATGGCCATTTTCCCCCTGAAGTTCTATTTACAGCTTCAAACCCAAACTTAGTGTAGGTATAGCTGTTAGTAGACTGTTCTACGCACCCTAATGTGGATGCCGTCAAATGTCAAGGGTCACGAGAGATGAGAAAATGAGTATAAAATGCCAATTTTGTGGAATGTTATTATCTATTTGCGTTTTGGCAAACTTTTCAATAAAATTTAGCACCTTTCTAATCGTATTAATTTAGTTGACCTCTCGCAGAGGTCAAGGTCACGAGGCTTTGACAAAGGTGAAAAAAGGCATACATTTTGAGAAAACAGACTTCTCTGGTGCAAACGCCACCTCTCTACTCGTATTAAAACATCTGAACACTTTTAGAGACCTGTTAGAAAGGTAAAGGTCGCTAAGGTGAGACTTATAACCTGCTTGCTCGTTCACGTGAGCCTTAAGGACTTAGCGGAATCTGAGTTTGCTCAAGATGTATGCATACATTTGTGAACCCTCCGTGACTCTTGATCTTTGTGAAGGATCGACTAAATTAGTATACATAGAAAGGTGGTATCGTCAGGTTATGCAAAATTTGATTTTTAAATTTGTTTTTGCATAAACATTTAAAAAACTACAATTTTATGAAAAACTGGCATTATTAAAACATTTGCCGACCTCTTGTGACATTGCCCTTTTCGAGGGGCCATCCAAATTAGTATGCATAAAAGGCCTTACCATAAGGTATCTCTACACCAAATTTGGGTTTGAAGTTGAAAATAGTATTTAAGGAACAACAGTTTTTGGTCAAATATCTCTTTTTTTTTTAGCTATATCTGGGGCCCCCATTACCCCTGACCTTTGCGAAGGGACCATTAAATTAGTATGCATTAAAAGGTCTTATCATCACCTTTGAGCCAGATCTGAGTAAAAGTTTGAAAAACTTTGATAAGACTGCATTTTTAAAAAAAAAAATGGCCTTTTAAACACATTTGCCGACCTCATGTGACCCTTGAACTTCCTGAGGGGTCATCCAAACTAGTATGCATAGAAAGGTCTTTACCATCAAATAGCTCTGCACGAAGTTTGGGTTTGAAGTTTGAATAGTATTTGAGGAGAAACAATTTGTGTCAAATCTGGCTTTTTTTTTTTTTTATCCCTCTCTGGACCCCTTTTGAACTTGACCTTTGAGAGAGGTCATTGAAATTGGTATGTTTAGAAAGGTTTGCCAAACAGTACCCTTTGGCCAAGTTTGAAATCTGAGGCTTGAATAGTCTCCGAGAAAGTCAACATTAAAATTTACCAAGGACGACAGACGACGGATTGGATATTCTCCAGCGAATTGCGGGGCCTAGGGGTAGTCCCTACTGCTTTATGTAGTAGAAGGCTCAAAATAATAGGTCTGTCATTCCTTCTCTCCCACTACCCTCTCTTTCTAGATCTAGTGAGCAATACAGTCATAAAAAAGGGCAGCTGATGTCCTGATGACACAATGAATTTAAATGAAAAATTACGTCACTTGGAACTAATCTCATTGAGTGCATTTTTGGCTTTTGGACGACGCCTTTGTTTAAAAGTAAAGAATAATTACACCACAAAATTACCTAGATGTTGCCTTTTCGAATTAGTCTGTCTTCTTCCACTGCAACATCACATAAAGCTTTAGGGATGCAATCCGCGCTGTACTAGTGGTCTACCAGTAAATTCTGGAGGCGGCTTCTAATAGGGCAGGAGCCCCTATTATGAAACAGTGCTTATTATGAAACACCTTGCTCCGGGCGAAACGGAATAACTTTTCTAAATACTGCCTGTGCAGTAATAAAGAGCTACTTCAGTGAGACTTATTTTCGGTACAAGAATGTCAGACGTGATGAAAACGAAAACACGCCGAGAACATGTGATTTTTGACACTTCTGCATCTAATTTTTCGCCATTTTGAAACACCTACATCAGCATTCAGTTTTGTGATTTTTAAAAAATAGCCACTCCTGTCATGAAGAGCAATCTTCGGACATCAGATACATAGCAGCAATCGTTTTGGTTCTCTTTTTGTTGTTTTGGAGGCACGCGTTTTCCTGGACAGGTATCTTGTTCCTATTATGAAACACAAAGAGCTCCTAATATGAAACGTGTTTCATAATTAGAACAGTGTTTCATATAAGGAGCAGTGTTTGTCTAGCGTATATATCGGAAACCATCCAGCCAGTTTGATCCAAATTTCAGATATTGATACTTTTTCTCAATACAGAGTATCCCACACCAGGATAATGCCACTTTGCGAAGAGGGTGAGGACCCACAAATGCGCCACTTGTTGACTATCAAAACGAGGGGCGGGTGGTGCTGGTGTTAGTGCAGGTGGGAGGTCGCGGGAAGGGGGTGAATGGTCTGGAAACCTTTTCACCAATGGGCGAAAAATCACACGACGGACCGTTTACAATTTCCAAGAAGAGTCGCTGGAGTGTGTGTGTGTGTGTGTGTGTGTGTGTGTGGGGGGGGGGGGGGGTCCAGACTCCCCAAAATGGAAAATTACACATTAAAAAATATTCTGTGAGCCGTGCACCTTGGAACACCCCTCTCCCCCTGAATTTGCTTCTTAAATATGTACATAAACCTGTGTCAATAATTATAGGAAGTTTACAAAGTAAAATAGGTAAAAGCACTGTCAGGGGAGAGAACTGTGCTGTATCGACCAATGATCGATCGAAGCACCAAAAACAAACGATAGAAAAGAGGGGGTGCGCAAAGTAAGTGACTGGAAGCAAGGCATATGAAGCTCTCACCCCCCCCCCCCCCTTAAGGGGTGCGTATCTCATATCCCATTGTTCCAGCCCCTTGGTGCATGGAAATTTAAATCTAGGTCCCCCAAGGGGGTCCAGAAAATTTGCCGGTATGGACAGCTGTTTCGGTCTTGGCGACCTCGTCAGCACACCATTCGGCATAAAGAGAGAACTTACTAAAAGGGGGAAAGGGGTTGCAGTCGATATTGTCGTAATAAATGAAAGTAAAGGGGAGACTGCCAGTGCTAATATTTTAGGAAGTTTACAAAGTAAATTAGGTAAAAGCACAGTCAGGGGAGAGAGTTGTGCTGTATCGACCAATGATCATAGATGTAGTAGTAGTAGTAGTAGTAGTAGTATTGTGAGGATAAAATGGGCCTTGAGGCCTTTGCAAATGTCCTTTCTTTCTTTAATTATTTTATGGGTCTGCTATGCATGCAAAATTTCCTATAAATCATTCATCATAGGAATAGGAAATCTCTTTAAATTTTGGTAATTCGTCCAGCTGGTTTTTAAAAGAATTTATGTTAGGTGCTTTTTTTTTAATAAAACTGGTAACTCATTCCCAACAATGGCAACTCTGTTAGAAAAACAAAACTTCTGCAGGTTAGTGTTGCAGTGCTGCACAAAGATTTTCTCTTCAGAGTTTCGGGTTCTGTCACAAAATGGTGCTGCAAAAAAGTCGTTCCAATTTAGGTCGTCGATGCCATTATAAATTGTAAAAACTTGGATTAAGTCTCCACGTATTATACGTCCACGTAAGGAGTGTAGTCCAAAGTATTTGCGTCTTTCAACACTCTTTGACCAGCTTTGTTGCTCGTCTCTGTACTATTTCGAGTGCAACTGATTGTCTCTTTAAACCTGCGCTAAGTAAGTGACTGGAAGCAATGCATATGGAAGCCCAACGAAGGGGGGCATATCACATATCCCACTGTTCCAGCCCCCTCGGGGGACCTAGATTTAAATTTCCATGCACCAAGGGGCTGGAACAGTGCGATATGTGATACGCCCCCCTTTGAGGAGGGGGGGGGGGGGCTTCCATATGCATTGCTTCCAGTCACTTACTTAGCGCACCCCCTCTTTCCTTAACCTTTTTTTTTTTTTTTTTTTTTGGGGTGCTTCGATCAAACTAGATCTATGATGAGGTGGAAAAACTAAATACAGTAGCTTTTATTCCCCCATACATAGAACATTTTCAACACACTTGCTGACATGCCTGCCCTTTGACCTTTGGAAGGAGCCAATAAACTTAATATGCATAGACAGTTTAACCCCTAGCAAAACATTTCCACTAGGGTCTTATTGCAAAGTTCACATACAAACTACCTGTAATAATAACCTAAAATAAAAGCCTTCTTACTTCTCGTGACCTTTGACCTAAATGAGACCTTAGTAGAGCTGCAGACAAAAGTTCTATCATCAGTTTTCTCTGGCAAGTTTTAAAATAAGATTACAACTATTTTCTTTAAAAAAATCGCCCGTTATTGACCTTGTAACCTTGACCTTTCATGGAGGTCAGCGTAAGTGACAATCAAAGCTATTGTCAAATATGATCACTGTGCCAAATTAGAAGTCTGTGGCTCTGATGGTCTCTCAGAAATTCAAAATGATAACATCTGTCACAATTGGATATACACAGGATAATAGATGGATGGACCAATAGTGGACCAGTGGCGGATGACTCATTATATTTAACTAATTTTTAATATTAGATGAACCTATAATGTCTGCTAATCATCTCTCATGCCTTACTTTTCCAACAAAATGCAAGTGAAACTTGTAAAAATGACATAATCACACTGTTTCATTATAGGAAACCTAGTGTTTCATATTAGGCAAATGGTGCCTAATATAAAACAACGAATCACTTTTTTCAAACTGGAACTGCTTCCGCATCGATTCGAGTTTTGAAATTTTGCTTTGTCCTAAGATGCATCAATATAATTTCTATCAAACCCTGGTTTCGGATTGATTCTGCCTTTCTTTGGACAGTCGCGCGAGACGTTTTTGCTTAAGTGTTTCATACATGGGTCTCCTCCCCTACACGCCTTGTGTTTGCAATTTGTCAGGTTACGCCGTATGCCTACATGGCGAGCCCCCCGCCCCTCCCCCCTTGGGGCGAAACCGGTCGTAGGCGGCAAAAACCTAAATCTAGTCAGCAGGTCCAATATCTGTTTGGGAATATTTACTAGCATCCCCTCTCGGGGGGAGGGGGGGGGGGGGAGGACTGGATATTCTTTGAGAGAGGTAATTGAAATTGGCATGTTTAGAAAGTTTTGCCAAATATACCCTTTGGCGAAGTTTGAAATATGAGGCTTAAATAGTCTCCGAGAAAGTCAACGTTAAAATTTACCACGGACGACAGACGACGGACTGGATATTCTCCAGCGGATTGTGGGGCGCCTGGGGGTAGTCCCTAATGCTTTATGCATTAGGTGTTCAGTGGAAGGCTCAAAATGATAGGTGTATCATTCCTTCTCTCCCACTACCCTCTCTTTCTAGATCTAGTGAGCGATGCAGTCACAAAAAGGGCAGCTGATGTCCTGTTGACACAATGCAAGCTTACCAGCCTGGAATTCCATGGCATTAGTACAGCAGAACATTCTCATAATTGAAATGAAAAATTATATATATTATAACACCTGTCCAAGAATCGTGGCACCACATACTGGCACCACACACTCCAAATATGGATCCAAGCGAATGTGAAATATACTTATGGTCAAAACGTAAGGGCCACTTTTATCGCAGACGCACCGACAACACCACACAAATAATGTAACAATACTTGGAGTCAGTACTTTGCTAATTTATTCAGTAACAATTTGATTTTAAGTTTTTAGTAAATCGAGCAATTGTAACAACAGCAGTACGTTAGATTGTTCACCCACCCCTCATTTGAAAAGTCACACAAGACTGGTCCAGTCAGTAGCGAGTGTACCCACCGTTTGCAGCCAAGCATTCAATGTAGCGATGACGCATGGAGTTTACCAGGGTTCGGAGAACATTTTGTGGGATCGCTTCCCATTCTTGATACAGGAACTGAGTCAGCTGGGGGACGCCTTGAGGTGGGGGTGGTTCTGACTACACGTTGCCCCAGCACATCCCAGAGGTGCTCGATGGGAACCAGATCAGGTGAACGAGCTGGCCACTCCACCCTTATGACGCCCCGTTGCTCAAGGTACTCATCCACCACAGGGCGCGATGAGGTAGAGCGTTGTCGTCCTGCAGAACAGCATTGTCGCCTATGGCTTGTAGAGCTGGCTGGATGAGGGGCTGCACAATCTCGTCCCGATAGCGCAGTCCAGTCAGGGTGCTTCCGATGACGTGGAGGGGGGTCCTGCCTTCCCTGCTGAAGGATGCCCAGACCATGACTGAGCCTTCTTTCTTAGCAATCCACCTCTTGGACACATCCATCCGTGAATCGCTCGCCCTGGCGTCTCCAGACCCTCACCCTGCCGCCGTTGAAGGACACAGTGAACCGTGACTCAACCTGAGTCCACTGGAGTCTGTTCCACCTCACATGTTGACACCAGGTAACCCGGGTTCTGCCATGAGCTGGAGTGAGGGGTATTCTCACTGCTGCTCTGCATGAAGCCAGACCAATTTTGCGCAGACGTCGCAGACTGTGTTTCTGCTAACGTTAAGGTTTGCAGCTTGCATCAGTTGACTTTTCAAATGAGGGGTGGGTGAACAATCTAACGCAGAGTGGTTGACGTGACAATTCGGTCGCGCAGAGCCGCCACACAGAGGTATCTGTCCTCCCTTCTGCTGGTGCAGGGCGGGCGACCTCAGCAGGGTCGTCGTTCTGCCCTTCCAGTTTCTTGGAATCGTGCCAGCAGCCTCTGGATCACTGAATGGGACTCCCCAAGACGTCTCCTAACTTCTCGTCCGGAAATTCCATCTAGCTCCCGGCCTTGATCTACTGGCGTTAGTCTTCGTCGAGGTGGCATGATTAGAAAAGTGACCATTAAGACCTACTGTACCGGTATTTGTAGCGAAACAGAAGTGACTGACCCCCACGACTGACCCCTTTAACACGTGCATCACGACTTTACCGAGTTTTTCCAACTGCCTTCCTTTGGTACGCTTGCCAATATCGCACAGCTTTTCACAAAAACTGACGATGTTTCACGTGCATTTGACACGCTCGTGGAAATTGATGAATTGTTGTCTATTGTTCCCTGTACATTGGACTGTCTAATGTCAACTTTTAACCCATTCGGATCAAAAGAACATTGTATTTTATTAGCGTACTTGCGACGATAAACAATGACACAAAAAAGTGGTGTGGCCCTTACGTTTTAACCATTAGTATACTTTGAATATGAAGAAAAAATCCATATACACCACGTAGTGCAGGAGTTACGCTTTTATTTTTACAAAATTGCGCCCTCTCATTAAGGGAATGCTCAGGTAATAGGTAACTAGGTAACAAAACAGGTACACAACATAATTTATGTGTTAGACTGTAGTGCGTCAAGACATATAGAATTTACGCACGTGCACTTTTGAGATTCTAAATTATCGTAATACTTTTACATATATAGACTGAAGTACAAGTACACGTGCATAAGTTCGTAATATTTAATGCGTCGCTACTGATAACATGAAACGTTTATGAAACACGAGTATGGACATGCAGCGTGCGTGGAAAAAGTGTCTCAATGAAATATTTATAATAATAACGTCATCATCACCATAATCAGAATTTTCACACGTGCAGATAAGACAAATTTCAGTCTCCGAATCTGGCTCTCTATAGATTTCTCTCTCTCCCTCAAGGTTCCCCCCTCTCTCCCTCCTTTTTCCCCTCCACCCCTCCCCCCACCACCCCCCTCCCCGCCACTCTCCCCCATAACTATACATACACACACGCAGACACGCTTGCGAGCGAAGACAAACACACACACACACACACACACACACACACACACACACACACACGCACGCACGCACGCACGCGCGCACGCACGCACGCACACACACACACAGACACACACACACAATCACAATTCTCGTATATGCTTGCGTCATAGTCCGAAGTAAAATACACGTGCATAAATTCTAGTACGTCATTCCTGTCATTCCTTATGACGTCAATAGTTAATGACTCATGAGCATGGACGTACTATTTAGAAAATGTATCTAAATTTTTTTACATTACATGTATACTGTGCATCACATCATCATCGTCATCATTATCGTCGTCATATTCAAAACTTACACAGAAACATCAAATGTCTTACAAGATCTCATGCAATCATGCTATGGGAAAAATAAAACAGGCATTTTTTTTCTAAGTTCAGCCAGTCACAAACTGTAACATTTCTCTCTCTCTCAAATTCTGCTGAGGGCCGGAGACCAGGACCTGACCATCCTACTCAGAATTCAGACGGTACTATTCGCAAACCCTCAGTGACTTTTCCTGTCCGCCGTTGGGAGACAGCCCACAATACTCTGTTCTCACCTCCCCAAAACAGTATCAATACACATGACATTGATCCCTCAGCCTCTGGTGGACGTCAAGCTACTGAAGCTGTTGGCATCCAGTCTTACGATGAACAGAGTGCGCCGCCTGCCAATGAACTCACAGGTGCCAAAAAGGGCGGGTCGGGTGATGCTTTTACCTCCAACTTCCCTTTTCCCCAGCCGCTCCTTTACAACCGTGTGGAAGCTGGACCGGACCCCTTCGCTTCGTGTTTTCCCGGCAACTACGTACGCCCTTCTGCCGGCTTCTGGCCGCAGGTCACACCTCACGGACTACCCGTGTCACCGTTACCTGCATTCCACCCGACTTTTTCACCGTACCCAGTATCTTATCCGCAGTGGCTGGTCCCGTACCACTCAGGCGGCTTGCGGCCCCAAGTCATCTAGTGATTGGATTATGCCAGGGACAGCTGGGTACTGAGTGGTGTTTTTGTTTTCTTTTGTTTTTTGTCATTAATATGTACTCATAGTGACATGTGAACTAGTTTAACAGGACACAGAGTCTGAGGCTTGTTGTTATCTATTTGGATTCTACTGCCATATTTAGCCAATTGGTGCTGATTTTGTTGCGATAGACAGATATCTGGACTCTCACAAACCAGATAGGTGAGGCTAGCGCTGGCAGAATTGTATGCAAACCAAGGGGAATCACAGCGCTGGACAGACAACAATTAGATCCCCTGCCCCCGCCTATCAGGCACCCAATCGCCAGCCCACAGAGAAATACGCAGGTATAGAATAAGACGATCATTTCCATCCTCAAACGAATGGATCAGGTCTCTTATATAACCCATGTCTTTCTCCGGAACTTAGGAAGTAGGCAGGAGAAACATACATACACAAACATGAAGGTGCGCTACTATATGTGGTCGGGTAAATACTCTGATTTCCCACAGTAGATGCACAGAACATTACACAACAATGTAACGATACAAATTTGCCTCGAGTTATAGATACTCACAAACCAGATAGGTGAGGCTAGCGCTGGCAGAATTGTATGCAAACCGAGGGGAATCACAGCGCTGGACAGACAACAGTTAGATCCCCTGCCCCCGCCTATCAGTGATTCCCCTTGTCTGTCCAGCGCTGTGATTCCCCTTGGTTTGCATACAATTCTGCCAGCGCTAGCCTCACCTATCTGGTTTGTGAGTATCTATAACTCGAGGCAAATTTGTATCGTTACATTGTTGTGTAATGTTCTGTGCATCTACTGTGGGAAATCAGGGTATTTACCCGACCACATATAGTAGCGCACTTTCATGTTTGTGTATGTATGTTTCTCCTGCCTACTTCCTAAGTTCCGGAGAAAGACATGGGTTATATAAGAGACCTGATCCATTCGTTTGAGGATGGAAATGATCGTCTTATTCTATACCTGCGTATTTCTCTGTGGGCTGGCGATTGGGTGCCTGATAGGCGGGGGCAGGGGATCTAACTGTTGTCTGTCCAGCGCTGTGATTCCCCTTGGTTTGCATACAATATAGATATCTGGACTGAAATTACCGTGCCGAGCATTTTGGCTACGTTAATCTCATTTTGCTTCTGACGCAGACGTTGTCTGTGATATGACTATGTATTTGTAAATGAGCAGCTTTCTGACTGAGCCAGAAATGTTTCTAGACAAAGTGTGACATTAAGCGGCTATTTTGCGAAGCTGCCTGAAAAGGGACACACGGATTTGTTTCATTGTCATATCCACTGTGCCTGAGGGTGAATCTGCACTTTGGAATGTGAAACTAGTAAATTTTGGTTTTCAGTCATGTGTGGACTGAATAGCGCCGGTAATAACTTGAATGTACTCATTTGAGGCCGGAGTGTGACTGTATAGTGAAAGTTTTCGTGAACTCTTAGTTATCTAAATTGTTTTTCTTCTTCTGTACAAAGATCAGTCGTACAGACTTATATGAGAAAGGATAACTATTGACTATTGACTTTATAAAAGGTCTTTTGTCGTCGTGTGTACACTAGTGTCTATATACAACGAACAATATGGCGAGTGGATCCACTGGCTCAGCCACTCAAAGACTGAAAGTCGGACATTTAAATGTGTATCATTTATATCCGAAAGTACATGATGTCTCCCTGTTTCTGAACCAGCCGTCACATTTCCACCTCTTTGGTCTCACTGAATCTCGTCTGGACTCTCGAATCACTGATGCATGTGTCAGTATTCCGAATTTTTCTCTTATTCGACGTGATGCAACTTCTCCTGGTCATACTGGGCTAGCTGTTTATGTGCACAGCACTGTTCAGCACAGGGTACGCAGACGTCTTGATCTTGAGACAAAGGAGGAATGCGTGTGGTTGGAAGTCAAGCTTCCTAACACGTCGCCACTGCTAGTTGGCTTTGTGTATAGGAATCCAGCATCCACTGCCGAGTGGTATGACGATTTTGTACAGATGATGGATAAAGTGAATGACACAGGCAGGGGTATACTCATTCTCGGTGATTTTAACATTGACATCTCAAAACCCCATTCGATGTGGCAATGTACAACAATGCTGTTTGGACTAAAACAGATGATTACCACTGCAACCAGAGTAACCCACTCTTCGTGTACTTTGATTGACCACATCTATACTAACAACCCTCAAGCTATCATTGAAACTGATGTCCCTTTCCCATCACCTGTAAATGGTCATGTTATATTCCTAAACAGAGCCGAACCCAACATTTATACATTACTTATAGATGTTTTAGAAAACTAGATAGAGATAGTTTCCTTCATGACCTCATTTTTTTGCCGTTCCATGAAGTTTACAATCACCCTGATGTAGCGCTCTCACTGTGGCTTGAGCTGTTCCCCGGAGTGCTAAATAAGCATGTCCCTTTAAAAAGGAAACGAGTCCGGTGCCGTGAGCCCCCCCCCCCCCCCCCCCCCCCACCTGGATTACCGAGGAGATTAAACAAACCATGGAAGCCAGAAATCGAGCCAAGCGGGACAGAGATTTTATTGAGTTCAAAAGGTTACGTAACAGAGTCAAATACCTTATCCGGGAGGCACAAAAAGCACTGGTAGAGAAAACCATACGCGGCGGGAATCCGTCTTCAATATGGAAAGTTTTAAACTTACTAACTAACAATAGTAAAACTCGTTCTGCAAATACGACTGCCAACCTTACAGCCGATGCATTTAACGACCACTTCATTTTAGCCCCGAAATCTTTACTACATGCTGAAGGTTTGGATCAGGTGGAACATGTCGCATCGCAGAAGCTTACTGACTTTTGTAAGCAAAGACTGTCCGCGGGCGATGCTTTTAATATCCCCTGCATCGCTGTACATGAAGTGGGCAGATTGATCTCTAGTCTTAAGAACAAAAAGTCAGCTGGCATTGATGGTATCAATGGTTTTATCCGCGAACTTTCTCTTCCATACATTGTGGAAAGCTTAACCTATATTTACAACCTATGTATTCAAAATAATATTTTTCCGGCAGCTTTCAAAAAATCTAAAGTGTTACCTATACCTAAAACAAAAGACACATCTGATCCAAATAATTTTCGGCATATATCCATATTATCTATTCTATCGAAGCCTATTGAGAAGCATGTACACAAACATCTTCTCGAATTCCTGGAAGAAAAGTCTCTCCTGAATAAATATCAATCTGGTTTTCGCCCTAAACATTCGTGTCACACTGCCTTGGTTCATATGATTGACACTTGGCTGCTCAACATCAACAGAAACAAAATGTCTGGTGCTGTCTTTCTAGACCTAAAACAAAATCGTTCGACCTTATAAACCACGAAATTTTATTAGAGAAACTAGACTGCTACTTTAACAATAACAGCCCAGGGACACTCTCATTCTTTCGTTCATATATCATAGGGAGAATTCAAACTGTGTACATCAATGCTACCTTCTCTTATGAAAAGCGTGTTGAGTATGGCGTGCCCCAGGGATCCATACTATGACCGTTACTTTTCTGTTTGTTTATAAATGATCTTCCACTTCATATATCGAATCCAAATACCGAATGTGACATGTTTGCCGATGATTCAACTCTTCACGCTGGCGGGAAAACTGTACCTGAAATATCAAGCAATCTTCAGCTTAGTCTTCAGGAGGTCTCACTGTGGTGCAAAAATAATCAAATGCTTGTAAATCCATCCAAAACGAAAAGCATGCTAATCACAACACGCCAAAAGCATCAGCTCCGCCCCCATTCACTTAACCTCTCTTTTGATTCAGTTCACATTGAGCAAGTCAAGGAATATCGCCTCCTCGGGGTAATTGTTGATGACCAACTGTGCTGGTTGCCCCATCTAACACAACTAGGGAAAACATTATCAAAGAAGCTATTTTTACTGTCAAGATTAAAATCTATCATTGATACTAAGACACGAAAGCTATTTTTCAACTCCTACATTAAACCTCACATTGACTACGCATGTGTGTGTATTTGGGACGGCTGTAGTAAGGCTAACCTTAAGCGGATTAATTCTCTATACAATCGCGCAGTTAAACTGATCCTCCCAATCCCCTCTCTAACTTTGGAGGAAAAGCTTCAGTCAACAGGGCTCCTTCCTTTACATCAACACCTTACGTTTAATAAGTGCTTACTTATGCACAAAGCACTGAACGGGAAAGCCCCCCTCTACCTGGCTAAGCTTTTCACTGAGAACGAAAGGGTTTACAGCACTTTGAGGAACAGTCTCGTCATTGAACGGCCCCAAATTGACTTGTTTAAATCCAGCCTTTCTTACGCGGGTGCCTATTTATGGAACTCGCTTCCTCCACATATACAGCAAACGAGACATCTTCCATTGTTTAGGACGAAAGTTTTTAAATACATTTCTGAGCAAACTTGAAAGAAACGTAGATAATATGTCCAAAAGAGTCATGTCAATGATTTCCTGTGGTCCTCCGTTTTGCACTTGTTAGCTTTTACATAATATCTCTCTTTATCGTGGTGTTTTGCCTGCTCACTAAATTCCTGCACATGAGTAGCTGTATCATAAGTGTGCAGTCGCTTTCTATAAACACACTTTACATCGCACACCCCCCCCCCCCCCCAAGACCCTGTCATTTTGTTGTGTGTGTGTGTGTAATCTTCAGCGACTTTGGAACTTGTATCGGAATGTAACACACGTGACCTGTGGGTGTAGCTGCTTGTTTTGTGCTGTTAACATATTGTTTTAATGTTGCTTTTAATGTTGTAGTTTAGCAAGGACAAACATGAAAAGAGGCCTGTGCGCCTATTGTTTCCATCCTTGAGAAATAAAGTATCATTCATTCATTCATTCATTTATTCATTCATTCATTCATTCATTCATTCATTCATTCATTCACTCACTCACTCACTCACTCACTCACTCACTCACTCACTCACTCACTCACTCACTCACTCACTCTCTCTCTCTCTCTCTCTCTCTCTCTCTCTCTCTCTCTCTCTCTCTCTCTCTCTCACACACACACACACTCTCTGTCTGTCTGTCTGTCTGTCTGTCTGTCTCTCTCTCTCTCTCTCTCTCTCTCTCTCTCTCTTAGGTGGACAAACAAATCGGAAAAAAAAACAGCATACCACTATCTATTACAGATCGTTTAAACAGTTTAATAGGGTTATTTTTCTAGCCCTGCTAAATGAAACCTCGTTTCATTCGGTTTACAACCATAATCCAGAATATGTGTTGGCCGGATGGTATAGATTGTTCCTTCGGGTTCTTGACAAGCATGCGCCGTTGCGCGAAAAGAGGGTGAAACGTGTGCATTTACCCCAGTGGTTAAATAATGACATTAAAGAGGCCATTGCTGTCAGAAATGAATTAAAGTTGGCGGTCCGTGGCGCCTGCCACCAATGCTAAAGGTGCGAGGTAAGATACCGGATTCCGGCGTCGGACTTTTCTCCTCTAGTAAGTGTCACCGTTAATTCGGGCGGACCGTCGGGGGTACTTTCTCCGGGTACTCCAGCTCTTCCTCCCCCACGACTTTGGAATCAAATTCAGCCCACTTACCAAATTTCTAATATAAAACGATTTGATTTTCCAAACCTTCAGTAGCTCGCTTGAACTCGCACCCTTAGCACCACGTGAATGTTCTGTGTTTATGTACAGTGTGTGAATGAATGCCTGTGATTGACGTGAGCGTGCTTGTTGGGATCAGTTCGCGGCGGCGCTTTGAGCCGATATTCAATTGGGTAAAGCGCCTATTTAATGCGCTGATTTATTTATTTATTTAAAGCGCAACACAGATTTTGGCGCTTTCCGCAAGCAGCGAAATCGTGTTAAATACATGGTCTTAGAGGCCCAGAAAACCCCCACTACGATTAATGGACAACAAAACAGACACCGTACCTGTCTGGCGCGCCCTTAATGCGTTCACTAAATCGCGACAAACAGCACATGTACATCTATATCCGCAGACATTTAACAACCATTTCTTGTCTGCTGCTGATTCGTTGTTAAGCAGTACGACAGCTCTAGTTGACACACCATCTATATCCGAGAGGCTTACAGATTTTTGTGAGAACAAACTCGCGCCAAACATATCCCTTAGTATTCCTTCGCTTACTGTATTTGATTTTGGCAAATCTATTAGCCAACTGAAAAATAAGCGCTCGCTTTGTCATAATCTCGTTTTACAACGTGGTACATTTCCTGGAAAGTAGCCAAAGTTATTCCTCTGCCTAAAAGTAGGGACAAATCAGACCCTAATAAGTTTAGACCAATCTCGCTCTTGTCGCTTTGTCAAAGCCAATAGAAAAACATGTACACAGGCATCTGAGTAATTTTCTGGAAAAACATATTTTGCTTTACCCACTACAGTCAGGTTTTAGACCTCGCCACTCATGCCACACGGCTCTAGCTCACCTGACCAATACTTGGCTCACGACCATGAACAAAGCTGAAATGTTGTTGCTAATTGTTGTTGCTTATTGTTTTGTTGTCCATTAATCGTAGTGGGGGTTTTCTGGGCCTCTAAGACCATGTATTTAACACGATTTCGCTGCTTGCGGAAAGCGCCAAAATCTGTGTTGCGCTTTAAATAAATAAATAAATCAGCGCATTAAATAGGCGCTTTACCCAATTGAATATCGGCTCAAAGCGCCGCCGCGAACTGATCCCAACAAGCACGCTCACGTCAATCACAGGCATTCATTCACACACTGTACATAAACACTAGCTAGCGGCGTACCAGGTAAACAGAGCAGAGTGGGTAAAGCAAAATATGTTTTTCCAGAAAATTACTCAGATGCCTGTGTACATGTTTTTCTATTGGCTTTTAAAAATATCTTCTTGGACGGAAGACGTCAGTATGTGTTTGTTAACGGCAAACGTTCCGCTGAAGGCGTAATAAAGCATGGAGTGCCTCAGGGCTCAATGTTAGGGCCCCTCTTATTTCCATTTACGTCAATGATATACCATTGCATATTTCAGATCAAAACGTACGTTGTAGCCTGTTTGTTGATGATGCGACTCTCGACGTGTCATCAGCGAAAATCTCCACAATCAATTCCTCGCTTAAACAGGGCTTAACTGATGTTTCAAAATGGTGTCACAATAACTATGGTAGAAAATCCGTCTAAAACAGAATGCATGCTAATAATAACAAGACAGAAGCAGCAGCTACATCCACCCCCGCATAGCCTTTCTCTCAACTCTGAGCCGATTAGACAGGTTAAAGAGCAACGCTTGTTAGGGTCATTATCGACGACCAACTAACATGGCACGCGCATGTCAGCAGCGTATGTCGAACATTGTCCAGAAACTTATATCTTCTTTCAAGAAAAATATTTTATAACGCACATATTCAATCCCATATAGATTACGCATCAACAGTTTGGGACGGATGTAGCGATGCGTTCATAAAAAGGCTTAATGCTCTTCACCGTAGGGCAGCCAAATTAATCCACTCGGATAGTAAAGAAAGCACTGACGACCGACTCAAAGCCTCTGCGTAAGTTACTCAAATACAATGAAGGCGTACTAATGTTTAAAATCTACCTCTCTAAAACTCCTAGTTATCTAACAGACTTATTTAGCACTGCTCATACGCCATATAAAACTGCGAGGAACAATCTATCCTACCAAGGCCGCGCCTCGATGTATTCAAAACTAGTTTGTCTTACTCAGGGGCCAAGCTATGGAATTTGTTGGCCATCGACATTACTGAGGCTCCGTCTTTGTCCACATTAAGGGCCCGCTTATTTCGGCAGCTGAAAGAAACTTGAGCCCAAAGGCAGCAGAGAAGGAGGTGTGTAAAAACAAAAAAGCGATACACATCCAGATGCGCAAGGAAAGTAGGTTCGAATCACACTAGTTTTGTCTGGCGGAAATCAAACACCATTCATGTTGGCAGCACTATTAGGACAATTGTCTGAATGAAGGTAGTAGCACAGGGGAAGTGAGATTACAGTTACCATCCTCACGCTTGCGATTGCGCGCGCGCGTGTGTGTGTGTGTGTGTGTGTGTGTGTGTGTGTGTGTGTGTGTGTGTGTGTGCGCGCGCGTGCGTGCGCGTGCGTGCGTGCGTGCGTGCGTGCGTGTGTGTGTGTGTGTGTGTGTGTGTGTGTGTGTGTGTGTGTGTGTGTGTGTGTGTGTGTGTGTGTGTGTGTGTGTGTTAGGTGTTTGTCGGCAACACGGAGAACAACAGCACAGTGATAAACTACCTGAAGGCCCACATCCCGACCCGCCATGTGCGTGTGCAGCCCCAGTCGTGGCAAGGCTACATTGCGCTGCAGTTGGACATTCTAGTCTGTCAGACAGGTATGTGTGCTTCAGTAGTAGCCATGTCCACTGTCACTGTCGCAGTTGTGCTGCGAGGAACATAATATTATGTTTTGAATATACATAATATTATACATATTATGTATATTCAAAATACTTTATTCTCTAACCGGATTGGACATTTTTCTTTGGCTTCCTAAAACAAGCAAGTGTCACCCAATAAGTCTGACATTTTAAATCATTTTGAGCATTCGTCAGTGGACTACCCGTTTAGAGACGTGTGCTGTGTGCGGATGGTGGACCACTTAGTGTACTGTAATTCTCACGCAACAAGTATCTGTCTGGTATAAATGTGTGAACCGTAGTTGTATTGAAATGTCCATTAACAAGTCAGTGGCTGGTGTGTATATGAACGGTAGTTGTACATGTGTATGCATATAGTATGTACATGCATGAATATAGTATATGTGAGAGTGGTAAGAGTGGTGGGGAGTAAGAAAAAAACAGTGGTGACTGTTGAGGAGGGGGGGGGGGGGGGGGAATGCCCTGTTTGCACTTGCATTCTCTCTCTCTCTCTCTCTCTCTCTCTCTCTCTCTCTCTCTCTCTCTCTCTCTCTCTCTCTCTCTCTCTCTCTCTCTCTCTCTCTCTCTCTCTCTCTCTCTCTCTCTCTCCTTTTAGTGTAAGCTAATTGTAAAATCGTTAAGCTACGGCTCCATAAGCACGAATCCGATACGGTCCTAAAACAATACGGCAATACAATTTCCCTTCAAACAATGCGTTATCTCTGTTGGAAGGAAAAGGACTTCACGAACTTTTCTGTTTCGGACCCGCTTTGGATTCGGATAAAAATTCATATTGGATTCGTTTTTATGGAAGCGTAGCTTTAAGCTACGGTTTCATAAGCACGAATCCGATACGAATACGATCCGAACCCGATGCGGTGATGCAATTTCCCTTCGAAAATTACGTCATTTTCGTTCGACGCCGGATGCGAATTCGTGTCCGCATCGGGCGTATGGAAACACACAAACATGAAAAGGACTCGCACGAACCTTTCTTTCTCGGACCCGCTTCGGATTCGGATCGGATTCGTGCCTATGGGTCGCCGCCTTTACACTGAACAACAACAAAAAAAATTACAACAGAGGAAACACGAATTTCGCATAAAATTGCGAAACGAACACGACACGAATTTTTTGTTCGCTCAGGGGAGTAGTGATTTTTTCGGATATCGGATGTCTTCGTATCGAAAGTATGACGTAAATTTTGCCGTCTGTCGCAAGTTCTCGCGCCATTCCGATCTTTGCGTCATATCAGTGGATCCCACAAACGTAAAATTCTGATGTGGCACGTTTTATATGGAAACCCACGCTCCACAAATTTGAAACACAAAAAGCGTTATGATCGCAACTCGTTCATGTAGCAAACCGCTGCTACCAATATTAGTTCTTAACATCCTCGACTAAAGAAAAAGACATGTCTTGGTGTCGAGACAGCTTCACGCACACGTGTATGTCATGCACATCCGACGGCGCGCAAGCATTTGAAACATAGAACCACGCCTCCAAACCACCCAAGCACTTCCAAAAACCACGCTCTTTTGACAAACTTCTTTTATACATTGGATTTGAGGCCATTCTGATTACAGCACTACTTGTACAGTTTAGTGTGGAACTGTGATGCAGCACAGAACAGACTGCGTTTAAGCTATGACGTCATCCTTTCTTCCTCCATACGGACAGAAACCTACACTCTAACGCTGTGTGAACGCAATCGCGAGTGTATGCTTCTGCGGCAAAACTAGCCAGGCGGAAAGAAACCCATTAACTGACACTTCTTTTAAAGTTAAAAGCTTGTTGAATAATATTTCTTACATGAAAGCACTCAGCGATAATCCAGAACCATAATAGTTCTTCAAACCATTGTACTCGACAAACTATGGTGGTGGTATTATCCGGCAAAACTGGAGTGTACTATTAGTATTAGACTTTCGACCATAAGTATATGGAAATGTAACGGCCGTGCTTATAGAAATGTAACCTTCCGTTTATGAAAACACTCAGTAGTCCACAATCAGGATAAAGTGAATATCCATGGTACCGTACACTCGGGTATATTATTAGGTCCTTTCCCCATACACTTTTTTTACTTCAGTGATTTTAGAGAACGTCTACTGAACGTCTACTACTGCTTATCTGGACTGTCATCGAGTGTCCTCGTTAAAAGGAACGTTGATGTGTCATTAAACAGGTTCCACATGTTAATTACGCATCAGTTCCCCCCCCCCCTCCCACCCCCATCGCCCCCCCCCCCCCGGCTCTTTTTTTTTCTTTCTCAGAACCCTCCGCTCGCTTTTGCGTTGATACATCGTGACTGTGTTCCGTGTGTGACAGGGAGGTTGGGTATACCTTGAAGATTGTGTGTCTGCATTGAATGACTTATTAGTTACACGTGTGCGTATTCCTCAAAGTAAGATCGAAATAACCTAGCGACTGCATGAGACGCTCTGTTCGTTACCTCTGGAGTGAGTATACGCTTAAAAAAAATTCTTAATGACGAAAGAGAAGCAAATTTCTTCATGGTGTCGGCGGAACGCAAAGCAGACAACATCAGCATGCGCCGGATAGCTATTATTTATTTTTTAAAAAGTAGGCCCTATATAAAAGTGCGCTTTTGAAAGGTGAAGGCCGTTATGTCACAACTCAAATCATTCGACGTATTGATTTGTCACCACTCTGCCTTCCTTCTTTACGCTTTTGTGACGTCACGTGTGAATCGAGACATTGACTTTTAAAGTTGAACTGCCATTCGCCTAATTCGGGAAACTGTTCACAAGAAAGACCAGTGTCTGCCCAGCCGACAACAGTACTAGTCCCTACTGTTGCAATTAATTTCTTATATTTTTTTCTGCTATTTTCCTTTAAGTTTTTCTTTTTCTTTTCTCGTGCTTACCACACTTTTTTTTCTTACATCATTTCGAAATTCATTTATTTTATTTTCTTGTTTTGTTTCTTCACATTCGATGACGTTCATTTTATTATTGTCCAAAAGAGTCAGTATAAGTAAGGTGTTTTATTTATTTATTTGTTTGTTTGTTTGTTTGTTTGTTTGTTTGTTGAAACGGCATCGTTCTGACAGCGATTGAGTTGCAGTAGGGACATTTATAAAATTATTATCGTCACGAAGTCATCAAACCAGCTGCATGACTGAAAGGTTAGTTAGTTATTGGGGTTTAACGCCGAGCAGGCGACTAAGGCCATCTCACGGCGGGTATGACTGAAAGGTGTACATAACCCCGTCAGTGTTTGGCCTTTACTCAGGTTGTCAGGAAGCCACTCTGATTACCGGATCGACGCCACTCCCAGACGACCATCTTAGTGCGTCCTCTTCATTCCCACCCCATGGTGCACCCTCTGCCCGCCTTCTGTCCAACAGGAGCTGGCAGCCCGCACTTAATCAGTCCAACCAGTACATACAGGTGAGCCATTTTGAGTACAAACAGGTAAGGCATTGTCAGTAGCGGGTATATGACGCTTTTTCAAAAGTTGCCGAGATTTGAAGAGAAAAAAATCAGTAAACAAACACTACCACACAAAAGCCGTCTTACACATCTGTAAAGTCAAATCAGACAAAATCGAATTCATTTTGCTCTTTTATACATGATAAATCTGCGAAATTACAAAATAATGTTTTTTAGTTGATAAACGTTAACATGAAAAGATATTGCGTCATTAAAACAATTCGGACCAATTTTCATTTAAAGTCTTTGATGTGAGGTACACAGCCCACACAGTGTTTATTTTTTAAAGAAATTGTTAAACTGCTAAAAATAGAATGCTAAAGAATGGTAACAGGAAGGGTATTTTTGTAACAGAAAAGAAAACACTATAAGAAAATATGCAGCATTTATATCTTGTCTTTGAAAGTACATTAGGTCAAGTATCGACACAAACAGACGTCGAATTCCTCACACTTTAATGTAAAGTTTAAACGTTTGGATTGTACACAAGGCGTTTGTGCCTGACGTACCAGACTCGTCACCGAAACATCTCCGCGAAAGCATGACAAACACTGATCCATAAGTTAGTTTACTCTTGGACCATTACACGTGTCAAATCAATACAAAGACGGAGATTTCCCTATTTCCTTACATTGTTGCTGCAGTCCGACTTCGTTTGACCAAGTACGTTCTGGAAAAGGTGCGATTATTCTAGTAATCTCATATATGACGTCAAAGTTGTTGGCTACATTTCAGAGTTAGAGGCACAGGGCCAGAGGACAACTGAAGCAGCAGCCTTAGCCAAAAGAGAGCAAACAGCCCGTGCGCCAAAAATACCGCCTTTTGCAGAAAGTTCAGATAAAATGGACACTTATCTGGAGCTATTCGAGCGCTACAACTGGAAACATGAGACTTGGGCCACAAAACTGAGCGCACTTCTGACCGGCCAAGCGCTTGAGTTCTACACCCGCCTGCCAAAAGAATAAGCCGAGGATTATGCGCAGCTGAGAGCCGCCTTGCTAAGACAGTACGACTTCACTGAAGAGGGTTACCGACGACGATTCCGGAATTGCAATTGTGAGGAAGGAGAAACACCCGGCCTATTCATTGAGAGAATCATGCTATACCTGGAGAAATGGATATATCTGGCTGGCTTGAAGAAGGAGTACCAGGACCGGTGTGACCTTATCATCAAAGAACAAGTCCTCAGCGATGTTCTAAGGACCTGGCCGCCCACACCAGGGAACAGAAGGACCAGTCCCTGAAGACCCTTGCAGACTTCGCTCAGATAGCTGGACGCCCACAACATGAAGTTCGGGCCCGGCAAGCCGCAACGTGTGTTTACACTAACAGAAGAAAAACAAGACGTCAGAGATACCCCGAAACAGATGCCGGTGGATAGACTGATATGTTTTTCCTGTGTAATAAAGGAACACAAGGCGATGCGCTGTCCTTCCAAAGGTGTTCCCCGAGGCGACAACACCAGAAGGCCCAACCAAGACCGCGGGACAACAGGCAGAAGTGGTACCATGTCTCAACACAGAGCCGCCGCTGTACTGGCCAGTGATGTGACGTCATCTGGTGACTGAGTCTGGAGAAAGGCGGGCGACACCGGAGCAGATCGAGTCTTTCAGAAGGAGTAGACGCATTCCAGTTGGCGATGGGGCAACATTTTTACCAGTTTCCAACATCGCACTGCCTGAGACTGAAATGCCCAACATGCCGGTGGTGTCATGATTCGTCGGCAATACATAATAATAATAATAATAATAATAATAATAATAATAATAATAATAATAATAATAATAATAATAATAATAATAAGCGCATTAAAATAGGCGCTTTATCCCAATTGAAAATCGGCTCAAAGCGCCGCCGCGAACTTAACCCAACAAGCACGCTCACGTGAATCACGCGCATTCACTCACACGCTGTACATAAACATAGAACATTCACGTGGTGCTAAGGGCAAGCTCAAGCGAGCTACTGTAGTTTTTGGAAATTCAAAATCGTTTTTATTTGAAATTTGATTAAGTGGGCTGAAACTGATACCAAAGTGGAGGGGGAGGAAGAGCCGGAGTACCCGGAGAAAGAACCCCCGACGGTCCGCCCGAATTAACGGTGACACTTACTAGAGAAAAATCCGACGCCGGAACCCGTAATCGAACCTCGCACCTTTAGCATTGGTGGCAGGCGCCTTAACCACTGCGCCACGGACCGCCCCAGTGAGGGTGCTGAGAGACAAGGGTTGTAGCGGCGTCATCGTGAGAGAGGACCTGGTAGCTGAAAGCCAGAAGCTACAGGAGTGGACAACACTCATCCTGGCCTACAGAACTGTAAGAATTATCCCCTTTGCCAAGGTAAGTGTCAACACCCCGTACCTGACAGGAGAGGTATGCGTGAAGACCCCATTCTACGACCTTATCATCGGAAACGTTGACGGTGCCAGGAACGCAGAGAATCCAGATCCGGAGTGGAAACCTGAAACCTGTGCTGTTACCACGAGAAGTCAGCAAAAGAAGAGTCACCAGACCATCCCTCTAAAAGTGGCTGACAACACAGAATCATCCGTGGTGAATAGGGATAAGCTGGTGGAACTACAGAGAGCCGACCCCAAGGCTGACAAGCTCCGAGGTCAGACCGAGCCCGTGGCACGAAGAGGGAAGGAGGTAACCTTCGAGACCAGAAAGGACATCCTGTACCGGGTATACACCAGCCATGGAGACAAGCCTTCCGTCAAGTGGGGTTTCCTGAACCCATGCGGATGCAGGTGATGAAACTGGCCCATGATTCCTTCTTGGGAGGACACATGGGAATCAGTAAGACCCGCGACAGGATCCGAGCAGTCTTCTACTAGCCTGATATGGGGAGGGGGGGGGGGGGGCGGGGGGGGGGGGGGGGAAGGTGTCCACTTTGCCTTCTAGACTTGAGAAAAAGGGTAACAAAACTAGAATTTCACGGTACAATTTCAATTTTGTGTAAAGTGAGTTTGACTTGCATGGCATTGATTGATTGAGAGAGAGAGAGAGAGAGAGAGAGAGAGAGAGAGAGAGAGAGAGAGAGAGAGAGAGAGAGAGAGAGAGAGAGAGAGAGAGAGAGAGAGAGAGAGAGAGAGACGTCATATCTAGAGTATTGCGTTGATGTCTGGGTGGTGACGAAGTTGCTGCATTTACGTCACCGTCACTGTCTGATTTTCACTTTTTAAAAAATTTCTGCATAAAATAAAAGTTCAAAAGATACAACGCTGGCTAACGAACTCGTCCAATGTCTTTCTCCAATCTAGCTATATCCAAAATGTCAAGTCAATATGACAAAAATTAAGGACTCTAATGTAGTACAACCAGCTTTCTATAAACGGTCTTTTAACCCTTCAATGAATTGAGACAGCCAATTTTAATATGCTCGGAGGTTTTCCTAAGCACTACTGTAACAAAGCACTTACTCAAGTTTCAAGCTTGTACGTACGCAAATATAGGAGATTCTCGTGTTTACCTACATACGCTCACGCGCGCGTGCGCACACACAAACACATAAGATAAGATAAGATAAACTTTATTGCCAGATGCATAAACATTAGGTATTCTTTGCGGCGTAACTGACGAGCGTCCATATTAAGATCAACACATAAAACATACATACATCACAATCAAGCAGACTCCAAAATATCAAACCACACATATGTATAGCAGTTATTGACACATCTAAGTAAGTAAAATAAAATAAATCTTTAGCATAATAACCGTATTATGACAACAAAAACCGCCAAGTGAGCCGCCGCGCAACGAAAACAGATCAGCTAAATTCATATGTATTTGTAAAGTGACTGTATATCTTGTTTAAGAAGTGGTTTAATAGAACATATAAACAACTAAGATGGGCTGTATGTAATTCTAAAAGGACTTTGAGGCAATCTGCTGAGTTATATCATATCGCAGCCACATTAGACAGGGCCTGAACAGCCCAGGGATAAAAGCTCTTTTGAAAACGAGTGGTTTTGGCCTTAATGGATCTAAAGCGTGAGCCAGATGGCATAATAATAAGCGCATTAAATAGGCGCTTTATCCCAATTGAGAATCGGCTCAAAGCGCCGCCGCGAACTGAACCCAACAAGCACGCTCACGTGAATCACGCGCATTCACTCACACACTGTACATAAACACAGAACATTCACGTGGTGCTAAGGGCAAGCTCAAGCGAGCTACTGAAGTTTTTGGAAATTCAAAATCGTTTGTATTTGAAATTTGATTAAGTGGGCTGAAGCTGATACCAAAGTGGAGGGGGAGGAAGAGCCGGAGTACCCGGAGAAAGAACCCCCGACGGTCCGCCCGAATTAACGGTGACACTTACTAGAGGAGAAAAATCCGACGATTTGCGGCGCTTCCCGCAAAAAGTACGTTCAGCGAACTATACATGACGTAATTTTTATCTCGTTACTTTAGTTGTCAGATGTTTATATCTGCCCGCCTGTGTCGTCAAGGGCATGCATTTGAATTCGTTCCATTGCGACCCATCCAAAAAAAAAGTCTCTTCTATAAGAGACATAAAAAGAAAGGAAGGAACCAGAAAAAAAACTACCTACCTAGCGCTCCTATGCCACCATAAACTATACGCTCACGCGCGCGTGCACACACACAAACACATACGGCACTTCCCGCCAAAAGTACGTTCAATAGCAAGGGTAGCGTAACTATACATGACGTAATTTTTATCTGGTTACTTTAGTTGTCAGATTTGTATCTGCCCGCCTGTGTCGTCATGGACATGCATTTGAATTCGTTCCACTGCGACCCATCCTAAAAAGTCTCTTCTTTAAATAGAAGAGACTTAAAAAGAAAGGAATGAAACAGAAAAACTTTCTATCTGATGCTCCTATGCCACCATAAACTCATAGAGAATGTTCTAGTCAATGCACAAGTCTTTGTCAGATACTGCGATGTGGAAGATTTTAGACCTCCCGCTATTTTGTCTACAAGATTTTGGGATTAATAGGTTTCACGTCATTAGTATATGCCGAGATTCGTGCCCGGCGACTTGAAACTGTTGTAGTTACGATTTGGGATTTCACCCGAATTTGATATTAACGGAAGCACTGACCAATGCTTGGCTGCAGGAGATTAAAAATTGGCCAAAGATATCGTTATTTTTGTTTTAAAATTTAGATGCGTCTATGATTTAGGAGTACCAAAAAGTGCGTGTCCCACTTCCTTCCTGTTACTTTCAATAAAGAATTTTAGTTATTTATCGTGGTAAGAAAATTATAAAATAATTCACATAACATCTTTGTGGCATCGCATTTTGATATCTCGAAATCAATTTTTGTATGATTAACACAGCTAAATGTGTCTGTCCCACGGATTTTATTCCTTGCTGTTACCAGGAGACAAAAGCTAGCAAAACTATCTGAAATTTTAGCTGAAAGACAACAAATTTCTTTGAGGATACACGTTGTGTTTTGCTTCACACTATCTAGGCATCAGCTACGTGGTTTGTTGAATGTGCACAAAATTAGATTCATTCAAAACCTGAGAGTTTACGTAAGTTTGTTTCATGTTTCCTACCTGTTGCTTGCTTCTTTTGTGTGTTAATATCAACATTAATTGTTCCTTATACTGTTGCTGTGTTAGGTACTTGGGGCATGTTCGTGATCAATTTCATTAATGCTTTAGTAATGCGATTTCGATTTTTTAGACCATGAGAACCTGGCGTTTTTGTTTCCTGTTAATTCTTTGCCTTAACTTGACTTGGGTAACAGTAGAGAAAGGGGTTGGTAACAGCACTGACTCTTTTTAACATTTCATGAAATTTATGAAATTCTCATTGCATTATGAATGCATGTTCGTACAGAAAGTCAAGCTAAGATCACAATAAATTCGATCGTATAAATGGTAGATTACAAATTTGTTTTCCTCTCACCTGTTAACATGACGGAATTATGTAAACAGAATAGAACACACACACACACACACACACACACACACACACACACACGCACGCACGCACGCACGCACGCACGCACGCACACACACACACACACACACACACACACACACACACACACACACACTCACACACTCACACACACACTCACACCCATGGAGACAAAGCCTCAGAGTGGGTTACCTACCATTTTATGTGAAAAAGGGTTCCCATATTACTATTTATTCTAGGGCTCTGAAACTGATGCGAATGTGTAGAACTCACCTTATAACTAAGTTCTATAACTTAAAATAAAATGTACATTTTCTAGAAACAGCCACTGGATGGAGAAAATGTGGGTTTCTACCAATATAGTTCTAAAAATACCTCTCACTCAAAAACTGGCATTACAGTGAAAGGGGGATCGCTTCAAATCAGTCATTTAAGCATGGACTATCTTAAGAAAATTAGGCGTCTGTAATAAGGTAAAGTTCATGGAATATTTGATGCTTCTTTTTCACATTCATTTTATTGTTGTCATTCTTTTTCAAGTTAAGTATGCATTAACATTTTAACATTTTATTGTGCAAAATTGAATGAACACTGGCCCCTAACCTTTAGATTATGATTTTCAAAAAAGGAAATATTTTAATCATTGCTACGTTTTGTCCCTTTGGAGCAAAACAGTTTATCATGGCATTTATCAAGATAATGTATTCCGGAACTTAAGGGACATTTTTCTGTGCCCTGGAGTTTGAGACAAACAGCAACAGAGCATTTTGAATATTAACCCTTATCATTTGGAATACACCAGTGTATGAAACAGGTGTGACTACAATAGTTCAAGGGTAATGCCAGAATAGCTTGGCGTCTCTAGGCGCCAAGCTATTTTGGCACCACCTTTGAACTTAATTCAAATTCAAATGCAAATAACTTTATTTATCCCTTAAAGGGCAATTACATTTGTGTGGACGGGGGAAACAATCAAGTAAAAGTCATTCAATAAACATTAATTAATATCAGGACATTCTAATATCCCATTTGTACCTGATATTAATATGCTAAATCTGTAAGACTTATAATACTAATATTAAGACATATTAAAACTCTAAACTAATACAATTGCTAAAACATTATTTAAAACTTAAAGAGCATTATTAACGACATTATCAGCGAACACAGTAACGTCTTACTTTCCACTTACACCCTCTACAACTGTCCATCCAGGCCAGCGATACCCATGCGATGAAACAGCTGTATAAACACACACACACACACACACACACACACACACACACACACACACACACACACACACACACACACACACATCACACACACGCACACGCACACGCACACGCACTTTTAACAGCTGTGTAGATTTACAAAATATTTAACAGTCGGACGGCAACAGGGATGAAAGACATTTTCCTGCGGTTGGTTTTACATGATGGTTGTCTGTATCGGCGGCCAGACGGGAGCAATTCAGAGAGGTCCTTCATCATGTGAGCATCACTAGCCAGGATGGAAGTAGCTTTTCTTACAATCTGACGATCGCAGAACACAGCTAAACTTCTCTGTTCTTCCCCAATGAGATGAACAATTCTCTGAAGACTGTTTTTGCTGTTAACACTAAGATTTGGGAACCAGCAAATGAACGAAAAAGTCAGGGCGCTTTCTAAGAAAGATTTGTAAAACAAAGTTAAAATGGTCCTGTCAACAGAAAAAGAGTTCAGCTTTCTCAGAAAACGCAATCTCTATTGCCCTTTCTTCACAACAGTTTCAGTATTGTCATCCCATTTCAGTTTATCATCGAAGATGGTGCCTAAGTATTTATACTTCTGGACAATGGCAACTTCCTTATCATGTATAATAGTCTTACTGTGATCCTGCTTGTTCATCCTAAAATCAACAATAAGGTCACATGTCTTACCCACGTTAAGCTCTAAACAGAAAAAGAATCATCGCACCATTGAACAAAGTCAGTTAATGAGGGTCTATGTTCATCAGATGACCCTTGCTGAAGGGAAAGTAAGGCGCTGTCATCTGAAAACTTGACAATGTAATTGTCAGCATGACAACTCCTACAATCGTCAGTATACAGGATGTAAAGAAGTGGAGATAAGCAGCACCCCTGGGGGGACCCGGTGCACGTGACAGCAGTACTAGAGAAGCGACCATTAACCAAAACACGTTGTGGTCAACCGATAAGGAAATCTGTAATCCACAAAACAAGCTGTGGGTGAAGGTTGAAATTAGACAGTAATCTCTGGGCTAACAGGTGTGACAGCATGGTATTAAAGGCAGAGGAGAAGTCAGCAAATAGGATCCTGGCATGTGCACCGGGTCTCTCCAGACGAGTGTACAGTTTGTCTAAAATGAACAGCTTGGCATCTTCAACACCCTTTCCACCCCGGTAAGCAAACTGCAATGGATTCATTTTACTTTCAGTTGCAGACAAAACAAAAGCTCGGAAATCTTCTCCAACGTTTTCATGACAAGGGAGGTTAATGCATCTGGTCGAAAGTTGTTTTGGGTTATCTTTCTTAGGAAACCGTTGAGGTTTTCCATACGGAGGGAATAAAGCAGTTATCTAGGGAGAGCTGGAAAAGGTGTTGAAAAACACCACTAAGCTGTTCAGCACAGACCTTCAACGTCCTGCCACAGATCCCATCAGTACCGGCAATCTTGTTCACATTAATCATTTTCAAACACTTCTCAACACTTTCTTGTTTAATAACAATAGAGCCATCGTGTGTCAGTGACTTCCTCAGATCAGCTACATCAGACGAAAAATCGCGTGTTTCGAAACGGGTAAAAAAAGGAGTTAAGAGCATCAGGCAACGTATCGTCACTGAAGCCCGCAAGACCAATCTTCGATTTATGTGTATCGTTGGCATTGTTGACAGCAGACATAATCTTTATGCCTTGCCAAGCGGCACGCAAATTACCACTAACGAGTTTCATTTCCACCTTGCGTTTGTATGCCAGCCTTGCCTGTCTGATCGCAGCTTTCACTTCCTTATTCACCCGTTTCTTTTCCTCTGCCGTACCCTGATAAAAAAACTTTTCTTTTTGTTGATAACGTTTTTCAATTCTTTTGTTATCCACGGCTTGTTGTTTGCAAACACAATTATCTGTTTCGTGGGGATAACTGAGTCCACATAGAAGGAAATGTAAGATGATACAACATCAACAAGCTCAGACAGACTGTGACAACTGTTATAAAACACGTCCCATTCTGTACAATCAAAACATCCTTGTAAGTCAGCAATACTGTCATTGGTCCAGTTTCTTGGTCCAGTTTCTGACAATCTTAACTACACGTTGCGCACGCTGAAACACAGGCTTGTACGCGAGAGCAAGTAACACCGTGCTGTGATCAGCTGTTTCAAGGGGAGGCATCAAGTAGGATTTGTAGGCTGAGGGTACAGATCCGTAACAACGGTCCAAAGTTTTATTTAGGCGGGTGGGACAGTCAACATATTGGTGGTAAGTCTTCAGAGTCCTGTTAAGCGAGCAGTGGTTAAAATCACCTAGAATAAACTTGGGTGCGTCTGGCGATATCGAGTCAAGTTTGTGTACATGTTCGCTGATATATTCCTGTGCCCTGGTAGCATTAGCACGGGGGTGAATGTAGACCACAGAGAAAAACAACTGAGGAAATTTCCGTGGAAGATAGAATGGACATAGTGACACTGACATAATAGCTCTATGTCCGGCGTGCATAATGTGTCTTTTACAATGACAGTGTTACACCAGGCGTTTGTTTACATACATACACACACCTCCACCGTGTTCCTTCCCTTTGTTACACTTCGTTCTATCTAGTCTCACTGGTGTCCCAAAAACGTCTAAAAACAAATCATTATCTTGTACATTGCTGTCTAGCCAGGTCTCTGTAAATGCAAGCAAGCACGATTCCCGATACTCATGCATATGACAAATGTTGGCTTGCAGTTCATCCATTTTGTGGCGGATCGAACGAACATTTGCAAGCAACACCGAGTAGGAAAGGGGGGGGGGGGGGTCTACCGGCTTTCTGTTTACTTTTCAAGCTTCTCCTCACTCCTCCCTTCTTTCCTCTCTTCCTTTTCATCTTATACTTTTTATCTCCGGCAGCCCGCGTAGCATTGGGTTTCATGCCAGAGGGAAAGTCAATGTTCCGCATGTTGAGCGCGCCGGATGTGTCAGTGGCACGAAGACTCGTCAAGTACACACGTGTGTAGTGCACATGTTGTTGGCCGTGCACCGGTCGAACACAGAATGAAACTAACAAAACACACAAAAGCGCCAACACCAACAACAATCTGCTTGCATCCATGTCCATTCGTGATCACTTATACAACATCAAGGAAACCCTGAGGAAGATATTTAACAAAAGACTAGTAAATTTACGTCAGTAAAAACGGCCCCCGATCTCACACTTCGTCGCCACATGAGTAGCGCCGGAAGCATTGGTCTATGTCCTTGTCTGTACGTACTGTAATGTTGCTTGAATATGGCAGTGTACAAAATTGAAGCTTTTAGCCTCAGTATGATACAGGTTAAAAAGTGTGGAAAAATACGAAAGCGGATAGGCAAAGACTCAGCTGAAGAAACTAACACTTAAAATGACAAAATAGAACACTGACATTAATTAATTAAGTGACAACATATATCACTTGAAACTTCAGCCTTTATATATATATATATATATATATATATATATATATATATATATATATATATATATATATATATATATATATATATATATATATATATATATATATATATATATATATATATATATATATATATATAAAACAGTAGTTGTTTGTAAACACCTCAAATCAAACAATCAAGAGCAGTCAAACCTTTTTCTCGCAGCTTTGTGATGAGGAAAATAGTCGGGACGTAAAAGGGTTTCAGCGACTTCTGGACGTAAAGGGTTTCAGTGACTTGTGTGCCTCTATTCATAAAATGGAGAAATATACTGAGTTTTAGCAAGGGCGACAATTAAGTTTAGCTGAGTTGGTATACCTCGCCCTGTGCCTAGGTTAGATAAGATAAGATAAGATAGTTTATTGCCATATGTTTCCATGTAAAAAAAAAACAACAACAAAAAAACAATAAAAACTTTGGAATTTGTCTTGATGTCAGTTACTAAGACTAAAGTAACAAACAAACACACACACACACACACACACACACACACACACACACACACACACACACACACACACACACACACACACACACACACACACACACACACACACACACACACACACACACACAGTATACTCTAAAATATGATTTCCATGCTAAATTCTAAGCAAATACCGGTATTAAACACGGCGAACGGGCACGCCTCACCGATTCAGTTATAAGCTGATTGTACACATTCCGACAAGTTTTCACTAGCCACTCGCGCTCGCTCCAATCAGTTCAGTTGATCAGAGAGAGCGCGAACAGTCTGAGGAGAAAAGAACTGTTGCGGAATCTGCACCAGCGGCACCATTGTTGCTATTTTCGCACCAGACCGGTCGCCCGGACCGGTCATGTGCACCAGATCGGTTTAGAGCGTGTGCTTTGTGCACCTGTAATGTGCAATCTCAGAGAAAAGAATCACGTGACCGTCGTTTGATTGCTGCAAAATAAGACAAATAAAGAATAAACACTTTCCCATATGCAATCCGGCAATAATGCACCCTTATGCTAGCACCACGGAACATTACGCGATTTGCAGATTTGAAAAATAGGGTTTTTTTTCCTCAATGGTGGTGATTTTGCGACATCTGCGTTGTTTGCGGCAGAAAGCACCGTCGTAGCTGAAGTTCGAGAAATGGAATTGAGTAAGGGGCGTGGGGCATGACACAAGCCTCCGCCATCTCTACACAAAACTGGTGTGTTAGGGAAGGTAAAGGGCGCTAAAAGTAAAACCGGAAACGAACCGTTTTGTCGACTGCGATCACAATCTTCCGCGCAAACGTAGAAGACCACACTACAATTGCAGAAGCTTACCTGCACGCGCAGTTCTGGTGCACATGACCGGTCCGAGCGACCTGTCTGGTGCGAAAATAGCAACAATGGCGCATCTGGTGCGTTTAACCTAGGTACAGGACGAGGTATACTCAGCTAAAGTTTATGCTTTTGAAATAATGCATAGTATGCAAGTGTACTTTGTAGTAACAAAAACGTTACAGACATTTCTCACACATACAAATTTTGTGCACACAAAACCTCACAAATGGGTGTCCACCGTTTTTTGTGGTACTGAGTGAGTGCATTTAAAATGAGTTACCTACCCAAAAAACATTTTAGGGGGCATGCTTCTACTAAAGCTTATTTGCTGAGGAAGATATTCATGGTAACGGATTTTAAATGTCATCTACCCCTTTCAACATCAAATTTCTTCTTCTACAGCAAATCATATTAACCCGTTTCAGTGCCAGATATCTTCCTTGAAAATGCTTTTGCCATGAACAGGGCACATCCCTGGCAGGAAAAAGGTTAATGTTCTCTCTGAACCACAAAAAGGCACTTTGCAGCATTAACACACCAAACATACTCTGAATGATTTTCTCACATTTTTGAGGAAAAAAATCAAACACACACACACACACACACACACACACACACACACACACACACACACACACACACAAACACACACACAAAAGGCAAAGCCATTATGGCTCACGTGGACGACCGATATACATACGTGTGACCTTTGTGACAATAAGTAAAGGGCTGGCTTCCGCACCAGCAAAATCCAGGTTTTCTCAAAATATAAATATTTTTCACACATCTGTCAACCCCCCCCCCCCCCTCCCACCCTCTTTGACCTTTGCAATGAGTCGACTAAATTAGTATGCACAGGAAGGTCTTATCATCAGCTACCTTTGTGCCAAATTTGATTGAAAAATTTGCTAAAATGTTCATAACAACTACAATTTTATCCAAAACTGGCATTTTACACACATTTGACAGCCTGTGACCCCTTGACCTATCCGAACGGTTATCCAAATTAGTATGCATAGATAGGTCTTACCATCAGGTATCTCTGTACCAAATTTGGGTTTGAAATTATAACAGATGACCACTGGCACAGAACATACTTTCCTTTGCACGTGAGCCAAAAAGGACTAACATTAGGTCAAAGTTTCAGTTACCCAAAATGATGAAGGCGTACATCAGATAAAAACAAGATGGGATGAACCATAATCCACAAAGTCCCTTCTATATGAGAGCAGTCTTCGCTGTCAAGGGTCTCTACCTTTTGTCTTTGACTTGATTCTGAAATATCGCCTTTTGAAAGAGCCCTGCAGATGTGCCAATGCGTCATGGTGAACTCTATAAGGGGCGCGCGCAGTGCATACGTGTCATTCGTTTGTCAAACGTCATTTGTCATGACGTATTTTTCTGTTTTTAAGTAATTTTATATTTAAGGTGATATGAGTTTTAAGACTTGCGAAAATGGAGACAAAACTACAATTTCAGCCTTGTACAAAATCAGGTTGACTTACCTAGCTACATGCTATACTAAGTACACCTGCATGCTCTTCTGAAAGCGCGTCGATGTGTGTGTATGCGTGTGCGTGAGTGCATGCGCGCGCTTTAAACATCCTCAAGAGGCACAGATGTACATGCGCCCTCCGGGCTCATGAGGATCTATGCCTCTTGGAGATGCACGCATGTGTGATAAAGAGCTAGAGAGAGAGAGAGAGAGAATTTCGTTATACCTCTGCGTGGTGACGAAGTTGCTTCTTTTACGTCACCACCACTGTCTGACTTTCTCTAGAAGTCAAAGTTTTTTACTGTTTTAATTATTTTCTGAAAAGAATTAATTTTTATTAAAGAAGTTGAAAGGATACAAAGCTGGCTAACGAACTCATCCAATGTCTTTCTCCAAACTAGCTGTATGCAAAAGTTCAAGTAAATATGACAAATATTACGGACTCTAATTTGGGTCAACCGACTTACTATAAACGGTTGTGTATATCTTCAATGAGACATTCAATTACAATATGCTCGGAGGCTCTCTTACCACCCACTCGCCAAGTTTCAAGCTTGTGTGTACAGAAATATCGGAGATTCTCTTGTTTACATACATACGCACACACATACATACATACATACATACATACATACATACATACATACATACATACATACATACGTACATACATACATACATACGCACATACGGCGCTTCGCGCCAAATGTACCTTCAGCAGCGAGGTTAGCGTAACTAGACATGACGTAATTCTTATCTTGTTACTTCAACTGTTAGAGGTTTAGCCTGCCCGCCTTTGACATCGTGGAAATGTTATTAAATTCGCCCCACCGCGACCCGTCCTAAAAAGTCCCTTCTATAAATAGAAGAGACTTAACAACCTATTCACACTGAAACCAACCCAGTAATAACACTCTTGTAATATATCATTTGTTGAAAATTGTTTTATTATCTTATTATTGTGTTTCGTCCCGAGTCGCTGGAGTTGCAAGGGTATGTTTATACAGAATATCATGCCCATTTCATTTAAGAGCACGCCCAAGTGTACTTATTCAGCACAATCTTTAACTTCGATGCTCCCTGCTATGGTCGTCTGCTTCTATTATCATTTTGTTTCGTTACAGATAATAGAACCCCACGATTTTAACAAAAGCTTTCTTCTTTAATGAAAGGAATTCGTCCTATAATACCATTAAAGGCCAATCTGTCATGCAATTTTGTTGCCTATTCTGACATGTGTGATTGTGATCGAAAGTAACTTCACGGAGAACACCTGCACTGTGTGTGATGCGTAAGAAAACGAAATTGCCGCGAGTGTGTTCTCTCGGAGAATCTCAATTCATTTATTTTTTCACATTTTCAGTCTGTTGCGGATGTAATCCTTAATGTTTGTCCAGCGTCTATATCTAAGCGCGGGTTCTTTTACGATTACCTGCTCTATCTCGGCCTTTCCAGGAAGTTTGTTCATGACAAGGTGTATATTGAAAAGAGTTTGAACAGCGTTTTCTTCAGCTTTCCCCCATGGTTTCCTTGAAAATCTAGCTTTCTTTCGAACAGGAGCTGACGCAGTACTGTCATCATCAAAACTATCTAGATTGTCATCAGGCTCTGGGCGTCTTTTCTCTGTCATTCTCATTGATTCCTGTGTTGTTGACTTGGTACTTGCTTCATTGACAGGTGCTGTTTTCCCTGAGACCTCTCTGCAAGTGTCTGATGTGTCGTCATTGTAAAAGTCAATCTCTTCATCGCCCAACTCATCTCTAATGCAACTCTTAAAATCTGTCATCCCATCGCTAACTGACAGAAGAATCTTCGCCACTTTTGCCTTTTGAATGACGTCTTGAAGTTGGCGGTAGATATGGCGATGTATCCGAATATCATTACCAAGAAAATCTGTCAGCTGATCCTGATCCAACTCTGAGATGGCATTGACTGAGCCAAAGTTGCAACCTGCTTCCGTAACTGAGTAAATGAGAACATGGCTGAGTTCGACACTTGTGCTTGTAGCGCATGTTCCTTCAAAACATCATGGCCTCTGTAAGGCCTCTGACCAGAAGGTGTGGCAAAGATGTACTGGGAACTAGCTATAGCTGGCACTGATTGCATCAATTGAAGGATTCTGTTCACAGTTGTCATCATCTTCTTTGTCAGCAAAATGCGAACACTCCTATTAAACTTGCCTCTGATTTTCACTCGCTGAAAATGATTCACCATTTTCTTCTCAACCTCTGTGAGACCTTTCAAGATATCTTGATTGGTAATCATTCCAATCTTAGCATTCTGGAAGTCTTATACCTTCATTCTCTGAAGTTCTCCCCCTTGTTTACGGTTAAAAAGTGATATAACACAAAGAGTTGCTTTAACCACTGTCGGATAATCTTCCGAAACCATCCTTGTCTCAAGCAGCTCCTGTACTTTTGTAACATCTTCACATGATGGGATCAGCTTGGGTTTGTTCATTGTCATTTTCCCAACCGACTGGGCTGCTGTAGCTGACACACAATCATACCAGTCCCTGGTAAAGACAGAGTCAAACCGCTCCGCCTCAGAGAGCTTCTGCAGCCACCTCTCATATGAAACACGCCCAAGCTATTTGGATACCTGTGACTGTTTGATCCGTGCACATTTTTTCAAAGCATGGCGTATGCGTATTGCGAAATTGTCTTTTTTGAACTGATGTGTGTCCTCATCAAATTCTGCTAGCTCTTTTGCAGCCAGTACAACATGATCAAAGCTATCTCAATCGATCACAGCATTCAAACTTGCGATTTTCATTTCTGACATCACTCTGAGAATTTTTTAATATTCTCCCCAACTGCCGCATCCTGGAACATATTTGTTCAGCCGTGTGTTCTTCAATGTCCATGCGGTCAAATAATCTCTTTCCATACTCAAGAAGCAATGGGTCAGTTCTGATGAGACGGCTTATCTCATCATCTCTCTGTCTGGCTAATACCTTTTGATAGAAGGAAGAGTCAACATCTAAAGGTATTGGAAGCATTAGCCTCCACGTTTTGCTGCATCACCTCTTTTAGCGAACTGAAACTCTCCTGGTTTCTGACAGCAATGTTTTGAGTGTACAGAGATCAGCCTCTTTTTTTGTTGATAGAGCCTTTTGTAATGGCTACATGCAAAAATGTCCTCCACCTTACTACTTTTGGTGCGATACTTAGAAATCAAACATCCTGATTTCTTTTCAAGAACTGCAATGTTATGCATGTAATCTCCCTCGTCTTGCAATCTGATCCATGCTTGACGTCTTTTCTTTGTCCCTTTTTTCATTGACAAAATTTTAGCAACTTCTGCCTCATCTGCATGGACATCTTGCAAGTGTGTGCTCATTTTCAAGACAAGCTTGCTGCACAATTTGCATGCATATTTCTTGTCCCATTTGTAATTTCCTTTCCCTCTCTGTGACAGTTGCACACCTGTTTCTTCTGTAAGCACTCTTTCCCCACCCCAACGTTATGTTCCTTCTGCCTATCCACATTCTCATTGCCACCCCCTTATTGACCAGTTTCTGCACACTGCACCTTGCTGGTACTTGCTTCACTGACACCTCCTCACCGTGAACCTGCCACTTTGAAATCTAACAAAGAAAATACAATACTGTCGGTGTCAGAGTACCCAGAGATTGATGGCGGCACACAGTCTGAATCCTGTGAACTTGAGCCGGGAACAAAGTCCTCGTCATCACTGTCCTTATATTCATATGGGCTTGCACTCTCAGGTTCATCCCAGGCTTCATTTGCCAACTGGAAAAAAAGCTGCATTAGGACAGAAATAGCACAATTTTGGTTTAAGGAGCCTTGCAGAAGAATAAAAATAGTAATGAAGAAAAACAAGACAGGCATACATGAATTGTTTCTGTGTTTCCTTTTATTTATTTTTTATTTATTTATTTATTATTTTTTTTTTTTTTGGGGGGGGGGGGGGGGGAAATATGTGGAAGGACTGTGGTAGAGGGCAATAGTTGACATACGAAACTTCAAAATTTAATAATTTAATATTAGGCATTTAGCTATTGGTCTAGAAATGACCTCTTTATTTTCAAACATTTAAACAATTTTTCACATTGCAGAATTTCTGTACATGCTCTAAGCATGGACTGGGCATGTCGCTTGCACTAGAGAAAGTAAAACTTCATCCTGTGTGCAGTGAGAGAGCTAAACACTCACTCTAAAGTATTCAAAGTTTGATGCAATACCTAAACAAGAAAGGCAAAGCCATTATGGCTCACATGTGTGACCTTTTTACATATGTGTGACCTTTTGTGACAATAAGTAAAGGGCTGGCTTTTTGCACCAGCAAAAAACCATGTTTTCTGAAAATGTAAGCATTTTTCACCCATCTGTCAACCCCACTCTGACCCTTGACCTTTGCAATGAGTTGACTAATTTAGTATGCATAGGAAAGTCTTATCATCAGCTACCTGTGCCAAATTTGATTGAACAAGAAAGGCAAAGCCATTAGGCTCATGTGTATGACTGATTTACATATCTGTGACCTTTGTGACAAGGGCTGGTTTCTGCAGCAGCAAAATCCATGTTTTCTGAAAATGTAAGCATTTTTCACACATTTGTCAACCCCCCGTGACCCGTGACCTTTGTGATGAGTCGACTAAATTAGTATGCATAGGAAGGTCTTAACATCAGCTATCTTTGTACTAAATTTGGCTGAAACATTTGCTAAAATGTTTAGTAATACCTTCAAAAATCGGCATTTTACACTCATTTGCTAGACTCTTGTGACCCTTGACCTTCCAAGGGGTCATCCAAATTAGTATGCATAGATAGGTCTTACCATCAGGTATCTCTGTACCAAATTTGGGTTTGAAGTTATGAATAGTATTTGAGAAAAACATATTTCGTCAAAATATGGCTATTTTAGACCTATTTCATGAGCTCTCGTGACCCTTCACCTTTCCGAGGGATCAACCAAATCAGTGTGCATAGAAAGGTCTTCCCATCAGGTATCTCTGTAGCAAGTTTTGGTTTAAAGTTGTGAATAGTATTTGAGAAAAAATATCTTTGTCAAAATATGGCTATTTCAGACCCATTTCCTGAGCTATTGTGACCCTTGACCTTTCTGAGGGGGTCATCCAAATTAGTATGCATAGATAGGTCATAACATCAGGCATCTCTGTACCATGTTTGGGTTTGAAGTTGTGAATATTTGAGAAAAAACATCTTTTGTCAAAATATGGCTATTTTTCACCTATTTCCTGAGCTCTTGTGACACTTGAGCTTTCCGCGGGATCAACCACATTAGTACGAAGAGAAAGGTCTTACATCAGGTATCTTTGTACCAAGTTTGGGTTTAAAGTTATGAATAGTATTTGAGAAAAAATAAATTATGTCAAAATATGGCTATTTTTAACATATTTCCTGTTCCCCTGTGATCTTGACCTTTGTGAGAGGTCACTCAAATTGGTGTGTTTAGAAAGGTCTTTCCACAAAGTATCCTTGGGCCAAGCTTGAAGAATGTGGCTTGAATAGTCTCCGAAAAAATGCCAACGTTAAAGTTTACCACGGACGACAGCGGACAAACGACGGACTGCTGAACACTGGCCCAAAACATAAACTCACTTTTGTTTCGCACGTGAGCCAAAAACTTGCAAAAATGTTGATAATACCTACAATTTTATCAAAAATGTGCATTTTACACACACTTGCCGGCCTTTTGTGACCCTTGACGTTTCCAAAGGGTCATCCAAATTAGTATGCATTGATAGGTCTTACCATCAGATATCTCTGTACCAAATTTGGTTTGAAGTTGTGAATAGTATTGAGAACAAACATCTTTTGTCAAAATATGGCTATTTTGGACCTATTTCCTGAGCTTTTGTGACTCTTGACCTTTCTGAGGGATTGACCAAATTAGTATGCATAGAAGGGTCTTAATATCAGGTATATTTTTACCAAGTTTGTGTTTGAAGTTGTGAATAGTATTTGAGAAAAAATAAATTATGTCAAAATGTAGCTATTCTTGGCCTATTTCCTCATCCCCTGTGACCTTTGCAAGAGGTCACTCAAATTGGTATGTCTTGCCACAAATATCCTTGGGCCAAGTTTGTGGCTTGAATAGTCTCCGAGAAAATGCCAACGTTAAAGTTAAAGTAACCCACGGACGGCGGACGGACGCTGGACAGACGACCACTGGCCCAGAACATACTCACTTTTGCTTCGCACATGAGCCAATAAAATGAGGATGATCATAGAATCATTTACCAGTTTGTAATTTGGGGCATTTCCCTGCCTTCTATGCCACTATCCTTCTGCATCCTATTCACAAATGACTGTACCAGCTCCAATGACAGGACTCACTATGTCAAATTTGCAGATGACACCGCAGTTGTAAATCTGTCAAACTCAGATGCTGACTACTTCGCAGAAGTGGGTCAGTTTGTTTCATGGTGTCATAACAACCATCTACAGTTGAACGTAGGCAAGACTGAGGAGATGGTTGTCGACTTTCGGAAGCCTGGCAATGGGCCAACTTCCGGGAGCCCACTCCCACCTCCTCAGTCCCTGGTGATTGACGGCACCTTTGTCACACGCACAGAGGTTTACAAATACTTTGGGACCTTGATTGATTCACGGCTATCCTTCACCGACAACACAGACCTCATCTTTAAGAAAGCCCAAGGGAGACTGTATATGCTGCGCAAACTCCGCTCCTTTGATGTGAGCCCCAAAATCCTCAGGCAGTTCTACCTCTGCTTTATAGAAAGCATTCTTACATTCTCCTTTGTCTCATGGTTCGGCTCCCTGGGCGAGAAGAACTTTAGGAAGCTGAATAAGATAATCAGGCTTAGTGAGAAAATCGTTGGGGGCAGGTTGGAGAGCTTTGACGGCCTCTACAGGACGAGAATGATACGCAAGGGCCTGAGGCTGGCAGCTGACACTTCCCACTGCCTTTCTAAGCACCTTCAAAAGCTCCCGTCTGGCTCCTCTTGTTAAAACCAAACGCTACAAGGGCAGCTTTGTACCCTCGGTCATCCGTCTCCTAAATGAAGAGTGTGTTAACTAGCGTATCTCTCTCTCCTTGTTGACGCCGTCGAGGAACTTGCACCTCATATGTCGCAGTGGCATCTTGCAAGTGACAGACTCACTCCTATACCACTAACAATGTACACTGTGGTCATGGTTTTTTTTTTGTTTGTTTGTTTTTCACCATTGTTATAATGTGGCTAAAACCGTACGCGCGCATGTGATCCCAACGAAAGAAAATTTGTCGGCTAGACTGACACAATAAAGTATTTGAATTGAATTGAATTGAATTGCTGCTCAGGCAGCTGACTAATTTTGTGGGCCTTGGTCATGTGCTAGGAAGGGGCGTGCTTGTCCACTTGTACAGATCCAGATGCTTTTGCATATTCTGCTGCCATCTGGGGCTGGGTGTGCAGAAAGTCATGAGTGTGGCAAAAATATTGCTGCAAACATGTCAAATACAACTATGTAAACTTGACATTTTCGATCAGATGTACATAATTACTGCAGTATCCTTTTTTTTGTAACTGTAATTTAATTAAACCACTTGAAACCTTTAGTTACTTTTATAAAAGAAAAACATAAATTACTGAACCATTAGTTCGCGTATCCTCGCAACATACCTTCCACTTTAATATCAATGTGGTTGTGTAGGATTAGAAGTACCCAACGGAGAAAGAAACACGCTTAGAAAAGACGGGTACAACACAATTTATTAATATTTCGGGTAAATACCCTTTGTCAAAATAGACAAACAAACAAACAGAGAGATTAGCCGCTACTTATCTTCATTGGCAGAAAGAATGTGGCAACTGAAGGAGGTGACGTAAAAGAAAGAAAAGGAAGAACAAAAGTGCGGAAAAAGTAAAAATGACGTCAACGAAAAATCGTAAGAGAGAGACTCGGAAAGAACCTGAACACGAGAGACAAGAGTGTGTGCAAGCACGTGCAGGAGCGAGCGAAAGAAAAGGCGTGTAGATGAGGCCAGAGAGAGAGAGAGAGAGAGAGAGAGAGAGAGAGAGAGAGAGACGAAGAGAGAGAAAGAGAAGGAAAACGAACGGGGAGTACCCTTGGGCACGAAGTAGGCGGAGTGTCTAATACACAAAGCCTGCTAAACACCAACCCGAAGGCAAACTTTATATCACCTTCAAGTTGAGGACTACCTCGGGGAAAAACGGGAGGACCCCGAGAAAAAAAAACCCAGCATTTAGCACGGTACACAACAAGTAATAAGTCATGAAAACAAAGCAAATAATCAAATTCAGTAAGATAATATTGGTATAAGTGGAGAGTAGGTAGTTGTGAAACCGTCTTCAAGGGTAACTCAAAAAATAGGGGGGGGGGGAGAGAGAGAGAAAGAGAGAGAGAGAGAGAAGGGGACGGGGGGAAAGGAGGAAGGGCAATAAGAGAAAAGGAAAAAGCGTAAAGAGAGAAAGAGGGCTAGAGAGAAGTGGTAAAGGGGGTAGGGCGGGGGGGGGGGGGGGGGGAGAAAGAGAGAGAGGTAGAAGGAGAGAGGAAAAAAAAAAAAAAAAAGCCAGAACCACCAACCCCACCCAACAGGCACCCACCAGCACACAGAAAAACACACAGGCACGCCACAAGACGACCACGTACATCCCCAAGGGATGCACACGATCGCCCCGCCCCAAAACCGCGTATCAAACCGTGAGCCGGAGACCCGGCGCCCGACAGGGAAGGGCAAGGGATCCAACTAAACGTTCGGCCAGCGCTGAGAAAGTCCCCAAGGGAAATGTACATATCAACCAGCGCCAACCTCCCCTAACTGGTTAGTGAGTAGTAAAACAGTGAGGTAAAGTAGCAGACACAAGCAAGGTAAAAAATGTTAATCTTTCATATTCATCCCAAGTGGCGCCACAGTGCCCAGTTTATTAATCAGAAATTTTTCACGGTCTTTCCTGGCCCAGACATTACTGGCTTGCATAAGCCAAAGGCCTTTAACCCGAATGTCCGAGACGGAGTGGTCGGCCTGATTGAAATGTCGTCCGACCGGTCTGTTGTATTGGTACTTGACAGACTGAAGATGTTCTTTGAAACGGTCGTTGATGGTTCTTTCCGTCTCTCCAACATAGAGTTGGCCGCATTTCACACAGGAGATGACATAAATCACGTTGGTGGTTTGACACGTGAAGTATCTGTCTATGTTGAATTTGTAACGTGGACCATTCACCACGGTGGAAGGGCAAATAAAAGGACACGTCTTGCAATTAGGAACATTGCACGGAGTGGAGCCGGAGGGTCTGGTGGTATGACGAGGCTTGAGAGTAGAGCGAACAAGCATGTCCCGCAAATTAATATCCCTCTTGAAAGCTACCAACGGAGGTTCAGAAAAGATAGCAGCAGATTCTTGACTGGATGACAAAAGACCCCAGTTAGAAAGAAGGATTTTACGCACCGGATTGGTGTGGGGATGGTAGATCATGGTTACGATAGGCCTGTCACTATCAGCGGTAGGTTTAGTCTGCATTGTACTCGCGCGACTAAGTTTTTGAACCGTTTGGAGAGATCCTTGAATAACAGTATGTGGGTAATGTCTGTCGATGAAAAATCCTGCCAATCCTGTCATGTTTTTCTGTGTGCTGGTGGGTGCCTGTTGGGTGGGGTTGGTGGCTCTGGCTTTTTTTTTTTTTTTTTTTCCTCTCTCCTTCTACCTCTCTCTCTTTCTCCCCCCCATACCCCCTTTACCAATTCTCTCTAGCCCTCTTTCTCTCTTTACGCTTTTTCCTTTTCTCTTATTCCCCTTCCTCCTCCATCCTTTCCCCCCGCCCCCGCCCCCTTCTCTCTCTCTCTCTCTCTCTCTCTCTCTCTCTCTCTCTCCCCCCCCCCCCTCTATTTTTTGAGTTACCCTTGAAGACGGTTTCACAACTACCTACTCTCCACTTATACCAATATTCTCTTACTGAATTTGATTATTTGCTTTGTTTTTATGACTTATTACTTGTTGTGTACCGTGCTAAATGCTGGGTTTTTTTTCTCGGGGTCCTCCCGTTTTTCCCCGAGGTAGTCCTCAACTTGAAGGTGATATAAAGTTTGCCTTCGGGTTGGTGTTTAGCAGGCTTTGTGTATTAGACACTCCGCCTACTTCGTGCCCAAGGGTACTCCCCGTTCGTTTTCCTTCTCTTTCTCTCTCTCCGTCTCTCTCTCTCTCTCTCTCTCTCTCTCTCTCTCTCTCTCTCTCTCTCTCTCTCTCTCTCTCTTTCTCTGGCCTCATCTACACGCCTTTTCTTTCGCTCGCTCCTGCACGTGCTTGCACACACTCTTGTCTCTCGTGTTCAGGTTCTTTCCGAGTCTCTCTCTTACGATTTTTCGTTGACGTCATTTTTACTTTTTCCGCACTTTTGTTCTTCCTTTTCTTTCTTTTACGTCACCTCCTTCAGTTGCCACATTCTTTCTGCCAATGAAGATAAGTAGCGGCTAATCTCTCTGTTTGTTTGTCTATTTTGACAAAGGGTATTTACCCGAAATATTAATAAATTGTGTTGTACCCGTCTTTTCTAAGCGTGTTTCTTTCTCCGTTGGGTACTTCTTTGCATATTACACGCTTGGCAGTCACCTTTTTGGTCTGGATTGTGTAGGATTAGCCCTATGTACACATCTGTGTATATATGTGCCTTTCTCTCTAGCTCTCTTTGTCTACATTCTCTTGTCTGTCTCTATCACTAACCCTTCAGTGTAATAGAAGCTCCCTACACCTATGTTAACAGCAGGGCGAGGAAGGCATCTCTGGCATAAATCTGAGACACTGTTGCTCTTGGCATGAACAGATCACGTCCTTGGCACGCAAGAGGTTAAGATAATCCTCTCCCTCCCCCCCCCCCCCCCCACGCACACCCCCCTCTCTACGAACAATATAAGGTAATACAGTAAAAGGCGACACTTTGCACAATCCAAAAAAGCTGTTCGTGGAAGTCTGTTCTTGGAATCGAGAGACAGTTTTGCGTACGATGATTCAAATACACACTGAAATCTGCGGCATTTTCGTTTTCATAGTGCATGTGTTCTCCGTGAAGTTACTTTCGATCACAATCACACATGTCAGAAAAGGCAACAAAAGCGCATGACAGATTGGCCTTTAAATGGTGTTATAGGACGAATTCCTTTCATTGAAGAAGAAAGCTTTTGTTAAAATCGTGGGGTTCTATTATCTGTAACAAAACAAAATGATAATCGTAGAAGACGTCTTTTCTCGAAGCGGGTTTTCGGCTGACTGTGCAATTGTATCGGATTGGGAGCATCTAAGTTAAAGATTGTGCTGAATAAATACATTTGGGCGTGCTCTTAAATGAAATTGGCATGATATACTGTATAAACTTACCTTTGCAACTCCAATGGCTCGGGACGAAAGACAATTTGACATGGCAACCAACGGATGATAACCAACGGTTGCTAACGGTCAGGGGAAACTACTCAGTTCCAGTTTTGAGGCAGTCGACCAATCAGGTATTGAGTTATTTATAACTAAGCAGGGTGATGTCACACACACATTCGCTTCCGTGAGAACACACTCCCGGAGTGTGTTGTAAACACAAAAGTGAATGTAAAACACCCAAAATGGGAAAATCCTATTTTGATATTTTTTTCTGACTTTTTAATGAAAGATAATGCAAAAACAAAAACAAAACAAAACCAAAAAAATCAGAAAAAAACGGATGCCTGACTTGGTTACCCAGAATGTTACACACACACATTTTCCATAAGGATGGTAAAGTCACACATTTTAGGGGTTTTGTGCACACACGCACACACACACACACGCGCGCGCGCGCGCACACACACATACATACACACATACGCGCGCGCGCGCACGCTCGAACCGTCTCTCTCATTCTCTCTCTCTCTCTCTCTCTCTCTCTCTCTCTCTCTCTCTCTCTCTCTCTCTCTCTCTCCCTCCCTCCCCTCCCCCTCTCTTTCTCTGTCTCTCTCTCCTCTCTCTCTCGCACGCACACACACATACACGCACAAACGCACGCACGCACACACACACACACACACACACACACACACACACACACACACACACACACACACACACACACACACACACACAAACTGTGTCATATTAGGTCTTAGATTGATAGATGTATGCCCTTTTTAGTGTGTTCCTAACGACTGTAAGAATATTTCGTGTTGTTGTATGCTTGAATCCTTTAAAAATGCGACCATCATCATAATTCCGGTTGTTTGACTCATAACTGATTAAAGTCTGTAGTGTTTTGTGATGTGTGATTTGTTATTTGTTTCTTTCTTTCTCGTGCGCTTTAAAGTTTAAAAGAGTGTCCTGATAACTTATAGATGAATAGGTCCAGACAATTCCCCAGCTACCACCTCACTTTAAATTACATGATGTGGGCGTCCAACCAAACCACATCCGTCAGACGCAAAACAGTAACAACAACATGTACATGAGGTGTGTGTGTGTGTGTGTGTGTGTGGAGGGGTGGGGGATGGGGGAGAAGGTGAGATTGCATGATCAGGTATAGGGAAATCTCCGTCTTCGTATGGATTAGACACGTGTAATGGTCGGAGATTAAACTAGCTTATGGATCATGCTTACGCGGAGATATTTCGGTGACGAGTCTGGTACATCGGGCACAACCGGCTTGTGTACATTCCAAACGTTTAAACTTTACATTAAATTCGACGTCCTTTTGTGAAGATACTTGAACTAACGTACTTTCAAAGACAAGATATAAATGCTGCATATTTTGTTATATTTTTTTTCTGTTCCAAAAATATCCTTTCTGTTACCATTCTATTTGTAGCTGTTTAACAAAATTGTTTTCTTTTTTAATATAAACACTGCGTGGGCTGTGTACCTCACAGCAAAGACTTTACATGAAAATTGGTCCGAATTGTTTTTAATGACGCAATATCTTTTCCTGTTAACGTTTATCAACCAAAGACAGTATTTGTAATTTCGCAGATTTATTATGTATAAAACAGCAAAACGCATTTGATTTTGTCTGATTTGATTTTACAGATGTGTAAGGCATTTTGACGGCTTTTGTTTGGTGGTGTTTGTTTCCGTAAAGCCCAATTAAATCAGACGTGTTATACAATTTCACGTCTCATAACAGCAAAGTTTTTGATGACACCCAACGATGATTTATTTTGAATATCAAAGTAAGTTTCAGTTATTAGATTGAAATTGTTTAATTTTATTGCACTTAAATAAACAATGAATCTTTTACGTAACCAATGTTTAGGTTTAAACAACTTCATCTTTCATTTTTCTCATGTTCAAACCTCGGCAATTTTTGAAAAAGCGTTAGACAAAATGACGGTAACAAGAAAACATTTACGCCACTTGACAGCAAAATGACGTCATATTATTGTAGTTCATAACCGTGTTCATAACGCCTCATTCTTGCTGTACATATTTGAAAACACATCAAAAATGCTAAGTAATTCTGCACCATCAGCTGAATCTTTTTACAAAGATCTGCGGGGGAGATAATAACATCACGTGTTCAAAAATAGAGATTTTGTCCCGGTCTGACGACGAACACGATTCGCTCCAAGCAGTAAAATATTTTATGCGTCACCACCATCTCATCAGCCAAGGGCAACTATTCTGAACGGAGCCCCGAAATATAACTAAGGCCCCGGCCGATGCTTATGATTCACTGCTTCAAACAAAGCCCACGCATGACGATATGCGCTTTATGCTACTTCGAAACCTGCAAGAAAGATAAGAAAAACAAGATAAGGATTTCATCCCAAAGTCTACGGTATTGTTCGGAGCTCAGATGCGTTTATCTTTTAGGAACATTCAAAGTTGTTCATATTTTTAGGCTTATTGTGCTGGTCCATTTCCTTCCTCTCTAAGCCAACCCCTGATCAACACACACGTCGGCGCACACAAATAAAGACGGACACACGGCGCTTCCCGCCATTAGTACGCTCTTTGGGCTTGTGTAGCGACAGGAATCCATCTCCTTCTACTCTAACCCACCCTCTGATCCACACACACTGGCACACAGAAATAAAGACGGACTCACGGCGATTCCCGCCATTCGTAGCCCCTGTAGTCTGGCGTAGCACAGCTATTCTGAAGAAGATTTAATAGCACGAGCAGCGAAATGACGTCACTTCAAGCTTCACGTCATGGCATCATTAGTCCCAGGACGCTGTGTTCATAGTGACGAGTCGATGTTATACGTCACTCATCGCAGTACTAACATTTGACGAATCAGGACCAAAAGGTGACTGCCAAGCGTGTAATATGTAAAGTCAGAGATAGATAAGTAGACAGTTGAAACCCACCTAATCAATAATCTATAGATTTATTTGATCCTCTCCGTATTTAGACAAACGAACTCCAGCACTTACCACCAATACCTTAATCGCCTAGCCATTTTAGTTCCACTCCAGAAATCATTCAAGCTACGTTTTTTTATCAGCTACCAACCTGCGATTATTAAGCCAGATCCCCCACCTAACCTAAATTATTAATGCTGCAATTGACTTCTTTAAACAAAATTATTATATTACGTTTTAAAATGAATCAAGACGAATTACTACTTTTAAGTGATATCAATGCTGTTGAGAACAAAGACTTAGACTCGAAAAAACAACAACTTATCTCTGTAGTTGTCTCAGGCAAGTCAAAGACTTATCTAGGAAGACAATACATGACAGAGGATATTGAATCTTTAACCTCTGATGAGCTAATTAAACTACATTCTAAATATGAAAATCACATTGCTTCACTAATGACTCGTGATTTGAGTCGATCTCTTGTATGCCT
>BTPG01000005.1:101109107-101149990 GCA_036245525.1 Semisulcospira habei | reverse complement strand
ATTAAAGGCAGATTCATTCCGTTTAATGAATATTACAGAAGCGTTGAAGTATTTGGAAGAAGAACAAGCAAAATACTCGAGGTGTAAACGCCGTTACAATACGGTTTTCAATTCTGTACACAACACATCAATGGCCATGGGGGTGGTTTCGGCCGGATTATCTGTAGGAGGTATAACTCTGTTTGCAACGGGGGAAGTGGGAAGTGTCGTAGGAATTGCTGTTGAAGTAGGTAGTGGCAGCCTCGCCAGTAGGCTACCATCAAGCATAAAATCGCTGCATTTTGTGCCAACTTCAACTCAAATTTATCATGCATCTACTGCACCGATTGTTTTCATTCTTATGTCAAAATAATATACGTCCTTTCCTCTTTCCAATGATGATAATATGATATATGTTTTGTTTGTGTGAAAAAACTGAAAAAATAAACTTTAAAGCATGTGTTTCGGCTTGCGCGAGCCGCAAGCTGACTTCCCGGCGTTTGCTTCGCGTAAGCGCCTACACGATCCCTCCATTCAACAAGCCAGCAGATTTACCACACACACGCTACACAGCTATATTTAGTATCAAAATGTGGGTCATGATGTCAGCTTCAAACTGGTATAAGGTGTTTGGTGATTTTTGTATACACACATGAAATATTGTAGTTTTTCCACAAAAATAAGAACAAATTTTCGTTTTTTTAGCAAAACAGAACGTATAAAAACACACATCTGGGTACCATTTTGTAGAGGAACGTCAAATCTATCGAATGGTGTTAGAGGCTAAATTATGCAAATGTGGTGGAAAATCTGCTTGAGGAATTTCCCACTCACGTTGCGCGCGACTTCTTCTGACCGCAATTCAAAATGGCGACGACTGAAGACGAACCGGTACTTCCACTTTCGAGGAAATTGCAAGAAAACTACGTAAGTAAAAGCTTAATCGCTTTGCAGATTTATGCTATATTGTCATTTGTATGGTTTAGAAACTATTTCGTTTATTATTCTTCGGAATTCTTGCATACACATCCTTCTATCACTGCGTTCAGCCTCATTGATCATCGCATCTTTCTTTGGATGGAAAGTGCCATTGAATATAGGAAAATACTTCACTACAGAAGTCAGTTAGCTTTATTAGCTGCTTAGTAATGTATTTGTAAATGCATTTATCACTTTCCTATTTAATTTCAAACGTCGATGCTCATCTGTTATGGTTATATTCAAGTTTAACTGTCGGGCATCGAAGCGAGTGATAACAGCCAGGGGCAGATAATTTGATGAGCGACTATGCGACATTGACAAAATAGGTCTCAGAGCGGCCAGTATTTCATCATTTCTCTTCGTTTTTTTTGTTGAGATAAATAATTAGTCACACTCAGCATGATCAAAATACCCTGCTTTTTATTTTTCTTTACTCTAGGCCTAATTAAATCTTCCTCCTCAAAAGATGTTTAAGGTAAACAATGACAATAGTACTGTTTGTGTAAAGAGCCATACTCAGTCATCATGATGTTGATAGTGAACCGCCAGTATTATTTAACTGATTAACATTATATTTAACAAAACAACCTCCAGTATTTTTAAACTGATTAACATTATATTTAACTAAACAACCTCCTTTGTTTTAGGTGGTGATGAGGCGTACACTGTACTCAAGAAAGTCTTCCTAGCCAAAGGGAGGGGGAGGCGCCCTGACCTGCCCACCTTCAGTGCACTGGATAACTCACTTCTTCAGGTTTATCTTCTGAATGAAGAGTGTGACAAGACTTTTGATGACGCACCAGCATTTCTTTGGAACCTTTTTCCGGACTTGACAGAGAGTCGTCTGAGATGTTTGGTGCCTGAGACAAAGCTAAACTGGGAAAAGCAGAACACTGTACAACTGCAAGAGGATTTTATGAAGAAGCGTCATGACACGACGTGTAGGACCACACCTACACCAACTTGGCATCACCAGACAGCAACTTTTGACAGGCGATTGCCACCTGGCATCACTACAGTCGCCAACAAAAGGCTTACTTCTTGACCTGGAGTCATTTAGAAAATGCGAAGGCTCTAAATTCGAAATGATGTGTAGGTGGTGGTTCAGATTGACCCAGCAGACTGTGACCGCTGCAGCAATGAGGAGGAGGGTTGTAAAAGTGTGCAACTTTAAGAATCGACTCATTCGCTGAAAAAGGGGAATGTAGATTCGTTTTGGGCGGAAACACTGGATTCTAGCATTGTGGCAGCGTTTAATCCAGCAGAACTAGGTAACACCACCACGACATTGGATTCTGAAAGAAAAGGCATGACACTGACCATTCAGCAGTTGGGGAAGGAGCTGACCAGTGTGCGGCATCGCATTAAAGAAGTGGAGCAGGAAAATCAAACACTTAATATCAAGTTTCAGGCTGAAATGAGGACTTTGCAGCAAGTTTTAACCAAAAGGACACATCAGCTGAGTCTTGTTAAAGTGAGATTAGAGGGACTCCAGATCAACCACGACAGCATCACAGCTCGCTTGAGACAGTATACGAAAGGGACACTTTCCAGAAACTAAACCATACGGCAAACAAAGTGATGAAGCTTCACAAGAAAGTGTCGATGATGCAACTACTTTTGCCGCAAACATCGGAGACCATTACCAACATTTCAAAAACACTCTGCTGTAGTGTGCATTTTTGTTCAGTGCTGATTGCATTGCTCAAGCAGTGAGCTGGTTTCATTGGTCCTTACATCTGTCCTTTGACTGTGCAGACTGTCTCGCAAGGTTCAGATCAAGCCGAGCTGCTATTTTAGACATATATATTCATCAATATAATTATGACGTACATTATTTCCAGGTGTCTCTTTACATCTTTTTTTCTGTTCATAATCATAACTGAATATCCTTTTTTTCCTCTGTGCTAAATGGCCTCAAAATCTGCATACTGGTTAAAGTTTTTCAGTCATATTTGTGCTTTCAACATGTTGTCGATGATACTTTTATTTTATTTGTAGCATGTTCAACATGAATGACATGATGTATGAAAGTGATTTTCTCTAATATTGCAGCAGAATATATATTCTGACTTGTGTCCAAACTGCATGAAAATCCATCAAGGCGTTCAGAAGTTATGCTAATTTTTGTGTTGCGCGTCGTTGCTCATGTCCGCGGCATGTCATTTTGAGCATTTTCTGGACTTTGGCACATTCTATCAGAACGGTTTATGTATATTACAGTCTGAAAAAAAATAGGCTTACTTTTTGTATATATATTTGTTAAAATCATCTCACAAAAGGTTATTTTAAGCGAAAGATTGTTCACAATATGGTCACAAAGTTGGACTTCTGTGCAATGTCAACTCGGCTCCGATTTATTTTTTTCCATTTTTAGCAACTCGTTGCACATCATTGTGCTGCATTATGGTTTTCATATTTGTTTCTGATACTTTCCTGATAATACAGATTGTGAAATAAAAAGATGAAGCCTGTATCTTCTTAAGTGTCTCTGTATCCCTTGTCTGAAAATGGCTTTTCATTAGGTTGGCGGGCCACGGACGAAAGCCTAAAAGTTTAAAATGTCGTATCTCAGGAACTAATCAACATATTTACAAAATCTTTTTTGCTGTTTGTTTGTTTCTTAATGCTCTATTAATAAAACAATGTAAGGAAGGTCTCAAGTTATAATGAAATTTTGGCTGCCACTACCTAGTTGAAGGTATTGGTCTTGTCACAAGTCTAGCATGCTTTGGTATGGAAGCTATTAACAAAAGATTTTATATGAAGTTGCAGAAGCATGAAGCATTAAGTACGCTCGCAGCAGCTAAGCTGACGAGTATGAAACTTATTATTAGTAAGGCTTTGGAAAATAATGAAATTGACGATAACGAATTTAAGAGAGTCCAGGATGATTTAGCAAATTACAAGCAACAGAAGTCTGAAATACAGAATAAGATGCGTAGTCAACCCGCGAATGTTGAAGAGCTAAAGCAATCTTTTTTAGAGGAAGGAAAGAAAATAGGCGTAGAAGAAACTATGAAAAAAGTTTACGGACTGTTAGGCAAGTAAAGATCAGTTTTGGTAATCATTCATTAATTCTGAAATACTCTTCACAAAGAGATGTCATGCCTTTTATGCCTGCTCATTTGACGCCATCAGCCCCACCACCAGAGTACTACTGAGAAAAAAAAGTTTTCTTGTTGTCCTTGTAACTTGGAAATTCTGTCCAAGTAAGTTGTGACTTGGTTCAATAACTTACAAGATCTTATGATTAGGTTCTTGTAAGAACTTGTTTTAAGTCACTTATCAGAACTTGCACCAACTAACTTCAAAGTTACCTGTAAAGTTAGTTAGCGGTTGTAGGTGACTTTGGAAATTTGTTAACAAGTGTCTGTAGGTAACTTAAATTTGTATCAAGTGTATATAAGAATGTTTTGTGTGTGTGGTTATTATTAAATAACTGTGTTTTGGGGTATTGACGTAGAGTCAATGGTATAAATGTTCTTGAAATTATCATATCTCTAACACTAACTATATATACACATGCATAAATACACGCACAGACGCACACACACACAAACACTCGCACACATACATACACGCATGCACATGCATACATACATGCACTCACACAATGACAAACACTCACACACAAACACTCGCACGCATACATACATGCACTCACACACTGACAGACAAACACACTCATACACACTCACACATACCTACAAACACACACAAGCACTCACACACAGACAGACAGACAGACACAAAATCTTTATTCAGCATGTAGACTCCAGTCCGAAGAAAACTTCACCGCATTCAGTTGTATGACACGATATAGACGCGGCGACTGTGTACTTAGTCACGTTACTAAGTCCCTATGTCAGTGTTTACGTTAAAAACCGCGCTGACGGCGTTAGCGGCAAGGGTGTCATTAGAAGATTAAATACTTTGTATTAAGAGTCATTTAACTCTGTGTTCTGTCTATGTTTTTGCTTGCTACAGAGCTGCAGGTCGCTAAATCAACTTCCACATTGCAGCTAGTGACGTATTTGTCTGCACGCTGTACTCAAATGAAACTGTCTGCACGCCGCGCGCCAGCGATGTTTGCTACGTACAATCTATTTTAAAACCGCGCTGACGGCGTTAACGGCAAGGGTGTCATTAGAATTTTGAAGACTTTATGTTAAGAGTCATTTAACTCTGTGTTCTGTCTATGTTTTTGCTTGCTACAGAGCTACAGGTCGCTGAGCCCACGCCGCGCTATTTACCACCAGCGATGTTTGCTACGTAAAATCTATTTTAAAACCGCGCTGACGGCGTTAGCGGCAAGGGTGTCATTAGAATTTTGAAGACTTTGTATTAAGAGTCATTTAACTCTGTGTTCTGTCTATGTTTTTGCTTGCTACAGAGCTACAGGTCGCTAAATCAACTTCCACATTGCAGCTAGTGACGTATTTGTCTGCACGCTGTACTCAAATGAAACTGTCTGCACGCCGCGCGCCAGCGATGTTTGCTACGTACAATCTATTTTAAAACCGCGCTGACGGCGTTAACGGCAAGGGTGTCATTAGAAGATTAAATACTTTGTATTAAGAGTCATTTAACTCTGTGTTCTGTCTATGTTTTTGCTTGCTACAGAGCTACAGGCCGCTGAGCCCAGCGGTGGTTGCTACGTACAATCTATTTTAAAACTGCGCTGACGGCGTTAACGGCAAGGGTGTCATTAGAATATTGAAGACTTTATGTTAAGAGTCATTTAACTCTGTGTTCTGTCTCTGTCCTCACTGTACTCAACTGAATGACACTGTCTGCAGTCCGCGCTGACGGCGTTAGCGGCAAGGGTGTCATTAGAAGACTGAAGACTTTATGATAAGAGTCATTTAACTCTGTCTCATTTCTTAGTTGTTTACAAACCAACCGTTACTCAACAGATTTAACGTGTTCCGTGTAGACGGGCTTACCACAGACCTTAACATGTCAGACTCGTTATTATCACCTATGTAAAGTCAGTTTCACTTACATGAGCCGCGGCAAAAACACCTCACACTTGGTCCATAACATTTAGGATGAGACAAACAAACAACATGAGCTTCTGATGCGACTTGCTGATTGGTGTTTGACACACATCAGACAAAATCTCACTCCGTCCATTTTATAACCTGTCCGTTGATTTTCTCACTCTCAGTCTTAAAGCCACTTTACGTGTACCATGTCCAATGATTTTCTCACTCTCAGACTTACAGCCTTTTTGTGGTATGTCCTGTGATTTCTCACTCAGACGTACAGCCTTTTCATTTTTTTTTTATATTTATTTTGCGGCCTGCTCGGTGATTTCTCACTCTCAGACTTACAGCCTTTTTATGGCATGTTCTGTGATTTCTCACTTCCAGACGTACAGCCTTTTTATGACATGTTCTGTGATTTCTCACTCTCAGACGTACAGCCTTTTCATTTTTTTCTTGTTTGCGGCCTGCTCGGTGATATATCACTCTCACGGACTTATAGTTACACGTTTTTATTTTCCTTGTTAGTGCGGCCTGCTCGGTGATAGATCACACGAACTTAAGTCAGTTAACAAAACAGAAGTGATAAAATGTCTCAGATGTGATTCAAACAGGGTCGTTAAGACGCATTAGAACCTTTGTACAAACAAACAAACAAACAAAGTCATGGACCAGCGTTAGGTGTTTTCCAAAAATCGGCTATTTCCGGGACTTTTAACATTTCTTTAATTTGCTTTCGCAAACCATACACCTTCCGAAAAGGCAGTGCCAGAAAATGAAATTTTGGATACCTACGTAACAGCTTGGCTAAATCACGTAACTGACGAGAATAAGACTCTGAAATTCCGACGTGTAATTTTAGCCAATCTTTCCAGTTCAGTTTAGTTTCTTTTCGAATCTTTTGTCGTTTGTGAATTTTAAATCCTTCAATAAGCCACTCACCATAGTAAATAAAAGCTGACATGCTTTTTTCTTCATTATGTCGAAGTATTTTGTAGCCGTCCTCTAAATTTTGTTTTAAGTTATCTAAATTAAATGTAGACAAATCACACTCATCTACTTTAAGACACTCAATTTTTTCGTCATGAAAAAGATTTTGTTTTAAAAACAAATCAAGTTCTTTTGGTTCTTTACTAGCCTTTTGTTTCTTAGAACTAGTGTTTAGTATATCAGCCAAATTTCCCACTGGTTTTTCCGGTTTTTCTAACCAAAATTCTGGAGCTTTGGTCAAAACGGAATTAATGTAAGTAGCCATTTTTTCATGGTATTCACCATGTGATTGTAAGATCAACACCTCTTCCTGAGTCCAATTCATTTTTATAATGAGTGAATGTTAGTCAGCGTAAGCAAATTAAACTAAACCGATCTGGTTAACACTAGCGCACTTCTTGTTTCTAAATATTACAAGTTTAACAGACAAATTACCGTCAAACTACCAGTCATTTGTAACTTACGTTAGTCAGCGTTCAAATAACAGTCACTTACCGCTCACCACGTAGGATATTTTACAAGATTTAGTGCTATCACCGGATAAGTTAGTCCGTCACTCTGAGAACACAACCGCATTTCTTCACGCCCTACGAACGTTTCAACGACGCAATACTTGATCACGAGACTAGGGTCACGAGTTGACACGCGGCGTTGTTATTGGCAACATTGACGTCACTTACTTTTGGGTTGGGTGTTGTGGAAATTATGCCTAACGGGAATTCCCACAATGAGGCAAGTAGTCATTTCCCGAAAACAGCTGATAGTAGTAAATGACAGCATTAATAATTTAGGTTGGGTGGGGTATCTGCCTTAATACTCGCGGGTTGGCAGTTGATAAAAAAATCGTTGCTTGAATGATTTCTGGAGTGGAACTAAAATGGCTAGGCGATTAAGGTATTGGTGGTAAGTGCTGGAGTTCGTTTGTCTAAATACGGAGAGGATCAAATAAATCTATAGATTATTGATTAGGTGGGTTTCAACTGTCTACTTATCTATCTCTAAAGTCTTAACATTTGACGTATCAGAGAATTCATAGAAAAATCAAGGCATTAGCTTCTTGCACCTCTCCAACTGTAATTATGATTATGAGATTGTCTGTAGTCGGTGCTTTCACAACGTGGCCGCGTGGCTTTGTTTGTCTGAGGAGGGGAGCTCAGTAGCTCAATTGGTAGACCGTTCGACTCTTGTCCAAAAGGTTGTGGTTTCGAACCCAGCTGGGGTCAAACTTTACAGTTCTCGTTTTGGTACCCCGTCTTTTTTTTTTCTTCTTCTTCTTTTTACGTAATTTTATATTTTACATCATATGAGTTTCACTTTCGCTTCAAGACTTGAGAAACTGGTGAGAAAACTAGCATTTCAAGGTATAATTTCAATCATGCTATAATTTGTCTGAAATCCGGTTAACTTTACATGATATACTAAGTAAACCTGAATGCTCTTCTGAAAACGCGCCGATGAGTGTACGTGTTACTTGCGCGTGCACTCCAAAATCTCCAAAAGGCATAGATCCTCATGCGCCCTCCGGGCGGTGCGCGCATGTGTGTGTGTGTGCGTATGTGTGTGTGTGTGTGTGTGTGTGTGTGTGTGTGTGTGTGTGTGTAAGAGAGAGAGAGAGAGAGAGAGAGAGAGAGTATTTCGTCAATGGTGGTGACGGAGCTGCTTCTTTTACGTCACCGCCACTGTCTGACTTTCTCCAGAAGTCAAGTTTTATTTTTACTGTTTTATTTTTTTCCGAACATAATTTATTTTTTACTGAACAATTTGAAAAGGTACAAAGGTACAAACTCTTCCAATGTCTTTCTCCAATCTAGCTATATCCAAAATGTCAAGTGAATATGACACAAATTACGGACTCTAATGAGGTACAACCAACTTTCTATAAACGGTCGTTTAACCCTTTAATGAGACACCCAATTTTAATGTGCTCGGAGGCTGTCCTAGGCACCCTTTAAACAAAGCACTTTTTAAAGTTTCAAGCTTGTACAAACACAAATATGGGAGATTCTCGTGTTTACACACACACACACACACACACACACACACACACACACACACACACACACACACACACACACACACACACACACACACACACACGCGCGCGCGCGCGCGAGCGCGCGCTACACATATGGCGTTTCCCGCCAAAAGTACGTTCTACAGCGAAGTTAGCATAACTAAACATGACGTAATTTTTATCTGGTTTCTTTAGTTGTCAGATTTTCAGACCAGCCCGCCTTTGTCGTCACGGGCATTCTTTTGAATTTGCTCCGCCGCGACCCATCCTAAAAAAAGTCTCTTTTATAAATAGAAGTCCAAAAAGGTGACTGCCGAGCGCGTAAAATTCGGACAAGGACCCAACGAAGAAAGAAACGCACTTAGACAAGACAGTTCCAACACAGTTTACGAATACGAATACGAATACCTTTATTAGGTACCGGCAACCTGACATTCTACGCGGGTCCTACGCGCTGAGAGTGCGATTTTTATCTGTTTTTCAACTCGCTTCAAATGCAAATAATTTGAATTTGAAAGAAAACTTTTTACATAGTGATAAATTTTGTCTTCTCCTCTTTCCAAAGATGCCATTAGTTTTGTTTTTAGTGCACTATGTCATTAATACCACTTTGTGGAAGACGCGTTTTTCATCGCGAGGCCCATTTTTTTTTTGCGGTGTAGATCTATGTTGAAAACACATACTCTTTTCTGCAGCCGAAACGTCTCCGCCATTCAACCTAAAAAAATCCGCTGAAAATAAAACATGTTCTGAACTCAACGTAAACATCATTCAGTTTCCAGTACACCTGTATACGTTGCATGGTTGTAGAGCGAATGGCGGATACGCCCTCTGCAGAAGAAAGTAGTCATTGTGCTATACTTTGACTCATTAACTTGAAAAGACACGTAGGCCTTCTTTTCTGGCGTGTCCAAAATGTAGTAAGAAAATGAGAAAACGAATAAAAGTTTATTTTAACTCCTTTTCTTATTTAATTGTTGTTGTTGTTTTGTTTTGTTAGGCGAGTTATAAGTCATCAAAACGAGTGTGTGTCACGACACGCCTGACGGAGTCAGGGCGCCGTGGACAATATGAGTGCAGACACTCGAGAAAACCCACCCACTCTAAATAAATAACGCAACACCAGCGATAAACAACAAACAAATCCTTTATTACCTACTCTTACTCTGACCCCCACCCCAACCCCCTAACGCCCCACACACTCACACATACCCACACATGCACTCATAACGTATTAACACTTAAAAAAGATTAACATATAAAAAATGACTAACAAGTGAAAATGACTAACAGGTGAATATGACTAACAGACGAAAATGACTAATATGGCCAACGGCTATACAAGGCGGGTAACTTGTCTCTGTACAGTGTCCTCTGTCCCACACTAGACAGGGTGGCTCGTAAAGTAAGAGTACTACCCCTACACCACAGAGCACCGTAGCCGCGCTTGCCCACGCACGCCTGTGACCGACGCTCAGAACGTAGAATCAGCCTGCTGTAGCCCAACGTACTTGTCCAACAGGACCGGCTAGCGAAGGCGTTCCGACTCCCGATGATGCGTCACCGTTGGTCGTGGATGAGATCGAAGAACGATAATCTTCGAAGCCAGTCTTCGAAGCCAGTGCACTGGAAAAGGGCGCATTGTCAGTCAAAGTGCCAACACAGTTAATTCTGGCCTATTTGACACGCACCTACTCACAAACCACGTGAGTTGTGTCTCGTCTCACCCTAATACCCGCCTTGGCCATATTAAATATACAATCATGGATATGAAAGATTCCTATGTACATTCAACATTCGCCAGGTCTGCACTATTCCATCACACTAACATTAAGCTAGCACAACCACTTTTGTATAATAACATTGCCACTGCTAAAACCAACATTATCAAAATATCCCGATGTACATACAAAGATATGAAATAATCACCAGCAACCACCCAACGTGACAATCTTATTATATTACATCTAGGACTTAATACAGATATATTTGAAAGGATACCCACTTTAATTCATTTTACAACATGGCCCTTTAAATATACTCACTCGGCGACAGCCGAATATAAACAACTAAATCCGACACCCACCACATTACAACCCAACCTAAAAAACATGGTTAAAGACTCAATTAAAACATCACTAAAAACCTAGACGAACATACCCTTCCGAACCTATGTACACATTCACACACCCGAGAGCACAGCAGCTAACTGAGGAAAATGGCATGAATTTACCTGTCACTGGTGAGTCCTCCGGCAGGACGAGACAAAACAAGACGAAGACGAACCGGAGGGGTCTTCTGGTGAGCAGCAGCCGTGGTCGCTAGTCTCTCGGACACCCACACCCAGGAACACTGGCCGTGGTCTTGCAGGGAGGGTAAAACAACCCTCACACAGCTTGTCAAGGGCTCCAAACGAGGCCGCACCCTGACCCAGACTCTCACTTCGCTGGCTAACTCCGCTGACTGACTGTAATATCCTTCTGCTACCTTGCAGTTTAACTTTACTTCTGAACACTGTTCGGTTAAAGCTACTTGGCTAAAGCGTGCAACCGCTGTACTCGCTCACTGTTAAGCTTGTTGCACGGGCTTTACGATTACGCTCACACTACATTTATTAACTTCCCTAAACTAAGGCTATTTACAGAAGTCGGCGGCCTACATTTATTAACAAAAAAAACGACTTGGCGAAACAATAAAACATGTCACATCCGTTACGTGACAGTGTGTGGTAGGCAGAGAGTGAAAGCGATTTTTAGTTTAAGTTTTTTCTTGTTTATTTTTTTGGGCTGAACGCGTACACGATGACCTTTGTGACCTCTGCCGGTGTGTCAACAAATTTCGTTTCGGAATCACTTGAAAGATGAGATTCTTGGCTATACACATTTTGTTGCCATTATAATATATATATATATATATATATATATATATATATATATATATATATATAAGTAAAGAATATATATATATATATATATATATATATATATATATATATATATATATATATATATATATATATATATATATATATATATTCTTTACTTATAACAAAAGCATCGCCCAAAGCCAAAAAATGCACTCAATCGCTGCTTTGGGCGACGCCTTTGTTATAAGAAAAGAATACTTGCACCACAAATTTGCCTAGGTGTTGCCTTTTCAAAATTAGTCTGTCTTCTTCCACTGCAACACCTCATAAAGCTTTAGGGATGCAATCCGCGCTGTGCTGGCGGTGCTACCAGTAAATTATGGAGGCGGCTTCTAGTACATGCGTTGTGTTTGCAATTTCAGGTTACGCCGTATGCTTACCTGAAGAGCCCCCCCCCCCCCTCCCCCCATGGGGCGAAACTGGTTGTAGGCGGCAAAAACATTAAATCTACTCAGCAGGTCCAATATCTGTTTGGGAATATTTTCTAGCATCCCCCTTAGAGATAGAAATAGTGGGGATTTTAGAGCTCCGGATCCTCAGGAGCCGAGCAGATACCCTAAAACTATTCAATTTTAAACATAAACTCTCTCAGCGCTAACATAATCCCCACCTCAACCTGGGCCCTGGCTGGTGCCAAAACCGTATTTTAAAGAAACACTGGCTCCTGAGAATCATCAACTGTATTGTCTAGCATATACCCTAACACTATTTAATTTTTAACACAAACACACGAGAATCAGGTGCCTGTAGCCACCCGACTGCAGTCAGAAAAAAAATCAATACAGTCTCTGCTATTTCAGTCCACTTGTATGGTCAAGTGGTGCCAAGTGAAACTATGTACTTACTTACAAGTTGTAGGTAACTTAAAGGTTACCTCTGCAGGTTCTTTAAAGTTAGTTGTCATATAACTTATTAATTACTTGCCATAAGAACTTATTAATTACTTACCATAAGAACTTATTAATTACTTACAACAACTTGTCTCCAGTCACAAGATACTGAGTCAGATTTGACAAGATACAAAGACAAAAAAAGTTATTTTTTCAAAAAAATTCTTGCGGCATCGTGGGCGTCAAATAGACAGGCGGCGTGTCATCTCTCTGTGAAGTGTATGACAAAAATATTGTTTGATTACCAAAACTGATTTTTATTTCCCTAAAAGTCCTTGAAGTTTTTCTGTGGTTTCTTTCACCCCTATCTTTTTTCCCTCCTCTAAAAAACTAGCCTTTAGTTCTTCAACATTTACGGGAGATTGACTCTGCATCTTATTCTGAATTTCAGCCTTTTGTTGTTTGTAATTGTTTAAATCATCCTGCACTCTCTTAAATTCAATATTGTCAATAAAATTATCATCCAAAGCTTTACTGATAATAAGTTTCATACTACTAAGTTTGGCACCCGTGAGCGTACTCAATGCTTCATGTTTTTGTAACTTTGTATGAAATCTTTTGTTAAGGCCTTCAAAACCAAAGCATACCAGACCTGTAGCAATGCTAGCTCCTTCAAGGCCGACTCCAATTAAACTGCTAATTCCAGTTGATATCAAAACAATACCCCCTACAGATAATCCAGCTAAAACTGCACCAACAGCCATAGATGTGTTTTGAACAGAATTGAAAACTGTCTTATACCTTCTTTTACACCTGGAGTATTTTGCCTCTTCACTCTCCAAATATTTCAATGCATTTGTAATATTATTTAATCGGAATGCGTCTGCCTGTAATGTTTTATCTGGTGCAATTGGCACATGCAGATCAGTCTCAGTCGTCAGTAGTTGCGGATACAAGTTCACCATTTTTTATTGACAAATATTTTTTTAAAATTTAATCAGTGATTACATTTTGCAACTCGTCAAAAGTATACAATTTGCTGGTGTAATAAAATGAAACAAGATCAATGTGTTCTAGCTTTATGTAATTTAGAAAAACAAAAGTTAGTTTATCGACCAATATCTTGACAGCTGTAACACTGCTCAAAACTTCAAAAACATCAACATTTTTTTCTAATAGCAATAAAAACTTTTGTTGCCTCTGTCAATGTTTCATCCCACATAAGATTGATTCCCTGTGCAATATCTGCTTCTCTGGCAGAAGAAACAGATCTCATGATAATTTCAAATACTATTGTCGCTTCTCTTCCAATGGTAAAGTTTGCTGGTGCAAACACAACTTTTGCATCTGATCTGCCCTTTCTATGCGTAAGAAAATACCGTCGTTTTTCGTAATCCTGTACTTTCAGTTTATCTCTGCTATTGTTGTCTTATGCAAAACTTGGAACAAAACTCACAATCAACGTCCCAGAGTTAACAACTTTCCTAAATACTAAGGCTCCTTCATCATCAGGACTAATAAATTCCAACTTTATGTCTCAGTCAATTGTTGGTGCTGGAACAGGCACAGGTGAAACTACCCACTTATTACCCACATGTATTAAGTTGTAGGGCGCATTATTTACAGGCGGAGTAGGTACAGTGACATTACGCAGCTGACCAAGTTAGGAATCGGCCTTTCTGTGCCTTCTTTCATGTCATCGATTACTTTACGCTTGTACAATCCAACGGAAACAAGTTCAAGGCCATACACCTCTCCTACCTCACCTTCTTTATCAAAATCTTGCACATCAGCCAAATCTTTTAACTCTATTGATGGACAGGCAATTGGTATAATTTTCGGCTTTGGACCAGCACTCATTTTTTATAAACAAAAATAAAATTATTTAACTTCTAGCACAACACTAAATCATGCATCACAACTGGTTTGTCATCTTGATTAGTTACAGATATACACAGTGATTCAAAGAAACTAGAACCTAATTTCTTAAACTGTAAATTAGGAAATCTAACAACCAAACTTTCGCAATAGGGAGCAGTTCCAGTCGGTAAGCATCTCAACAAAGTTGATGGCTTTCCATTGTGAACATTTTCAGTTGTGTTCAGTTCATTCAAATGAACATTAAATACTGTGTGTACTGCCAAATGAACAGGATATCTTCCAATTACTTTTTTTAAAATTTGGTTTTAATAGATCTTCGTCTGATAATGACCAATCCTCATGTGGATGTATTATTACTTGACCTAAAAAACCAAGTAGCCTTACAAGCCTAGCTGATAATGAATACTGACTACCTTTCAGAAATTCTAATGTAACAAGTAGGTTAGCTTGATTTATAGTTGCTTTAATTTTAAATTCATTTTGAAACCATTCAGCTAAAGTACAAAAGTCATAATACCCAGATCGTAAAGCATCACTCTTCTTTCCACCATCAAGAGTTCCATATACAAAATAATTATCATCTGTTACATTAAAACACTTTACAGTGTAAAACATTTCATGGATAGCTACAGCCTTGCTACCATCTCAATTATCAATCCCATTAGTTAACCACACTGGTTTGCTTGTGTCAAGATTTGATAAGGTAATAAACATTTTTATTATCTCATAAAAAAACATGATGGAATTTAAATCACCAACAAGTGTAAGCACAAATGCATTTAAATTTAATGTGGATGCCAAGTATAATGTCGCACCTACTTATGAACAGAAAATAATTCAACTAAATCAGCTTGATATAGCTATGTCGGAACAAGATCTATTTCAAGAGAAAATACCCAACCCCTTTGATCATTACCTAAACCCTCCAATTACACACCACTCAACTGCAAGAAAGTGGACATCAACCCCACTACAGATGTTTCAAAACCAGCTCAACTTTGCTATTCTATGCTCAACTACAGGCTGTGGTGTTTCATTTACAGATCACTTGAGTCACTCAAACAAACTGATCAGATCTGTCTACCATTTTTACACGTACTACCAGTTAAGAAGAATTCTGTCAGAGCCACTACCCACTGAATCCAGTTTCAACAGGTATAATAACCCCATGGATATGAAAGCATTTTAACGGATCTGTAATGAGTTTAACATAAGTATGACTTTACTCAAAAACTTGATGATCACAATTGCATGGGTACATTGTATTACGCTATGAGTCACAGACAATACCCTCAAGATTACTACCTCAGTTACACTTCATTTTCACAAAAATCACATGTCTGGTTAGGATCAATAGAACAGAAACAGTCTAATGCCTGGACCACATTTGTCTTAGACAAAAATGATGGTTTACTCAAGCGGGAGTCGAGCGCGTAAATGAGTCTATCAGAACATATGTGTGGTGTTTACTAGGCGCACAATCGCTAACAAAATCAAACATCTTAAATGGGAGTGGTAAATTCGAAGCACAAAAACAGTTTCTTGCTAATCTAGAAGATTTAATTAATTCAGTGGTTGATCTCCCATCAAGCATACAATGCTACCAAGACGTTTTCAGATATGCCAGATCGAAAGTTGACTTTGTAGTTGGCATTGGGTTATACATGTTACCATCAGACCTTCAATTACAAATGGTGACAATAACAAATTATAATAATGAAATTATTGTTGCTGGTCGTGATCAGAAATTAGGACTCAATGAATCTGTAAACATGGGCGCAACAACCCCTGGCACACATTTACAGTCAATAAAACCATTAATAATGCCAGTCCCAGTAACATCACCACCCGTACAGGCAGTAACGCCAGCAATGACTGTAACAGACCATGCCCCAGCACCCACACCTACACCGGCACCAGCACCAAAACCAGCACCAGCACCAGTAAACACACATGAGTCAGAGAGAACTGCATTAGTAATAGGTCTTACTGGATTAGGTATATTACTTCTTTACTTGTTTCATCCTCCTACTGACACCAAAAAGACCCACACATGCTCTGCCATAAACCCAACTACCTTTGCTGCTGTACTGATCAGCCAACTGACAACACTCCCTATTATGCCTGGCAATGCGTCCATTGCTTTTACAGCCAATTTCTTAAGCAAGTTTGATATGTGTGATAATTGTTTTTTTTTACCAACGACTATAAATCTTTTGGGTCTGACAGAACCGGTGGGGTCGGAGGCGGTGGAGGCAGTGGACCACCCCCGGAGACAGCCAACACAACAGTACTGATAATAAACCCAAGAGCGGTAATTAAACTCGCAATTGTGATACCCTGTTCTCTGAAAAGTGTTTTCAATCTCTCAGCCAAAGTTGTGTCTTCGTGAAGCATTTTCTGAATAGTTTCTCTAATCCTGTTGACCTGTGTTTTCAGTTTTTCTTTTCCAATACTAATCGCTTCTAACCTTCCTGATCTTTCTATATACAAATCATTTAATCTGTGTTGTATTCTTTCTTTTATTTCTGTGTCTGCGGTATCCAGTTTCTCTTTTTCACCTTCTATGTGTTTATCAAGCTCACCTAGTTTGGCTACATTGTTTACCATCTCACCTCTTATTGTCTGCAGTGATTTATCCAAACCCTTTATCTCCCGCATTGACAAAGGCGGGTCATTTTTTGTTTTCATTACTTCATCAGTAAATGAGGTTTCTTGTATTACCGTGTTTGCTATTTCTGGCAGTCTTTTAACTTCAGTCATTTCAATTTCTTGTCCAGTTGGCAATCTTGTTTGCATGTCATGAAGCACAGTAACAAGTCTCGGTGTCAACTTTTTACTAGTACCAACACCAAGGTAATGCTGCAGTGCTGCCTCACCACCGACATCAGTTTTGATTGTACTTAAAGCTCTAAACTTAGCAGGATTGTTTTTGTGTTAGATTCACTTTACCTCTGTCTGTCTCTTAAAGTTCTCAGACGACATGGCCCTTGTACGCCTACTCCAAAAAGAAGACAGTCTGGCTGAGTGCTTTGCACAGATAGCAGTATTAGAGTCATGGTGCAAAGATAGTTTTCTGGAAATGAATGTACAGAAAACCAAGGAACTCGTCATCGATGACAGGAAAGTTGATGACATTTTTGTACCTGTCTCAATTAATAATCAACCTGTAGAGGTGGTCACTGAATTTAAATACCTTGGCACATTCGTGGATAGTGGGCTGTCCTTCACTGGAAACACCAATCTGATTGTGAAAAAAGCAAACCAGCGTCTATACCTTCTTAGGAAACTGAGAAGTTTTGATGTCAGTTCCAGGGTTTTAGAATCCGTTTATAGAAGCCTGATCGAAAGCATACTGACTTTTAACATCACTGCTTGGTATGGCAACCTCAGTATGAAAAACAGGGGCAGACTGCCACGTATCGTCAGAACAGCTGAGAAGATCATTGGCCTAGGGCAGTACCCTGTAGATGATCTGTACCATAGAGCTGTCCGAAGGATAGCTGCTAGCATTGTCAATGATCCTCGTCACCCACTATCTGATCAGTTTCAAATGCTACCATCAGGCAGACGTTTCAACATGCCACATGCCAGAAGGAATGTTTTTAAGAAGTCTTTTATTCCAACTGCTGTCTCGATTTTGAACTCTCGTTTATAACGCCGCAATAAGTATGATCTACTTAACATTACCTCCCATCTTGTGACAGATTGCTTGTGATAGATTGCTGCAATGATAATTTTTCATGATATGTTCCTGTAGCATTTGTTAATGTCTTATATTGTTGTTTCATGACGAGCCGAAAGGCAAATTTCTGTCATGCCCTGACTCGAACAGACAATAAAGTTGTATTGTATTGTATTGTATAAGTGTCCTTTATCATATTCAAACTGATTAGGATCTATTACATCTGGGCGGACACCAACACTGTCATAAAATGAGTTTACTTTGTCTTTTAACAGTTCATGATACATACTAGAAGTAGTTACAGTTATATCTGTTGCACTAGTATCATAGTCATCTATGACATCCATTTCAAAATCTTCATGATTAAATCCTCCCGCTGCCATTGTTTTTATTAATTTAATATTTTTGATTTTTGCATAATAAAATGACACAGTCCTACGGATCAAAGTTAGACCCGTACAGAAAACTACGTGAGCCTCTTGGCGTTAAAGGTATTAGACAATCAATTGTCATCACAAACAATCCAAGTACCATTGATCAGAACCAAATTCTTACTGTCAAGTTTCCAAACTGGGGTCCCAATGATGTTATTGTTCCTGGTACTGCACACCTAGCATTTAATATTGAACTTTCATCAGAATCAGATGCAAACAGAACACTAGTTGACAATCTTGGAAGAGCAATTGTTAAGACTATTAAAGTAAAACTGGAAGGACAGGAAGTGTTTAGTCTTGATGATGCGGATGTGTTTTACTGCTACAAAGATCTTTGGCTTACACGAGAAGGAAGAGAAGACCATGTTTACCAAGGCATACAGTCTGCTAACATTGCTAAACTTAGAATCGATGCAAAAGACAAATCAACATCAGCAATTGAGGACGTTATATTAGCAGATACATATGGTAATAGAGTTTACATTCCACTTGAATTTGAAATCCTCACAACACATTTGCCTTATTATCAAGGAGCACTGAATGACCATCTGAGTTTTGAACTAACTTTTAATGACTGTGCAAAAGTTATCAAAACAACTGACCCAGGCGCGACATACAAGATCTCAAACATTTCTTTGGAATATGAAATTGTCACACACTGAACTTGCCAGACTAATAAGAATCAATATCAGTCAAGACTTTCAATTTATTATGACCGCGTGATAAGACACAGTACAATACCCAAAGACAAAGGCGATACAATGTGGAACATAAACCTTAACACACCTGCCAGGTCACTGAAAGGTATACTGATGTTGTTTATTGAACAAAAAAATCCATTCAATCGAGAGTCTGAAAAATTTTACAATCCAAAGATTACACATTTATCCTGTACGATTGAGGGATGTCCTAATCAAGTGTATGCTTCGGGTATGCTACCTTATCAACACTACTATGAAATCACAAAATGGGCGGGTGGAAGACTTAGAGAAAAACCAGCAAACATGGCATGCAAAGATCTACATTTGTATGACATAAGAATTGGCCAATACCTGATAAATAAGTATGCACTGTGGTTAGACCTGCGTAGTACAGATGACGACTACCTACACGGGTCAGGTCATACTGTTGAAAACGGTAGTGACGGAATAACAATTCAAATACAAAAAAAAAAGACTGAAACAGGAGAAGCCATAAACATATATTTGTATCTGATTTATGATGCATAACTCAATATTGCAGAAAGCAGACTAAGTGGACACTTGTATTAAAATTATATTCTATATTAAAATGAACTTGTCCTACTATAAAACACAACAAAGCTTATCACAACCATTCCTTCATTTGGACTGACAACAACATTTACTTAGTCGACCCTGAGAAAAAACTGAATGACTACCTGCTGTATTTTTACAAGCAATTTGAAGGACAACCAACTTTGTTTATTGTTGATGACTGCTCTGCAGAAAAAGACATTGTCAAAAAAAAGAAAAACATTAGCAGAACTGGCTTTAGTGGCAGACACGCAAACATAAGTGTATGGATTCTCACTCAAAAATATAATGCCGTACTAAAAGATTATCGAGAGCAACTAAAGTTTATCTGTTTGTTTTACTGTAAAGATCTTGAAAGCTTTGAAGACTGTCTCAGAGAAAATGATGTCATACCAAATAAACATGAATGGGACAATGTAAAAAATAACTGAAATCAACTAAACATCTAAAGCTTATCTTAAAGACAGATCAGCCCACAGGGTATGGGTTAGTAAATTAATTTATACTTTTGTTTTGTCCATAAAAAATGACAGACGGACAAACCATTGATATGACAGACTGCTTCAAAGATGTTGTGCACTTTAATCAGATAAGAACACCTCCCAAACAGCCTGACATAAACCTCTCAATGCCAACAGCAATATATTTGTCATATAATGTGTCGTTAGATTATGTTGATGAGCATCCAGATGTGGAGTGTTTGACAGTTGATTTTAGGACACCCACCTTAAGAGTTAATAATAACAAATGGATTGAGATACTTTGTGAACAAATATTTCAACAACTATGCAAACTAAATGTTTATATTAACAGTGTTAAAGTTAATAAAGTGGTATTACACAAGGTGTAATTTTTCTATTATTATTTTGTCCGTCAAATAAAAATGACGGACAATGTTCAAAGCCCATCAAACGTGTTTCACACAACAGACTTGCCTATATCCAACACTTACAATGTCTATGCATAGATAGAAAACTCTTTTTCTGTCATACAAGATAATCTTCTTACAGCCAGGCAGTGTAAAGATTGAGATTGTTGCTAAAATAGAATTTACTAGAGTAGATGGTGAAGTGATTGTATCATATATCTCGACAAGACAACACACAGTTAACACAAGAAGAGAATTACCAAACGTGTTTAGAGAAAGACTATTACCAGACTTTCTCGAAGCAATTGACAGAGCAAGAATGAAGGGGTCTGGTTGGCATGAAGGTCATGTGCATGAACTACAATTGAAGCAGTCAAGGTATCATCCTATATTAGGTAAATCATGGATACCACTGCCAACAGAGGTTGCAAACAAAAAGGCTGTCGTCAATATACAGAACAATGATCATTATTGTTTCATGTGGTGTGTGCTTGCTAAACTACACTTTGTAAAAACAAGACCTGATCGTGTATCTAACTATATCAAATTTGTAAATGAACTCAATTTCAGTGGTATTGATTTTCCTGTTAAAATAGAGGACATAGATTTGTTTGAATCACTAAATTCTTGTATATCTGTGAATGTGTTTGTATGGGATAATGACTCTGATAACAAGTTACAACCCATTAGAGTATCACCACTTGCCCCCACCTACGGACAATCAGAAGATAAACATGTTGACATGTTATTAATCGGTGATCACTACACAATTATCATGAATATGTCAAGTCTATTTCATGGGCATACAACAAAGCACAAATGTAAACAGGAAGTATGTAAAAGATGTTTACAAAGATTTTCTTCTGTTGAAGTGGCACACAAACATGTATTACATTGTAGGTCAGCTGATGACATTCAAACAGTACTTAAGTATCCAGATCCTGGTAGTCAAGTATATTTTAAGAACTATAGGAATCAGTAAAAGCTGCCGTTTGCAGTGTATGCTGATTTTGAATCACTGATTGCTCCGTTTGAAGGTCCTGTTCCAGAATCATTACCTAAGACAGTAAAATTGAGTGACCAAGTAGTGTGTTCTTTTGGTTATATTCTTGTTAGGTCAGACGGTGTGCATACCGAGCCTGTTATCCACAGAGGGGAAAATGCAGCATGTCTGTTTTTAGCAGAAATGAGGCAATTGTATAGTCAGGTAGTACAATATCTAGAAAACAATCAGATGCCTTTGATGATGACAGAAGAAGATAAACTGAATTTTGATACAGCCGTGACGTGTTGGATTTGTGAACAATCTCTGGGGGGTGATAAAGTTTGTGACCATGATCACATAACTGGACGTTACAGAGGTGCTGCACATAATAAGTGTAACTTAAGACATACAAGTTACCAATCTTTTTTCACAATCTAAAGGGGTATGATTCACACATTATCATGCGTGCTGTGGATGAGTCTTACAAAAAAATTAGTTGCATTGCACAGACAACTGAGAAATACTTGACTTTTAGATTGGACAACAAATTAGTGTTTTATGACTCAATGCAACATTTGTCTTTAGGTCTTGCCAGTCTGGCAGAAGGACTGACTGAGTATCCAATAACAAGTAAATATTTTGAGCCAGACTTAATCAAGAAAGGTGTGTATCCGTACGATTGTGACTGGGTTGTGTTTGAGGAAAGGAGACTGCCACCAAAAGAGAGATTTTATTCTACACTTAATGGTAAAGGTATTTCTGACTCTCATTACCAACATGCACTTGATGCATGGAGTAAATTAGGGTGTCAGACGATTGGTGACTACCATGACCAGTACTTAAAAGCTGACGTTTGCTTGCTAACAGATGTATTTGAAAGTTATCATGAAAAGGGTTTGGTGCACTACAGTCTTGACCCTGCATGTTACATAACTAGTCCTGGCATGACATGGTGTAACAGGTGGGAAGTTGCAGTAAGGGTTCATTTCATTTATTAATCAAACCCTAAGAAAGACAAATCAAGATATATAAATAAACATCAGAAATACATATTCTCCACATAAATATAGCTGATATAAATAAATGTAACATTCACTTTTCTATATAAATCATAACATTAACAAAAATATATACAAAACCAAGTGATTCAGAATCAAAGCCAGAACAATCTACAAAATACAATTATACATGAACACTACAAATATTACAATATTACTACAAAGCAATTGAACGACACCATTCAAATCCGACATACATAATAAGATCATAATTATAATAATCAGAAATATAATATTTAATAATCAAATAAAATACACAATAAACTTACCCCACCAGCAGTCAGGTGCAGCATGTCAATAGTACAACCGGTGGCAAGCCAATGTCGAATACAGTATAGTGAGTATAGATTGCTGCGAAATATATTGATGGTGAGTACAGATCAGACACTGAGTTCAGTTCACCATGTTACAGACTCCCCTGCTAATAGTTGGCGTCCTCGACAACATCTAAATATCCTGCCACGCCACTGTCTTCATCAGGAGAGTTTGTGTCGTCAACAGTTTCTCAAACAGTCCCATTTCTTGCTGGTTGGCCGTAACGGGGAGATGGTGAGGGTTGCTATGATGCCCCTTGTTGTGGCGTGTCGATCTCTGCTTGAGCATTGCTGGGGTCACGTCCTGAGGGTGAACCTCCAACTCTGACCTGTTGTCTCATGTCACCAGCAGTGGTATCGAAGCTCTGGTTGTTGTTGCTGTCACCGTTTGTGGTGATTTGATGGTCACGCACAGAGTCTGGCCTTGATAGGGGCTCCGGACTGTTGTCACCAGTGTCGCTCGTTGACGACGGTGATGGAGAAGAGGCTGTTGGCTGAGGTCCTTGCTGCACTGGCGATCGCGGTACGAGTAGTTCGGTACGATGTAGTGTCCTAACAGATCCGCCACCGTCCGCAGAGTGCACCATGTAAGTGTTACCTTGTGAATCTGGCCGGCGGAAAACTATGTACGGTTCACTATCCCACGTGTCCTGGATCTTGTTTCGACCTCTGACCTGACGGTTGCGAGCGTAAACAGTCGTCCCCTCTGCAATGCCGTCATCATTAACCCTTGAGGCCGCAGCTTCCTGTCGCCTTGAGACCTCTCTATCCGTCAGCTGCTGTGCCAGTTTGTGGGCTTGCTGGAGACGCTTCTGGTGCTCCGCGAGCCAGTCATCAACCCTAACGGGAGAATCCGTCAAACCTCCATCACCAGATGCGGGAATTCCAAGAAGGCTGTCGATGGGCAGGTAAGGGTCTCGGCCAAAGAACAGGAAGTATGGGGGTGTATCCAGTTGTTGAGTGAACTGTTGCATTATAGAAGAAGACCAGCTCTGGCAAATGCTCCGGCCATCTTCGTTTCGCTCTTTCGGGGAGTGTTCGCAGTCGGTCGTGCATGGTTCTATTGAAGCGCTCACATTGGCCATTTCCGCTTGGGTGAAATGGTGTGGTGCGACTCTTGTCGATGCCATACAGCTTGCAGAGTTCCTTTATGACATCGCCCTCAAAATTCCTCCCTTGGTCGGTGTGCAGGCGTTTGGGTAAGCCATACTTGAGAAACCAGCTGTTCACCAGGGCTTTCGCTACACTCTGTGCTGTTTGGTCTTTGCAAGGGACTACTTGAGTGAATTTCGTGAAGACATCGGTTAGTACCAACACGTTCTCCAGGCCACTGGTTGAACGTTCGAGAAGAGTGAAATCCATTGCGAGGACTTCTAGGGGATGGGTGGCAGTGAGCGTTCCCATGGTGGTGTGGACTCTTCTCCCTTCCTTTGCAAAGAAACATCTTTCACAATCATTTGTGTACCTGGTGATATCAGCCATCATGCCTGGCCAAAAACACCTGCCCTGGGCAAGCTTGCAAGTCTTCTCCGCTGCTGGGTGCCCGGCGTCATCGTGGACTGCTTTCAGGACGTCTGGTTTCAGTGATGAAGGAAGGAGGATCTGGAGTACGTCTCTACCGTTGTCCTGCGCCACCCTATAAAGGGTTCCGTTCCTGTCCCTCAGCTGGTTCCAACAGCGGAGTATTTTCCGTACGTCGGGGTTTTCCCTAGCTGCTTGGCGTTTGGTGGGTTTGTGACCAATTCTGTTAGAACAGACCCTTTTCAATGTGGGATCATGCTGCTGCAACCTGGGCAGGTCAGCTGCTGGTATGGAGGAAGGAGCAGAAGTATGCGTTGACCTGACCTAGATTTCGTGCAGAACAAACTCTGGGGTGAGGTTTACGATGGCTGTTCTAATTTCAGATGGTAAGGCGGTGGCTGCAGCTTGAGGCTCGTCGCATTCTGCCATCAATTGCTCGACATGAACCTCCCTTCTGCTGAGTGCGTCCGCGTTCCCATTAGATCGCCCAGAGCGGTATTTCACTGTGAAGTTATAGTTGGCCAGTTCTGCGGCCCAGCGAGTCTCTGCCGCACCTAGCTTGGCGGATGTCTGGATGTAGCTGAGAGGATGGTTATCAGTATAGACCGTGAAGGTACTGCCCTGCAGAAGATCTCTGAATTTCTCGGTGACTGCCCAGCGGAGCGCAAGCAATTCCAACTTCATGCTGCTGTACCTTTTCATGGATGTCTCTTTTTCCCTTAGTCCCCTGCTGGCGTAGCCAATAACAACTCGCTTTCCGGTCTGTTCTTGCGATAAAACAGCTCCCAGGCCTTGGAAGCTGGCGTCGATCTCCAGGATGTAGGGCAGAGTAAAATCTGGGTAGCCGAGGACTGGAGCTGTTGTTAGCTTCTGCTTCATGACCTGGAATGCCTGCGTACATTGCTCGTTCCATCCGCTCAAACGTTGGCTGCGTCCCGAGCCTGGTGTTTTATTCAGCAGAGCGTGCAAAGGGGCTGCGATCTGAGCGAAGCCAGGTATGAATCGGCGGTAATACGAGGTCAGCCCGAGGTAAGCCCGTAAGTCTTTCTCGCTGTCGGGCAACTGCCCATCTGCCACTGCGAAGACTTTGTCTGGGTCGGGTAGTATTCCCTCAGGTGTAACCATGCGACCAAGATAACGCAGACGGCTGAAAAACAGGTGGCATTTGTTGGGCTGTGCCTTCAAGTTGAAGTTTGAGAGCCTTGATAGCACCATTCCCAGTCTTTCCAGCGTCTCGTCGAAGCTTTTCCCAAATACCAGAAGGTCGTCCACGTAAATGAGTAGGGTCTGGAAGTTCTGATCACCACAAATCTTGTCCATTACCCTCATGAATGTGGCTGGCGCATTACAAAGCCCAAAGGCCATTCTGGTGTATTCATAGAGACCTCCAGTGCCGACCCGAAACGCTGTTTTTTCTATATCGTTTTGCGCCACTGGAATCTGGTTAAAGCCATGAGCTAGATCCAGGCTGCAGAAGTATTTAGATCCTTTCAGCACATCCAGGGCCTCCTCGATTCTGGGCAAAGGGTAGGCGTCTTTGTGTGTCTTAGCATTCAATCCCCTATAATCGACGCAAAAGCGGATCTTGCCATTTTTCTTTTTCGCAATGACGCATTGTGAGGCATAAGGGCTGCATGACTCGCGAATGATGCCCTGTTTCAAAGCAGACTGCAGATAGTCCCTCACTTCAGCCCAGTACTGGGGTGGGATCCTGCGGTGTGGGACCTTGACGGCAGTGTCATCATCCGTTACGATACGATGATGGATTAGATCGCAGAAGCCAAGGTCATCCTCGCCTCTGCTAAAAATATGCTCATAACTGTGAAGGAGTGTAGAGAGACGCAGGCCCTGCTCTTGGGTGATGTCGCCGACAGATACTTCAGACATGATGTCTCTACGTGCATCGTGCGATGGCAGTACTGTGGCTTCCTCGATGAGGATTTCTTCCTGTGTTACAGTCACGCTGTACTGGTGCGGGGTGTCGGCTTCAGCTACACATGCTATAGGGACGTAGGGTTTCAGGTAGATGTCTCTGTCACTGACATTAGCGACCTGAACTGGTACGACCTCTTTCTCGCTGAGTCGAGAGAGGCATCTCCCAACTCCGATTCCGGCCGGAAGGTACAGCTTGTCCGATGGCTCGACTAGAATGTCGCGCGTAGTACCCGGTGCGGCTGGCTTGGTTGTGCATGAGATTATTTTCAGGCTGCGTGCTGGGATTAGAACAGGCCGTCTCCCCAGTGGTTTCACGTAACTGTCGCTTGACACGGAAGTGGCGTTCTCTTCATACAGGGCACTTACGCCTTGCCATAGAGTCGAGTCCGGATGGCTACCTCCCTCGACAGTCTTCAGGTGTCTCAAGATGTTGGAACCGAGCACACCGGGTACTTTCTTCTTCCTCTCGGCCATGACGCCCTGAGGATCTCTAACCACTAAGAATGCCATATTAGGTAAAGTTCTATTCATCACTGTAATGTCTAGCTCTACATAACCAATAAATGGCACCTCGAGGCCTTGAGCGCCGGAAACCTTCAGGTAAGGGGAAACATCGTCAATGTGTGTTGTGTCACTAAAAACATGTCTACAGAATGTTTCAGTCAAGGTTGAAACCTGTGCGCCTGTATCAACAAGACATTTTACATCACTCCCTCCAATGTTTATAGTTACCACTGGACACTCTCCAACAGCTTTCTCCAGCCGTGATGAGCCACTAACATATTGACCTCGTCCACCTGTCATCTGGCTCACAATGGCAGGTGTCTCCCGTTTAACGGTCGTCTTTGGCCGGTCTGCTGACGCTGTGGACAGTGCCGTTGAAGGTGTCCTGTTGCATGACAGATGTAGGATCGACGGGCTTCCCCTGGCTGGCTCCGTGCTGTGTCCTCTGCTTGGTGACGGCGTGTAAAGCCCTCCAGCTGAGCTGTGAGCTGAGCGATCTGCTGCTGCTGACACTTTAGGATGTCCAGGAGCTCACTATGGGTCTGTTTCTCTTCCAGAAGTGGACGCAGTGCCGCTGGGGTACCCATCCACTGGACGGCTTTATCACGGAGATCAAAGAACGTCAGTGTAGGGACCTCCTCATTCAGCCGTCGCAGCTCTCTCCTTAGAGTGACATCTGCAACTGCTTCCGCAAGCCTCTCTTTCAAAATAATGTCCTTGCGCTTGGAAAAAGCAGAGTCTTTTTCTATACCTTGAATCTTGTCCGCCAGAACAGCAAGATTGTGTGAGCATGTCAGCAGATCCTCCCTGTCCTGTCGATAGGAGTAGAACTGCGACTGTAATCTGGGAAGTGATGCGCTATCACCAAAACCTTTCTCCAGGATGGACAGGATCCTATCCCCCGAGAGGCTGATGCCACCTCTGCCCACGATCTCCCGTCTCGCCTTGCCGCCAAGGTGTTCCAGAATGAAGGCTGATCTGTCGGTGCCATCGACCCTGCGCGAACTGATAGCAGCATGAATGTCGTCCAGCCAGTCCTGCAGAGTGATGTTGCCTGCATCGCGTGGCCTGTCACAGAAGCGCGCGATCCTTGCTTGGTCAGAAAGGACGAAAGCGCTGGGCCGTGCTGTCCTGCCTGACGCTGACAGTTGGCCCCGGTCTGCATCCAGCTGTGCCTGAAGCTCGGCCACTTTCCACTGGAGGTCCTCTACTGCTGTTGTATCCACCTTCCGATCCTCCATGCTGATGGGGGTTGCGGCACTTCTGACACCAGATGTAACAGGCGGGAAGTCGCAGTAAGGGTTCATTTCGTTTATTAATCAAACCCTAAGAAAGGCAAATCAATATATATAAATAAACATCAGAAATACATATTCTCCACATAAATATAGCTGATATAAATAAATGTAACATTCACTTTTCTATATAAATCATATAAGCATGCACACGAAATAATAAATCGATAACATTAACAAAAATATATACAAAACCAAGTGATTCAGAATCAAAGCCAGAACAATCTACAAAATAAAATTATACATGAACACTACAAATATTACAATATTACTACAAAGCAATCGAACGACACCATTCAAATCCGACATACATAATAAGATCATAATTATAATAATCAGAAATATAATATTTAATAATCAAATAAAATACACAATAAACTTACCCCACCAGCAGTCAGGTGCAGCATGTCAATAGTACAACCGGTGGCAAGCCAATGTCGAATACAGTATAGTGAGTATAGATTGCTGCGAAATATATTGATGGTGAGTACAGATCAGACACTGAGTTCAGTTCACTATGTTACAATGGGATGCATTTTTAAAATCCAGTAAGATATCTATAGACCTGTTGTCTGATCGTACGATGGGTGAAATGGTGGAACGTGGATTGAGGGGTGGCATTAGTATTGCAGCGAACAATTATGCCAAAGCCAACAACAAATATCTGGACGGCCCTGACCTTGACCTCGAGGGGTCAAGGTCATTCATTATGTACGTAGACGCTAATAACCTTACGGATTCGCGATGTGCGAGTTATTGCCCTTGAAAAACTTTTGTCTGCATGATTTGTCACAGTATGACATAACAGAGTTAACAAACTGTATTATAAATCGTGACCGGAACGACGCAAAGGGTTGGATTTTTGAAGTCGACCTGGAGTACCCACACCATGTACATGATTATCACAATGATTATCCGTTGGCTGTTGAGAAAATGAGTATGACGGGAAAAAAAGAAGACACTAAACTTGTGCCAAATTTGAATGACAAATTCAATTACGTTTGCCACTACCGCTTACTGCAGTTTTACATCAGACATGGGTTAGTACTAAAGAAAGTTCACAGAGGTATTCAATTTGATCAGAGTGCTTTTATGAAAGATTACATAATGAAGAACACAACATTGCATGCAAGAGATGGCAACACTGCATTTGACAAAGACTTCTTTAAGCTTATGAACAATGCCTGTTTTGGCAAGACTATGGAAAATCCTCATCACCGCAAAGATGTGAGATTAGTAACAACTGAATCGGGTGCAATTAAACTTACAGGCAAGCCTCAGTACACAGGGTACAAAGAGTTTCATTCATCATTGTATGCAGTGTCACTCAAAAAAAAAGATTGTTAAACTGGACAAGCCAGTATTCATTGGTATGGCAATACTTGAGTTATCAAAACTGTTGATGCTTGAATTTTACTATGATTATTTTAAACAAAAGTATCCTGAGTGTCGACTGCTATACACTGACACTGACTCTATGATCATAGATGTGCCTACTGAAGACTTTTATGAAGACATGAAAACAGAACTACACATGTATGACACGTCTGACTACCCAAAGGATCATCCATTGTACAGCACACAAAACAAGAAAGTGCCTGGTAAGTTTAAAGACGAACTGAATGATGTGCCAATAGTTGAGTACGTTGGACTGAGGTAAAAAATGTATTCTATACTGCATCAAAAGCGAAGTCAGTCGAAAGCAAAAGGAATTAAACAAAAAACAGCGATTAAAAATAAAGACATTCGCCATGAACATTATAAGCAAGTATTAGATGGGGCATTAATGCCTGATTATCCAAACAAGTCACTGAGGTCAAACAAACACAATCTTGAAATGATCCAAACACATAAAAAGTCACTTGCAGTTGGGGACACAAAACGAGTGTTTCACAGTAAGGAAAAGGCTTATGCGCCTGGTCCTTACAGGCTCAAGTTATCTGAAGACATTTGTGATGATGTGCAGAACCACACTTTTAGTTAGGAGCGGACCCGGGGCCACTGAGTGCAGATAAGCCATCTGTGGCAGTTTCCGGGCGTGGTGGCAATTACTCATTAGCGCGCCCCTCTTCAGACAGAGTGAAAGAGCTATTCATGGTCCTAGAGAGAAGTCCTCTTCCAATACCCTACACTATGTGTACGTGCTGACAGCCGCATACTGGCGCACTGCAGCAGAAACGCTGAAAAGTGTTAGTAACTGAACATTCACAAAATTCGTTTTTTTTTTTTCTCAAAAATGTCATTTATAACATGAGTGTAAATTTGTAGCTGATAAAATTTGCTTTCTTTTCATACTAATCATGCCCATGCTGCTTACTACCAGCACACCTTCAAGAGCAGTTACATTTCATATTTGCAATACAATGAACACGCACTGACAAAAAAAAAGCATCAACTTTCAAGCTCAGTCTGTTGTGCATGTCATTTTTATGTGGGATGAAAAGTTTATGTATCTACGCAGCATTCTAGCCTCTATTGTTATCACTTACTAGAATTTGGGTTCCATTCCTGCAAAAGCAACACTAGCGTCAGAAAGTACTCCACTGCTGAGAAGCTGGTAAGCTGGTAATCCGTTAGGTCCATCAAGATGATCAACACAAACATGCTGATACCAGCATTTGTGTACTGTGTTTATGCCGTACACTTGGGTTTACACAATAAACGCATATCCACTAACACAAGTAACAGGTCTTAAGCACATCACACTGGTTCCTTTATATTAACATTAACACAAATAACAGGTCTGAAGCACATCACACCGGGCCTTTATATCAACACGAACACAAGTAACGGGTCCTAAGCATATCACACTGGTAGTTCCTTTATATTAGCAGTTTTTAGAATTTTGCTTTCAGGGGTGAATACAGTTTTTGTTATTGATTTGAATTACGTCTCCTTTTTCCGGTTCTTTGTTAATTATGTGTCCCTTTTGTTTGTTCATACGAAAAGGGGAGACTGCTAGTTCAGTGATTCCATCTATTTCCTGAAGTTCAGTTACATACATTTTACAAAGTTTGATTGTTTTTTCATCAAATCTTCGTTTTGACCTTCCTCCACATACTCTACATAAAGAATTAAACGTTTAAAATGAAAGGCTTTTGTATGTGCAACAGTTTCTTGTGAATGTTTTAGTATTCCCGCCATAACTGTACTGTCTTTTCCTTAGACTGCACCATTTGGAACAAAGGAACCATGATAATATAAATGAGCATACAAGAGTTCAGTAGTATCTGATACTATTACTGAACAGTATCACAGAGAATACTGGAGGCTAAAAAGCTGAGCATAAAGCACAGGGATAACACAATACCAAAAGTATTCCCGAATAGAGAATGAATGCTCAGAACTACTCAGTACTGTGAGACTCCGATAACTTATTGTTCAGTCACACACAAACATGGTACCTGTCTTTATCCTAGGATTGCACCCTTAATAAAAGCGTAACCCGAATAATACCACCAACACAGTAACCAGCAGACAACAGTACACAAGTGTGTCAAACAGTTTCATGTAGAAAAGCGCTGAAGAGGCGATAGAAACGATTAAACACAGGCAAACACATCACACATGAGTAGTCCGTTACAGAGATTATAGAAGGAATAGTTGGCACTAGCCAGTGACCTAGATAGGCTCCACACAGCGGGAAGTGGCGGCCGCATACCACAGCAGCAGCTGGTGGGCCAAACTAAAGAGTGCAAAATCTGGCAGCCTACACAGCAGTGACTGATCTACGAGTTAGTTACTGAAATGAGTAACAGTGTCTGGAGGAATAATCTGTAATTCTTCTCTGACAAATGCCCTCTGTGGTGCAGGTTCATACAGGTAATAAATCGATGGGTTGCCGGGAACTATTTTTTTTTATATTGTGAACAGACGTAGTTCAGATGGGGTCTGTTGCCCTGCATCTGACGTCATTTTCGGCCTCACCAGGCTGATATAAATATCTCAACTGTTTTGTACATAAACTCGTGTCTGGTGCTGATGGTGTTATTGTTTTTGGGTCTGTAATTGTTTTCAATTTAATTGCATCAGTGGGTTTTACATGGCCTTTATTATTCATTGCTTTTATTACAGATGGTAATCTTTTTACCCATTCAGTGTTTTGAGCGTCATGCATGAGTTCCTTAGAATACTGGTAACTGGAAAGTCTCTCTGATAACTGTTTGTTAAAGTTCTCAACAATTGCCTGTGATCTGTGTGCGCCTGGAATGCCTCGCCGCACAAGCACACCATGCTTTGCAAATAATTGATTAACTGCTCCTTTAAATTCACTCCCATCATCGATCTCCACGAGTCTGGGGAATTTTAAAGGGCCTCGGCTATGTATTTTTGATAACGCTGTAGCAACTGTTGAGGCATTCTTGTCAGTTATGGGTTCAGCGTCCTTGTACCTTGAAGCAATGTCAACGACAGTCAATGCATATTTGTAACTCTTTTTTCTTATTTTGTCATGTGTAAGAAACAATAAATCCATTTGATGGGTGTCATTTGGAATAGTGTTTTCAAAATGAGGTCTTGTTATTTTTCTTGGCGCAGGAAGATGTATTTGCCAAATTGCTTGTCTTTGCAGCCTATGTTTTATCTCATTGAGTGATACATCCCCGCCCACAGCAGCATGTAATTTTTCTAATGCAGTATTCCCTTTCCAGTAGCCAATTGGGGAGTAATATATTTTTGATAACTTAGCGTCTGTCATTTTTTTCTAGCAATAAAAAGTCCAGTAAAATATACAAATGTCATTCCCACTAGAACAAAGATTATCTCACCGTTTCTTTGTTGTGTGCTTGGTTGATAGTAGTCACTTACTTTTGGTTTTGGGATAGACATGTCTTCACCCGTGACAAGAAAATATTCCCTGATTGCGTCATTGACATTAGAAAATGTATGCTGTGTCTGTTCAAGTCTGAGTTTTTCATTATAAAATCAAGTTTCTCTATTCTTTGCTTTTCATATTCTTGCTGGGCTTGTGCAAGTTTTTCAGATGCCTCATTGTGCTGTCTCATTTCTTCTGCAGATTCCTCTCTACCTATTTTTGAAAAAAAGATAGTTTGATCCACTAAATGCCAGGGTGTTAACAACAGCACCACCAACAATAACAGCTAGTGTCGCCATATTATTTTTATTTACATAGATATATTTTTGGGAATAATTCCCTTGCTTGACGAGAAAGTCTTTTGTGGCAATTGACGCTGTTACAACAGCTTAGCACTGTCTTCAAAGTCTAATCTACTGAGGTCTGCTGATTTCATTTTGAGGAGACTTTTTCCCAACATAGAGTAAGCTACTGCTAGTCCGCTTATTATGGCAGAGTGATAGACAAGGTTCATTAAGTTTTTTGTTTCGCTCATTTTCTAATGCAATAAAAATTAAAATAATATTTTTATTCACTGCATGAGAAATGGATCGTAGGGTTTTGGTGTTGATGGTAATGTGGCGACTTCTGGTTTTGTTTTTGGAGTGTCTAATTTTTTGGTCACTGAGTGTGGGGTTTGTATTTTTTCCATAACCTGTACCCTACGTAACAAAATCCTACAACAAATCCACCAACTATATATTTTGTTGTTGTTTTGGGTTCGGGGTTAGACTTAGTTGATAGTCTTTCACTTTGATGAGGGTGTGACGGTATTGACACTGGTCCTGATGGTGCTGACGGCGGGTCAGTTAATGCCTTAAGGTGTAATTTTTTTTGCCTGTTATATTCAGGTAATCTTTTCCCTGCCTCTACCCTTCCTGGACTTTTAGTCTTAGTCACTGTTTGAACCTGTGTCAAGACAGGACCGGGGCTCAATTGTGGAGTCGTCTGGGTCTCATCCATTTTCTTTTCTTAGAAAATTTAATTTTGAAAAATCAATATGACAGTGACAAGCAAGGTTACGACAGGAGCAAGATAATTACCAAATTTGTAATACATAAGGCATGCTAATTTACCAATTGAACTTGTTACTATTGGATTTGAATTTAAATCAATACTAAGGCTGTCAGTGTCTACTTCAAAAAAAGTGATTAACACCCTTTGTATAAAAAGAGATCAGAGACCGACTCAAATCACGAGTCATTAGTGAAGCAATCTGATTTTCATATTTAAAATGAAGTTTAAATAATTCATCAGCTGAGAGAGATTCAATATCTTCTGTCATGTATTGTTTACCGAGATAAGCTTTCGACTTGCCCGACACAACTACAGACAAAAGACACTGTTTTTTAGAGTCTAAGTCTTTGTTTTCAACAGAGTAGATATCATTTAGGAGTAACAATTCATCTGAATTCATTTTATAATAAAAAATAAAAAGTAAAACAAAATTCCACTTACCTTTTGGTTGAGGGGCTGTTTTATATAAATTAAAAACACTTTAATCCTTGCATGCCTTGCTAGCACAACACATTTTACACATGTCATCGACGGAGGCAGACCAGTGCACCACACGCAGCATACTACTCTGAGTGCCATCTTGCTTCATCAAGAGGTTTCTTCGAATGACTGGCACAGTGTACTGTAACGCTTATAGAAGGAATTTAAGAACAGCAGACAAGCCCTGGCATCTAACATGAAGAGAGATAAAACACCACTCATGCCTGTCTATACAGCGCTACAATCAATTTCTGTGCCAACATCCAGTTAAAAGCTTTGAATGGCCTGCAGCACTGAGGGGCTGTCTAAAGTGATTGATCAAAAGCTGGGCAGTGCATTACCTGCAAGCTGCCCATATTGATTGGCACCCTGCATTAGCTCTCGTCTGTGAATAAACACAGGCACCTGATTTTTACACAACTAGAGAGATTACTGAAAAAACAGTATCAGTTTGTGTGGTATCGGGTGCCTGTATATAGTGCATATCATCAGCAATTGATTTTTCTGAGGAACAGGTTTTTCAGAAATAAGCTACCCGCCCAACTCTTTCACAACGCATGTCTTGTTGTCAAAAGAGGAAAGTGTAGTTATTGTTGGGGGGCTGGGCGCTGGGGGGTATGGGCTCCTGAGGATCTTAGCCTCTTGTAAAACCCTATGTTTGTTATATACTCAGTACAAGGTCGCCAGATACCAGATTTTTTTTGGTGTGTGCTCAACAACAGTGCATACATAAAAAAGATATTATTTTATCCAGCTGTGTTATCGGGTGTCTGTATAGTGCAGTGTGTGTGGCCACTGATTGATGTTATGTCATAAAGCTAGGTAATGCTTTCAGTGCTGTCTTTTTCTAATCCTATTAGCATATCCTTGATAGCATTGTGCATACGTCGGGGACAATTTTTTCGATTGAGTGCATATGAGGTAATTAATTACCTGTGCATTTCAGACCAGGACGCATGCATATGGCTGTGGCTGTTTTTTCGATTTTGTGAATGCGGGTAATTACCTGTGCATATGGCCGACGGCTGACGGCTCTGGAGGTTTTTGCCAAAACCGTTGTGGCGTGGTGCATAATTTAGTGTGGAAGGCCGGGCGCTGCCACAGGGTGGGAAAAAAAATCAATGCCATGGGTTACCTTGCGAGTTATGTGCGAGCCGGGGCTGAGTGGGGATTATGTTAGCACTGAGAGAGTTTGTGTTTAAAATTGAATAGTTATAGGGTATCTGTTTGGCCCCTGAGAGCTCTAAAATCCCCACTTGTTCTATCTCTCCCTTCGGGGGTTGGGGGGGGGGGATGGGGGGGGGGGGGGGTGAGGGGGATCGGTGTGGGGTGGGGTGGGGGGTGGGTTTGGGGGTGGGTGGGTGAGTGGGGAGGACTGGATACTCTCCAGCGGATGGCGGGGCGCCTGGGGGTAGTCCCTACTGCTTTATGTAGTAGGTTTTCAGTGGAAAGCTCAAAAGATCTAGTAAGCGATGCAGTCACAAAAAGGGCAGCTGATGTCCTGATGACACAATGCAAGCTTACCAGCCTGGAATTCCATGGCATTAGCACAGCATTTTCAGAATTGAATGAAAAATTATATATATATATATATATATATATATATATATATATATATATATATATATATATATATATATATATATATATATATATATATATATATATATATCATGAAATATTCTCACAAAACAGATAGGTGAGGCTAGCGCTGGTAAAATAGTGCACATACCAAGGGGAATTAGTCAGCGCTGGACACGCAAACAGTTAGATCCCCTGCCCCCACCTAACAGGCGGCAACCAGTCGCCAAATTACAGAAAAATACGCAGGTAAAGAACAAGACGCTCATATACATCCCTAAATGACATATTCTGCAAGATGTGCGTTTGTAGAATTTGTTTCTGACTTGTTACCGATTATCTTAAAATCCGGAAAACAACATGGGTTCCTTGTTCCAATCAAATGTCATTCGATTTTCAGTAGGTCTGTCTGAACTGCATGGATCTAGAGAAAATGGCGTAGACGTCCTTTGCGATGAGTAACAGTCACTATGCTGTACGTCGTCTGCCTCAATAATGTGAAAAGTCGCATCAGTCGTCCGGCATGTCTGAAATGTGTTACGAAATTTAAAATAAATCATACATTTAATTCGTTTTTAAGTCTCTTCTGTTTATAGAAGGGACTTTTTAGGTTGGGTCGCAGTTGGGCGAATTTAATAGCATGTCTATGATGTCAAAGGCGGGCAGGCTAAACCTGTAACAATTGAAGTAACAAAATAAAAATTACGATATGTCTAGTTACGCTAACCTCGCTGCTGAACGTACATTTGGCGCGAAGCGCCGTATGTGCGTATGTATGTATGTATGTATGTATGTATGTATGTATGTATGTATGTATTTGTGTACGCATGTATATAAACAAAAGAATCTCCGATATTTCTGTACACACAAGATTGAAACTTTGCGAAAAACTTTCTTAAGTGGGTGGTAAAGAGAGCCTCCGAGCATATTGTAATTGAATGTCTCATTGAAGACATAAACAACCGTTTATAGAAAGTCGGTTGACCCAGGTTAGAGTCCGTAATTTTTGTTATATTTACTTGAACTTTAGCATATAGCTAGTTTGCAGAAAGGCATTGGATGAGTTCGTTAGCAAGCTTTGTATCCTTTCAACTTTTTTAGTAAAAAGTAATTCTTTTCAGAAAAGAATTAAAACACTTAAAATTCCTTTTTTTTCTAGAGAAAGTCAGACAGTGGCGGTGAAGTAAAAGAGGCAACTCCGTCACCACGCAGACACTGACATAATACTCTAAATATGACGTCATTCTCTCGCGCGCGGCTCTCTCTCTCTCTCTCTCTCTCTCTCTCTCTCACACACAAACATGCGCGCATCTCCAAGAGGAATAGATCCTCATGCGCCCTCCAGGCGCATGAGGATCTATGACTCTAAGAGATCTTTGGAGCGCGCGCGCATGCACGCACTAACACGCACACACACATCGACGCGGCTTTCAGAATTGCATGCAGGTGACCCGTGTACTTAGCTAGGTAAAATCAACCTGCTTTCACACAAATTATAGCAAGACTGAAATTGTACCGTAAAGTTCTGGTTTTGTCACCATTTCCTGAAGCCGATGAAGCTAAAGTGAAACTCGTATCAGTAAAATATAAAATTACGTAAAAACTAGAACTTACGTCATGACAAATGACGTTTGACAAATCAATGACGCGTATGTCCTGCGCCCCTTATAGAACTCACTGACGCATTGGCAGATCTTCGAGAGTTTTTCAATAGGAGATAATTCAACATCAAAAGCAGGTCAAAAACAAACGGTAGAGACCATTGACAGCGAGGAAAGCTCTCATATAGATGGGACTTTGTGGGTTATGGTTCATCCCATTTTGTTGTATCTTCTCCTCTTTTAAGGATGTTATTGATTTTGTTGGGTCACGTACGAAGCAAAAGTGAGTATGTTCTGGGCAGGTCGTCCGTCATCCGGGGTAAACTTTGACGTTGGCATTTTCTCCGAAACTATTCAAACCACAGTCTTTAAAGATACTTTGTGGCAAGACCTTTTTAAACATACCAAATTTCAGTAACCAAAGGCCAAGCTCCTAGGGGATCAGGAAATAGGTAAAATAGCCAAGTTGTTTTCTCTTAATACAAATTGAGAGACAAACTCACATGTATCACGCGTGAGGCTATACTGTCTCCAGCAGAAAAGATTTTAAAGGTCTTTTTTTATCATCTTCTTCTTGTAAATCTTGCAGTTTTCTGAGTGTGTAACACCATGTGTAACGCACGTTATGTTTGTTTGTTTATGTTTGTTTGGGGTACCTATTTCTTTCCACTTTTTTCACCTTTTTCATTTTTTTTTCACACATTTTAATGAGGCATGCCTACCACAAAAGTCAAATTTGCAACTTATCAGATCTGATTTTGCTGTTTCTGTGTACCTCCTGAGAATAAATTCTGACAAAACAATTGAGACTGGGTCAAAGTCCGCAACTCTAGCTAGATCAGAACGAGTATACCGCTAATAGTCACCAACAGTCGAGAACTACTCAATACGCTCTGAGGCTCAAATCTCTCTCACGGCCTTTCAGGCCTGCCTTTCTCCGTACCTCTGTTTACGGAAAAGGTTGCTTTATATAAAAATAAGTGTGTGTCTATAATTATGTACGAAAATGAGATAGAGCAAATGTTGTCGGGATAACCCCAAATTTTGTTTCCTGACGTTTCGAGCGAAGTGCTCAGATTTTTGTCTACCGTATTCACAATACGGTAGACTTTGAAATGGGGCTGATAAGAGCGCATTCCGGAGCATATACATGACATTTTTGGCGTGTGGGGCGGAGATTCTGACAAAGAAGTAACAAGATAAAAATGACGTCAAGTCTAGCTACGCAAACCTTGCTAGAGAACGTCCTTTCCGCGTGCGCGCGTGTGTGTGTGTGTGTGTGTGTGTGTGTGTGTGTGTGTGTGTGTGTGTGTGTGTGTGTGTGTGTGTGTGTGTGTGTGTGTGTGTGTGTACACGAAAGAGCTCAAATGGGTGACTGTCTTTACCATCCTTATGAAAAATGGTGTGTGTAAAAATCTGGGTGACCAAGTCAGACACCCATTTTTTCTGAGGGTTGTTTCTGCATTGTCTTGGGGTAAAGATTCATAAAAAAATAAAAAAGATCAGTTTTTCTCGTTTTGGCGTTGAAACATGCACTTTTGTGTTTAACAGACACGCCTGTAGTGTGTTTGAAAACTTGTCCCTCCCAGCAATGTGTGTGTGTTGTGCGCACAGAACCCTGAAAATGGGCGTGTATGTATGATATCACCCTTCTCAGCTATAAATAACTTCATAGCTGATATGGGTCAGGAAGGGTGGGGGAGGGGGGGGGATATTTTGTTGTTTGAGGGAGTAAATTGTTTATGTTCCTACAAAATTAGGTTTGTTATTTGAGGGTGTGGTTGTTTTGTTAAAAAAGTGTTGAGTTGTGATGTACTTCCGGGGTGATGTGGAGAAAGGTCATGTCTAGTTCGAAATTTGAGATTCATGTATACCTTCACCAGCGACTTAGCCTATACGTTTTGTACGTTTGTTTCCATGTCAGATGAAGAATATTTGATCTGAAACGTCGTTCTTTGTTTTTATTTTAAAGGGTTTTCCGCCACTATCTTCTGTTTTAGTTTGACTTAGCGTATAATTATATTCGTGCGCCGGTTGCTAAGAAGTGAAGTGATTGTATGAGTGCGCAGCGAGAGAGAGGATGTATAGACTTTGGGTGAGGCTGCTGTTGTCTTGTGTCTTTTGGTTCAACCTGTTGCTTTGTTTAAGTGGGTTTGTCGGTGTTATGCTTTCGTTTTGACTGCAACTCCTGTCAGATTGTATGCACAAATTGATTGAATGCAAATGACGTCACACAGTCAGTGTCGTTAGGTGTGTCGTCTGCTGCAGTCGGTCGTTTAGTGCAGTATGTAATAGTTAGTTTTAAACCTTGCACCGTGCCATAACGCCGCGATTGCTTCTCAGTCTTAGCTGTCCTATAGTGTGGAATGTGGGACTTGCCCAACTGGATCCATCTGGTGCACTCCAAATGTGTATTTGTGGGTGGTTTGATGTGCAACTCGTTGCGTGCCTCAGAAATGAATTCCTGATTCCAGGGATAATTAAAATCTTTCATTCATAAGAGAGCATTCAGCAGCTCTATAAAACCCAAAGTGATGACCCCCCACCCTCCCCACCTTCACCCCCACCCCTCCCCTCCCCTCCCTCCCCCCCCCACAACCCTACCCAAACAATCATTAGAAAATCAACCAGAGGTATTTTTAGTGAGGTATTTGTTCACTGTGTTGTTGTGTCATTCTGCTTTACATTTTTAATGCAGGAAAAAAAAGGAATATACAGAGATAGATAAGTGGACAGGTGATGGACACCCCTCCCCCAATCAATAGATTTATTCTAATTAGCACGGTATTTAGACAAACCCACTCGACCAATTACCACCAATACCTTTATTACCTAGCCATTTTAGTTCCACTCCAGAAATCATTCAAGCTACGTTTTTTGATCAGCT
>BTPG01000005.1:100723517-101093687 GCA_036245525.1 Semisulcospira habei | reverse complement strand
TTCCCAAACTTGTAAAACATGACACATGCTAATTTGCCAATTGAACTTGAAACAATAGGATTACTTTCAAGGTCGTGTGAAAGGTTTTCACTATCAACAGGTAGGAAGTGACTTACAGCTTTTGTATATAGGCAGACAAGAGATCGACTTAAATCACGAGTCATTAGTGAGGCAATGTGATTTTCATATTTTGAATGAAGCTTGATTAGCTCGTCAGAGCTTAGAGATTCAATATCCTCTATCATGTATTGTCTACCCAGATAAGTCTTTGATTTGCCCGATACAATCACAGACAAAAGACGCTGTTTTTTAAAGTCTAAGTCTTTGTTTTCTACAGCACAAATATCACTTAAAAGAAGTAATTCGTCTTGATTCATTTTATAATATAATATAATAATTTTGCTTAAAGAAGTCAATGACAGCATTAATAATTTAGGTTAGGTGGGGGATCTGGCTTAATAATCGCAGGTTGGTAGCTGATCAAAAAACGTAGCTTGAATGATTTCTGGAGTGGAACTAAAATGGCTAGGTAATAAAGGTATTGGTGGTAATTGGTCGAGTGGGTTTGTCTAAATACCGTGCTAATTAGAATAAATCTATTGATTGGGGGAGGGGTGTCCATCACCTGTCCACTTATCTATCTCTTATACATTAAGCTGAAAAAAGAATGACAACAATGAAATAAATGTGGAAAAGAAGCATCAAATATTCCGTGAATTTTACCTTATTACAGACACCTAATTTTCTTGAGAAGTCCATGCTAAAATGAATGATTTGACAAGGACACCCATTTCTACTGTAATGCCAGTTTTTGTGTGAGAGGCACCCACTTTATTGGTAGAAACCCATTTTTTCTCCATCCAGTGGCTCTATTTTAAGTTGTAGAGCTTAGTTGCAAGGTGAGTTCTAAACATTCGCATCAACTCCAGAGCCCTAGAATAAATAGAAATATGGGAACCCATTTTCACATAAAATGGTAGGTAACCCACTCTGATGGTTTTGTCTCCCTGTGTGTGTGTGTGTGTGTGTGTGTGTGTGTGTGTGTGTGTGTGTGTGTGTGTGTGTGTGTGTGTGTGTGTATGTGTGTGTGACAGCGACTAGAGCCCGCGTTTTAGGATGGACAACTTGAAATTTTAGGATATTGTCCCTAAAAGAATTATCTCGAGACCTTTATTTTTTCGATTCTTTGATCAAGGTGCTCATTGGCGAGAAAATGGCCGTTTCACTAAAACCGGTTGATCCACACTGGAGTCCGTAATTTTTCTTATTTTTACTAGATATTTTGCATATTGTTGGGGTATTATTAGGTCAATATTGTGACCTGTAAGCCCTAGGCGCGAAAATCAGCAAGAAAATTGCGAAGTTGATTCTCTGATACGACAAATGTTAGTACTACATCTAGTCGTCACTATGAACACGGCGCCTTGGGACTAATGATGCCATGACGTGAAGCTTGAAGTGACGTCATTTCACTGTGCGTGCTATTATTCTTCTTCCGAACAGCTATGCTCCCCCAGACCACATAGCTTACGAATGGCGGGAATCGCCGTGTGTCCGTCTTTATTTCTGTGTGCCAGTGTGTGTAGATCAGAGGGTGGGTTAGAGAAGAAGGAGATGGATTCCTGTTGCTACACGAGCCCACAGAGCACACTAATGGCGGGAAGCGCCGTGTGTCCGTCTTTATTTGTGTGCTTGTGTGCGCCGACGTGTGTGTTGATCAGAGGTTGGCTTAGAGAGGAGGGAAATGGATCAGCATAATAAGCCTAAAAATATGAACAACTCTAAATGTTCCTAAACGATAAACGCATCTGAGCTCCAAACAATGCTTTGGGATACAATGTCGAAAACGGATCATAACGCAGCTATAATGCCAACAGGGAGATTGATCCAACCAGTTGCTGCATTGTGTGTGTGTGTGTGTGTGTGTGTGTGTGTGTGTGTGTGTGTGTGTGTGTGTGTGAGTGTGTGTGTGTGTGTGTGTGTGTGTGTGTGTGTGTGTGTGTGTGTGTGTGTGTGTGTGTGTGTGTGTGTGTGTGTGTGTGTGTGTGTGCAGGTAGATCTCAGTGTCCCAGTGGAGGTGCGAGCTGTTTCCACACAGGGTTGTCCTGGCTGTAGTGACGGGCGCTGGGTGACGTCGTATATACTGATATGGTCACAGAACGGGAGTGTGTGGAACAACTACACCAAGAACGGCACAGTGCAGGTGCTCAAGACAGACCTCTCACAACTGTTCTATGACAACGTGCAGGCAGGACACACTGACTCCTTCGTAACTGCACGTTGTATATATATATATATATATATATATATATATATATATATATATATATATATATATATATATATATATATATATATATATATATATATATATATATATATATATATATATATATATATATATATATATTTAAGTGTAGTCAGGACACACTCAGTGACAGGTTTATGGCACACGACACAGTAGTCATTTGTTTTTAGGCCCCATGAGCGACTTTACTGACCCGGTAAGGGAGACCGGGGCAGGGTGAGACACGGGGCAGGGTGACACTCCCCGAAAATAAGGCCTTTAATGTTATAATTCAGCTGTTCTTTTTCCGCTGATAATATTTCCAAAACCCGGTCTACAACATCAACCAAGTTTTAACGGCAATGATCACATGTTCTTTGATCCGAAGGAATGTTACGTTTGTGGCTGTGTTATTCTTTTTAAGGCATGTTTTTGTTAATCATAGGAAAGATGTTTTTGTTAATCATAGGAATGCGCTTATTATTATTATAAGACCCGGTGCCGGTTCAGCTGAGTTGTTTGGTTACATGCCTTTCGTTTTCTTTTGCATGGAGAATTCCGATCGATTTTTGTTGTGCAGTTAGAATGTTGCGTATTTTCGCTACAGTCTGACCTACATTAGACTGGAAGGTTCTAGTAGGCGCGCGAATATTCTAGTGACCTCAGATGTGACGTCAAAGTTGTGCAGTGCACTTGTTGGTAACATTTTGCAACATTTATGGTATGCGCCTAGATGTTAGTGGAAGGCTGTAGATAGATCTAGAGTGTTCTTTTTAATGAATATTAATGAGTTTTGGTTACGTTTTCTTTTCTGATTGGTTGAGTTGTTTATCGTGCTGGATTGTTCTGGAAATCTGTAACAGTATAAAAGTACGCGTTAGGAAATATGTGTGTACATTGTATGGGAGACGCAGTGTATCAGAATTATGGATGCATTGTACGAAACAGTGTACCAACGTGTGGATGCATTTGTGGACGCATTGTGCTGAGAGTTCATCGTGAGAATAAAGTACTGTTGGAACTGTTACTCCAGTGTGGTTTACAACCTTGTGCAACGTGTGACGAGTTGCAGCTGAGTGAAGTTTCTTTACAAGAAACCTATGTGCGTGCGTTTGGTGTGGTTGCATCCTACTACGACTACGACTACAACGTAACAAGGAATTGAGGCTTGTTTTTCAAGGGTAATAAAATTTTTGACAATGTCGAAAATGCTAATTATTGAGCTACTGCTTGAATGACAGTGGTGACACATGGCTTTTTCGAAAGCAAATAAACAACGAAAGCTTGTGCTTGCATTGGTTTAGTTAACACTGCGGTAAATTTAGAATACTGCGAGTTTTTCTTTTCTTTTCAGGTACCAGCTTTGGGGCAGGTTGAGACGGGGCCGGATGATACAGTGTCTCAAACAACCCCGGGCTGTCTCAACATGCCCCGTGCTATTACGATAAATAGGTGCCTTTCCATTTTGGCTCACGTGCGAAGCAAAAGTGAGTATGTTCTGGGCCAGTGGTCGTCTGTCCGTCGTCCGTGGTAAACCTTACCGTTGGCATTTGCTCGGCGACTATTTAATTAATTAAGCCACAGTCTACAAACTTGAACGAAGGATACTTTGTGGCAAGACCTTTCTAAACATACCAATATGAGTGACCTCTCGCAAAGGCCAAGGTCACAGGGGAAAAGGAATAGGCCAGAAAGCTATCTTGTTGCGTGAGTGTGTATGTTAGGGCATATATATGTGCTGTAGGATGCAAGGTGTGTGTATGTTAGTATGTCATTTGTACGGCGCCTAGAGCTTTCCTATCGAAAGTATAGGCGCCTTTAAAATATACATTATTATTATTATTATTATTATTATTATTATTATTATTATTATTATTATTATTATTATTATTATTGTGACAAAATTTATGTTTTCTCAAATACTATTCATAACTTCACATCTAAACGTGGTACAAAGATACCTGATGGTAAGACTTTTCTGTTTTGGTTAACCCCTTGGAAAGGTCAAAGGTTACAAGAGATCAGGAAATCGGTTAATAAAATAGCCATATTTTGACAAAAGATGTTTTTCCTCAAATACTATTCACAACTTCAAATCCAAACTTGGCACAGAGATACCTGATGGTAAGACTTTCCTGTCGATACTAATTTGGATGACCCCTCGGAAATTAAGTGTCACAAGGTTACATTTATTGACAAAAATAGTTGTTTTTTTTTCCCGCAAATACTGTTATTTTAAAACTACCATCCCAAACCTGGTACAGAGATAACCTGATAGTACGACCACCCTATGCATACTAATTTGAACGATTCCTCGGAAAGGTCAAGGGTGGCAAACGGATCAGTAAATGATCTGAAAAATGTCTTTACAAAAAAATGAAAAAAAATATTTAGTTCTTATTAGGTTTTTGCAAAAACTTTTCAACCAAACTTTAGCAGAAAGGTAGCTGTTGATAAGACCTTTCTACGCATACTAATTTGGTTCACTACTCACAAAGGTCAAGGGTCATTTGAAGTTAACAAAAGTTATTTTAAAAAAATATTTAAAAAAAGAGTAAACATTTATTTTGCAGGCACAAAAACCAACCCTTTCCTTATGATAGAACACTTGAACACTTGCTTATGTCAGTGTCCTGTCGGAAAGATGAAAGTCTCAAAGGTTAGATTAATTATGATTAATTATGTTGATCGGTCATGAGTCATGAGTCATCGGTACTGGTCACAACGTTGGGGTGTCATGAAAAAAGACGTAACACGATTTGTATTTTATTAAGAAAACCTTGAACGTGGATGAAGCAACGAAGAAGAGATCAAACAATCTACAAGAGCATATATTATATCAACAGAGCTGGATAAAGTGGTGAAATCAGGGGGAAAAGATCGAAATCGCTTTAAAAAAAGGCGTCAGAAAAGAGGAATTCAGTTACCTTACTCTAGAAGGCTTGCTGTGCGCACTGAATAGAGCTTCAGTTTATTGCTGTTTGTTCGTTTCCAGTAAATAAAATATCAATGAAACATAAATCTGTCTCTTGTATATCTCCGTGAATTTCTTTTTTTCTTCTTTCGAATTCCGGGTTTCTGGAGTTTCAACTGGTGTCACGTATCTGATGTCAACAAAAAGATCGTCTGCAAGTGTTGGTAAATCGTGCGGTAAAATGTCGTCGATACAAATCAAAATTGCACATCGAAAACGTACGAAACGGGGCCTATTTGCAGCAAATCCGTCCATTTCCTTGCTAATCAGATCGAATTTGGACCAGCGTGTCACAAATGAAAGGCTAGAAACCCGCAAACCTGAACATCGGTTATCGGCAAACGGAAACAACCTCAAGTCAATTTTCACTTCAAAATGGGGAAATCGCGCCTCAAGTACAGCAACTGATGACAATTTACCTGCTTACTCTGATCGGGACGTTAAGCAATGTACAACCAACTGCTTACTCTGAAACCAGGATTCTGTGTGGCCCCCTGAATGTGACGTGTCACGCTCAAATTCACCTGAAATGCTAGAAACCGGTCGACTTTTGCAAGCCACGCGTTGCCGATTCTATCTAAAATACCTGTTTTTCTCTTGATTACCAGTGATTAAAGTGGGCAGTTTCACATTATTATGATATGTATCATTGTTTTTGTCGCATTTGATGTTGTTGTTGTCGTTGTTTTAATATTTAGAGTATGCTTAAGGAATTATGTGCCCGTGAATGGAAAAGTCAACAGCGACACTGAGAGACCGTTTACACTTGCACATCTCCCCTGGTTGAACGCGAGTGCGTTTACGGTTGGATGTAAACCGCATTCCTTTTCGCGTCATCGTTGTGCACATTGCAAATAGTCCATAAGCCAGTCCTGGCTACCGTGCATCACCCCCCCCCCCCCCCACCAGTACTCGATAAGATGGCCACTCAAACTGAGCTAGACCATCTCTTTCAATCAGATGGAAGAGGTCACCTTGAAACCGGAGACCTTCCAGTACCAAAGACAGACAGGCCAACTTTACTGGCAACAAATAAATTACTGGATTTACGTGGAGACCTCATATCGAAACCATGGAAGCTGGAGTGCGAAACAAAAGTCTCTGATGAAACAAACTGGTAGGGACCACAATGGCGCAAATTACAGCATCCTTGCGCAAGCAAACACCAGCTCGGTCAGACCAGTAGTGCGGTACCAAAGTACATCGACAACATGAAACACTGCCTGCAAAACCCAAAAAGCCAGGCTTGACAAGATGCAGAACATGGGTCATTCTCATGGTGCAGTGACATTCTTAGAGCCATCTGGAGCACCCAATTTAGGAAATGGAGGACATTGGAGCCACTGGAACACAGAGCAGCACACACGATGAAGAGACCTACTAAACACCGACAGCGCTGGAGACTACAGGAGCAGACCAAGAACCGTCAGAAACGCCCAAGTCTGACCGCCAACTGAAGGTCCTGCAAAGGGCTAAAACTGACGTCCTGGAACCAAGCCGAAAGATGTGTGAAGAGCTCCCTTCAGATACCTGGACATCTCGAAAGATCCTTCTAGACAACATAAACGATGTTCCAGGACTCTTTGCCAAAGGTCGCGGCACTGCCCAAAGCCATTTCGCTGGAGATTATGGACAAGCGCTACCCTCACAGCAGCTGTGCTCACATCTACATAGGCGGGTCCGCACAAGACGCCGTGCGGAACGAAGGAAGTGGCGTGTACATGTGTTGTGCAGACCGCACTATACTACCTCCCTCTCCTTACCAGCAGGAGGCAGCAGCTCCAACTGTGTCGCATTTCAGAGAATTTTTGGCCGGAAAGAAGGGGGGGGGGGGGGGTAGTCAGGAATGTCTGGAACATACCCCCTCCCCCATCCCTCCAGATCCGCCGCTGCTAAGAGCTTAAATCTCATGTTTAGAGATCTCGAGATCGTCTCTTTTGTGCCGAAAGGAATAGTGCATCATAATAATTGCATGTATTAAAAAGAAAAAAAAAAAGAAAGAAAAAAAAAAAACCCATAAAACCAACAACTAAGAAGACTGGTCACCCAACAGCAACTGGAAGGTGTTTCATGGAGGGGTCGCCATGATGCATTTCTAAGATGCTTTTTGAAGGTCACGTGGACCGGTCTGCCCCGGTTCTAAATGCAAGTCTAAACGCACCAACCGGGTTGAACTATATTCGGGCTGAACCCTGGTTGCAAGTGTAATCGGCCTCTGACTGAAAGATTACCGATGAGTCACATAAAATAACCAGTGGCGCACTTTTATTGATATATGTTAAAGCTGCACTATCATCCACCATTGTCTTATAACCCGAAAAACAACACTGAAGCGCACTTTTATCGTAATTTTTTTTCTCCAAAAATGAGTTAGATTATACAATCTTTCATCATCGTCTTGTCACACGGCATCACATGAAACGCGGTAACAGACTTCACAAACACTTTTATATTTCGAATTGGCAAGGTAACAATTGATAACGGGCATGAAACAAATGTTGATGATATATAAAGGAATGTGTTAAATAAGAAAACAAAGGAACATGTGGCGGTAGTAGATCGTGAAAGAACATTTAAGTTGTATGGTTTCTAATGCGGAAAAAAAATGTCGGAAGTAAGACTCCTTGATTTCATCAGAAGAATCGAACGGTGACGTAAAAGCACCAAACGCGTCAGTGTTTTATACAATGGTCCTAATTGACGCAAATCACCAGCACGTCAGTGTTTTACATGTGTGTGAGCTGGCGCGATGTTTTCCTTCCGTTTATTTTTGTATAATATTTGCGAACGTATTGTAGAAAAGGTGAATATGCATGCAAGCTCATACAGAAGAGCCATGGACCATTTCACCTTATTCTTCAAAATGGCTGTGGCTATGTCAGCCCACAGAGCGTATAACCGGTCGGAAGAACCGTGTGTATGCCGTCTTTGTTTGTGTGTGTCATTCTGCCGTTTGTGTTTGTGTGTGCCATTGACGTGCGGATCGGGCGGGGAAGTGGGGGGGGGGGGGGAGGGATTAAAGGGAGATACTGAATGAGTTTGTAATCCAGCGTTGTACCTGTTCAACTTTTTCAATAATAATTAACTCATTTTTGCAAGTTTTGGAGCCACTATTTACTTCCATCAAACAGTCAGCCTTGCAAGAGGCTGTATTGAACAAAACTGTCAACTCTGGAAGAGCGTGACTTTCGGACGAGTGACGTGAAACACCAAATTCGTCACAGTGTACACGGCGTCGTGAGACCAGCGATGCCACGACGTGAAGCTTATAGTGACGTCATTTTGCTGCTCGTGCTATTCTTCTTCTTCAGAATTCCTGTCCTACTCCAGCCCACAAAGCGTACTAATGGCGGGAAGCGCTGTGTGTCCGTCTTTATTTGTGTGCGCAGGCGTGTGTGTTGATCAAAGGATGGCTTAGAGAGGAGGGAAATGGATCAGAAGGATAAGCTTAAAAATATGAACAGCTCTGAATGTTCCTAAAAGAAAAACGCACCTGAGCTCCAAACAATACGGTAGACTTTGGGATGAATCCTCATCTTGTTACTAATTATTCTGAAACTAGATCGATACACAATGCTGCAAATTAAATTCCATGAATTTTGCTCAATTTTAATTTTGTAGCACAATTTCTTTTTTGTGACCAGTTCCAAATAATGACTTGCTTTGCCATTCTATTTTTTCTTTTTCAAGAATAGCGCACGCCAGTGGTATTTTTCATGTTTTTAACGTTAGTTGTCGAAGCTGTGTATGTTCGTTTACAGAATTTATTACTTTGCTAATTGATGAATGTTTCGCATTGGTCTATTACAGATGGTGAGGTTCGCTTAAGAGTTACAATGGTCTATTACAAATAGTGAGGTTAGCTAAAGAGCAAATCGAATCGGTCCCCTTATTCCATTGGGAATCTTGCCACTTCTATGCAGTTAGTGCATGAAGGACAGTCGCCGTACGGTGCTGCTGAAGCTTCTTTTTTGGCAAGTCGTGAAAAAGATAAACGCAAACAGCTCAAAACTGACATTCTGAGCTACAAAACAAGGCAGTTTTGTTTTTACTGAGTTTGAGTTGGAGCAATACATATTGAATTATTATTATATTAAAGTTTTTCACTTTATTTGAAAACTCATCTTGGTCTTGCCTTTCGGCTCACTCAGTAAAACATCATCGTGTACCCCTCTTTCTGGGATGACAATGGACGAGAAGGGAAGGACCGGTTGAAGGAGGTTAACATAGGGATGAGTTATGAATAAGAACATACGTACGGATTCAGAAGTTAAATGGGACATTTGAATTTTGTGTAATTTGTTCCCACCTGTTGTACATTTACATTCTTGATTGTCGCGTCTGCTCATAACAGTCACCCGTTTCTCTTGCTTTGATGATGACTGTATTTTTTTTTCCTAGTCAGTTTTATTGGGCATATGGTGTTTGTTTGTTTTTCTTTTAGACCTATGACTGCTGCATATTTAACCAGAGTAGTGCCTGTGTCTTGATATCTTTACAATATTAATATTTGTCGCAACCTGCCACAGATTTTGATTTTTGATTGAGCCCAAAATGTTGAATTTTCCGGTCTGATATTTGCTTTTAACCGTGAAAACAATAATTCAGTGTTATATTTCAACTATAGTCAAAGAGTTGACTTTAACTCTGTGTGTTTGTGATCCGAACTAGACTGCTGCGTCTCACGCTGCCCCATCGTTGTCTCAACCTGCCCTGCTCAGTGTCTCAACATGCCCTAGGGTGTACCAACCTGTCCCGGTTGGATCAGATGTGTATAAACAGTTATTGTGGCAACATTGTCGCACATTTTTGTTCATTTCTTTGTGTTGTGTGTGCCAAAAGGATTTAATGTCCATTATTAATTTATTTTACGGCTTTATCTTGAATACGGTCTGCCAGAGAATGTAAAGAGACTTTTGTGTCTGAACCTGCCCGGGTCTCCCCTAAGTCTACAAATTTGTCATTAATGGGCCCCCAGCAGACTAGTCGTTTGGAAGTTTACATGCCGAATTTCACCGGAGGAACCCACACCCCTATTTCTGGGGTGTGGAAACTGCCATGTCGGGTATGCTGTCTCTTCCTCCCCCCCCCCCACCCCCCCGCTCCCTCCGAATTTCAACGGAGGAATCCACACCCCTATCTCTGGGGTGTGGAAAGTGACATGTCGGGTAAGCTGTCTCTCTCCCCCGCCCCACGCACACACTTTAGGGGATACGGGATTCAAAACACTTTATTATACCTCACAAGAATAGTAATAATCTGGGCTCTCCAACCCTCCACACCCCCCCCCCCCTTCCCCCCTTTCTTTCGGCTTCCTACTCCAAGGCGCATAAAGGGGGTGGGGGGGGGGGGGTAAGGGCGGGTGTCATTTTGGAGCTGGCTCATATTGGCACAAACAGACCGTTTGTCACTGGCAGTTAATCTAGAATTTAAGAGTAATAACATAATCGTTCCAGAGTAGAAATTTCTTTTAACATATTACTGTTTGGTCATATATACTTGTCTCTGGTAAAGCTACAATCGTTGAGACCCTCCGGTGAAATCTGGCCTGTAAACTACCAAATTAGTCCATGCATGCCATACTTGCAGACGTACCGGCCCGGGAAATAGCTACCGGGTCCCCCAAAAGAAAATACCTGCTGTGTCGCTAGGAATACCGAGCTTGTAATATTCGACCAGCAAACCACTAGACAATAACACTACTGGCAATCTGTGAATACCAAGTTTCTAGAGTCACCGGGCTGGTAGCACTACCACGCCCATAATAGCCTTGCCGTGTCGACATGTACTCGGCCCCAGCATTGGGTGTGCTGCATGTTTCAGGTCTTGTCTGGAAATTACGATGGCGACACCGTGCACAAGCACTACCTGACGCCCTTCACCGCGCGCTATGTCCGCCTGCAGCCCGTCACATGGCACGGCACCATCGCCCTCAGGTGGGAGCTGTACGGATGCCCAGGTAACACTACTGTTGTGAAACCTTTTTTTATAATCTAAACTCACACAGCTAAAGTACATTTAGTCAGCCGTTGAGCTGACTGCTTAGCCCGCTTTGATATCTTATGTGTCTTGTCACGTGGTTGGAAAATGTGATACTCATTTGTAATCTTCCTTTGTAACATGTGTACATGATATTTGTGCACGCAGGTAAGAGTGCGGTGAAAGTGATGGGTTGTTATTCCGACCATGCGGATGCGCGAGACCTGCCGTATGAGCCGTACACGGACCCTGCAGACGGCATGGATCCAGTCTTATGTACCCGCCACTGCTTCACCAAGGTGATCGCCGCCTTTTACCATTCATGTCACAAAGGTGACCTGCACCTCTCATTCACATCACCATAGTGATCCCCGCCTCTCATAGTCATACACACACAAGCAAGGTGACCCCTAATACGCATCACCCGCACACCGCATCTCATACACATCACCCACACGCCTCACGTAATCAACCAGGTTACCTGCACCGCACATACACAGGTGACCCGTACGTCTCATGCACATCACCAAAGTGGCCCGCATCTTATACACATCATCCACTTCACCCGAGCCGCACATACACATCAAGGTATGCCGCGCCCTTCGTACACGTCAGCTCAGCTCAGTTCAGTCAAGATGGCATTTCAGCGCTCAAAAAGGCCCATTACACTCCAGCCCACCCATTATAAGTCTTTATAAGAGTGCCTTTCGACATCGTGCCAATATATTAGTCTGGTTCACACAATGAATCTCTTGCGTCCATTAAAGTCTGCCCTGCGTCCGCTTTCTCCACGCCTCTACCACGAAGGCAATCGATTCTGTGGTGCCTTTACAAGCTATACAGATTTATTTTCTTTCATTACTTATGAGCATGAATAAAACTCACTAGAAGTATTGTCAGGTGTTTACATAAATTAGTCTAGTAATAAAGTTTATTGAATTGATTGTGGTCTGTGAGATCCATGAGACTCAGTTACTGCCAGTGGCCTTGTCACGCGTCTGAGGTCCGATTTTGCAGATGAAGCAACTGTTACTATCAGCTTCAACAAGAAATTGTTACTTTCTCATCTCCCTGTCAGGTACGTTTGTTCGAGATATAAGCAGGGAACTTCAAATAATAATGGATTGTATAGCTGGGCCCTTTATATATATATATATATATATATATATATATATATATATATATATATAATATATATATATATATATATATATATATATATATATATATATATATATATATATATATATATATATATATATATATATATATGGCCTTGGTTCAAATTTACCGTCAAGGGCCCGTTTTCTACACCCAGTAACCTTCAGACTTATCATTGAGACGAAAGATGGAAGTTTTGCAGAGATTGTTTTATTGTCCCAAAAACCTTTATTAATTGATGACTTTTTTTGCGTTAGTCCGCTGATTTTGTGACACGGTTTTCGGTAAGCTAATTTATCGGTCAACAGCAACGAAAATTGTGTACCTACCGCATTGCTTTTAATTGTAGCAGCACAGCAAGAGTCCGTAGTCTCCGAAAAAAAACTTTGGTTTTGAAATTGTGTCGCTTAAAACGCGTAATATCGATTTTTTTCTGACTGGATGAGTAGGTCACTCGATGTCGCAATAATACACCAGTGATACGAAAGTAATCGTCGGTCTATATTCACAATAATGATTGACACCCTCCCCCCCCCCCCCCCCCCCAAAAAAAAAAAAAAAAAAAAAAAAAAAAAAAAAGAAAAAAAAAAAGAAAAAAAAAAAAGAAAAAAAAGAGAATAAATAAATAAATAAATAATAAATAAATAAATAAATAAATAAATAACTAAATAAATAATAATAATTTCTACCTGACGCAGGCTAGTTTGCCATCAGAATATTTTTTTAAAAATTCTGCCGCGTGCGTTCTGTTGCAATAAGAATGTTATGCACTCTTTTTTTGAAGCGAAGGAATTCGAAACTAGGCAACTTACTCTTACATTACACTCGCGGGCTATTCATCCCCGCCAACGCCGTGTAGCAGACCAGCCGAGAGAAAAAAAATGTCTGCAGGCGGAGTAGAAAATTCAGGTAAGTGTTTGTTGCAAAGTATCTTGTATGAGTTAATTACTCAAAAAAAAAAAAAAAGCATTTCTTCCGCTGTTGTGTTGAGTGAACTACGTAAGCTTCTTCATTTTGTTGATTTTGACGAATGTTTGTGACTTTTTACAATGCTGCATAAGTTCCACACACGGTCATACACACTGATGCAGTTTATGGCTAAAATAAGCTTTGTTTTACGATGGAAAACTGCCAAAAACTAGTTAATTTGTTTTGAAATTATGTACTCAGCCAGTTGTCCACCATTTTTCAGCATATTCCCTCCCCCCCCCCCTACCCCCTTCACACACACACACACACACACACACACACACACACACACAAACACACACACATATAATATATATATACACACACACACACACACACACACACACACAGAAATCAATAATGGGTAGACCATCGGAAACCGATGATGTCGTCATTGTGCGTGACTTCTATTTGTGGGTGCGGGTGTGGCTGTTGCCAAGCCAATCCTGGAGCCACACCTGCGAGGGCAATGGGAGCACTGGAACGTAGCTGTGGGGAGAGTCGACGCCGTCTTTCTGCGAGCTCTGGCAGGGTGATCCGTTCGCGCCGATTGTGTTCAAAGAGCGTGCAGGCTTTCCTGGTGGCGGCACGCCAGCCAGATCTGTCTTGTGCTTGTGCTTCAAGTTCCTTTACCGGGAAGACGCAGTACTTGAGGCTGTCTTTTATGTAGTCTTTGAAGCGTTTCTTTGGCCATCCTTGCTTCCTGTGGTCTTTTGAGAGTGCACCATACAGAGTTGGCGTGGCATGCAAGAATCATCCATGCGTATGACATGACCTGTCCAGCGTTAAGATCAAGGCTAAAACACTGACTAAGCCAGCATTGTCCAGGACTTCCGGGTTTGTCACCTTTTCTTGCCATTTGATGCCCATGAGTGAGCGCAGGGATCTCATGTGGAAACGTTCGAGCTGTTTGAGGTGCTTTCTGTACAGTGTCCATGACTCACAGCCGTAGAGGAGGTTGGGGAGGACTACTGCCTTGTAGACTTTGAGCTTGACGTTTTTATTCAACACACGAGTGCGCAAACGACCCAGGGTTTGGATGGCTTTGCTGATGCGAGCTGCGATTTCCTTGTCGATAGTACCGTCAGAAGAGATGATGCTCCCCAGGTATCTAAACTGGTCGACAGTCTTTAGCTCGGTGCCTTCGATATACACTATGGGTGGGGGTGGGGGGTGGGGGGCTCTTGTGCCTGGGGCTGGTTGGTGCAGGACCTCGGTCTTGTTGAGACTGATGGGGAGGCCAAACAGTCGAGAGACTTCCGAGAACCTGTTGACGATGGTCTGGAGGTCAGACTCCGTGTGCGCCATCAGCGCACAGTCATCATCAAACAGCGCCTCAAGGATCAGTCTCTCGATGGTCTTGGTCCTGGCGTTCAGTCGACGGAGGTCGAAGAGAGAGCCGTCTAATCTGTACTTCAGGTACACTCCCTTCTCAAGGTCACGTACTGCATGGGTCAGGACACACGTGAAGAACAGGTTGAACATCACGGGGGCAAGAACACAACCTTGTTTGACACCGTTGGAAATATCGAAGGGTGCGGATGTGTCGCCGTTTGACTGGACAACTCCTACCATTCCATCATGGAAGAGGCGGATGATGTTGGTGAACTTCCTGGGGCAGACGAACTTTGCGAGGATGACCCAAAGCGCTTCTCTGTTCACGGTGTCAAATGCTTTGGTCAGGTCTATTAAGACAGCGTATAGGTCCATGTGCTGCTCAATGCATTTCTCCTGGACCTGTCTCACAGAGAAGACCATGTCGACTGTGCTGCGGCCGGGTCTGAAGCCACACTGAGCCTCTGGGAGTGCTTCCTCAGATACAGAGCTGATCAGGCGGTTGAAGATGACTCTCGCGAGGTACTTGCCAGCAATGGACAAGAGTGAGATCCCTCGGTAGTTGGCACAGTCTGCTTTGCTGCCCTTGTTCTTGAACAGGGAGACGATTGTACCATCTCTAAATTCCACACACAGAGAAATCAATAACAGAGTATATTAATACAGAGTAGCTGTTGTGCTCGTGTGATTTTAAAAAAAATTGGATGCCATTTTAAGCGTGTTCCTTGCAATATCACGATGTTAAGTTATGTACTTGAGGACCTCATTCAGCATTTCTGACCAGTGTATTAGGATGTATGCCTGTTTTGTGGTAGTTCTTACCATGGTTATGTGCATCTTCGAATACCACAAAATACCTGTACCAATTAGGATGCATTTGTAGCCATTTTTCATGTCTAAAAAGTGTCTTGTTTACACAAAATAAACGTGCCTATCATTGCATGCCTATTTTTTTCATACTACTTACATTGAAGGCCGGTTTTTTTTAGCAGTGAAAATAAGCGTCACAACCACTGATTTGTTCTGTTTAGGTAATTTTATTTTTATTTTATATATATATATATATATATATATATATATATATATATATATATATATATATATATATATATATATATATATATATATATATATATATATATATATTAACAGGCTTTGAGTATTAGAGAGATAATTTTATTTTGAAAATGGAAAAATATTCTCAAGTTATGTACACTTTCTTCTTCCTAACAATGTTTAGTTCCTTTGGGGTCATAAAACTTTGCTTCCACTCTAGCTGATAAGATTCTTGAACAATTTTGTCAAGGTGCTTTTTGTATGAGCTTCTTGGCATTATTGCTGTGGAAATATTTGTAGTAAACGTTTGTGACGGTGTAAATGGTTATGTACACAATGCTAGCTGTTTGTGCAGTCAAATAACAGAAATAAAGATTTTATCAACACAAACATATCACAGGATGTGGCGTCTTGTTTGAATTTGATGTGTCATATGTCTGTACCTTTAAATATGGAATTTAATTTTGAATTTGGAGTGTCACAACATCTTGACGGTAAATCTGAGCCAGGGCCATACAGCACATCTGTCTGTTTCAAACTATCAATTCAATCAGAACTGAATTATTTTGCATGTGAGTTTATGAGTGAACTTCAAATTAAAGTTTCCTCTACTCTGCTGCCTACTCTCAAGCAGAGGTGTCAAGCGTTTAGGGCTAACGTCTTTTGTCCACCACGAAGGTGATTTCAAAGACGGGGCACCGAAATAGGGTCTGAATAAATTTTGACCCAAGCTGGATTGAACCCGGGACCTTTCGGTCGAGAGACTAACACTCTACCACCGAGCCACCCAGCTCCCCGCAAGCAGACGTATGGAGACAGGCAGCGGACTTTTGACAGGCTTGAAAGAACACGAGAAATCCATAGTAAACGAGTCCAGTTTTGACAGGATATTGAAATGAACTCTGGGAAGACGTATGGGCCTTTCCGAGCACAGAGATCCCACCTTGACCGAACTGAACTGAACTCTACTCTGTTGGTTTACTGGCCAGTTTACATTTCAACGACCTACTTGTGCTATGAGATGTGCAGAAATTACAATAGCTTGAGCTGCTTAACTGCTGTTTGGTGCATACGCAAGTTGATTATGATCTGTGTGTATTTTTTTCTGAAGCAGACTTACTTTGCGTTTTGTTAGGATGGCAGAAGAATGGATAAGTCGGCTATCATGTCAGAGTTATGTATTGGTCACATGCTTAAAGACAGAATCACATTTCATCATGCTAATACTGGTTTAATGCAGGGGTTCAGTCTTTTTGTTCTTGTTTCTGGACCCAGATAGTGCTTTGATGTACATTGCCACTAAGTCGGCCAAACCGCTCACTAACTGAGTTGGCGGAGTCTGGGCCTATATATAAGGCACACAGTCACATCCAGTTCACACAGAACGTGAGATACACTGCAGTCACAAGTGAACCCCTGTTAGCTTTACGTAGGCCTACACACGACTATTCTGTAGCAGATAGTACTGACAAATAACTGGACGACACATACGACAGCCACACTCTACATACACCTGTGGAATAGGGATGTGAAAATTGCCGTTAGATGCAGATGCAGGCAGTTTAGCTGTCAAATGTTCCGACTGGTTATTTGTCAGTATCGCCTGCTACAGAAAAGTACCCAACGGAGAAAGAAACACGCTTAGAAAAGACAGTTACAACACAATTTATTAATATTTCGGGTAAATACCCTTTTATAAAATAGACAAACAAACAAAATATAGAGATCAGTCGCTACTTATCTTCATTTATCGCGGAAGGGATGTGGCAACTGAAGGAAGTGACGTAAATTAAAAGAAAAACAAAAGTGCGTAAAACAGAGAAGAAGTAAAATACAAAATAAAATATTCTTACAGAAACAAGGAAGTGCCTGAATTATTTATATATCTTGTTTTTCTCTTGTAGCACATATATATACTGAGTTCCCCTTTAGAAAGCTTAGCAACGTAACAAGCATGAGCCAAGGGACTGAACTCTGACATTGACCTCGCTTTTTCATGGATTTGAAATCAGAGTGCATCTGGGTGCTTCGACTTGTCCGTTTCGAGTTTTTTTCGACTTGTCCGTTTAAGTAGGAAAAAGCACTGTCAGGGGAGAGAATGTGCATTATCGACCAGTGATCATAGATATAAGTTGGGCAAGCACAAAAAAGAAGATAGGAATGAGACGGGGTTCTAAGTAAGCTTGTTTAGGAAAGTGAGGTATCAAAATCAAAAGATAGCTCAGAATTCCTGCGATTTGGGATAATTTGAAATTGTCGCTAAACCATCATTATTTTCAGGGCTACTACTTCGCGGGTCTGCAAGCGCAAGACAAGTGTTACTGCGGGAACACGTACGGTCGTTACGGCATTTCGCCTGATTGTAACCTCAACTGCCGTAACCAGCCGCAGTTTATTTGTGGGGGCGTGACGGCCAACTTCATCTACACCACCGGCCTCAGTGAGTTTATGTCATGGAGTCAGGGGAAAAGAGGGATTGCAGGGTACAGACCACCGGCCTCAGTGAGTGTATGTGATGGAGCCGGGGGGAAGAGGGATTGCAGGGTACAGATCATCGGCCTCAGTGAGTGTATGCCATCGAGAATGGGGAAGAGGGATTACCTTCTGATTTTAGAAGGTACCGTTGTCTGGCCCGCGAAATTTAAATTGTCTGACTTTTGTCCGTTGGTTTCATTTGCCTTTCATACAGTACGAAACCCATGATATAAACTCCATTTCAAATTAGCCGCTGTATAGGGATTGATCTGGAAAAGGAAGGGGGGGGGGGGTATTTTAGGGGTTATGCCCCTCTCCCCACCGCCAGAACAAAATTTCTTTAAAATGCTATAACAAAGTCCCTTCATGGAAAGTTTGGAACCTCACCCCCTGCCCTCGTTGTTTGATATTTTGGCGAGCGGTTAGAGTTCTGACACACTGATCTCCCTCTCCCCCCGCCCCCCCCCCTACTCCACCCCTCACCCCTCCCTGTCCCCATCCACCCCGTTGTTTGATATTTAGCTAATGCTAATACAGAAAAGGTCTAGGGTCGGAGGCCTTTTTATCAGGTTGAAGCTCTTAAACAAAAAGTTAGCTCCCCCCCCCCCCACCCCCCCCCCCCCCAGTGCGATATAACGAGATCGTAAATTAACGGAGGCAAAACGCGCGAAATATCAAATTCTGTGAAAATGGAGTGCTCTCCTGTTTCCATTCTTGCTTATAATGTAAAGGTTTGTTATAAGCAAAGTCGGCAGCGCCACGGCGACTGAAAAAAGATTTGTTATATCCAAAGTTTTGTTATATCCGATCTGGTTATAAGCGGATTAATTTTACAAAAACAAACAACAGATTTGGCCGGGACCTCCACAAAAGCTTTGTTATATCCGATTTTTGTTATATCCGACCTTGTTATAAGCAGAGTTGAAAATACATGTAATATAACACATGAATATATCACCGAACACGCAACACAAAGATGTCTATGCCGCTCTTATATAGTTCCCCATGGAGTGTTTAGCACTGCACACATTCAGTCAGGTAATTCGGTTGGTTAGTTGTACGTTGTTTAACCTCCTGACAGCAACACGACTTTCTCAGGATGGCTAAATTGCCTTGCCACTGTTTCTGTTTGTGAAAAAAAAATTAATGTATGTCGCCAGCCGGTCTAATATGCTAAATAAACCTAAGACATGCTAGGTACGCTGCATCTTTATGCTAATTTATCGTACTCTATAGTCTAGCAGCTTACGCAATTTCTGCAGAGGTAAGTAGTTCGTCAGAAACGAAAGTACTAATGCCATATAGTTTATGCATGGCAACAATATTTGTCCTTAGGATGGAGACATTTTTGTAGAAGTGTTTTTCGAAAGCTATTTTTCGATGTGAGGGAACCAGTCCTCGTACACGGCCCGGATAAGGTGCAAGACATTTTTTGTGCATAACATTGAAAATTTCAAGCATACAAGTTACAAGTTTATTCCAGTGAGTAAATTAAAATCATGAGCAAGTGAACATGCATGCATATATACGATAAAATAAGTTTAAAAGTATTATTTTTAATGTGGTAAGCATAGTCGCGTCGCTAGTTTCAAAATGGCGGTCAGCGAGAAGCCTTCGAAAGAAGTCAATCAGACGCGCACGGTTGATGAAGCTTTACTTTGCTCCTGAATTGAAACAGAGATTATTTTCGATTTGAACATCTTATCAACGTCAAATACGTTATTTTTCCTGGTCTTGAAAACAGCCTTTTCCATAGAACTTGGTCTTTTGTGGGAGGAAAGCATATCGAAAGTAAACTCCCTTTGTGCATGTTGTGCAATGTGTCTTCCGACCATCTTCAACATTCTGAAGACTTTTTGTCCGGATACAACATGCATGTTGTTCGTCTGTTTTTCAGCCTAACGGCTCTAAGTGCAGGTCTGCTCTTTTTTTTTTTTATTAGTGGAGATGGGATTTTTAACTGGTCAAGCACACTCGTATCCGACTGGTCTTAAGCACAAGCCAGGCAGAGTGAAATCCATCTCCGAACCGTTTCCATCAAAATCACCATGTTCAGCTAAACACCTAAATATAAAAATTTCAGTTTTTGTAACCAATTCAACCAATCCGCACTCAAGTACTCACAAGGACTCTTATGATCAAGCTTTATCAGGACTGCATGAGACACAATACAGATAGCAGCCCTCTCTATTATATTACATGTTTTATTTATTTATTTATTATTGATTCATTTATGTATTCACTTACATATTTATTTATTATTTATCCTTTTAATTATGGATGAAAGGAATTCCTTGATGCACATGATCACTATAAAGGTATGGTAGTGGTCACCAAGGAGAGGAAATTTGTTTTCAATATGCATACATCTGTGCATGTTTATAATCTATCCTTTACTTAACATGCATATTCATAGGTCCCAGGTATCTCCAACTTATTTTATTAATTTATTATTTTATTTGTTTGTTTGTGATGTATGTTTGCACATACACATCAGCATAAAATGATTGATTGTACATTGCTTAGCGTCCTGACAGCAACAAGACTTTCTCAGGACGTGCCTGCACTGTTTATGAAAAAAGAAAACCTAAACAGAATATTGAATGTATGTCGCCAGCTGGTCTAATACACTAAATAAACCTAACTAGACTATTTAGCAACACACATCCAATATCAAGAGCTACAGGCAGTGCAGACAGTAGGAAGAGTTTAAAAAAGGAAAATACAGGTGAATGTACCAAGGGTAGACAGAAACACATGCCCCAGAATAGAGGGGAAAACCCACCCTGTGGGGCTGACCAGGGTGACCCTGGGAACTAAAAAGTAGTTAACCCCACCCAAGTCCCCCAGGGTAGACCCGGGTGGGGGACATCAGCATACAAGATGAGAACATACATATACACATATATGATGTGAACATAACATGTACACATAATATATGGTAATAGGTGCATACCACCCGCTCCCCACCCCACATACAAAACCACAGAACACCTATTAAAGGACATGCACATCTGTGCATGTTCATAATATATCCTTTACTTGGTATTCATATGTCATAGTTATTTAAATTTATTATTTATTTTTATTTGTTTGAAAAGTAGGTTTTGTACATATGCTGATGTTCACATACACATATATGCTAATACTGCCCACTCCCAACCCCACTCCACAACCAGAAAACACCCACCAAAAGACACTTACATCTGAGCATGTTCATAATCTATCCTCTACTGAGCATTCATATGTCCCAGGTATCTTGACTTACTTTATCTTTTTAATTTAACTGACATGAGATGGCATTGGTCGCCTGCTCGACATTATACCCAAATAACTATATATTTAAATTATTTATTTATTTTGTTTGTTTGTAATTAATGTTTTGTACATACACATCAGCATACAAGAAAATATACACATATATAGATGGTAATAGGTGCCATACTGCTTACTCCCAACCCCTACCTAAATACACACATATAACCGCAGAACACCTACCAAAGGACATGCACATCTGTGTATGTTCATAATTTTTAATCTATCCTTTACCTAGCATGCATATGTCCCAAGTATGTTAGACTTACTTTATCTTATTTATTTAAATTATTTAATTATTTATTTTTTTGTTTGTAATGTAGGTTTTGTACATACACATCAGCATACAGCTCAAGAACATACACCATGGTGCCCCTGTGCATGTGGCCACCAGTACTATTCTGTCAGATCTGTCACACCCAGCCAATCATCTCTTCGGGCTTCTGCCCTCTGGCCGGTGGTTTCGTGCTTTTAGAGCCTGAACCTCTCGATTCAGATGCAATTATTTCTTTCCAGAAGCTGTCCTCAATACATCACCATGCATGGAACAACGTGATTCCATGATTTGTGACATATGACTGATTTGTGTTTAATATTGTGTTTATCTATCTTTTAATTTTAGTGCTGTATATAGGATGATCGCCAACTAAGTGTATGACATGATGAATGCCCTACAAGTGAGGACATATTTTACTGTCACCATGCCACACAAAAATCCTTGTAAGGCTTTACTTGGTGAATAAATGTCTTATGTCTTATACACGTACATGGTAATAGGTGCAGTATCGCTCGCTCCCAACCCCAATCCAGTTACACACACAAAACCGCAGAACACCCACCAATGTACATCTGTGCATGATCATAATCTATACTTTACTTAGCATTCTTATGTCCCAGGTATCTTTGACTTACTTTATCTTATTTATTTAACTGCCGTGAGATGGCCGTAGTCGCCCGCGCGGCACTAAACCCAAATAACTATGTAAATTATTAATTTATGTTTGTTTGTAATGTAGGTTTTGTACATACACATACACGGTAATAGGTGCCAAACCGCCCCACTTTCAACCCCACCCCACATACAAAACCACAGAACACCCACAAAAGACATGCACAATTGTACATTGATGGGCATTAGTGGACTGTAAAACATATATATAGAGACTTCAGGTTAAGAAAGTGGCTTGTATTGACTGCCTGTATTTTAGCTGCCCACCTACAAATTTCATGTGTACAGTTAACCACACTGCACATGCAGCCATCAGTTCTGTGAAAAGTACTGTTGGCCTCATGCACAGGGGCACCAAAACTTAGAGATAAGGCCACACCTGATAACAATAACAGTACTACTAATAATAATAATATGCATACTCAGCCACTAGTTCTGTAAACAGCGCCTTTGTAAACAGTACCAGTGGCCAAATGCACACATACATCATGGATGATGCTACCACTGATCACTTCAAACAATAGACTGCCGAGTTCACATTTTGATACCGTGAACTAGCCTGAACATGCAGTCATCAGGTCTGTAAATAGTACTGGTGGCCACATGCACAGCAGCACCAAACTTAAAGGTGAGGCCAAAACTGCCACCTCAAACAAAACGCTACCTACACACACATATCAATGATACAGTCAACCTCCATGTGCGTTAGGCAGAACAGGCTTAAAGTATGGGACTGTAAATCTTACAGCGAAATGTCAAAACCAGTATGTTCTCTTGGCTTGACTTCGCGAACGAAGATTTTATAGGAGTTGCCCACGACGTCTGCAGGCTTGTTCGTGGCTGCGGAGGCCAATCCGAGACAGGCAGGTTCCACCGCAGTGGCTGCAGGGGAAGGTATGGCCAGGGTTCTGAGCTGCGGCATCTCTGTTTTTTCTCCTGAGCCGCTTGTCCTTAAGACTAGCTCTGTGAGAGTCCTCAAAGGAGACAGCTGCCTTGTAAATGGTGGAGCGCCAGGTGTCACGGTCCGCAGCAAGAGAAGACCACTGGTGGTGGTCGATTTGGCAGGCACTAAGTGACTTCTTGAGACAGTCTTTGTATCTCTTCTTTGGTATTCTCTGTCACGGTGTCCAGTAGCAAGCTCGCCAAACAGGGTAATCTTTGGTAGGCGGTGATCCTCCATCCTGGAGACATGCCCCGCCCAGCGGAGCTGTGTCCGCAGCAGCAAAGCCTCGATGCTCACAGTTTCAGCCTGTTAAAGGACCTCGACGTTGGTGACATAGTCACTCCAGTGAATGCCCAGGATGGTACGCAGGCAGCGCTGGTGGAAGCGTTCGAGGAGTCGTAGTTGGCTGCGGTAGAGGGCCCAGGACTCGGAACCATACAGCAGGGTGGTGAGGACCACAGCTCTGTACACGCTGATCTTGGTGCCTGTTTTCAGCTGTTGATTGTGCCACACCCGCTTGAAAAGTCGCCCGAAAGCGCTGTTCGCTTTTGCCAGCCTGCTGTCAAGCTCCTTGTCCAGCTTGGCGTCCGACGTGATAATGCAGCCAAGGTAGGTAAACTGGTGCACTGACTTTAGTTCAGACTCGCCAATGGTGATGTGAGGAGGGCGATACACTGTCTTGGGTGCCGGCTGATGGAGGACCTCTGTCTTTTTCAGACTGACCTCAAGTCCAAAGAGCTGGGCAGTATCCGCGAAGCAAGACGTGATGCGCTGCAGGGCTCTCTCTGTGTGTGCAACGAGGGCAGCATCATCAGCAAAAAGCAGCTCACGAATCAGTTGGTCTAGGGTTTTCGTGTGGGCCTGCAGTCGTCTGAGGTTGAACAGGCTGCCATCGAGACGATACCTGATGTACACTGCATCGTCATCATCGAGGTCCACTGTGGCCTGCTTCAACATCATGCTAAAAAAGATGGTGAAGAGGGTTGGTGCCAGCACGCAGCCCTGCTTTACGCCGTTGAGAATAGGGAATGGTTCTGAGAGGTCATTGTTGAGTCTGACCTGGCCTTGCTGGTCCTCGTGTAGCTGGACAATCATGTTGAGGAACTTTGGGGGACAGCCAAGTCGCTCCAGGATCTGCCACATGCCTTGCCTGCTCACAGTGTCGAACGCTTTTGTTAGGTCGACAAATGTTACGTACAGCCCTTTGTTCTGCTCGCGGCACTTCTCCTGTAGCTGTCTCAGCACAAAGACCATATCTGTGGTGCTCCTGTTTGCTCTGAAGCCACACTGGCCCTCTGGGAGTTGGTCTTCAGCGATGGCAGGTACCAGCCGATTCAGGAGCAGCCTTGCAAGGATTTTCCCAGCAATGGACAGCAGGGTAATTCCCCGATAGTTGGAACAGTCAGACTTCTCGCCTTTGTTCTTGTACAGGGTGATAACGACTGCATCACGGAGATCTTTTGGTAGTGTTCCTTCCTCCCAGCAGCAGAGAAAGAGGTCATGGAGCTTGTTGTGCAGTGTTGTGCCTCCATGTTTCCAGATCTCTGGCGGTATTCCATCAATGCCTGCTGCTTTGCCACTCTTGAGCTGGTGGATGGCTGTGAGGGTCTCTTCAGCGGTGGGCGGTTCGTCCAATTCAACCTTTACTGGGAGGTGTGGGATTTGTAGGACGACTGTTTCTTGAACAGTGCGCTCAGCGCTGAAGAGGCTCTGAAAGTATTCCGACCAGCGGTTCAAGATGGAGGTATTATCTGTGAGGAGTGCCTGGCCATTCGCGCTTCGCAGAGGACTTTGTACCAGGTGCCTGGGGCCATACACTGCTTTCAGTGCTTCGTAGAAGCCCCTGTAGTCACCATTGTCAGCGCAAAGCTGGGTCCTCTGTGCAAGTCTGGTCCACCACTCATTCTGGAGATCTCTGAGCTTGCGCTGGAGACTGCTGCAGACGAGGCGGAAGGCAGACTTCTTCACAGGGCAGGAAGGCTGGGCTAGGTGGGCCTGATGGGCGGCTCTTTTTTTTGCTAGGTGTTCCTGGATCTGTACATCGTTTTCGTCAAACCAGTCTTTGTTTTTCTTTCTGGCGAAACCCAAGACTTCTGCAGAGGATTTTGCAGTAAGAAGATAATGTAACAGCAACAAGTACATGTATTTTGTAAACCACCCAAAACATGAGAACTCATCGAGTCAAATGGTGTTATGAGTGGGTGATGGAAACAGTGAAAGAAATAGTACGTGTACATTATGTGCCTCCTCCCCCCCCCTTCCCCCCCCCCCTTAACTAGCTGTTCATCATAAAACATATATATCTCATTCATTTGATCCCTTGACTGATTTATTAAATCATCTCTGTGTCACCTTTCTCCATTTTCTTTCTCGTTTTAATCCCAATATATATGTCAGTGCTAATGTCAGCTGCTAAGAATCCTTGCAGCGAAGTGCAAATGTCTATATGCAGACAAACTGCAAATAACACAGCAGCAAAATAAGTTCCTCTTTTGTGCAGTAGGCTACTGCTAACAAGATAGGGTTCAATTTTAAACAAAGCATTGCATGAACTTCCAAGCGTAAAATAATTAATCAAGTTCCGAAACTTTTGCTCAGCCATGACAGTTAAAATCAAGTGGTGTGGCACTCTTTTTCTTTTACAGAATGCAGCATGTTGCACTCCGGACATAGGTTTTGAAGATAGCGTTTGTGTTGTGGGTTGCGTTTTGTTTTGGTGCTGTGTTGTCGAAATGAAACGGGCAAAGCGATGGTAAAGTGAATGGAAATAAACGTGACAAACCTTTATCAAGCCGTAAAAATGCACACAGCAACTTTACACGTTTGCTTTTTTTTGTTTGTTTTGAAACGAACAAGCTTATGTAGAACAAATCAAAAAGAACCCGTCGGCACACCGAAATTCACGTCCGCGGAGGTTGTGACATCACGTGATGTTTTGATCACGTGATTTGGGATACCTTATTGCTGAGTAACGATATTTGAGTTCAAGGCAAGCTTTTTCGTAATTGTTTCTTCTCTTAATATATCTAAGTGTGAAAATATTACTTTAAAAAAATAAAATCCTTTTAAGTGACATATAGTGTATACTACCACTGAATACAGGAACAATGAGACCCGTGTAAACTACTGATCCCCTGTAAACATGGCCGCGACGGTCCTGGTTTCGTCTGCAGCCATACTGGAAACAAAATGTGCTACAGAAAAATGTCTCCATCCTCCGGCGGTTTAAAACGAGTACGCACTGCTTTTATTCATACTAGACTTCATTTTGATATACCCAAACCTTTGTTACTCTCTAGAAAATCACTATCTCGTAAACGGCTGATCGTCTATGAAGAGCAGCTGCTAGACTACTAGTTTACAGAAAAGAGTAGAAAAACATTACAATTACAAGATATGTACAGGGAAATGATATATAAAAAATGCATTAACCGCAAACACATAACTTATCATCCATTAGTTGCAGGGGAACCATTTAGCAACACACATCCAATATCAAGAGCTACAGACAACGCAGACACTAGGGAGAATTTATAAAAAGGAAAATAAAGGTCAGTGGACCAAGGGTAGACATAAACTTGCCCCAGAAAAAGGAGAAAAATTCACCCTGTCGAGCCGACAGGGAGACCCTGGGAACTTAAAAGTAGCTAACCACACCCAAGTCCCCCAGGGCAGGGCAGACCCCAGTGGGGTAATCAAGAAAATCGGTATAAAAACAACTGAAGATATACGCAGCTCCACACCGACGCCACGTTGACTTTCAGGAACACACAGTGAAGAGGCGGGGGAAGGGGGGTACACACAAAAGAATCATATATGCCGCCTCCTCTTCATGGCTGGGGTGGGGTGGGGTGGGGGGAGTCAATAGAAAAAGCGCACATGGCAGAAATAACATAAAATCAAAAATACGCGCAGCAATACCAAATACAAAATAAGGGCTCATTTTCAAACATCAGTGGATCTGTTTCAACCCAAAACTGTAGCTGCCACTAGCATGCCCTTTCTCCACGAATATGCATTATCCGCGTCTAAGAATTACGTAGCATGGGAAACCACATACAAATTACATATCAAATGTGAATCCATCAAATCAAGCCTAAAAACAGTTCACAGCCTGATCATAGAAACACTACTACACTGGCAGATGGCCCCAAAATGAAGTTCGCTGATCACGACAAAGACCAACCAATCTACAGCGGCATGATCATCCACAAATACATCAGTAATAAATCAGAAAAGCAATATTTGGAGGTTTTTCTGACACGTTGAAAACAAATGACGCACGCTGTCAACAAATACGCGAAGACTGATGTGTGTCTGCCAATAAACAGTAGTCATGTAGATCTAATAATTTATGCATGTGACTGCTAACACTATACTGCCGTAAAAGGACGTCTGAAAACCGTACGTTTTCCGCAAACGATATTCGCTCCCATGTAAAAGTAAAAGCTATTTTATGGATACCGGCCATTGAGGACTTGAAGTTAGTTACGTCAGGAAGTCTGTCTTTCAGGACAAGTGTTTTCTTCCCCCCCCCCCCCCCACCCCACCCCCGCTGAAATGCTGGTTTCAAGGGAGAGGGGGTGGTGGGGAGGGTGGGGGTGGGGGGGTGGTGGGGGACGGGGGTGGGAACAATCCGTTTTAGACCAAAGAAGGTAAAACACAAAAGATCTTCAGTATTTGACATAAGAATGGTTAATTGTGGTCGAAGAAGATGCTGAAAGTCAGCAAGTGCTTTTAAGATCCTGCATAAAACGGCTGTTTACAAAACGTGGAAATAATGTATGAGCCAGCACGAAAGGCAAAGTACGGAGCATGGGCGTCACAAAGTGGTGAAAAACATCAAATTCCCAAGAGATTCCAAGAGATCTTGCCCGCAGAGGAAAGTTGTGTATGCATTAACTTGGACGTTTGCAGGAACTCTTTTAAGGGAGACATTTGCTCTCTCCTTGACAAGACCCGGCCAGCTACATTCATTTCAATTTCAACTCAACTCAATAAACTTATTGATCCCGCTAGAGTTCAATCTGTTATGGCAGAATTATGCATTATGGGCCGATTGCTCTGAAATTCGGCACGGTGGTAGAAAATCGTGATAGAAGAAAATTCCGCACCTGCGGCATCGAAGAATTTGCTTAATGTTACCATGGCAACCAATATTAAAAATGACCGTTACCATATCCTATGTATACCGATTTTTGCGTGATAGATATAACATTTTGCAATCTTTGCCATGGATTTCAGGTCGTCCATCATTTGAATAGAAAACAAACTCAAATTCACTGGTGGCAACTTATTCACTGTTGACAGAGAATACGTTATTACTGTTTGTTTACGGAATAAACTTTAAAGTTGCTTGAGCTGTGCTTATCAAACTCAGACCCTTCATTGATAGCAATATATTTGCATTACTCAGCAGGAACACAGCTGCATAAAAGATGAACAAGTTAATTTGTACAGACCTTGTATTTACTTCATACTGTTGCCATGACAAGCATTATTTAAACTTGACAAAGATAATATATATATATATATATATATATATATATATATATATATATATATATATATATATATATATATATATATATATATATATATATATATATACACATACATATATAATCTGATCGAGTGCATTTTTTGGCTTTGGGCGACGCCTTTGTTAAAAGTAAATAATTGTACCACGACATTGCCTAGGTGTTGCCTTTTCAAAATTAGTATGTCTTGTCCCACTGCAACACCTCATAAAGCTTTAGGGGTGCAATCCGCGCTGTACTAGTGGTGCTACCAGTAAATTCTGGAGGCGGCTTCTGGTACATGCGCTGTGTTTGCAATTTCAGGTTACGCCGTATGCCTACCTGAAGAGCCCCCCCTTGGGGCGAAACCGGTCGTAGGCGGCAAAAACTTAAATCTACTCAGGAGGTCCAGTATCTGTTTGGGAATATTTTCTAGCAACCCCCCTTGGGGGGAGGTCTGGATATTCTCCAGCGGATGGCGGGACGCCTGGGGGTAGTCCCTACTGCTTTATGTAGTAGGTGTTCAGTGGAAGGCTCAAAATTATAGGTCTGTCATTCCTTTTCTCCCACTGCCCTCTCCTTTTTAGAACTAGTGAGCGATGCAGTCACAAAAAGGACACCTGATGTCCTGATGACACAATGCAAGCTTACCAGCCTGGAATTCCATGGCATTAGCACAGCATTCTCAGAATTAAAATAGAAATATATATTACCACCTTCGAGGGTCACATTACAATTTCCTGAAAACTGCTTGACCGATTTAAAACAAACTCTTTGGATTGATATTCTGAAACAAGAACAAGTTTGTAATAATATTATAAAGTTCTTGACATTGATGTCAAGGTAATCTCCATTCTATGTTTCCCGTTGATTCTCTTAATATGACAATCAAGTCTTGCGTTGTCTGCGTCGACCTGTGACCGCCTTCATGAACTTTGCCTAAATGCCTCCGACCTACCCTGTCTGCGACTTCGAAGGAGGAAACGCCCCTTTCGTGGCGGACGACGGAAGCAAGGCCGGCGCATCACGGTTAGAGTTACTTCCCCTACATCTGCCTTCCGGTGTAAACAAACCAGCGTTCGAGGAGTCGATACACGGAACTTGATCTATGTGCCACTTGCGTCTTCTATCGATAAAACCAAAGACATCTGCCTCGCTCTCTACAATGCCCGCAGTGTTGGTTCAATGGACAAACGCTCTGAAATCAGCGAATTCATCGTTGATAACGACCTGGATCTGCTTTTCCTGACCGAGACTTGGCTAAGGCCGACTGGTGACGAAGCTAAGTGTAGAGACCTAACTCCGCCCGGTTATGTAGTCGTTCTTCTAGAGGAGGCGGAATTGCAGTGGTCTACAGAGACGTTTTCGCACCTTTCATCTCTTGCTCCTCGTTGTTTAACTTCGCTCACGAGTCCTTCGAGCTTTGCCATGTCAAACTGACTCTTCCACAACAATCACTCCACTTTTTCTGTGTTTACAGACCGCCGCCAAGCCGTAAAAATAAACTCTCTGACTCCATGTGTATGGACCAGTTTCCAGATCTTCTTGAGCTTGTTAATTCACTCAGTGGCGATCCTGTGCTCCTGGGCGATTTTAATTTCCACTATGACTGTCCATCCCATCCTTCAGTGTCAAAACTGTTCAACCTGTCACAGGTTGTTGACAGGCCTACACACATCCACGGACACATTCTTGACTGGGTTGTTGTGAGATCAGACGGTGACTACCTATCCTCTACTGCAGTTACTGATGCATTATCGTCTGACCACTACTGCGTCACAGCCTGCCTTAACGTGCTTCGACCTTGTGTAGCTCCAGTGTTCAAGACAGTTCGAAACATTCGGGCTCTTGATCGACTTGCATTTGAGGTGGATCTTTTGGAGCGACTTCCCACTGTTACCGAGGTCACTGCTGAAGCACTGGATAAATGTCTACGGTCGGCACTGGACCAACTTGCTCCTGCGACACGTCGTAAGATTCCAGCCCGTAGATCAACCCCATGGCACAATGCTGTAGCGAGTACTCTGCGCACCGCCAAACAGGAACGTCGTAGGGCAGAAAGACAGTGGCGCAAATCTGGGCTTACAGTACACAAGCAATTGTTTTCTGCTGCCAAGAAAGCTGTAACCAGGTTAATGAGCACAGCAAAAACGTCCTTCTACAGTATGAAGATTGCTGCATGCAACACCAGTAAGCAACTGTACTCAGTGGCTGATCAGCTGCTGGGCAAAGTCAAGTCTTCTCCTCTTCCTAGCATATACTCCATGACAGAACTTTCATCTCGTTTTTCCACATATTTCATGGAAAAAATCCAAGCCATTCGCGACGATCTTGACTCACAGTCTTCTCAGACAAAACAGTCTCTTCTGTCGACTTTTGCTTTCATGGTCAGACCATGTCTGTGTTTAGACCTGTATGCTGTGACGATGTACGCAAGTTGTTAATGAAGATGACCCTTAAGTCATGTGAGCTCGATCCAGTGCCTACCACTTTGTTGTACAACTGTTTGGATAGTTTACTGCCGTATGTTACTCACATTGTCAATGATTCGCTTGCATCTGGTGTTTTCCCTTCAATGTATAAAAGTGCTGTTGTGAAACCCCTACTGAAAAAACCCTCATTAGATCACAACGACCTTAAGAATTATAGACCTGTCTCAAACCTACCGTTTCTCTCAAAGGTGATCGAAAAGATTGTGCTTTCGCAACTTTTGGATCACCTGGCCTTGAACAATCTTATGGATCCATTTCAGTCAGCCTACAGATGTTGTCACAGTACTGAAACAGCACTTCTCAGAATCATGAATGACTTGTTACTTGCTCTGGATGATGGTAAGGTGTCAGTGCTCGCTTTACTTGCTCTTTCTAGCGCGTTCGACAAATCGACCACACTACCCTGATTAATCGTCTCCAGCTTGTTTTCGGCATTGATGGCACTGCCCTGTCTTGGTTCCACTCTTACATTACTGAGCGATCACAGACTGTGTCTGTCGATGGGCATGTCTCTGCACCTGCCAGCCTCCGTTTTGGGGTCCCACAAGGCTCAGTATTAGGCCCAGTGCTTTTCTTACTGTATGTACAGCCTTTGTACAGCATTATTGCTGGACACTCTGTTTCACATCACGCATACAGTGATGATACACAGCTTTATAAGTCAGGTAGTGTGAGTCAGGTCAACGAAATCATCCAGAGCGTGTCACTTTGCATTCTTGATTCACATCAAGCTGTGGATGTCAGAAAACAAGCTCAAACTGAATGAAGGAAAAACGGAAGCCATGCTCATTGCATCACCCAGAATGTCTTCTTCTACCGCTTTGCCTCAGCATATCATGATTGAGAACACGACCGTCAGCTTCTCTCAGTCAGTGAAGAACCTGGGTGTTGCAATTGAGCAGGACTTGTCCATTGATAAACAGGTGATAAACATTTGCAGGGCAGCCTATTTGGAGATGCGTCGTATTAGCACTATTAGACAGTTTCTTACCTCAGAGGCTACATAAACTCTGGTTTGTTCATTTGTTCTGTCTCGCATTGACTATGGCAACTCACTCGTATCTGGATGCCCGCAGTATCTATTTGATCGGCTCCAGAGAGTCCAAAAGTCAGCCGCACATCTGGTCATGAAAGCGAAAAGGTCGGACCATGTGTCCCCCATCCTGCACGCTCTCCACTGGTTGCCAGTGAAGGAGAGAGTCAAGCACAAAGTCTTGTCTATTTGTCATGTTTCTCTTTCTGGCACTGGACCCACTTATCTCTCAGAGCTCCTTCACTGTTATATCCCTTCGAGGCAATTGCGCAGTTCGTCTGACAATAAAATGCTTCGTATTCCTACAGTAAGGATTAAAGGATTTGGGCAGAGATCTTTTTCTTACCAGGGTCCATCAGCCTGGAATGATCTTCCTAAATCATTGAGACACAGTGAGTCTAGTGCCAGTTTTAAACACAGTCTTAAAACCATCTTTTCCCACTTTGATTATCAGTGTTCATGTATTTAGTCATAATTCTGTTCTTTTGTGTAATTGTACATGTGGCTTTGTCACTTTTTGTGTAATATTTGTATGTTTTGTTCATATGTACGGCGCCTACAGCATCTTACCATGTATTGGCGCCTTATAAATCTTCCTTATTATTATTATTATTATTATTATTATTATTATTATTATTATTATTATTATTATTATTATTATTATTATTATGTCTTTATCACATTTAGACCGCTTTATTTAAGATTTTCGGGAATTGACTCATTAATAAAAAGTTTAGTTTCAACAAACGTTACGCCTTCTACTTCGAGATCAAGGTCACAGCAACGACAATTGTATTGCCATTTTTTTAAAATTACAATTCAGGGGCGGATCCAGAGGGTGTCTCGACTGGGGAGGGGGGGGGCACAACAGCCCGTCCCTCCTGCCCCCCCCCCCCTCCCTCGTTTTCCAAACTGTGCCATACAAAAGAAATCCACACCAACAAAACAGTGACTATCAGGCGAGCATAACATACTAACAAAGAAAGAAACATTCTTTAAAAGAACAATTACAAATAAGTTGTGTTCAAATTATTCTTTCTTGGTGCTTTTCATTTGGGGATTTTCTTTAACATTGTACTATCGTGTTGTAACTATTCATTCTACGCGTGTTTCTTTTTTTATTTGTTGGGGTTTTCTCAGACATACTTAGAGTTTTCAGAGCTTAAGATTTTTATTTGTTAAATCTTTTGTTCTTTTATCTCGGGACACAGCATCGCTTTTGGCACTTTTTTAAAAAGGAGCGGCTGATCATATCCACATGCTTTTGTCCTCCTCCCCGCCTCCACCCCACCTCCCTAACAAAACAAGATTAATCGGGCACTTCTGATTCTTATACGGTGATTTTAATTTTCTTATTGAAAAGAATGTTCTACCTGGAGTTTCTGCAGGAGCAATCATCTTGTGTTTGACAACAACACTACACTACCAATTACTCCTCCGTCTGAGGAACAACACAGCCATTGTGAAAATCGTGATAGATAGATAGATAGATAGATAGATAGATAGATAGATAGATAGATAAGATTAGATAAGATAGATTAGACAGATTAGATAGATTAGATATATTAGATAAGATAGATTATATAGATTATATAGATTATATATATATATATATATATATATATATATATATATATATATATATATATATATATATATATATATATATATATATATATATATATATATATATATATATATATATATATATATATATATATATATTATAAGACTTTCATTAGGCCTGCTACACATGTAGACTCGAAAATATATAAATGAACGTATAGTCTCCCTAAGTTAACAACTTCGCAGAAGGCAGAAGTAAACGATATAGGTATAAATAGAAGTGTGTGTGTGTTTAGGAAGGGAACGGGGGAGGGGTGGGGGTGGGGTGGGTAGGGCGTAAGGGAGGGGCGCGGGTATGAGTCGTAATGGCATAAGGAGAAAAGATATAAATATAAAATAAAATCAAAAGTCCATGTACGATATCCGGCTGAAGTGAACTGTGATCTACAAACGTGAACATCGATCGTCCGGCGAAACCTGTACAAACGATATCATAACTGTAGTAAAGAATCACAAACTCAATAGATGAGCTAACTGGATGAACTAAATGGATGAAGCAAACTACCGCTAGAAACACTATCTCACAAGATTATAGTATCATAATAGATTATACATATCAAAACCCACCAGCTGCCATTTTCCATCGGTGTTTAAAGGTCTCATATCAGGGGTAAGGAGCCGTCTGCGTATTAGCTGCTCTGATGATACAGCGGTCTAGAGAATAGACTTCAGGAATACACTGCATATTTCGCTATGTCGGGATGGAAACCATCACGGGCATATAAAGATCTTTTTTTTTTAAAAAAGGCTCCCAGGAAAACAGAGATGAACTCTTGAATCAAACCCGTCTACCCAAACCAAGAAACTTGCCTAGGTCACCACCTATCATCCTAGGTTACGATCTAAGTCCACCATCATCAGAAATAATCTGCAACTTCTTTACTCAGATCCTAAAAACCGTGAATTTTTTTCCCAAAACATGATAATCTCATCTGATAGACTTAGACGAATCTAGGGGAGATATACAAACCGACTGTCCCCTAAACGATCCTAATCTCCATCTTGGTTTCTATCCATGTACAGCAAAGTGGTTTGACGCCTGTAACCATTCTCTGGAAATCCAACATTTTTCACGCCCCTGGGATGGAAGACATTCGTGGATCAGAGGTCACCTGTCATGTACCAGAGTTCACAGCCACTTGGTCCATTCCTCCCCAGAGTTCACAGCCCCCTGGTCCATACCTCCCCAGGGTTCACAGCTCCCTGGTCCATAGCCAAATTGCATTTGACCTTTTTCATATATGCCAAGTTTGCCTTTTTGACCTTTATTTCTGATACCCGGCCAGGCCAGGTATTTTTAACACCCATACAAACCAGGTATTATTGAGATTTGCCATGATCTTTCTTGTCGACCCCCAGCGGGGATCATCAAACCCAGAACTTTGTGGTCTCCAGTCAGGCGCACTAACCACTGTGCTATTTGGACCGCTGTGATAGTAGGAAACCTATATTTAAACGTGAGGTGAGCAGTTTTTACAAAAGTTTATCAAAATTGTACCAAAGAACGCCTTGAATAAATATTGCGAAGGTGCAGATGTATTTTGTGGAGTGTTTTGTAATTTTGCCACGTGTGATACGTGTGCATTGTTTCGTCAGGCAAATGCAAATTTTCGTTGTTTCGAGAAAATAAGAAAGTGACGGAGACGTAAAAGCAGTAACACCGCCACCACGCAGACATGGACGCAATACTGTAGATATGACGTCTCTCTCTCTCTCTCTCTCTCTCTCTCTCTCTCTCTCTCTCTCTCTCTCTCTCTCTCTCTCTCTCTCTCTCTCTCTCTCTCTCTCTCTCTCTCTCTCTCAACGGTAGTTTGAAAATTGGTTTTGTGACCAAATGCTTTTACCGTTGTAAAATAAAGGTTCATTGTTCATTGTTCTCTCTCTCTCTCTCGGAGTTGGGAACAAGAAATTTCTGGCGTCCAGAAAATGAGATATTTTTGCTGTCAAACTACGTCAAAATGCCCGTCACCGGACTCCCGTCAGCTGCAGAAGCTGTCATGTCCAGCCATCACACCACGTCATGGAAATTGGCCGGGGAAAAGACTAACCTGGTGTTTGTACTAGGGTTGTGTTCAGCGGACAGGTACCAACAACAAACCGACATCGCACCGACCGACTATTGGCGACGAAAACCACCGTCACAAGTGCGTAGAGACCTAGGGAGGGCACAGGCAAGAAACAAAGTAGGCAATCTGCCTAGCAGTGACAGTTTATTGGATAACACAAACGTTTAAGAAAGTGAGGTTTACACGGACACTGATAATTACAAACAAGAATGTACAAATGGCAGTACACTAAAGTACACGAGAACCATCACCCAGCCAGACAACACACCGTGTAGTGACCATGCAGCACGTGCAACAACATCGCCGTTAGCTGAGACGCACGAGATCACAGTACACATGGAAACTAGAACACGAACAGAGACAGGGCACGCATGCATCGCTGATGTTTGACAATATTAACTGTGCTAGACCTGAAACGGGCGTGTTTGACACAAAAATTAGAGATGCAGAATCACGTGGCTTTGATCCCAAACAAATGTACACTTTTGTCACCTCACAGACCGAGTCAACAAAACATAAACTAATGGACACATCGAGGAACCAAGGACTAAAGAAGGTAGTTTCCCACGCAAAGAATGGAAAGAACTATTTAGTGGCTGAGAGTGACGATTTTGTTCTTATGTACGACATTTGTACATCAGCGACTGTGTGTTATGAAGTCAAGTGTGACCCAGTGACCGGCAGAGTTTTGGAGATGGTGTTTGCTCTTGGTCTTCTGCCGGCTTGTCAGTGTAAATGAGTATAAACAGGACATTCAACGCATACAGTAAGACTTGCTTGCCTTGGCCAGGATTACGCAGTGCTACCTGGCTAGGGCAAGCAAAGCTTCACGTCATGGTATCATTAGTCCCACGACGCCGTGTTCACAGTGACGACTCGATGTTATACGTCACTCATCGCAGTATTAACATTTGACGTATCAGAAGATCAACTTTACAATTTTCTTGCTGATTTTCACGCCTAGAGCTTACAGGTCACAATTTGACCTAATCTTATCCAAGGGCCGGGACAAATAGCAGGCTTATGCAAACACTGTTTATGAAAAATCATGCGGGTATTAATAGAAAAATTAAAGTTATGTTAGCTGTTTCACAAATGACTCCGAAAAAGAGATGCAGAAAATTCTCCGATTTTCACACCTAGGGCAAACAGGTCACAACTGACCTAATCGTACCCGACAGCCGAGACAAACTTATGTAAATACCGTATACGAAAAATCATGCGATTATTAGCGAGAAGATTGTTTTTTTCGTAAAAAAAGATTCAATTGTTTTCAGATTATTCCATATAATTCATGAAATTAATCCCAAAAACGTGAATATATATATAATATTTTAATATTTAATTATCACTCAAAAATTTCTAGAGGTACAATGCTGGTTAACGAACTCATGCAATATCTCCCTTTTATCTAGCCATATGCAAAATATCTAGTAAAATAAGAAAAATTACGGACTCCAGTTTGGATCAACCGGTTTTTCTGAAACGGCCATTTTTTCCCCAGTGAGCATCTTAATCAAAAAATCGAAACAAATGGTCGCGAGATTATTCTTTTACGGACAATATCATACGATATCATGTTTGTCCGTCCTCAAACGCGGGCTCTAGTCGCTGTCACACACACACACAGACAAACACACACACACACACACACACACACACACACACACACACACACACACACACACACACACACACCACACCACACCACACCACACCACACACACGCACACAGACAAAAGGTAAATCTAATCAATTTTGCCCAGAGCAGCACAAACAACTGCAACCATGTCAAAGCTAAGACCTATTTGGAGAGACAAAAATATGTCTTAAAACAAAACTCAGACTTCTGAAAGCACTAGTCCTCTCAATCTTCTCATATGCATGTGAGGCATGGACATTAACAGCTGAAATGCAGCGAATAATCCAGGCACTTGAAATGAGATGCTATAGAACCATCCTTGGCAAGGAACACATCACAAACAAAGAAGTGCGTAGTACTATCAGGCGTGAAGCCTCCTCACCACCGTCAAAAAGAGAAAGATGAAATGGTATGGTCATGTCACTCGAGCCAACAACCTCTCCACAATAATCTTGCAGGGCAGCGTTGTGGGTGGCAGGAAACGAGGAAGACAGAGAAAAAAGTGGGTGGACAACATCACCGCGTGGACTGGGAAAGATTTTGCAGAGACGCAAAGCCTGGCACGTGACCGAGATAAGTGGAGGGAGCTGGTTGAACGTTCAGCTGTTCAGCGACTCGACGACCACACTAGGTCAGGGGACTGATGATGATGATGATGATGATGACGACTAGAGAATAATTGAATGGCGTACAGGATGAGTGGTCTATCTGAGAAAAAAAATCGATTTTGAGATAGGGGTGCCGGGCGATACGCAAGCATAGGTCTCGCATGTGACGAAGGTACATGAGTGATATGTGAACGGATAGCCGCTAAAAATAATTTTAATTATCTTTGGATTTAAATCTGTGAATTTCTCCGTTCGGTTCTTCTCTGCATTTGACACGCTTGGCAGTCACCCTTTTGGTATGAAGTGGAAAACTGGTCTGACTGCAGTTAGACCCTAGTTCTCCACGAATTCCAAGAAATGTTATCAGTTGGAAAGTGGCTAACATTTATTTAGATCCAAGGAAATTACACGTCCTTAGTATTTTCTTTCAAATGTAGAAGTGATCCATCTGCACTCCTAGTTCTCCTCGCCACTAATGTTGGATTAACGCAAGATAGATCTAATCATTTCTGCCGCTTGTGCACGGCTAATACTCCATTGTCTTCCGAGACAGAAGGATGCCAACTTCACTCTACCGGGTCGGCTAAAAACATGCAACTGCATACATATTGAACGATATTCATAGCCATGCCATTCAATACACTCCTATTATTGTACATATTTAGTTAATTAGCCGTCAGCGTATGTATACATGTACAATACAATACAACACAATACAAAACAATAATACTTTATTAATCCCACATGGGGAAATTCACTGTCTGCCCATACATCACATGACATCATCATTCACTCATTCAATTAATTAATTAACTTATAACTCTGAGTTAAAGAGATAAACTGTAGCAGACGTACTGGTACCTTTGTAACACTCCTGGCATCAGAAACACTTACGGTTTATGCCCTCTGTGCTTCTGATGTCAGCAATGTTGAAGTGAACTACTGAATGGGCTAGTACTAAACAACTAATTAATGTTGACAGACACTTTATACTGATATTACTGTTGAAAAGGGTAACAGCCTGAGGGACAAAAGAGTTGGCATAACGTGATGTACTACTTTTTGGGTATTTCAAGTCTGCCATTTCGTTCGATACGTCTGCTGTCAAATTCATATCCAAGAATGTCAGACAGTTTGTTCGTAATCCGCCTATTGTACAGTGTGTCCAAAGTATCTTGTGCTCTACCGCTTTCCTGATTACTTTGTTAAGACGAGCTTGATCTCTTTTACTCAAGTTCTACCCCAGCACGTCAGTCCAAACGTTAGAACGCTAACAATACTGGAGCAGTAAAACATCTGTAAAAGCTGAATGCTTACATTAAGTGATCTGAGTTTTCTCAAACAATAGCCTCTGTGTTTTGTTTCCAGTTCAGCGCGTTGTAAAAAAGAACATCTAAAGACGTGTAGGACTCTACACGCTCAACGTCTGTTCCCATGATGACAACAGGATCGGAATTGTTTGTTTTTCCTGAAATCTATGAACATCTCTCTTGTTTTGCGAACATCTAATTGAAGATAGTTTATATCGCACCACTCTACAAAGTCGTCGATCTCTTGTCGATAGTGTCTGTCGTCCTCATCTGTAATCTGTTCTGTCAGTGCCGTGTCGTCAGCGTTTTTGTCCATGACACAGTCGTCATGAGTGGCTCTACAATCTGCTGTGTACAAAGAAAACAATAAAGGCGACAGGACAGTCGCCTGTGGTGCACTGGTGCTGGTAAAAAGTACACCTGAGATTAGATCCAAACTAATTCTGACATACTATGGGCGGTTAGTGAGATAGTCCAAAACCCAAAGAATGTAAACTAGTTTGTAAGCGAGTATGTGTGGCTGAATGATGTTAAAAGCAGATGAAAAATCATAGAACATCAGTCGAATGGAGGCTCCTGGTTTTTTCTAATAATGAGTAGTTGTAGAAGCTGAGTACATTGCTTAACGTCCCGACAGCAACAAGACTTTCTGAGGCCGTGCCTGCACTGCTTGTGAAAAAAAACCCAACTAAACAGAATATTGAACATATGTCGCCAACCGGTCTAATACGCTAAATAACCTAAGATCATTTAGCAACACATATCCAATATCAAGAGCTGCAGAAAGTGCCGACAGTAGGAAGAGTTTTAAAAAAGGAAAATACAGGTGAATGGACCAAGGGTAGACAGAAACACACACCCCAGAATAGAGGGAAAAACCCACCCTGTGGGGCTGACCAGGGTGACCCTGCGAACTTAAAAGTAGTTAACCCCACCCAAGTCCCTAAGGGCAGACCCGGGTGGGGGTTTTCTAATAATGAGAGTAGATGTTGTTTACAACATGCAAAATGGCATCATCAACACTTCTTTGCCTTCTGTAAGCAAACTGAAAGGGGTCCATAAAATCAGAAACCTGTATTTGAAAATGTGAAAGAACAGCCCTCTCAAAAACCTTCATGACCCATGAGGTAAGAGCAACTGGTCTTCAATCATTCATCACGGATACAGTTTGCTTTTGTGGCACGGGGATAATACAAGAGGTCTTCCACACAGGGCGAACAAAATTGTATGAATTGTGATTCTTTTGAATTGGTTCATTACTCTGGGGCACGTTCATTGTTTATTATAGCGTTGTAGGGGTAGTTTCACCCACCAAAAACACGGAGACTTTACTTGCCTTGGGAACCATCTTCTTGTGTTCCACAAAGTATGTCATGAATATCTGCTGTAATGTGACCGCCGTGACATGGTCTTAGTTGCCTGCTCGGCGTTAAACCCGAATAAGTAAATAACTACTATGATGTGAACCTTATGCCCAAACCTTTTGTGGATTGATGTGTGCGGTTATACCAACCATTGCTATTGGACTCACTGACTGACGTGGCTGCTGTCACAATGTGATACTGACATGCTGTACATACATTTAAATACAAAGTGGGGAGCTGAGTGGCTCGGTGGTAGCGCGTTCGACTCTCGTCCGAATGGTCGCGGGTTCGAATACAGCTGGGGGTCAAAATTTGTTCAGACCCTATTTCAGTGCCCCGTCTTTGAAATCACCTTCGTGGTAGACAAAGGAAGTTAAGCCCTAAACGTTTAACGTTTTGTTGTTGTTTTTTGGTTTTGAAATAGAAAGTGATAACGGTGTTTTCAGAACATAGAATGTTTATTTGAACATTACTACAACCATCCCAGACATTGGAGACATAATCAACGAGAGAAAGAGAGAGAGAGAGAGAGAGAGAGAGAGAGAGAGAGAGAGAGAGAGAGAGAGAGAGAGAGAGAGAGAGAGAGAGAGAGAGAGAGAGAGAGAGAGAGAGAGAGAGAGAGAATGGTATGGCTCAACAGTGTATTCATACAACTATTTTTCGCCTGTGTGACGTGTATTCTGCACTTTAAATTTCACCAAACTCGAACTGACCTGAGCCGGCGCCCATTAGGCTGTAGAGCAGCTGGTTGGTGTTGCCATCCGGCACAGTGGCCAGGTCGGCCTTTCTCGCCCTGCAGTCAGCGTGCGCACTGGCCCAGTCCAGCGTACCGTTCATCAGTCCGTAACAGTGACCCTGGAACCGTGTCCATCCAGGCGGACACACCATATGAGCGGACGCTGCACGCCAAACAAAAAAACTCATTAAGTGTACAAGATGTGTCAGACAAACACAAGCAATCACTTGAGGAAGGCGGGGCACTTCTCAGTACGCCGTTGTTCATGCAGTCAGGCGCATATTGCCCTACTACGAGGTTTGTTTTTCTTTCTGTAAGAATGGACCATAATTATATCCTTGGGTCTTCTCAGCCTAATTTTTGTTACTTTTTTCCTCTTGAAATCAATCTCCCCCAGATTATGCACTTGTTACGTCACTCCAGTCATGTCTGAAATGGCCGTTTTTATCGGTTTCTGGGATGGCCTTTACACACTGCAGACCCAAACACTCACTTGGTTGCGAAAGGGCATCCTGCTAACCATTTATTTCATCGGAAGAAATAGAAACAAGCTGCATGCATGGCGCAAAGTCTGGTGAGTACGGAGGTGTGGGAGAGTTCGAATGTAATTGTGCTCCTTCAAACACCCAAACGAACGCCGACTTATGGATAGCTGCGTTATTGTGCAAGAATATTTAATTCCATTTCGTTCACACACAATGTAACATGTCCGAATGAACGAATAGGCAGATACTGCCAATAACTGCCAATATAGACATCCTTGCGTCAAAGGCTTTCTGTGTTTCTATGTTGTGACATGAAGGTTAGTGTCTCTAGAATCAGTTGGGTTTTTTAAAAGGAAATCGGCAATATTTCCTCCAGGCGAAAACCCTGAAAATGGGTCATATTGCGTAAGACACCTGTGTGACAATCATTTGCATAGTAAACGTGTCATTTTTAAGAGACTAATAGGACCAGCGACATAAAACTTGGCACAAAGACGGGGATGTGGTGTATCATTTATAATATTGCTTTTAATTTGACATCTTTTCAAGTTCAAGGTAAAAAAGATCATACCACATGAAAAATTATGACCATATTTGTTAATATCATATTTTTTGCTGGAATCCAAATCAGGTAGCCAAAATAAAGGCAAACATTAGAAAAGTTCACTATCGAATCACGGATTTTGGGGGGATGAAATTGTGATCACATTATTGGTCGCACTGATAACATTGTCTCTTTCTGTCAGACATTTCTTTGTGTACATGTATTATATATGTTTCCCCGAACTCTTTAAATCGTCACGGTCACGGGGTTTAAATCGCAACAGCTATGTCAAATAGTGTACCTTTAGTCAAAGTCACGGGAGTTTAACCGAAATGGCTGTAACAAATGGTGAAACTTCAGATTCGTGTCCGGAGAATGTATACCGCTGTAGTTACGATTTGGGTAGGTATTTTCATCCAAATTTGATATTAACAGAAGCGCTGGCCAATACCTGGCTGCAGAAAATTTAAAATTGGCCACATGTATCGTTATTCTTTTAAATATAGATGCTTCTATGACTTAGGGGTGCCAAAAAGTGCCCGCCCCACGTTCCATGTTGTTACTTTCAATAAGAAAATTTTCGTTATTTATACTGATACGAAAATTATCAAATAATTTACATGACATCTTTCTGGCATTGCATTTTGATATCACGAAATGAAAATTTGTTTTAAACGCCATTTTATATGATTAATTCATCTAATGTGTCCGTCAGACGGATTTTAGTCCTTGCCGTTACAAGCAACAAAAACTACCTGAAATTGTAACTTAACATGTTTTAGAGGATTACGTCATTTTCTATTTTACATTAGCGTGGTTTGTTGAATATGCACAGAATTAAGTTAATTCAAAACCTGAAAGTTGAGGTAAGTTTTGTTTGTTTAATATGTTAACATCAACACGTATTTTTCCTTATACTGTTACTGTATTAGGCAATTAGGGCATGTTCGAGACCAAAGGCATTAATTCTCTAATAATGCGATTTCGATTTTTTTTTAGACCTACGGTTTTTTTGTTTCTGTTACTTTGGCGTGACTTGACTTGGGTAACAGCAGAGAATGAGGTTGGGAACAGAACTAACTCTTTCTAACATTTTACTAAACTTATTCAATTATCTTTATATAATGAATGCAGGTCCTTAAATAAAGTCAAGCTAAAGATCACAATTAATTCGATCGCATAAATGGTAGATTGCAAAAACTCCTAGATTTGTTTTCCTCTCACTTGGTAACATGATGGAATTATTGCAACAGGCTAGAACTAACTGGTATGAAGTGCAAACACATACCCCCCCCCCTCTCTCTCTCTCTCTCTCTCTCTCTCTCTCTCTGCCTCTCTCCCACACATACACACACACACACGCACACTGTGAAATATTAGTTCCAAGATATGTTTCTTGTTTCTGTGGGGGAATCATGTTTAAACTATGTAACACGACTGACATATTTCACAAACCTTAATTTTGTTTATTTTTTAATTTCCCAAACTACAAGTCGTTAAGTTTGGATATTTTAGTAATACATGCTGCTATTTTTATGGATTCATATAAAAATGTTTCTAGCAAATTTTAAATAAAGTGTTTTTTCAGATTTCGCGCAAATTTGAAAAAAAAAGTCATGTAATACATATCACTATTTTTAATCAAATTTGGATTTAAAACCGACTTAAACCTTTAAACCTTCTTTTGAAATTGTCAGTGGTGGATCCGGGAATCCGATGGTTGGGGGTGGGTGGTTTGGGACCTCACCCCCCCCCCCCCTCCCCCCACCCGTCAGCCCTGACATCCCTCCTCCCCTCCCCCCCCCAAAAAAAAAAAATAATAAAAATAAAAATAAATAAATAAATAAATAAATAATAAATCTTGATAATTATTTGTGGAAGTTGTGTTGTACTATTCGACGATGGTTCTTTTTTTCCTTGTATGGTGTATTTCACAATTATCTCACGGGATCGGTGAGTGGCCCTAATGTGTTCATGGGCCTATAGTCAAGTATCCTCACTTGGCACTGCTGAACTGCATCCTTCACAGCACTTCACCCAGACATAGAGTGTCATGTGCACCTGCACTCACAGGGGCTCATGTAAATCAGTGCCTCTTGCTGTGCGATACAATCATTGCTGCCTCCTCAGACTGAGGCAGCCATCTGACAATACGCCGCTGGTCAACCCCAGAGGTGGGAAAGTGTCCAGTCATTGCTGATCTGGGGCCCAACTCAGTCCCTCAGCAGGCCATAGAGTTTCATGTGCCCCTTCAGTTGCAAGGGGTAATGAAAAGCATGACCTCTTTCTGTGTGATACCATTCACATTGCATCCTCATACGTGTCAGTCATTTAGGCTTAAGTCTACGACTATAGACACGCCAACTGTGACCAGAAAGCGAGAAATCAACTGCTCTGTGTCTCCCCCCGGGTGAGCAACCGACTGGTCCGGGTGTCACAGGTGATTGCTAATCCCATATTCCCGTCACACATCACTCTCTGAGCACAGTGGGTCTCCAGTCTCACTCAGATTGCGTAGCTTTGTCTTTTGAGGTAGTGTCCTTGGACATGCACAAGTGCCCATCGGAGTAAGAATGTAGTCATTGATGCGTGTCACCAGAGGGGAGGTGTGAAAATTCTTGATTCTTAAGTACTTGTCAGCCGGTGTAAGAAGTTGGGTGATCATGGGTGATCATGACAGTTTATATGATCTGAACCTGTGTTCATCATATGGAGGAGGTTTGTGTGTGTATCACGATTATCTAATCTAATCTAATCTAATCTAATCTATATATATATATATATATATATATATATATATATATATATATAATATATATATATATATATATATATATATATATATATATATATATATATATATATATATATATATATATATATATATATATATATACACCTGGGGGGGAGGTCTGGATATTCTCCGTGGACCGCGGGGCGCCTTGGGGTAGTCCCTACTGCTTTATGTAGTAGGTGTTCAGTGGAAGGCTCAAAATGATAGGTCTGTCATTCCTTCTCTCCCACTATTGACTCTCTCTTTCCAGAACTAATAAGCGATGCAGTCACAAAAAGGGCGGCTGATGTCCTGATGACACATTGCAAGCTTACCAGCCTGGAATTCCATGTAGTCCATAAGCTAGCAAGGTCAACCGTGCACCCCCCCCCCCCTTTCCCAGTACTCAATATGATGGGTTTCAAAGTATTCCTTAGTGTGTCCTGAGATCTTTAAGCCATGTTCCCCGAAAATCCTTAGGAACACACCAGAGATATAGCCGATGGCGCAAGGGTATCGCCGTTCACGCTCTTTGCAAGTGCTAAAATGAGGTTGAGAAACATTTTCCTCTAAATAAATCAGAATTCATTCCAGAAGCCCAAATCAGGCAATATTATGTTAAGGCACACCTTCTGCATCCTCTACAAAAGAACAGAATGAAAATATTGAATCTCTGGCTCACAGTGAAGGCATTTGTGCACCCAGTAAACGACCATTTCCCCGAAATCACAAAAAAGACAAAATAATGTGTCAGATGTGTTCAGACATTTTCTATAGCACCGACAGTCCATTTTTAGCTTTACATCATTAAATCAGGATGTCACAATTATTATAAACTTGACTAGGTGATGCTGTGATCACTGTGAGTGCCACAGTGGTTGATTTTGTATCCTTACCCCCAATTTGTAAAAATACACAAAATTAATTAGAAAAAATTACTTAAGTTATTCCATTTTATTTTGACCTCTCTTTACGTATTAAGTTTCAATAATGTGAGCAAAAAGTGCAAGAAAATAAGAAAGTCAGCATCCTTTACGGTACGTTCGTGGTGAATGATAGCTTTTTCCCATTTAAAATTCTGAATTGGAAACATACGTTGTTTCTGATACCCTCAGAAATGTTGTATACAACGGATAGGTCTTTTTTTAGGTTTTATTCGTTATGATAGAGTACCACAGTTACTCCCAACCTGATTTTATGATGCTGTGATGCATTTAGGGGCCACAGTGGCTGAATCTAATGCCCATTTTACCTGTACACAAAGGAAGAAAAAATGATCATAACAATTGCTCCTCTGTTTAAATATTTTTGTTGCCAGTTTTCTTAACAAAATATGCATATTGAGCTTAAACATTTGTGACCATTTTCATTAATTTCAGTGTGGCCCATCAATTTAATTGTAATTCTTTGTATTTAAGGCATGCTTAACAGGGGCTGCCGCTGAAGCTTCTACCGTCTGCACATTCAGCAGTCTTGTCAAACTCGGAGAAGGTGTACCTCAGGGAGATGTTGTGTCTGACGCTGTTTTTGGTCTACATTAATGACATCAGTACAACAGTACCAAGGTTCGTCTCGAACATCCTCCATGCGGATGACTTTGCAGTGTGAAGCGCAGCAGAACATAAAGAAATAGCATCCTCCAGAAAACAAAGAAATAGCATCCTCCAGAATCCAGGATGCTGCCAATAGAGTCATCAGCTGGACTGAAAGAGGCCACTCAAACTGAGCTGGACCATCTCTTTCAATCAGACGGAAGAGGTCACCTAAAAACTGGAGACCTTCCAGTACCAAAGACAGACAGGCCAACTTTACTGGCAACAAATAAATTACTGGATTCACATGGAAGCCTCACATAGAAGCCATGGAAGCTAGAGCTGCAAAAAAAAAAAGTCTCTGATGAAGAAACTGGTAGGGACCACATTCGCGCAAATTACAGCATCCTGGCACAAGCAAACACCTGCTCGGTCAGACTGCGGTACCAAGATACATTGACAACATGAAACACTGCATGCAAAACCCAAAAAGCCAGGCTTGACAAGATGCAAAACATGGGTCATTCTCACGATGCAGTGACATTCTTAAAGCCATCTGGAGCACCCCAATTTAGGAAATGGAGGACATTAGAGCCACTGGAATGCAGAACAGCACACACGATGAAGAGACTTACTAAACACCGACAGCATGGTAGACTACAGGAGCAGACCAAGAACCGTCAGAAACGCCCACGTCTGAACCGCCAACTGAAGGTCCTGCAAAGGACTAAAACTGACGTCCTGGAACCAAGCCCAAAAATGTGTGAACAGCTCCCTGGACATCTCGAAAGAGCCTTCAAGACAACATAAACAATGTTCCAGGACTCTTTGCCAAAGGTCGAGGCACTGCACAAAGCCATCTTGCTGGAGGTTATGCACAAGCGCTACCCTCACAGCAGCTGCGATACCGCACATGATGCCGTGCGGAATGAAGGAAGTGGCATGTACATCTGTTGTGCAGACCGCACTACTACCTCCCACACCTTACCAGCTGGCGGCAGCAGCTCCAACTATCGTACAAATTTGCAGGTGCTCAACACAGCAGCAGAGCACTAGCTAGGGAAAGGCAGCAGCTTGATCAACTGATCTCACCAGGAAGCTTCAAGATAGACTGGATGCCCTGTCCAAAAAATAGTGCTGTAGTGGATTCCAGTGCATTCTGGACTAGCTGGGAATGGATAGGCTGACAGCCTGGCCAAAGCAGGCACCAGACTATCTCAAGATCACAACCTCTTGTAAAGAAACCAAGGCACTACAACAACAAAGTGATTGGCAACAGCAGAATGGTGGCTGCAGCCCGTGGGCAGATGACATCAACAGGCCGAACAGGGAGAGCCAGGCCACCATCTTTCATCTACGCACTGATTACTCTGTACTGGGTCCATACAGAAAAGCAGGAACGAAGTTCACAAACTTTTCATAAACGTTTCACAGACCCAAACTGAAGCCTGAAGGTTACACACTTTAATTAAATCACTCTGTATCAGCAATTATTTTAAGCTTCCATGCCAAATGCATCAAGAGCTACCAAAATAAAAGAACGCTTAGCGAATGGCGTAGCTCGGTAGAAGCGTAAACAACCAATCAGAATGTTCGGCAGAAAGGCTATGCAGTCACTTTATGATCAGAGCTAAATATAGATCACTTGCAACAAGCGTCAACATGATCGTTCACAATGGAATAGTGACAAATTGGGGGAGAGAAAAAAAAAAAAAGAAGTAGACAAAAGTTTGCCAGCACGTTGTCATTTTTTACAAACTTTCACAGACTTTAAGGAAAAGGACTGAAATTGACAGACTTTCCAGGGCCCTGATAAAGCCTTGTCATTTTACGTAAGGACCCTGCTGGACTCACCTCTTGAGACTGGGTCATGCGGAAACAGCCCTATGCGAATTTGGCGTAGAAAATCAGTCTCCTTAGCACATTCTCCAAACATGTCCATACAGAGAAGCGGTCTGCTGGCAGTTCTGACCAGAAGACACGCCCCTGTACACCAAACTCTGAAAACATGCTCTTGACAGCTCACTTACTGGAAGACAGAACAATATAAGATTTAAAGACGGTCATCCAAAAATTGAACGTTGCAGAAGGTGGAAGTGGAGATCTCGTGGTGGACATGTGGAAACTAAGTATTTTGATAACATTGTTTGGGCTATTAGGAACCATGAAACTTTATTACGCATATTCATATTTACACATTTCTAGACAAAAAATAAATGAAAGGAAAAGGGGAGACCTTACTAAACCCGCCTTATGCTAGGTAAAATATCACCTAAAAGACCAGCCAGTTAAAAACAGTTACAATTAAATTGATGGGTCACATTGAAATTAATGAAATGATCACAACTTTTTATGCTCAATATGCATACTTAAAAAACAAACCAAAAAAAATGGCAACAAAAAATATTTAAACAGAGGAGTATGACATAAGCAATTTTTATGATTCAGCCACTGTGGCCCCTAAATGCATCACAGCATCACAAAATCAGGTTGGGAGTAACTGTGTTACTCTATCCTAACCAATAAAACCTAACAAAGACCTATCAGTTGTATACAAAATTTCTGAGGGCACCGGAAACAACATACGTTTCCCTATTCAGCAATTTTAAATGGGAAAAAGCTATCATTCACCACGAATGTACCATAAAGGATGCCGACTTTCTTTATTTTCTTGCACTTTATGCTCACATTATTGAAACTCAATAGATAAAGAGAGGTCAAAATGAAATAGAGTAACTTTAGTAATTTTTTTCTAATTAATTTTGTGTATTTTTACAACTTGGGGGTAGGGATACAAAATAAACCCCTGTGGCACTCACAGTGATCACAGCATCACCTAGTCAAGTTTATAATAATTGTGACATCCTGTTGTAATGATGTAAGCCTGAAAATGGACTGCCAGCGCAATAGAAAATGTCTGAAGGCATCTGACACATTATTTTTGTATTTTTTTGCTATTTCGCGGAAATGGCCGTTTGCTGGGTGCACAAATACCTTCTCACTGTGAGCCAGAGATTCAATATTTTTTTCATTCTGTTTGTTTCAGAGGCTGCAGAACGTGTGCCTTAACATAATATTGCCTGATTTGGGCTTCTGGAATGAATTCTGATTTATTTAGAGGAAAATGTTTCTCAACCTCATTTTAGCACTTGCAAAGAGCGTGAACGGCGATACCCTTGCGCCATCGGCTATATCTCTGGTGTGTTCCTAAAGATTTTCGGGGAACATGGCTTAAGCATCTCAAGACATACTAAGGAACACTTTGAAACCCATCTTATTGAGTACTGGAGGAAAGGGGGGGGGGGGGGGGGGGGTGCACGGTAGACTTTGCTAGCTTATGGACTAATGGCATTAGCACAGCATTCTCAGAATTTAATGAAAAATTACGTCCTTTGGAGCTAATCTGATTGAGTGCATTTTTTTGGCTTTGGGCGACGCCTTTGTTAAAAGTAATATATATATATATATATATATATATATATATATATATATATATATATATATATAATATATATATATATATATATATATATATATATATATATATATATATATATATATATATATATATATTCTTTACTTATATATATATATTCTTTACTTATAACATAGTAAAAATAATTCTGTCATTCTTTTTCTCCCACTACCTTTTCTTCTAGATCTCGTGAGCGATGCTGTCATAAAAATGGCAGCTGATGTCCTGATGACACAATGCAAGCTTACCAGCCTGGAATTCCATGGCGTTAGCACAGCAAGAGCATTCTCAGAATTTATTGAAAAATTACGTCCCTTGGAGCTATTCTGATTGAGTGCATTTTTTGGCTTTGGGTGACGCCTTTGTTATAAGTAAAGAATAATTGCACCACAAAATTGCCTAGGTTTTGCCTTTTCAAAATTAGTCTGTCTTCTTCCACTGCAACACCTCATAAATCTTTAGAGATGTTATCCGCACTGTGCTAGTGGTGCTACCAGTAAAGTCTGGGGGCGGCTTCTAGTACATGCATTGTGATTGCAATTTCAGGTTACGCTAGTCCCCGATCACTGTATAGTGCCAGTGGGACGTTAAATTGGAGATAATGAATTCAAAAACCGGGTCGTAGGCCAAAAACAAAAATCTATCCAGCATGTCCAAGATCTGTTTGGGAATTTTCATGCACTAGCCTGCCCTCTCGGGGGGAGGACTGGAGCGGATTGCGGGGCGCCTGTGGGTAGTCCCTATTTCTATATGCAGTAGGTGTTCAGTGGAAGGCTAAAGAAAATAAGTCTGTCATTCCTCTTCTCCTATTACCCCTCTTTCTAGATCTCGTGAGCGATGCAGTCATAAAAAGGACAGCTGATGACACAATGCAAGTTTACCAGCCTGGAATTCCATGGCGTTAGCACAGCAAGAGCATTCTCAGAATTTATTGAAAAATTTTATATATATATATATATATATATATATATATATATATATATATATATATATATATATATATATATATATATATATATATATAATACACACACACACACACACACACTATGCATCAAAAAGAAATTAACCAAGTTTTGGAGACGATGTTTCTAATGCCTGCAGATTAAAAAAATTATGTCTGTCTGCAACACGAACAAGCTTACACACTTTCGGATACAGCGCAACAAACAGCATCTTTTTCCGTTGTGTTACTTTTAATTTACAACCCTTTGAACACGACACCCACAAAATCGAAAGTTGCAAGGTAACATTTCTATGTGAGACGCGTTGTTTATCAAGCACTGCTCACGTTTCATCAGGAGCTTTGTAAATCTGATTGCACTATTTAAAAGGGCATTTATTTATCTCATAATGCTGCAAATGAATTTTATTTTGAAAGAAAACTGTTGCTGTTGTGGTCTGAATAAGACATGCATCCCACAAAATAATCACTTGTACTGGTTTCAGACGCATATCTCCCATTTGCCGGCTAGTGATTAAATTCCGGGTAATATCGTGAGAAGGAGGATTATTTCTCTTTCAAATGCCCATTTTAAGCGAGAATTATGGATTTTATCGCAACAAAAGTCCACCTACCTCCCGAATCAAAACATTTCGTTGGTCTCTTCTAATAGGCGAATGCAAACATTTTGTTTCCGAGGAATTCAAATCATCAGATGACTTAGAGCGTTTTATGAGGCGTTTTCACTCCGTTAATGCTCATGACACAGCATAATAAGTAGTACCACAGCCGGGGAGGAGAAGGGGGCGGGGGGAGGCGAGGGGGGAGGGAGGCGGGGGAGGGGAAGGGGGCCGGGGGTGTCGAGGTTGAGGGTGTATGACCTCGAAACATTTACTTTTCTCATCAATAACATACATTTTAACCGACTCCTTGAGTCTGTGTGTGTGTGTGTGTGTGTGTGTGTGTGTGTGTGTGTGTGTGTGTGTGTGTGTGTGTGCGTGCGTGCGTGCGTGCGTGCGCGCGCGCGCGTACGTACGTGCGTGCGTTCGTGCGTGTTTATGTGTGTGTAACTGCTTCATGTTCGTGTGAGTAGTCGACTGGCTACTTGTTTATTGTACAAACACCATTACAATTATCAACATCACCACCATCATAACAGCAGGAGAAAAGACAAAGAAATAACAGAAAATAAGAGTAGCAATAACTGTTACGAAGCCACACATTCTGTAAAACAGTGCATCGACCGATGCAGAAAATGACATTCAGTTCAACTGCAGGGGGAAATGGGGTGGGAAGGGAGGATGCGGTGGGAGTTCGGGGAAGGAGGGTGTCAAAGATGAGATGTAGTGCATCGCTTATGATCTCAGAACGTTTACTTCCCTGTGTGCGTAACTTGAAATAACACTTTTTTTTACCGTCTCCTTGAGTTCGTGTGCGTGTGTGTGTGTGTGTGTGCGTGCGTGCGTGCGTGTGTGTGTGTGTGTGTTGCTTTACTGGTTTTGTTTTAATTGTTAGTGTGAGTCGAATACATAAACATGAAGCAATAACATAGTAACACACGCGTTAGTGCACGCACACACTAGCACACACACAGACGCACACAAACAAACACGCGCACAAACACAAACACACGCATGCGCGCGCACATACACACACATACACACACACGCACGCTCGCACACACACACACACACACACACACACACAAACAAACAAACAAACAAACAAACACACACACGCACAGACACACGCACTCAAGGTACAAAATGTGTGTTATTTCAAGTTACTTATTGAAAAGTAAATGTTTTGATATCAGAAGCGATGCACCACATCTCACCCTCGACACCTCCCCCCTCTCCCTCCCCTCCCCATTCTCCCTAGCGGTACTACGTATGTTGTGTAAAGCACATTACTGGAGCTATAACGCCTGATGGAACGCTCCCCAAACCATCTGGTGATTTGAATTTCACAAAAATCGTTTGCATTCTCCTCGTAGTAGAAGAGACATACAAACGAATATTTCTCCATCAGTTGAAATGTTTGGAATCGGGGGTAAGTTAGCTTTTCTTGCAATAAATCCACAAGTCTCGTTCAAAGTGAACGTTTTTGGTTGCATTTGAAATAAAAATGATCCTCCTTTTCACGATATTACTCTGAATTTAAATCACTGGCTGGCGAATGGACGACATGCGTCTGAAACTGGTACAAGTAATTTTCTTTAGGGAGTGCCTGTCTTAGACCACAACAGCAACAATTTTCTTGCAAAATGAAAATCATTTGCAGCATTTCGAGATAAATGAATGCCCTCTTAAATGGTGAAATCAGATTTACGAAGCTCCCAATGAAACTCGAGCAGTGCGTGATAAACAACGCGACTCACATGAAAATGTTACCGTGCAACTTTTGATTTTTGGGGTGTCGCGTTCAAAGGGTTGTAATTTAAAGGTGACAGGACGGAAAAGTTGCAGTTTATTGCGTTGTATTCACAAGTGCGTAAGTTGTTTCATGATGCAGTCAAAATTGTAAAATCTTCAGGCATAAGAAAAATACCGTCTTCAAAACTGAATTTTTTTTTAATGCGTAGTGTATATATATATATATATATATATATATATATATATATATATATATATATAATATATATATATATATATATATATATATATATATATATATATATATATATATATATATATATATATATATATATATATACACTACGCATAAAATATATATATATATATAGGGAATGTTTGCGTACGCCTACTCTTGCTACGTGGTGCTGGATGAGAGCGTGACGCGCCAAGAGGCGGCCGAAAGGTGTCAGGCGTTCGATGGCCACCTCGTTACAGTTGATAACAGGTGAGTTTGTACTTCATGTCTTTCACGTACTTAACCCTTCTGTGCATGCAGCCTACGCATTGACGGTTAAAATACCATTACGCATAAATCTGAACACACATTTCAGTACCATTATTTTGTGCTTGTTATGACTTGTCGACACACCTAATGAACTTTAACAGCAGTTTGGACACGCAGCACAAGCACACGCGTAATCGCACTTATTTTTCAGCGCTGCCGTTAGCGTGTCAATCTATTTTTAGCTGTTTCTCGTACTGATAGCGTTGTATTTCTAGAACGGAGTGGAGTCATTGTAAGGTTTCTTGATATAACGATGACGTGTGCTGAACTGGACTGCCCTGTGTCTAAATGAACCATAACTAGAAATTTTTTAATGTGTGTAGCGTTCGTTACAGAAGTGTCTTTGAACACTTACGACGGTAGTGTGCGTTTAACAGTGCATGCATGAATGGGTAAGGTAATGCGTCACTGCACATGGCACCATCCGAAACAATAAATTAGAACGGATGCGTATCAATAGTCCTACGTATCAGTAGTCCTACGTGTCAATAGTCCTACGTATCAATAATCCTATGCATCGATAGCGCTATGATCGATAGTCCTATGTATCGAAAGTCCAACATTTTCCATCAGTCTTACATATCAATAGTCTACGCAATCAGAATTTGACAACGTTGAGAATGTTGGTCGAATTTTGGAGAAACAGAGAGCTGGCCTGTGCTGGTACTCAAGATCTCACTGTTTTACCGCCCGACAAAACGCGACCCAGCCGTTGGCTAACGTGCCTGTGAACACTTTGGTTGGTTAATTCGGGGTTTAACGTCCACGGCACCGAAGTTATAATGGACGGCCCTGATGGGCGGGTTATGGGGGACAGGGAAATCTATTGCCTATGGAGTACGACCTGAACACTGATCAATTCAGGCGCACTGCAACTGTGTTACTTTGATTTACCAGGACCTTTCAACGGACATGCTATTGAACAAGCCCGTCCTTTTTACCTGGATGTAAACATTTAGTTTATATTCCGTCTATATGCGAACGGATAGAGAGGGAAAGGGCCCAGACTGATTCCGACGAGTTAGTTATCGTCAAGCTGTTGTGAGGCACATCAAACCCGGCGCGACCGTATTTCCTCCCCTCCTTTTTGCTCCTGCTGCTCCATGGCTGACCAAAGTCTTTTCGTATTTTTAGCTCACGAATAGTACAGGCTGACTGAAACTCATATCTCCACTTGTAAACCATGAGGCAATAAAAACGCGAATTTTACACTGTAGCGTTTTTCTTCGTAAATATGCTTTGTTCCGTTTTATTTTGACACAGTTTGTTAGAGAATGTTTTAAAAGGAATGTCATGTGGACAAAACGGTCGATAATAATTATGATGTTTAGTACAAAAGGCGTACGTGAACTTCTCACGGTAAGTTTTATTTTGCGCACGTAGTCAAGGAAAGGGGGACTAACGGGGCGGCTGGGGTCTGCCGTCCGCTGTAATGTAAACAATTCCGGCGTTACCGCGGGCGCTACTGGGTTCCTGGGGCAATGTGTCTTCGAGAGGGTTTCCTCTGCGCAGCGCAAGCGGCTCCGAGCGGTTCGAGAGAGAACTCTATTTAACAATCGGCTATTTCCGCATGCCTGCCAACGAATACACAGGCCTCTTTAGCCTTAGAGCAGCCCGTTTTGTGAAACTTCTTATTAGAAAAGTGAGCATCACCGTACCATACAAAGAGCAAATACATATGTATAATTTAGTGTCACTTTTGAGTGATGGCTTTACATTGAATTTATAAACGCGACCAACCAGATGATGTCGCCTAAAAACACCGGCTGCATCCCTTTGATATAAGAAATTAAACAGCTGAAATAGTACCATATCTAATCCTCTGTAACTGCATTAGTGTAATAAATGCCATCGCTTAGTGTGAACATGTGCTCGATTAAAGGGGGACAATTTTGGTGTTCGTTCGACACACTTGATAATAGGAACAAAACTGCAAATCTGGGCGTGTCAAAATTAACGCCGGTATAAACCATGAAAATTTACTCCCCTTACATACAATGTTGATAAGGCATAACGCAAATTACTATGCATTTATACATTTGTGTGTGCGTGTGTGTGCCGGTGAGAGAGATATATTTATATAAGAAAGTGAGTGAGTGAGAGAGAGAGAGAGAGAGAGAGAGAGAGAGAGAGAGAGAGAGAGAGAGAGAGAGAGAGAGAGAGAGAGAGAGAGAGATGATGATGATGAATCTTTATTTATTCAGGATAAAGCTATTAGGCAACTCAATGCCTGTCTTACAAGCTGTCCTGTAAACAAACAACATAACAGGAAAATAAACAGAGCATGCAAATACTAACAATAATAAGAAGAAGAAGAAGAAGAAGAGGAAGAAAAACTACGGGAAAAAAACACAATGGAGAATTTGTAACTTGAATTATGTAATTAGGCGATTATTATTAGTATGGACAAACCATATGGCAGCATGCACTGATTATACGATAAGCACATGTTCGATACGGATACTTGTGGCAGATTATGTATCAGCAGACAAGTTACTTGAGGAGGCATTCCTTGAAAGAGGAGAGGGAGCTAGCGTGTGTCATACATGTAGGCAGTGTGTTCCAGAAAGATGCGCTTGAGAAAGATACACTGGTTTTAAATAGATCTATCCTGGGGCGAGGTGTAATAAAGTTTCGCCTTGAAGTAGAATAACCTGAACTTGCCTTGGTAAAGAGCTTACAAAGATATTCTGGGTGAATCTCATTCCAGATTTTATACATAACCACACCCTTGTTTAAGAGGTGATGCTTGCTAAGAGGTAGCATTTTCAGTTTTTCAAGTCTTTCGTCAGTTGTTAGGGCTGAATCAGGCAGGATATGTTTCGCTGCTCTCCGATGCAGGGAGTTAAACCTCTTCAAGTGTATGTCACTGCTGCCATCCCATATCGTGGACGCATAATCGATGTGGGATTTGACATGTGCATTGTAAAATAACTTGCGGCCATTAACATCGATAAAGTACTTCAACTTTGAAAGCATAAAAACATTTCTAGCAACAGTTTTACATACAGCATTTATGTGCGATTGCCACTTCATCTGGTCATCAACAATTACACCAAGTAATCGGTGTTCCGTGACCTGATTAACGATGTCATTATGGATAGTCAGGCTGGTGCTTTTGACGGGTTGCTATCGTCATGCATTCCGTTTTGGAAGGATTTAAAATTATTTCATTGTTTGCGCTCCAAGTGGAAATTTCGCTGAAACGCTCCTGCAAACGGCCATTTAAAGAATCAATACTCTTGTCTGGGGTGTGAATTGTGGCGTCATCAGCGAATAAATCACATGAAATTTTATCGCTAGTCAAATGTAGCGGCAGATCATTTATAAAGAGGCAAAACAGAAGAGGCCCTAGGACTGAACCCTGGGGAACTCCCCGTGTTACTAATCCGCTTGAGGAGTATGATCCATTGACCATGACGCGCTGCTGTCTGTCGCTAAGATATGAGGCGAAAAGTGGAGTTGTGCCATGGTGATAAAGAGGTTTCTGGCTGTAGTTATTTGAGGAAGAAATGCATTTATTGCCAAACAAACTACCGAAGTACACATTTAGCTTGGAAAGTAGAAGTTTATGGTCCACAAGATCAAAGGCTTTTCGTAAGTCAATAAATACAGCGCCGGTAAATTCGCCCTGATTTATTGAACGTAGCCACACATCAGTTAGACGTGCTAGGGCCGTGTGACAGCTGTGCTTTGGTCTGAATACTGACTGAAGGGGGTGGATTAATGTATGATTTTCTAAATATTCCAAGAGATGTTTATGGATATGCCGTTCAAGTGGTTTACTAAGGATGGACAATAGTGAGATGGGGCGATAGTTATTAACATCAGTCATATCTCTTGTTTTCGGGAGGGGTATAACCTTGGCTTTTTAAAGTTCCTTTGGGAAAATGTTCGTTTGAATGCACAAGTTATAAATAAAGGTTATTGTTTCAATAACATAAGGAAAAGCTAATTTAAGTATTTTGGGGCTGATTTCGTCTGGCCCGGACGATTTCTTAGTCTTCATTGAACTAATTGTCCTACCGACTTCGTGCACTGCCAGTGGTGGAATCACGAAAGGATCAGCGGATCCTGCAGTTCGCGTTCTACAAAAGTCAACTAGTCTGTCTGAGCAAGAGTAGGGCTGAGAACTTGCTTCTGAAGGGAGAGAGTGAGAGAGAGAGAGAGAGAGAGAGAGAGAGAGAGAGAGAGAGAGAGAGAGAGAGAGAGAGAGAGAGAGAGAGAGAGTGTGTGTGTGCGTCTTTAGTCCTCGGACAGTCAAACCAGTTTGGTGGGCTGTGACTGAGCGCTAAATGGAAATATATATATATGTGTGTGTGTGTGTGTGTGTGTGTGTGTGTGTGTGTGTGTGTGTGTGTGTGTGTGTGTGTGCACAGATTCGAGCAGGCCTTTCTGTCGTCAGTGCTGTCTTGGCGGGCGGGATTCTACTGGACAGACGCCAGTGACAGTCAGAACCCGGGGCGCTTCACATACAACAGTGGCAAGCAATCTGTCACTTTCACCAACTGGGCGCCCAACATGCCAGGTGTGTCACCACATTCGTGTAAGGGTACGCTGTTTGATTCACATAAACTCCCTGATCGGACACCAGAGCTGCCAAGAACCACTGGCAAAGCCTAACTCGTAATACGATTTTGTTTTCAACTGTAAAATTAAACATGCGCAAAGGGTCGCCCTCAAAGAACCCTGCTAAGTACGTTTGGTACTCAGGTTACGCAAATCTCACTGTCAGTGAAATACCGGCAGAACGTGGTTTTTGCTTCGATTCGGCATTTAGTCGAAGGTATTGTCTAACTTTTCCTATTTAGATTTTTTTTAATGAACCCAAAAAAGCGCATAATGCGTGCATATAACTTTTTGTTGCAGCCTCCGTTTTTGTTGCAGCCTCCGTTTTTGTCCACCGTATGTTTTTGTCCACCGTATTGAAAATATGGTAGACTTTGCGGAGATTGGGCTGGTCGGATCATGTTCCATAGCATGAAATGACGAAAATAGGCGGGCAGACATGAGACTCTGACAGTCAAGTAACACGATAAATTTTACGTCATGCCTAGCGAACCGCGCTGTTGATTGAACGTACATTTGGCGGGAAACGCCGTGTGTGTGTGTGTGTGTGTGTGTGTGTGTGTGTGTGTGTGTGTGTGTGTGTGTGTGTGTGTGTGTGTGTGTGTGTGTGTGTGTGTGTGTGTGTGTAGACACGAGTTTCTCCTGTGTCTGTGCACGTACAGGTCTGAAAATTTAGGAAATGCTTCCTTCATAACGTATCTCGGAGTACCTTTAAGCATTTTTAGATTGGATAACTCATTAAAAAGAAAAATTGCCATTTATACAAAGTCGGTTGACCCGCATTTAATATTTTGAGTTTGTAATTTGTGTTATATTCATTTGAAATTTTGAATCTAGCTAGCTTCGAGAAAAATATTGGATGAGTTTGTTAACCAGCTTTGTATCTATTCAATGTTTTGTAAAATATAATTCATCACAGAACAAAATGTCGACACAAGAATTCTGGACTTCATACGGTGACGGTGACGTAAAGCACATTATACATTGTTGCTGTTGTCATACATAGTTGCTGAACTGACGCAAAGCACCAGACACGTCATTGTTATACATGAAATGACACAAAGAAAAGCTCTTTCTCTCCCTCTCCCCCCCCCCCTCTCTCCCTCTCTCCCTCCCTCTCTTCCTCCCTCTCTCCCTCCCTCTCTCCCTCTCCCTCCCTCTCCCCCCCTCTCTCTCTCTCTCCTCTCTCTCTCTCTCTCTCTCTCTCTCTCTCTCTCTCTCTCTCTCTCTCTCACCTATTCTTTTATCCTTGGAAAATAAAGTTTCATTCATTCATTCATTCATTCATTCATTCATTCATTCATTCTCTCTCTCTCTCTCTCTCTCCAGCAAAGTCTTGATGAGGTTTCAAGCTGGTGCCAACATAATCATATGATAATTAGTGTCCAAAAGACAAAGAGTATGTTGATTACTTCACGCCAAAAATATCAACGTGGTCTCCTGCCCTTAACATTATACTTGAACTCTGAGCCCCTTGATCAAGTTGTTTCGTTTGCTTGGAGTCACAGTAGATAACCAGCTCAGCTAGGAATCACATATCGAAAACACATGCAAAACAATATATAAAAATATGTTCCTGCTATCAAACCTAAGTCAAATAGTTAACACTGACACTAGAAGACTCTTTCTCCATGCTCACATTAAGACACACTGTGATTACTGCTCTACTATCTGGGATGGATGCAGTGAGGTACGTTTAAAAAAACTTAACTCATTGTATCGTCGAGGGGTAAAGTTAACTGTGCCTGGTCCCTCTCCCACCGACGAAAAGTTTAGAACTATCCGACTGCTAAACCTAAACAAACAGTTCACATTTAATCGATGCATACTTATGCATAAAATTCTTCACCATAAAACCCCATCTTACCTTCGTATGTTATTTTTGGAGAGTCAAAGACAAAACATGAGGAACAGTTTGTTACAGCTACCATGGGCCAGGCTCGATATATATAAAACCACTACCAGCCTTTCGTTCTCAGGTGCCAAAGCCTGTAACGAACTACCACCCCAAATTAAATCCATTTCTAACTCTAGAACCTTCAAAACTCGTTTATATAACATCTTGTTACAGTAACTTAATACCTGAACGGACTACTACTATATATATATATATATATATATATATATATATATATATATATATATATATATATAATATATATATATATATATATATATATATATATATATATATATATATATATATATATATATATATAATTTTTCAATAAATTCTGAGAATGCTGTGCTAATGCCATGGAATTCCAGGCTGGTAAGCTTGCATTGTGTCATCAGCTGTCCTTTTGTGACTGCATCGCTTATTAGATCTTTTGAGCCTTCCACTGAACACCTTATCACATAAAGCAATAGGGACTACCCCCAGGCGCCCCGCCACCCGCTGGAGAATATCCAGTGTTCCCCCCGAGGGGGGATGCTAGAAAATATTCCCAAACAGATATTGGACCTGCTGAGTAGATTTAAAGTTTTTGCCGCCTACGACCGGTTTCGCTCCAAGAGGAAGCTCTTCAGGTAGGCATACGGCGTAACCTGAAATTGCAAACACAACGCATGTACCAGATGCCGCCTCCAGAATTTGACTGGTAGCAACCACTAGTCCAGCGTGGATTGCATCCCTAAAGCTTTATGGGGTGTTGCAGTGGAAGAAGACAGACTAATTTTGAAAAGGCAACACCTAGGCAATTTTGTGGACAATTATTCTTTACTTTTAACAAAGGCATCGCCCAAAGCCAAAACATGCACTCAATCAGAGTAGCTCCAAGGGACGTAATTTTTCAATAAATTCTGAGAATGCTGTGCTAATGCCATGGAATTCCAGGCTGGTAAGCTTGCATTGTGTCATCAGGACATCAGCTTCATTTTGTGACTGCATCGCTTATTAGATCTTTTGAGCCTTCCACTGAACACCTTATCACATAAAGCAATAGGGACTACCCCCAGGCGCCCCGCCACCCGCTGGAGAATATCCAGTGTTCCCCCCGAGGGGGGATGCTAGAAAATATTCCCAAACAGATATTGGACCTGCTGAGTAGATTTAAAGTTTTTGCCGCCTACGACCGGTTTCGCTCGTAATATATATTATTCACTGTTATTAATATGTGTGCGCATTTTTTTGCATTACTTTTTTTCATTTATTTCTTCATGTTTCGATTTATTGTGTTTCTCTTACTCTTTGCTATTAATGTTTCTTTTCTAACAGGACAGTTTGTAAGAGAGGCGTTTCGCCTAAAACTTTATCCTGTCAATAAAACGTTTCATCATCATCATCATCTCTCTCTCTCTCTCTCTCTCTCTCTCTCTCTCTCTCTCTCTCTCTCTCTCTCTCTCTCTCTCTCTCTCTCTCTCTCTCTCAATCGTTTGATCTAAAGGTGACATTTCTGTGCGTAACGGTTTACTATGCTGTTGTTTTAGTTTTACCTCATAGATTTGACATTAACATTTGCGATGCTTTTGGTTTATATGCGATGGGGCCATATCACAGTAACATGTGGTGCAGTCTGACAGTTTAGGGAAATTGTTGGACTATTTGTACTGTGGTTGACCTGCACAGTACAGTTGCGCGTCTGACTTGTGACTGACCGGCATACACACCATTTTTGTAACCCGGAGTAAATGTAAAGATTAGTGATTATAGTGCATAGCCAAACGTGTTGTGCAGAATGCGAGTAGACAGTTCTAAAAAACTATCATTCAAGTTATTTTTGACAGTTGTGGTGATTAAAACTGGATTTGGTTTATTCCATATTTTCGCACATGATCACTCCTTTCAGTGACAGGACTGTTTCACTGAGTTTCTGATATTGAGAACTTTATTGTAACGCACGCAGACTTGCCCACAGTCGCACGTACAGACTCTCACGCAACAGACGCATACACCGCCACTGACTCAGACGGGAGCATTCATGCGGTAAAACGCAACACACGGGCTCCCTTTCTAATGTAACTTTATACAATATAAAAGAAAAGAAACGCTTAAATGATTATCAAACTGTACACACTTCCCCACCACCAGCATCCACATCACATACACATCACACACTATATCCTTGCCAGGCTAGGTATTATTTTCTCACTGTCTCCAACCTGTTTGATGTTATTGCCTAGTTACATTGGTCCTTCTCAAGTCTAGGCGTGCAAGTCCTTCGTTGTACGCTTCTTCGAGTCGTCCTGCCTCTTTATCACGGACGTCCTCGTACTCGTACCGTAGCGCAGTTCTCGCTTTAACTCGGGTATCTCGGTCCCGATCGCTTCACTCCCTGAGTGACGAGCTGGAGAGATGATGACCTCACGTTAGGTCTGGTGACTGACGTCTTGGCGTCCGTCGCTCCCTCTTTAAAGCACTCTAAAGACAACAACAAGGATCCAAACGTAACGCTTGCTAAACACACAACATATTGGATGACATGAGAAACATTACGTACCTGGCCGATACAAACAACTCACACGTTCATTCACACACACACGTGCTTCAAAACCCGAACTACTTCCGTAACCCCCCATAACTCAGTCACTATCTTGAAACAGACTATACATTATTCTATACACTGGAAAAGACTATGCTTAACCAACCAAGTACTACCTTCCTAGCGACTTAGGCATACACACCTTACATTCCTTTAATTATCCATCTCGGTACATGAACTAACTCCCATTCCTTTAGTTATCTATCTCGATATATAACTGTAAACCAAAACACCGGTTACTTCACTGAATTCTAAACCAACATAACTGAACCAAACCGGTCAACACTATACAAGCAAATTACTCTTAGCAACGCATACTGTCTTTAACTAAGCAACTATCAATACTACATATAGAAACATACCTGAATTCTAGGTTTCAGAGTCTTGGAATACGGGCTAGGTATCTCAAACACATCTGTTTCCTCCAACAAGAAAGCCCGTACTAACGTGTTCACTGCTCTGCCAGACAACTTCCGCCTAGAACTCACTAAAACTCCCGTGTTAACCATGTCGTAAAGATTTCACGTGGTACCACGGGCCACACGGACTATCGGCACCAAACAAACCCTTAACAAAAACCGTACCGTATTTAACCTAATGTGTGAGCACTATGCACGAGCATAGAGCTTCATCACATTTATATTTACATTTTCGTCATCAAAATGTGTACACCATCAAACGATTACATGCAAGCCCACGGGCTGAAGGTCGGGCACCTTAATGTATTTCACCTTTACAATAGGGTTCCCGACATTTCATTATTTTTAAACCAGCCTTCACACTTCCATCTCTTTGAGCTAATGGATTCACGTTTGGACGCAAGAATTAGCGACGAAAATCGGTGAATTCCAAACTGTTCGTTAATTCGTCCTGACCCAAACACCCTCAAACACACAGGAATCGCTGTTTATGTCCATAGCTCGATTGCACATATGGTACGCAGACGTGATGATCTGGAGTCAACTGAGATCGAGTGTGTAGGGCTAGAAGTGAAAATTAATAACTCATCGCCAATTATAATGGGTTATGTATATAGAAATTCATCGTCCACTGTCGAGTGGTATGATGACTTTGTGCAGATGATGGATAAAGTGAATGACACTGACAAAGATGTACTGCTGTTAGGTGATTTTAACATTGACTTACTGAAAACAAATTCCTCGTGCCAATCGACAACAACTCTTTTTGAGTTGAAGCAACTTGTCCAAACTCCTACTAGAATAACCCAATCATCCGCTACACTCATTGATCACATCTATACCAACAACTATCAGTACTAGAGACCAGCGTCCCCCCACTAGCTGTAAGTGATCATTTTCCCATCGCCTGTACATGGTCGTGCAGGATGCCCAAACAAAAGAGGGATCAGCATGTGTACATTACCTATAGGTCTTTAGAAAAATTAAACAAAGATGCTTTTCTACACGATCTTAGCCTTACACCTTTCATGATGTGTACAATTGTACTGACCCAGATAAGGCTGTCTCTGTCTTACTTGATCTGTTCCTAGGGGTGCTAAACAAACATGCGCCAGTAAGAAGAAAGTGAGTCCGATACCACCAGCCTCCCACATGGATAACCGACGAAATCAAACAAGCAATGGAGGACAGAAATAACGCTAAGAAAGAAAAGAAAATTCAAGAATTTGAAAGATTGCAAAATAGAGTTAGAGAGGCGCAGAGATCGTTTGTAACCAAAACAGTCGAAGAAGCCAGAAACCCTTCCTCTATCTAGACAGCACTTAATACGCTTACCAACAACAAGCGTAAACAGTGCAATACCATCCCAGAAAACCTGTCCACTGAGGGGTTTAATAACCACTTTCTATCAGCCCCCAAAGACTTAATCAGTTCTCACAATCGAGATCAGTCGATATATTCTACACCAGAAAAGCTAACAAAGTTCTGTAAGCAAAGATTGTCCTCAGATGATATTTTCGTCATCCCTGATATTGCTGTACACGAGGTAGGCAAATACATTTCCACCCTAAAAAAGAAAACGTCTTCAGGCAGTGATGGTATCAATGGATGTATCTTTGACCTGTCGCAACCATACATAGTGGAACCTCTTACATACATTTATAGCCTGTGTATACACAAAATGTCTTCCCTGTAGCTTTCAAAAAAAATCAAAAATAGCGCCTGTTCCTAAAACAAAAGATTCCTCTGAAATTAATAACTTTCGCCCCATTTCCCTTTTATCAGTTATCTCGAAGCCTCTGGAAAAGCATGTTCACAAACATCTTCTGGAATTTCTTGAAGAAAGGTCCTTATTAGGTTTTCGTCCCAAGCATTCATGCCACACTGCACTAGCACGAATTGTAAATTCGTGAGTCAACAGCATAAATGATAATAAAATGGCTGATGCTGTCTTCTTGGATCTAAGGAAAGCGTTCGATCTTATCGATCATACCGTCTTATTGAAAAAGCTTGCATGCCACCTACTTCAACAATAAGAGCCCATCAGCTCTTTCGTTTCTGAACTCCTATCTTACAAAAAGAACACAAACAGTCTATGTCAATGGAAAATGTTCTTCTGAACAATTTGTCGAGTATGGGGTGCCCCAGGGGTCTATTTTAACCCCACTACTGTTCTGTATCTTCATTAACGATCTACCGTTACATGTAAAGTGTACTGAGGCTGAGTGTGACATGTTTGCCGACGACTCAACTTTACATTCCGTTGGTAAAACTGTGCCTAAAATTGCAAATGATCTTCAAGAGAGTCTTCATGAAGTCTCTCGGTGGTGTAATGAAAATCGCATGCTTGTAAATCCCACAAAAACAAATGGCATGCTTATCACAACCCGCAAGAAACATCAGCTCCAACCTCCATCACTCAACCTTTCTTTTGACTCCATCCCAGTTGAGCAGGTCAGTCAACGCCGCCTGCTTGGAGTAATAATAGATGATGATCTAAGCTGGAAAAAAAACACCTATTCTAATGAGAAAAAATTTGTCCAAAAAGTTGTTTCTACTTTCCAAACTTAAAACGATCATTGACCTTAAGACGCGCAAACCATTTTTTAATGCCTACATTAAACCACACATTGATTATGCATCAACAATATGGGATGGTTGCAGTAAAAATCCCTTCAAGAAGACAAACTCACTATACAAGCGCGCTGCTAAGCTTATCCTCCCTGATCCGTCTTTATCCACTGATGCCAAGCTGCAGGCCATCGGACTTCTCCCTCTGGTTAAGCACCTCGCACTAAACAAATGTGTACTGATGCACAAAATTCTTAACGAGAAAGCTCCACCTTACTTATCTAGGCTTTTTTCGCCAACTGAAAAGAAATACAGCACCTCCAGGAACAGTCTCTCTATAGAAGGGCCCCGTATAGACCTGTTCAAATCTAGCCTGTCTTATTCAGGTGCTCTTTTATGGAACTCTCTTCCTCCCACTATTCAGCAAACCACGTCCCTCTCTCTGTTTAAAAGTAGAGTGCATGATTACCTTTCTAAGACGACGAAATGCTGATCCTTTCTTCTTCTTTGTTTCTAGACATGATACGCTTCATGTTCTCACTTTTCACTAGTTTTTTATGCTTCCCATTTAGCTTTCAAATTGTTTTTTTTCTTCTTCTGTTTTCCAACTTGTTTTTGATAGTACACAAAATATCCTACCTAATTAAATGTTAGATATGTGTGCACGTACGTGTGTATGTGTATATACAAAAGTGCGCATGTGCACGAGTACATGTATATGTGTGTGTGTGTGTGTGTGTGTGTGTGTGTGTGTGTGTGTTTGTGTGTGTGTGTGACGTTTATATTTAGTTAGTTTTTGTTGTTTGGTTGATGTTACTTTTATTTTGTAAGTAGCTTAGCAAGGACAGATTGTAAGTAAGGCCTGCGCGCCTAATATCTCAATCCTTGGAAATTCCCCAAGCGGGTCTGACTTGGGTGGGGTTAACTACTTTTTAGTTCCCAGGGTCACCCTGGTCAGCCCCACAGGGTGGGTTTTCCCTTCTATTCTTGGGCATGTGTTTCTGTCTACCCTTGGTCCATTCACCTGTGTTTTCCTTTTTTAAACTCTCCCTACTCTCTGCGCTGCCTGTAGCTCTTGATATTGGATGCGTTGCTAAATGGTCTTAGCTTTATTTAGGCCCGTGTCGTATTTTTATTTAACGTATTCGACCGGCTGGCAACATACATTCAATATTCTGAACGATCCCAGATTGTTTCTGTCGACGGCTGTCGTTCTGAGCCATCACCTCTTCGGTTTGGTGTACCCCAGGGCTCGGTCCTAGGACCTGTATTGTTCTTACTGTATGTTCAGCCCCTGTCCGACCTGATCTGTAGTCGCTCCATTTCCCATCATGCATTTGCAGATGATACGCAGATGTACAAAAGTGATACTGTCGAGCGAGCTGTGAATGCCGTCCAAAGTATAAGCCAGTGCATTGACCATGTCAAATCATGGATGACCACCAACAAACTGATGTTAAATGATGGCAAAACTGAAGCAATGTTGGTAGCTAATCCAAGATTATCTTCGTCCCTGCCTTTACCGTCATCATTGTCTGTGGATGGAACACTCATTGGCTTCTCTGCGAGTGTGAGAAACCTGGGTGTTACACTTGACAGCGAGTTATCTATGTCACAGCATGTCAGTGCAGTGTGTAGATCCGCTTATCTGGAACTTCGTCGTATTAGTTCAGTTCGTCACCTGCTGACCGTGGAAGCCACTAAAACACTAGTTTGTGCATTTGTGCTGTCCAAGCTAGATTATTGTAACTCTTTGCTTTGTGGCTGCCCTCAGTATCTCATTGATCGCCTCCAAAAAATTCAGAACAATGCAGCCCGGCTTGTTGTGAGAGTCCGTAAGACTGAGCATGTCACACCCATCTTGAAGTCCCTTCACTGGCTACCTGTGTCCTCACGTATTCAATATAAAGTTATGTCAATCTGTTTTAACTGCCTTTCAGGCACCAGCCCAGAATACTTGTCCTCTTTGCTGCATGTGTATACACCCTCTCGTGAGCTCCGCTCCTCTTCTGATAAACGGAAGTTGTGTGTACCTTCTGTCCAAACTAAAACATTTGGTCAGCGCACTTTTGTTTATCAAGCCCCAGTGTTATGGAATACACTTCCTCTTGAGGTCAGAAACAGTGAGTCTGTCTCTGACTTCAAGAGGTCGTTGAAAACTCACCTCTTCAAGCTTTACTTTGAATAACTGCCAGTGTTTGATGCCTTAGTTGTAGTTCTGCAATCCTCCTTGTTTATACTGAATGTTAATTAGAATATAAATTATTATGTATGTATTGTTGTTTAGTTTATTGTAAAAGTGGTGTGTTCGGGCATTGTGCTTTGTTTGTTATGTGCATATGTCATTGTATTTTTTATTTTTGTGTACAGATTGTAAAGCGCTTAGAGCTTTTGAGTAAGATTAAGCGCTATATAAATACTCATTATTATTATTATTATTATTATTATTCTATTTATTTATTTATTTATTTATTTATTACGCAAGCAGTGCAGGCACGTCCTGAGGAAGCCTTGTTGCTGTCGGGACGTTAAGCAATGTACAATCAATCAATCCTTAGAAAATGTCGGTCGGTCGGTCGGTCGGTCGTCTCTCTCTCTGTCTGTCTGTCTGTCTGTCTGTCTGTCTGTCTGTCTGTCTGTCTGTCTCTCTCTCTCTCTCTCTCTCTCTCTCTCTCTCTCTCTCTCTCTCTCTCTCTCTCTCTCTCTCTCTCTCTCTCTCACAGCGTATCTGTGTTTGTATTAACTCTTTTGTAACTCATAGTCTGTAGCATTCACACGAAAATTTCTCCTTCAGGTGAGGAATATAAACGTGGCACTGTGGTCTTTCGTGACGATCGGCCACTCGACCAACTGACGTGTGTTTACTAATGAACTGTGGATGACTTTGTAGTGCTTTACACTTGGACGTTGACATAATCCCTAGTGAACTGCTCCGCGTGAGTACTGCTCACACTTCGCGGTGTTTGCGCGCGTATTAATCTCAACCCTACAGTGGAGATGCCAATTAATGCTCGCCCGAGGGACTGTTGTGATTAGATTAATTGTCGATTCTTGCGTCTTGTGTCTATTAGCTTAGCTCGAGCGTGTGTCTCAGTGAGGGATAAGTGCTGTTATCCTATCTACAGGGCGATTTGTCTATATTTGTCTATAGATTTGTCAATATACACAGGCCGCCTCGTAACCCGGACTAGATCAGTGCATCATACACACGAACTATTTCTGCGTACGTGCTCAATCGGCCGTATACTGATAATCTTATCAAAGGACTCTGAGGGACTGTGGTAACCGCGAACCTGTCTATTAATCGAAGCCGATTGACGACTTAACGCTTTGTATTATAAGTCACCTGTGTCTCTTCGTTAAACTTAGCGACACTTTGGCATCATAGCCTAAGAGCGGTGAATCTTTTGAACCGATACAGTACGAGTGTTTTGCTATTGCATGCGTGTGCTTTTTTTAAAATGTTTAAAAATTTATATATATATATATATATATATATATATATATATATATATATATATATATATATATATATATATATATATATATATATATATATATATATATATATATATATATATATATATATATATATATATATATATATATATATATATATATATATATATATATACGCAATGCGTGTGTGCTTTTGTTATACGCCAAGCTTGAAATACACGTTTTCTATTTTGCAAATACGCTTTTATCTTTCTTTTGCCTTTATTCGTTTGTTTTATTTTTGCATACTTTTTATTACATTGTATTATTATTTTGTTGTTTCTCCATTAAAGGCTGTCTTTCACTATGCCAAAAAGTAGCAAAAATATCGATGTATTAAATATAAGCTATCATAATGTATATCACCTTTGTCACAAAATACCAGATATAAATGTTCCCCTAAACCAGACTTCACCATTTCACATGTTTGGATTTACGGAATCTCGCCTAACGGCAAATATTAGTGACCGTGCCATAACAGTACAAAACTATCCATTCTTAGACGAGATGCGTCTGTCCCCGGTCATACTGGTCTAGCAGTGTACATACACAATTCTATCAAAATGTTTGTAACAAAGCGATGTGATTTTGAACTCCCTAACAACAGGTATGTCGGTTGCAAAGGGTTCAGAACAGCGCTGCACGGCTTGTTCTGAAGAAGCGTAAATGCGACCATGTGACACCAATGCTTAAAGAACTCCACTGGCTGCCAGTGAAGTTTCGATGTCAGTACAAGATGGCAGCTCTGGCATACCGTCACTTTGACGGGACTCTCCCGGCTTACCTTTCTGCTTCACTCTGCACATACCAGCCTTCACGTTCTCTGCGGTCCTCCAGTGACAAACTTTTGAAGGCTCCAAAGCGTAACTTGAAAACTGTTGGTGTACGCTCATTCAGCTTCATTGCACCTTCAGTTTGGAACTCGCTGCCTGTCAGTCTGCGAAATCTCCCTACTCTCTCTCAGTTTATGGCTCAGTTGAAAACTCATTTCTTCCAGCTTGCTTTTCCTCAGTCGTAGATCCGTAGTCCTGTTGTATTTATTTGTAATGTTTCATATCGTCTATGTCATGTTAGCGCAATGAGTTTTTGTCACAATTTTTTTTTGCGATATACAAGAACCATTCATTATTTATTTGGTTAGAAATAAAGTCCACCAAATCATCCCCTATTTTGATAGGTTTTGTGTACAGAAACCCAGCTGCCACAGCTTTGTGGATACAGTTTTACGGAGCAAAGCTGATATACATATTTTGGATGACTTTAACCTTGATTTACAAAAGCAAGGCCATTCTTCATGGAGATCCATGTTAAATTTTCTAGGTTTGAAACAGCTTGTCCAGTCACCAACACGAGTGACTTCGTCATCTTCTACACTGATAGACCATATATACACCACAAATGTCAATGTTGTACAAAACGTTCATGTACCTAATATTTCCATTAGTTATCACTTTACATTTTGCTTTTCTTTGCCTGCTCGATTACCTAAACAACCAGCTAAAGGACACACTACTATGATTTATAGATCCTTTAACAAATTCGATCAAGCTGCGTTTTTACATGACCTATCTCAAGTGTCATTCGGTGACGTTTATAATTTCAGTGACCCTAATGAGGCCCTGACCCGCTGGTATGAGCTGTTTCTCGCTGTTCTGGATATATACGCCCCTAAACGTACCAAACGTGTCAAACACCCTATTATGCAAGAATGGCTCTCGGATAAAATTAAACGAGCGATGGCAGTTAGAGACATGTTAAAAAAGCTAAGAAATTTAATGAGTACAAAAAGCAGAGAAACCATGTCAAGTCTTTAGTTCAAAAAGCACAAAGACAAATGCTAAACGTGTCATTGTCGGCGGAAAGGACATCCGCTCAGTCTGGCAAGTGATAAACAATTTCACCAAAGGTCACAGTAAACGGTTGACTAATATTCCACCCGATCTCACTGCGGATGCGTTTAACGCTTATTTCCGAACTGTTGCTAAAACTCAGGCGCAGACCAATACCAATGACCCTGACAACTACACATGCTCGGATCAACTGCGTCACTATAGTTAGCAGAGAGCGGGTCACACATTTTCTGTGCCTCTTATGAGTATTCTGGATGTTGGTAAATCTATTTCTAGTTTAAAAAACAAATCATCTTGCGGTCCAGACGGCATCAGTACTCAGTTTTTAAAATTATCTCTACCATTCATCGTTGAGTCACTGACATTCATCTACAATCTAGCCAAAATACATAATGTATTTCCTAACGAATTAAAATGGCTAAGGTAATTCCTCTTCCCAAAAGCAAAGACTTAATCAATTTAAATGAGTACATACCAATTTTATCATCAATTTTCAAACCACTTGAAAGACATATGCATACTCATCTCCTAAATTTCCTTGAACAAAATCATCTGATTAGTGTTGCACAATCCAGTTTTCGACCTTTACATTACTGCCAGACTACTCTAAATCACATTATTCATAAATGTCTCTCTGCCATTAATGACAATAAAGTATCAGGCGCAATCTTTCTACACCTTAAAAGGGCATTCGACCTTGTCAATAATTCCATCCTCCTGAAAAAAACTATCACTTTATCACATTAACTCGAATACTGTTTCTCTCTTGTCTTCATATCTCAAAAACAGAACACAGAAAGTACTCTTAAATGGCAAAGTTTCATCAGACGGTGTAGTAACTTGTGGTGTTCCACAGGGATTTATTCTAGGGCCTTTATTGTTTCTATTATTTATTGATGATCTGCCGCTGTGCATATCTCACTCAGAGGCTGACTGTGATCTGTTCGCTGACGACACAACCATACATAGCATCTAACAAGGATCCAGCGAACATCAATGAGGTACTCCAGCAGAGCCTGGACGAAGTAGCTGACTGGTGCATTAATAATTACATGATAATTAGCATTCCAAAGACAAAGAGCATGTTTGTTACAACATGCCAGAAACACCAGCACGGCCAACCAACTTTAACACTTACCTTAAATGGCCAACCTATAGAACAAGTAACTAAGCATCGCTTGTGTAACAGTAGACAACCAGTTAAACTGGAAAACTCATGTTGATAACAGAATACGAGAAACAGTTGAGGTCGCTCCATCTACCAAGAACAAGACTAGATATATATAAAACTAGCCTGGGCTTTTCAGGTGCAAAAGCTTGGAGTAATGTACCCCGCATTCTTAAGTCTATTTCTAAATTAGTATTTTTAAGGATCGCCTTTATCGCTTTTTACTTCTAAACTAATACCACGATTTAATTCTTCTCTATTGATGATGCACTCTCAAAGACATGTTCTAATTACAATATAACCTTCAGCTTATGTCGCTGTTATTATGTTTGTTTGTTTGTTGCGCCTTTTATGCTTTTCGTACATTTGAATGTTCTTGGTTTTTTTTTTTTTTAAATATTTTACTGTGTTGCTCGATGTATATTTATGTGTGTAGAGTAGCAGGACAGTTTGTAAGAGAGAGGCATTTGCATGCCTAAAACTTTATCCTGAATAAAAACGTTTCATCATCATCCTCATCCTCATCATCATCCTCATCATCATCCTCATCGTCATCCTCATCATCATCCTCATCATCATCCTCATCATCATCCTCATCCTCATCCTCCTCATCCTCCTCCTCATCATCCTCCTCCTCCTCTTTTCTCTCTCTCTCTCTCTCTCTCTCTCTCTCTCTCTCTCTCTCTCTCTCTCTCTCTCTGTTTGATTTAGGAAAATACCGCTTATAGAAAGTCGGTTGACCCACATCTGAGTCCGTAATTTTCGTTCTATTCACTTTGAATTTTGGATATCTAGCTTTGAAATAGACATTGGATGAGTTCGTAATCCAGCGTTGTCAGTACCTCTTCAATTTTTAAAAAATAATAATGAATTCATTTTTGCAAGATTTGGATCTAGTATATACTCATATCAAACAGTCAGCCCTGGCAGAGGCTGTGTGGAAGAAAACAGTCAGTCCTGGAAGAGGCCTTTCGGATGAGTGAAGTGAAACAGCAAATGTGTTATTGTGTACACAGCGTCGTGAGACCAGCGATGCCATGACGTCAAGCTTATCGTGACGTCATTTTGCTGCTCGTGCTATTATTCTTCAGAATTCCTGTCACTACACGAACCCACAGCGCGTACTAATGGCGGGAAGCGCCGTGTGTCCGTCTTTGTTTGTGTGCGCCGGCATGTGTGTTGATCAGAGATTGGCTTAGAGAGGAGAGAAATGGATCAGAAGGATATGCTTAAAAATATAAACAACTCTGATTGTTTCTTCAAGAAAAAACTCATGTGAGCTCCAAACAATACGGTAGACTTTGGGATAACATCCTCATCTTGTTAATCGAGTCCCTTCTGTCACAACTCTGTTACTATTATAGTAATAGACTTATGCGTCTATTTATAACAGGGACTTTTTAGGATGGGTCGCTGTGGGGCGAATTCAATAGCATGCCCATGTATAGGCGTGCATGTCTCCACCTCTTACAGCTGAAGTAACAAGATAAAAATTACGTCAAGTCTAGTTACGATAACCTCGCTGCAGAACGCACTTTGTGCGTGAAAGGCCGTATGTGTGTGTGTTTGTGCGTGTGTGTATGTGCATATGTATGTAAACACAAAAATCTCCGATGTTTGTGTGCGTACAAGCTTGAAAATTTAGGACATGCTTTACACGCGGAGGGGCTCAACAAAGTTCGGTGACTTAGAGGGCCGTCACACGAGCGATTTTTACTGGGTTAACGGGACTTTATCTCGCTGTAAAGGTCAAGGGGTCGCTGCCTGACTCAAAAGGTAGGGGCCCCAGGGAACGAGTTGCGTTTGTGGTGCGGGTAGTGGGGAACTCTTACAGCGCCTCCCCCGGGATCACCCTAGTCTAGGGCCTCTTGGCCTTCGTGAGGCACCCTCGTGTGTAATCCCCCCGGACTAGCATAGCATCCCTCTATCCCAAGACCGCCCGTGCGTGGTTCCTGGCCACATCCTCTCCGAGGTGACCCCCAAAACTGGGCAGCACGAGCCCCCAGGCTAAACACGGCGGATCTAGAGGAGAGAACCTCGAAAATTAATAAACATTGTCCTGCTGCCTTGCAGGCCTGGCCGCTTGGCTGCGGAAAGGCTAAGGGAAGAAAACCCTGACTTCAAAGCCCCCGTGTCTCCGGGGAAGGTTTTTGAGCCAGAGACTAGGACAAGGACAGTCTGATATAAAACCCACGACCTGAGGACCTCGATGCGATCGTCCCAGCTTGCTAGGCCATGACAGACGAACCAAGGGTTTAAAGGGTGGGGCCAGTACTGCGCACACTGCACTCCACCCAAAAGCTCCCCCGCGCAGGCTTTAGGAAACGTCCTCGGACCATGACACAGACCATTCCAAGTCCTGTAGCAACGGGCGAGGGGCGAAACGGCAGGTGAAAGATGTCACTGGAAGCCGCAGTCTCAAACCTGCATGCAGGCGGTTCAGGATATTGGTCGCCTGATGTTGACCTGGGGATGACAACGTCACTCGGCACACCCTGAACGACCAAGCAGCCTTCTCTAGGGACAGCACTGCTTGCTCCACACGGAGAGGGGCCTAGAAAAGGTGGCCTAACCAAAGCTCGTCCCCTCACAACCCCAGTTGGCTAGCCGCGGTCAACGGGCATCTTCTCCTGCGGTCAGAAAACAAGTAAAAACAACGGATCCATTCTAATGACGACCACGACCGGACTCAACGTAGCTGGAACATCCGAACTATGCTTGACACAGCAGACAGCGGACGCCCTGAACGTCGCTCCGCCTCATTGCCCATGAATTGCGGAGGTTAAACATCGACATCGCTGCGCTCAGCGAAGTACGCCTCCCGGACGAAGTCAGTCTCCAAAAACTTGGCGCTGGCTACACCCTCTACTGGTCAGGCAAGTCTGCATCAGAAAGACGGCTCTCAGGCGTGGGCTTCATGGTCAAGACCTCCATTGCGACTAAGCTGGAAAACCTACCAACCGGTCACTCAGACCGCATTATGTCCATGCGCCTCCCACTGAGACACCAGTAACACGTCACACTTCTCAGTGTGTACTCCTCAACCCTCCTGGCAGAGCCTGCAGAAAAGGACAAGTTCTACACTGACCTGCGCAGCCTCGTACAGAGCACCCCTGCAGACGACAAAGTCATCATCCTTGGCGACTTCAACGCCAGAGTGGGCCAGGACTCTGAAGCCTGGAAAGGAGTCCTCGGCAAGCATGGCGTCGGGAACTGCAATGACAATGGCCGCCTACTGTTGGAGTTCTGTGCACTGGTTAAGGCGCCTGCCACCAATGCTAAAGGTGCGAGGTTCGATTCCGGGTTCCGGCGTCGGATTTTTCTCCTCTAGTAAGTGTCACCGTTAATTCGGGCGGACCGTCGGGGGTTTTTTCTCCGGGTACTCCGGCTCTTCCTCCCCCTTCACTTTGGTATCAGTTTCAGCCAACTTAATAAAATTTCAAATACAAAACGATTTCCAAATACCGTCAGTAGCTCGCTTGAGCTTGCCCTTAGCACCACGTGAATGTTCTGTGTTTACGTACAGTGTGGGAGTGAATGCGTGTGATTCACGTGAGCGTGCTTGTTGGGTTCAGTTCGCGGCTACATTCTGCGCATTGAGTTATATTATAAATATGAGAAATGCGCCATATAAATACCATGTAATAATAATAATTGTCATCACCAACACTACTTTCCAGCAAAAGGACAGTCGAAAGACCACCTGGATGCATCATCGCTCCAAACACTGGCACCTTATCGACTATGTCCTAGTGCGTCAGAGGGACCGCAGTGATGTCCTCCTCACTAGAGTGATGCCCAGCGCAGAGTGCCACACTGACCACCGCCTTGTCCGCTGCAAACTCAGGCTCCACTTCAAGCCAAAACCCAAGAAAGGGGGGGGGGGGGGCCTTAAGAAAAAGCTTGATGTTGCCAGCCTTCAGCGTGACGACGTAAAAGCTGCCTTTCAGACAGATTTACAGCGCAGGCTTACAGACACAGCTGACCCAACAGACTCCTCCCCTGAAACACTCTGGGAACGGCTGAAAACTGCTATCGCAAAATCCTCTACAGAAGTCTTGGGTTTCGCTAGAAAGAGGAACAAAGACTGGTTTGACGAAAACGACATAGAGATCCAGGAACTCCTAGCAAAATAAAGAGCCGCCCATCAGGCCCACCTAGCCCAGCCTTCCTGCCCTGTGAAGAAGTCTGCCTTCCGCCTCGTCTGCAGCAGTCTCCACCGCAAGCTCAGAGATCTCCAGAACGAGTGGTGGACCAGACTCACACAGAGGACCCAGCTTTGTGCTGACAACGGTGACTACAGGGGCTTCTACGAAGCACTGAAAGCAGTGTATGGCCCCAGGCACCTGCGAAGTGCTGATGGACAGGCACTCCTCACAGATAATAACTCCATCTTGAATCGCTGGTCAGAATACTTTCATGACCTCTTCAGCGCTGAGCGTACTGTTCAAGAAGCAGTCATTCTCCAAATCCCACACCTCCCAGTAAAGGTTGAATTGGACGAACCGCCCACTGCTGAAGAGACCCTCACAGCCATCCACCAGCTCAAGAGTGGCAAAGCAGCAGGCATTGACGGAATCCCACCAGAGATCTGGAAGCATGGAGGCCCAGCACTGCACCACAAGTTCTATGACCTCTTTCTCTGCTGCTGGGAGGAAGGAACACTACCAAAGGATCTCCGCGATGCAGTCGTCATCACCCTGTACAAGAACAAAGGAGAGAAGTCTGCATGCTCCAACTACCGTGGAATTACCCTGCTGTCCATTGCCGGGAAAATCATCAAGGCTGCTCCTGAATCGGCTGGTACCTGCCATTGCAGAAGACCACCTCCCAGAGGGCCAGTGTGGCTTCACAGCCAACAGGAGCACCACCGACATGGTCTTTGTGCTGAGACAGATTCAGGAGAAGTGCCGTGAGCAGAACAAAAGGCTGTACGTAACGTTTGTCAACCTAACAAAAGCGTTCGACACTGTGAGCAGGCAAGGCATGTGGCAGATCCTGGATCGACTTGGCTGTCCCCCAAAGTTCCTCAGCATGATCGTCCAGCTACACGTGGACCAGCAAGGCCAGGTCAGACTCAACAATGACCTCTCAAAACCATTCCCCATTCTTAACGGTGTGAAGCAGGGCTGTGTGCTGGCACCGACCCTCTTCACCATCTTTTTTAGCATGATGTTGAAGCAGGCCACAGTGGACCTCGACGATGACGATACAGTGTACATCAGGTATCGTCTCGATGGCAGCCTGTTCAACCTCAGACGACTGCAGGCCCACACCAAAACCCTAGACCAACTGATTCGTGAGCTGCTCTTTGCTGACGACGCTGCCCTCATTGCACACACAGAGAGAGCCCTGCAACAATTGCCTGTGATCTGTGCACACCCGGTATGCCTCGCCGCACTAGCTTTGTAAATAACTGATTAACTGCTCCTTTAAATTCAGATCCGTCATCGACTTGAACAAGCCTAGGATATTTTAAAGGTCCTCGACTATATATTTTTGTTAACACAGTGGCTACTGTGGTAGCATTCTTGTCAGTTATGGGTTCAGCGTCCTTGTACTGTGAAGCTATGTCGACAACAGTTAATGCATACTTGTATCGTTTCTTTCTTATTGTATCATGCAGCAGGAACAGAAGATCCATTTGATTGGTGTCATTAGGGGTAGTATTTTCAAAATGAGGTCGTGTTATTTTTCGGGGGGCAAAATTTGCCAAATTGCTTGTTTTTTGAGCCACTGTTTTATTTGTTCGAGTGTAACATCGCCACCCACAGCTGCATGTAATTTTTTATTGCAGTATTCCCTTTCCAGTAGCCAATAGGGGAGTAATATATTTTTGTTAGTTTATTTCCGATGTCGGTCATTTCTTTTAGCAATAAAAACTCCAGTAAAATATACAAATGTCATTCCTATTAGAACAAAATAATTTCACCGTTTCTTAGTTCTGGGCTTGGTTGGTAATAGTTGCTAAGTTTTGGTTGTGGGTTAGTTATTTAGTTATTTGAGTTTAACGCCGAGCAGGTGACTAAGGCCATCCCACGGCGGTTGGTTGTGGGATGGTCATGTCTTCGCCAGTAACAAGAAAGTATTCTTTGATCGCGTCATCAACATTTGAAAATGTATGCTGTGCGTGACCTTCAAACCTGAGTTTTTCATTGATAAAATCAAGTTTTTCTATTCTTTGCTTCTCTTACTCCTGCTGGGTGCAAGTTTTTCAGATGCCTCATTGTGATGCTTCATTTCTTCTGCAGATTTCTCTCTATCCATTTTTGAAAAGAGATAGTTTGATCCACTGAAAGCAAGTGCGTTAACAACTGCACCGCCAATCATAATAGCTAGTGTAGCCATACTTTTTATTTACATAGGAACATTTTCTGGAATAATTCCTTGCTTGACGAGAAAGTATTGTGTTGCAATTGAGGCTGTTACAACTGCTACTAGTTTAGCACTGTCTTCAAAGTCTAACCTACCAAGGTCTGCAGATCTCATTTTGAGAAGACTTTTTCCCAGCATAGAATAAGCAATGGTTAGTCCACTTATTATGGCAGAGTGATAGACAAAGTTCATTAAGTTCTTTGCGTCGCTCATTTTCTTATGCCACAAAAAATAAAATAATAAATTTTATTACTGCATGAAAAATGGGTTGAAAGATTTTAACATTGCTGGTAATGTGGAGACTTCTTCTTTTATTTTTGGAGTGTCTGATTTTTGGGACACTGTTCGAGCTTGCGATTTGTAATTTTTGTATAATTGGTAACCTACATAACCAAATCCGACAACAAATCCAGCAACTATATATTTTGTTATTTGAGGTTTAGACTCAGTTGTTTGGGGGTGTGAGGGTTTTGGTCCTGATGGTAGTGACACCATTGCTGGGGCTGGTGTTGGCAATCTGTCAGTTACATGTGCCTTTTCTGTTAATGCCTGAAGTTGTAAATTTTTTTTGTCTGTTATATTCAGTTAATATTTTTCAAGCCTCAATCCGACCTGGGCTTTTAGTCTTAGTCACCGTTTGAACCTGTGTCAAGACAGGACTCGGTTGTGGAGTCGTCTGGGTCTCGTCCATTTTTTTCTTCATTAAAATTTATTTTAGAAAAGTCAATATTGCTTCCAGTAACAAGCAAGGTTACCACAGGCGCAAGATAATTGCCAAACTTGTAAAACATGAGGCATGCTAATTTGTCGATTGAACTTGAAACTTACACTCGACCCAGGTTGGAATGGGGTAGAGTTCAACCCTGGTCCAAAGCAGGGTTTAACCGGCATGTGATATAAACCGCATTCCATTCCGCATCATCACTATGCATGTTGCAAAATAATCGGGGACGTGATGTCATTGGCAGGAATTTCAGTACCGTTGACACAACAGATTTCATTGTCAGTTGTGCACATCAACAGTGAACCTGAGATGTTTCTACGGTTTTTCATCCATGTCTGTGCTGAAGATGCTCTTTATATAAGTTTGCAGCACGATTTACCTCCAGCAGCCTTGAGACCATGGCAGAGAACAAACACTTATTTATTACATGGTATTTATGTGGTAACTTCTGATAATGAAATAAGTGGTTGCTGAAGTGACCATGTAAGAATGCTCTTAATCAGCAACGTTTTCATAAAGGTCATGATCTGTAAGAAAAACTTTATTTTTTACCCCCCGAACTTTGCTCCTTGAGTAGCTTGAATCTCGTCTTGCATATCATCTCTTTCTATGCCGCAAGAAATAGTACATACAAATTATTAATGTTTTAAGAAGACCGTGACGATCTAACTGCAAGAGCCACGTAAGGTGTTGTCTCGTGCATGATGCATTCCTAAGATGCTTTGTCGCGTCATGTGAATGTGTCATCCCCATTCCAAATGCAAGTGTAAACGCATCAACCCAGGATGAACTCTGCTCGGGTTCAACCCGGGTTGCAAGCGTAAACGGCCTCAGACAGAAATTTCTAATAAGAAAATGACTGCTCCACAAAAACCGGTTGACACACATTTGAGTCTGTAATTTTTATTATTCTTACTAGATATTTTATTAGATAGTTTAAATGATAACATTGAATGAGTTCGTTAGCCAGCACTACACCTCTTCACGTTTTTAACGATAATTAATTCATTTTTTAAAGCATGCGCGCAGACAGTAACATGGATAAATCAAATTTGTCTTTATTTTACCCCTTCGAGATGTCCTTAAGCATTCCTCCAATGAAAAAACTTTTGGGCATTTATGAGGTATGATATTGTGCCATAACACCAAGACCGTTGGCCCAATTTACTTGATATTTTCACATTTTGTACTAGCACTGACTTCCACCGTTTATATAAAATTTCAGCTACTCCAGGCGAGATTCAAAGACAGTGTGGTATTCTGATGAAGGTCAGGGTCGGACTTGCGAATTTACGGCTTTTGCTAGGTTCTGGATGCGAGAAAGCTCCGTCCTGCCAGCCTCTTTTTGAGTTTAGGGAAAAACCAAAAGTCGCATTGGTCGCGGCAAGGACTGTATGATGGTTGAGGAAGAACACGAATGTTTTGCTCCTCTGTGTAGGATACTGACCTTGGCTTTATGGTCACTGGCATTTTCAAGAAAAAACAAGATGCTCTGGCCACTGAGAATTGGCTGCTCCTCATGAACAGACTTCAACGCTTTTGGAAAAAGAATTTCTTACAGGATATTTTGCATTGACTGCACGCTCCACTGGTAAAATATGAACAATGACATAGACCTCTAAGTTTTAAAAAGTAGAGAAAATTTTGCTGTGAATCTTGAAAGTCTGACAAAATTGCCCTTAGGCACCTCTCATCAGAGGCCAACCACTCCTGACTGGACTGTTTGCAAGGGATACCGTCATAGGACAAGCAAGTATCGTCTTCAGTGATGACATCACACGGTCATTATAGGCCATTTATGCTAAACGTTTTGAGCAGTTAATGTAAGCGATTAACTTCCTGTTGCTTCTTAGCCTGTCATGTTATGTGGATTGTAGATAGATTTTGGAGGTCCAGGTTATTGCACACTATCTCTTGAACTGATCCAAGAGACAAATAGGAAGTTTAAGATATTTCTCAAAATAAAATATAAGCATATTTTCCTATCAAGACGTAAATAACTGCATGAAAAGCTGCTGCACCTTGGCTTCGCACAGTCTATCTGTAACTGGGTTCTGGATTTTTGTTAAACAGACCCCAGATTGTCAAGATCGGTTCGTGCGGTCAGAACTATGCTCAGCTGTGTCAGTTCCCTACTCCTGGTCAATGTGTATCCCAGTCTTTGACCTTGAGTACGGGAGCTCCCCAAGGATGTGTTTTATCCCCATTGTTGTATTCTCTTTTTACACACGACTGTGTATCCCACTATGATAGCACACGCATAGTAAAATTTGTTGATGATACGACAGTCAAGGGTTTTGTACATAACAATGACGAGAGTGCATATCGGGATGAGGTAGACATGTTGGTAGGCTGGTGTTCTGACAACAACCTGGATTTGCATGTTGGTAAGACCAAGGAAATGATAATTGATTTCAGGAAAAAGAAAACTGACCCCTTCCCCTTAACCATCCAAGGAAACGATATTGAAATTGTTGAAACGTTCAAGTTCCTGGGTACTCTTATCTCGCACGATCTGAAGTGGGAGAAGAATATTGAACAGCTAGTAAAGAAAGCCCAGCAGTGCCTGTTTTTTCTTCGGCGGTTGAAGTCTTTTGGCGTCAGTCAGCAGATCATGGTGCAGTTTTACCGCGCCGCCATTGAGAGCATTCTTACCTTCTCAGTGACGGTGTGGTATGGCAGCGCAACCGACGAAGCCCGCAAGAAACTAAACAGGGTGATCAAAACAGCATCTCATATTGTTGGAAGCGATCTCCTCTCGCTGGAATCTCTGTACCATGCACGCACCATGAAGAGAGCGAGCTCCATCATACATGACGAGCACCATCCTGCACATAACCTGTTCGAGCCCTTGCCATCTGGTTTGCGCTTTAGATCCATCAAGGCCAAAACCACTCGTTTTCAGAAGAGCTTTTATCCCTTGGCTGTTCAGGCCCTGTCTAATGTGGCTGTGGTATGATTTAATTCGGTAGATTGACTTAAAGTCCCTCATTAGAGCCTCTTAGTTGTTTATAGTTCTTTAATGTTCTATCAAACCTCTTCTCAAACAGGATATACAGTTTTAAGAATGAATATGAATGTAGCTAATCTGTTTTCGCTGCGGCCTCACTTGGCGGTCTTTGTTGTCATATATGTTTATTATGCTATAGGTTTATTTTACTTCACTTACTTAGATGTGTGTGCACACTTAGTAGAATAACTGCTATACATATGTGTGTTTTGTTATTTTAGAGTCTGCTTGATTGTGATGTATGTATGTTTTATGTGTTGATGGTCATATGGACGCTCGTCAGCTATGCCGCAAAAAATTCCTAATGTTTATGCATATGGCAATAAAGTTTATCTTATCTTATAAAGAGTGAAGTTTGCTCTTTCCCGGCTGAAATTTGACAATCAGACCAGTTTTTGTCTTTAAAGTCCTCTCATTCACAGTTAAATTGCACAATCCACTTACAGTCAGTGCCAGAAAATACACAAGTACCTTATCAAACAACTTTGAGAGAGAGAGAGAGAGAGAGAGAGAGAGAGAGAGAGAGAGAGAGAGAGAGAGAGAGAGAGAGAGAGAGAGAGAGAGAGAGAGAGAGAGAGAGAGAGAGAGTGAACTAGTTAGTTATTCCGGTTTAACGCTGAGCAGTTATTCCGGTTTAATGCCAACTAAAGCCATCTCACGGTGGCAGAGATGATGATGATGAATCTTTTTGTAATTCAGGATAAAGCCATTAGGCAACTCAATGCCTGTCTTACAAGCTGTCCTGTAAACAAAAAAGAACACAACAGGAAAAGAAACATAGCATGCAAATAATAATATAATAATAATAATAATAATAATAATAATAATAATAACAATAATAATAATAATAAGATGAGGAAGCAAAACTACGGGAAAAAAGCACAATAGGGGAATCATCGAAAGGAGGGAAAAAAATGACAATGGAGAATTTGTAACTGCCTCCGTTGCAAAAAGCAAGAGAACGAAATGCGTGCACAGCATTAATATTATACTCATCTAAGACAGTGTCATAGAATCAGCAGCATCAATAGCATATAGAGACACCGACAAGACAATAGATGATCAGTTAGCAAATGTATGGAGAAAGAGAAAAATATTTGACGTTTACGTGTTATCAGCAGTATTATTCTTATATGGCAAACTGTGAAGTCGCGCTGATAGGAAGGGAGTGTGCAATGCACGTTTAAAATGGCTTTGATCGGAAAATGATTTAATGTTTAATGGCAATGAGTTCCAGACAGAATTACCAGAAAATAGAAGGCTTGACTTGTAGAGATCTATCCGTGGGCGGGGTAAGTGAAGCAAGTCATTCCTCGTATGTAGTTGATGCCGAGGGCTGAAGTTAAATATCATGCGCAGATATTCCGGGGCTTGATAATGAAATATTTTGTGCATGAGGACGCATTTGTTAAATATGAGTTTGTTCCTTCAGTGTAAGCAGGCCAAGGGATTTTATTTTCTCGTCCGTGGAAGTAGGGTTAGGAATAATTAACTTAACTGAACGACGATACAGCGAGTTTGTTTTTTAAAATAAAGTTCACTGCATTCGTCCCACAAAGAGGACGCATAGTCACAGTGGCTTTTAATGTGTGCGTGAAAGAACAATGTACAGCACTTTGTACTAATGATTGATTGTACATTGCTTAACGTCCCGACAGCAACAAGGCTTTCTCAGGACGTGCCTGCACTGCTTGTGAAAAAAAACTAAACAGAAAATTGAATGTATGTCGCCAGCCGGTCAAATACGTTAAATAAACCTACAACATGGGGCCTAAATAAAGCTAAGACCATTTAGCAACACACATCCAATATCAAGAGCTACAGGCAGTGCAGACAGTAGGGAGAATTTTAAAAAGGCAAATACAGGTGAATGGACAAAGGGTAGACAGAAACACATGCCCCAGAATGGAGAGAAAAACCCACCCTGTGAGGCTGACCAGGGTGACCCTGGGAACTAAAAAATACCTAACCCCACCCAAGTCCCCCAGGGCAGACCCGGGTGGGGAACTTTGTACTAAGAATATGTCTAAGTTTAGATAGCAGAAATACATTCCTGGACAAGGTTTTGCACAAAATGTCGATATGCGGCGACCAGTTCAGCTGGTCGTCAATTACAACTCCCAGTAGGCGGTGCATGGAGACTTGTTGGATAGGTTTATTGCCAAGTGACAGTTTCAGAGGGGCAGGATGTAGCTGACGCTTTTGGCGGGTTGTTATCAACATGCTTTTGGTTTTAGAAGTACTGATTAGCATGCGATTTTGCGTACACCAATCTGACACTTCATCGAGACTTTGCTGGAGGATACAATTTAGTGTCCTTTCACGTTTGTCAGATGTATGCAGCGTTGAATCGTCAGCAAAGAGTTCGCATTTAACCTCAGGATTTGAGATGTAAAGATATAGGTCATTGATGAATAAAGAAAATAAAAGAGGCCCTAGGATAGATCCTTGAGGGACTCCGTGCCTAACTATACCTTCTTTCGAATACCTTCCGTTTGAGTACACCTTCTGTCGGCGGTTACTGAGGTAGGAGGAGAAAAAAGCTATAGAGTTAGAATCAAGCTTATATTCGGAAAGTTTCTTTAAAAGAATGTTGTGATCGACTAAATCAAATGCTTTGGTTAGGTCCAGAAAAACTGCACCATTTAATTTGGAATTGTTTATTGATGAGAGCCAAGAGTCAACAATGTGAATGAGGGCAGTATGACATGAGTGTTTAGGTCTAAAACCGGACTGAAGAGATACGAGGAGGCGGTGATTCTCCAAGAATTGGAGTAGGTGCTTATGAACGCGTCTTTCTAGTGGCTTCGATAATAGTGATAACACTGAAATAGGACGGAAATCGTTTGGACTTTTGGGATCTGTACATTTGGGAATGGGGACAACTTTAGCATCTTTCATGGCATCTGGAAAATACCTTGCTTGATAGAAAGGTTGATTGATTGATTGTACATTGCTTAACGTCCCGACAGCAACAAGGCTTTCTCAGGACGTGCCTGCACTGCTTGTGAAAAAATAAAAAAGAAACAGAACATTGAATGTATGTCGCCAGCCGGTCAAATACGTTAAATAAACCTAACACATGGGCCTAAATAAAGCTAAGACCATTTAGCAACACACATCCAATATCAAGAGCTACAGGCAGTGCAGACAGTAGGGAGAGTTTTAAAAAGGCAAATACAGGTGAATGGACAAAGGGTAGACAGAAACACATGCCCCAGAATAGAGAGAAAAACCCACCCTGTGGGGCTGACCAGGGTGACCCTGGGAACTAAAAAATACCTAACCCCACCCAAGTCCCCCAGGGCAGACCCGGGTGGGGTGTTGATAGAAAGGTTGAAAATAAATGTCAAGGTGTCAATTTCAGTACCATGTTGTTTATTCCATCCAGGCCACACGATTTACTTGTTAGAGTAGAAATATATTTACCTACTTCAAACACTGTCATAAGAGGTATGGAGAAGGATGCACCTGCTGCAGACTCACAGTGTGTGCGCAGTTTAGCAGAACAACTGTAACTATCAGTGCCACTGGAAAAAGACTGTACAAGGGACTCAGCAATATTTAAAAAGTGGGAATTGAAGTCGTCTGGAGTTATGCCTGGAAAGGTAGCAGCATTGATGGAACTCCTCTTCTTTGTAAACAAATTGATTGCATTCCAGACACTTCGGGTATCTTTACCCTCTGCGATAACTTTTTCCGCAAGCGTTTTCTGTGCTTTTCTAACTAAGGATTTTACAAGATTACGTTGTTTCTTAAAATCCACAAACTTTTTCTGCCGTTTTAACTCATATCTTATGTTCATTGCGTGAATGATGTCCTTTGACAACCAAGGCGGAAGGGTAGGGTGTTTAATGCATTTAGTCCTTAGTGGGGCATGTTTATCGAGGACCCAAAGAAATAATTGATTGTACATTGCTTAACGTCCCGACAGCAACAAGGCTTTCTCAGGACGTGCCTGCACTGCTTGTGAAAAAAATAAACAGAACATTGAATGTATGTCACCAGCCGGTCAAATACATTAAATAAACCTAACACATGGGGCCTAAATAAAGCTAAGACCATTTAGCAACACACATCCAATATCAAGAGCTACAGGCAGTGCAGACAGTAGGGAGTTTTAAAAAGGCAAATACAGGTGAATGGACAAAGGGTAGACAGAAACACATGCCCCAGAATAGAGAGAAAAACCCACCCTGTGGGGCTGACCAGGGTGACCCTGGGAACTAAAAAATACCTAACCCCACCCAAGTCCCCCAGGGCAGACCCGGGTGGGGACCCAAAGAAATAGCTTGTACCAGAGCGAGAGGGCGTCATTGGGATCATAAGTGTTATAAATAAGGTGAAAGGGCGTGATTGAGAGGTCATGAAGAAAGTCATCTTTGTTGAACTTTGTGTAAGACCTGTATGTGATGGTAGTGTGGTGTTTGTGCTGGGGTCTATCACGTTTAACTGAAAGATTAAAACAAGTAGGAAAGTGATCACTAATGGCAACATTCGGCACGTGGACGTGTGTGACAGCAGGTGCAATTGTAGTGTAAATGTGGTCAATCAATGTGGCGGATGACAAAGAAACTTTAGTGGGAGACCGAACCATCTGCTGCAGGCCAAATAATGAGGTGGTGCAATTCCACGCCGCATTACCAGTCTTTAGCAGGTCAATATTAAAATCACCTAATTGTTGTGACGTTGTTGCACCTTATCCATCATGGTGACAAAATCATCATACCATGAGAATGTGGCTGAAGGGGTGTGATAAATAAACCCAATTAGTGTGGGGGAAGATTTGTCACATTTCAATTCAAGAAATAAACTTTCAACGTGACAAGACTCTAAATCCATGTGGCGGGTAATGTACTGGCGGATAGAGTTATGAAGGTACACAGCTATACCGGTATGACCGGGGGATGATGCATCTCTACGGAATACAGTATAGTTATAAATGGAGATCGATACGTCACTAATATGTTCCCTGAGTCTAGACTCAGTAAATCCAAATATATGAAAGGGTTGGGGTTGTGAAAGTAAAACAGTGGCGTCGGGCACTTTGTTGTATAAATGATAAACGTTAAGGTGCCCTATCCGTAAATCATGCTTATTCAGCGAACACTGATGTACATGTGGGCTACAGGCAGGCATGATGAAGCAACACGTGGGGGGGAAATATTGACAAATGTCAATTAAGAACAATTGAAAAAGTTTGAACTCTAACAAAGTTAAACAGAACCCAGGAGAAACTACAGCGCTGAAAACTCAGCTCAGTCTATCGCTTTCGCTGCAGACAACGTCACGCCCCACGCAGGGGAAATAACAGGTCGTTACGTTCTGTAGGCGAATGAGTCACTGAACGTATACCGTATCTGCGATATTTATAAATATCTAAACTGGCTCCTTAGCGTCACATCCCACGTAGGGGAAATAATGTTTTTGTTACGTTATGAAAAGCGAAATAAATGAGTCACTGGTCGGAGACCGTATAATATACGATACACACACTGGCTCCTTCACTATATCAAGAAGAGTATATTTCCTCCGTTTTGAAAGAAAGGAAAATGCAGGAAGATAATAATCGTCACCATTCACAGAAGAAAAATTCATGTCACGAATTAAATCCAAAGTGCTATTTGATTAAAAAACTATATATTCAATGTCGGACACTAAACAGTTTGCCAGATTGTCAGATTCATATTTCATAAATAATGAGAGGTAAGGTTTGTGCTACACTGAGTGACTGCCTTTCCGTATGAGAGGGAAGGTGTGCGCCACACTGATTGACTCCGTCGATTCACAGTAGAGAAGCGAGGGAGACAACCCATGTGGACTTATAAATACGACATTGAGACATCATGGTACGTTGCGCAAGTTGTCTCCGTCGCTCCGCCAGAACGAATCAAGGGAGACAACGAGCGTGGGTTCAGAATATCACTTCACTCAGTCAAGGGACGAACGATAGACGACACTGATTGTGCCGGACGAACCACTGGTGAGAATCGAGGGAGGCAAACAGTGTGGGTTCACACTGAAATTCACTCAGACGAGGGTCTCATAGTGCTGCCCATGATACTCTGGACAGGGGATGTAGCCGTACCGTCCATGACTAGGGGCAACAGGTGGCACAGGGAAAGCAACACTCCAAGTGGCAGGATCACAGGAAAATTTGGGGGAAGGGGCCACGGGGTATAAAACACGCTGATTGGTCAGTGGCTGGGGTGGATAATGTGGGGTGGGGAGGATGAGTACTTTACAGCTGACATCTATGGGTAGGTGACCGTTACGGTGCAAGCCTCCTAGAGGCGGCATGGGGGGTCCGTATTGCAGGCGGTCCTCACAAATAGTTGGCCGCAGCACAGGCTGGTGGGTAGAGCTAGACCGCATAGACGGCAGGTAGTCTAGCAGCTTTTCGCAATTTCTGCAGAGGTTCGTCAAAAGAGTTGATTGATTGTACATTGCTTAACGTCCCGACAGCAACAAGGCTTTCTCAGGACGTGCCTGCACTGCTTGTGAAAAAAAACTAAACAGAAAATTGAATGTATGTCGCCAGCCGGTCAAATACATTAAATAAACCTACAACATGGGGCATAAATAAAGTTAAGACCATTTAGCAACACACATCCAATATCAAGAGCTACAGGCAGTGCAGACAGTAGGGAGAGTTTTAAAAAGGCAAATACAGGTGAATGGACCTCGGGTAGACAGAAACACATGCCCCAGAATAGAGAGAAAAACCCACCCTGTGGGGCTGACCAGGGTGACCCTGGGAACTAAAAAATACCTAACCCCACCCAAGTCCCCCAGGGCAGACCCGGGTGGGCGTCAAAAGAGTAACAATGGTTTGCAGGTACGAAACGAAAGTACTAATGCCATATAGTTTATGCATAGCAACAATATTTGTCCTTAGGATGGAGACATTTTTGTAGAAGTGTTTTTCGAAAGCTATTTTTCGATGTGAGGGAACCAGTCCTCGTACACGGCCCAGATAAGGTGCAAGACATTTTTTGTGCATAACATTGAAAATTTCGAGCATACAAGTTACACATTTATTCCAGTGAGTAAATTAAAATCATCAGCAAGTAAACATGCATACATATTTACGATAAAATAATTTAAAAAGTAATATTTGTAATGCCGTAAGCATACTCGCGTCGCTAGTTTCAAAATGGCGGTCAGCGAGATGCCTTCGAAAGAAGTCAATCAGACACGCACGGTTAATCAGCTTTACTTTGCTCCTGAAGTGAAACAGAGATTATTTTGGATTTGAACTTTGAAGTACATCTTATCAACGTCAAATACGTTATTTTTCCTGGTCTTGAAAACAGCCTTTCCCATAGAACTCGGGTCTCATTTGTGGGAGGAAAGCATATCAAAAGTAAACTACCTTAGTCGTGCATGTTGTGCATTGTGTCTGCTGACCATCTTCAACATTCTGCAGACTTTATGTCCGGATACAACATGCATGTTGTTCGTCCGTTTTCCAGCCTAACGGCTCTAAGTGTAGGTCTGCTCTTTTGTTATTAGTGGAGATGGGATTTGTAACTGGTCAAGCAACTCTTATCCGACTGGTCTTAAGCACAAGACAGGCAGATGAAATCCATCTCCGAACCGTTTCCATCTAAATCACCTTGTTCAGCTAAACACCTAAATATAAAAATTGTAGTTTTCGCAACCCATTCAACCAATCCACACTCAAGTACTCACAAAAACTCACTATGATCAAGCTTTATCGGTACTGCATGAGACACAATACAGGTAGTAGCCCTCTCCATTGTATTACATGTTTTATTTATTTATTTATTATTGATTCATTTATGTATTCACTTTATTATTTATCCTTTTAATTATGGATGGAAGGAATTCCTTGATGTACATGATCGCTGGTGGTATGGTGGTGGCCACGAAGGAGAGGAAATTATTTTTCAATATGCATACATCTGTGCATGTTCATAATCTATCCATAGGTCCCAGGTATCCACGACTTATTTTATTTATTAATTTATTATTTTTTTTTAATTTATTTATTTACTTATTTGTTTTTTTGTGATGTATGTTTGCACATACACATCAGCATACAAGATGAGAACATACATGTACACATATATGGTAATAGGTGCATAACACCTGCTCCCCACCCCACATACAAAACCACAGAACGCCCATTAAAAGACATGCAAGTCTGTGCATGTTCATAATATATCCTTTACTTGGTATTCATGTCCCAGGTATCTTTGATTTATCTTATTTTATTTATTAAAATTTATTATTTATTTTTATTTGTTTGTAAAGTAGGTTTTATACATATGCTGATGTTCTCATACACATACATGGTAATACTGCCCACTCCCAACCCCACTCCACAACCACAGAACACCCACTAAAAGACAAGTACATCTGTGCATGTTCATAATCTATCCTTTACTCAGCATTCATATGGCCCATGTATCTTGACTTACTTTATCTTATTTATGTAACAGCTACGAGATGACATTAGTCGCCTGCTCGGCATTAAACCCAAATAACTATTTATTTAAATTATTTATTTATTTACTTTTGTTTGTTTGTAATGCAGGTTTTGTACATAAACATCAGCATACAAGAAGAAAATATACACATATATATATAATTTTAGATGGCAATAGGTGGCATACCGCCCGCTTCCAACCCCTACCCAAATACACACACAAAACCGCAGAGCACCTACCCAAAGACATGCACATCTGTGTATGTTCATAATCTATCCTTTACCTAGCATGCATATGTCCCAGGTATCTTAGACTTACTTTATCTTATTTATTTAAATTATTTATTTATTTTGTTTGTAATGTAGGTTTTGTACATACACATCAGCATACACCATGATGCCTCTGTGCATGTGGCCACCAGTACTATTCTGTCAGATCTGTCACACCCAGCCAATGATCTCTTCGAGCTTTTGCCCTCTGGCCGGCGGTTCCGTGCTTTGAAAGCCAGAGCCTCTCGATTCAGGTGCAGTTTCTTTCCAGAAGCTATCCTCAGTACAGCACCATCCATGGAACAACGTGATTCCATGATTTGTGACATATGACTGATTAGTGTTTAATATTGTGAGCACCATTCATTTGGACGTTAAGCACTATATAAATGTACATTATTATTATTATTATCTATCGTTTAGTGCTCTAAACAGGATGATCGCCAACTGAGTGTATGACATGATGAATGCCCTACAAGTGAGGATGTATTTTACTGTCGCCATGCCACACAAAAATCCTTATAACGTTTTACTTGGTGAATAAATGTCTTATACATGTACATTGTCATAGGTGCCATACCGCGCGATCCCAAACCCACTCCAGTTACACACACAAAACCGCAGAACACCCACCAAAAGAATGTATATCTGTGCATGTTCATAATCTATCCTTTACTTAGCATTCATATGCCCCAGGTAACTTTGACTTACTTTATCTTATTCATTTAACCATCATGAGGGTGGCCGTAGTCGCCTGCGTGGCGTTAAACCCAAATAACTATTTAAATTATTTATTCATGTTTTTGGGTAATGTAGGTTTTGTATACACATACACAGTAATAGGTGCCATACTGCCCCGCTTTCAACCCCACCCCACATACAAAACCGCAGAACACCCACAAAAGACATGCACAATTGTATACTGATGGGCATTAGTGGACTGTAAAACCTATATACATGTGTATATAGAGATTTGAGATTTAAAAAGTGGCTTGTATTGACTGCCTGTATTTTAGCCTAACCTAAAAATCTCATGTGTACAGTTAATCACACTGCACATGCAGCCATCAGTTCTGTGAAAAGTAATGTTGGCCTCATGCAGTGATGCACAGGGGCACCAAAACTTACAGATAACAATAACAGAACTAATATGCATACTCAGCCACTAGTTCTGTAAACAGCATCTTTGTAAACAATACTAGTGGCCAAATGCACACATACATTATAGATGACGCCACCACTGATCACTTCAAACAATAGGCTGCCCAGTTCACATTGATAAGAAAAACCGCAGAACACCCACAAAAGACATGCACAATTGTATACTGATGGGCATTAGTGGGCTGTAAAATCTATATATAGAGATTTGAGGTTAAGAAAGTGGCTTGTATTGACTGCCTGTATTTTAGCTGCTCACCTAAAAATCTCATGTGTACAGTTAATCACACTGCACATGCAGCCATCAGTTCTGTAAATAGTACTGGTGGCCACATGCACAGGGGCACCAAACTTAAAGGTGAGGCCAAAACTGCCACCTCAAACAAAACGATACCTACACACACATATCAATGATACAGTCAACCTCCATGTGCGATAGTCAGGACAGGTTTAAAGTATGGGACTGTAAATCTTACAGCGAAATGTCAAAGCCAGTAAGAAAATAATATAACAGCAGCAAGTACATGTATTTTGTAAATCACTCAAATAAAACATGAGAACTCATCGAGGCCAATGGTGTTATGATGGGTGATGGAAACACTGAAAGAAATAGTATGTGCACAATATTATAAAGTATGTGCCTCCCCCCCCCCCCCCCACCTTTAAATGCCACCACTGATCACTTCAAACAATAGGCTGCCCAGTTCACATTGATAAGGAAAACCGCAGAACACCCACAAAAGACATGCACAATTGTATACTAATGGGCATTACTTGCCATTAGTGGGCTGTAAAACCTATATATAGAGATTTGAGGTTAAGAAAGTGGCTTTATTTGCAGAGTTTTTAAAATGGTATGCAGTACAACCAACCATTCTTTCATTTGCAGAGTTTTTAAAATGGCATGCAGTATATTACAAAATGATCCGCCCCCCGCCCCCCCCCCCCCCCCCCCAATAACACTCTTGTAATCAATCTTTACATTGTCAATGGTTTTCTTATCTTATTATTGTCTTTTGTCCCCAGCCGGCTGTTTCGTTTTGCAAATCCAAAGGTTATACAGTATACAAAATGTGATCCTTTCTCACGAAACCAGTCTTAACTCGCAGCGAGCCAATCAGCACTACACGTGGTGGGGGTCAATCTGGGGCATTTTCACTTTTTTGGAGAAATGTATTCTACATACACCAAAGTATCGTATGGTTAAAATCTTTATCATGAAAAATGCCATTAAATAGGTAAAAAATGATTTTAAAAGTCTGCCCTTGGCTCCAATTATGCTGCACACAGAAACTTCACAGGCTGTTTTCTCAAAATGGCCGCCGGAGGCTTTAACAACTTTAAACACTAACAGCTTTTACAATTTTTGCACTACAGCATACAGTCATATATCACAGTAATCAGCAAACACTGTAGTTTTCATAAATGTATATATGTCAAAACATCCAAAATGCGAGTTCTTAAGACTGATTTTGTGAGAGAGGGTCACAAATGATCCAGGCGTCCATCAGATAAAAAGAAAGCAGGCTATACATGCTGAAACCACCCCAATAATAACACTCATGTAATAAATCTGTATGAAATCGAAAATGCCGCGAGTGGCGGGGAACCTCAATTCATTTCTTTTGTAACTTTTTCAGTCTGTTGCAGACGTAATCCTTAATGTTTGTCCAGCGCCTATGTCTAAGTGCAGGCTCCTCTGCCATTGCGTACTGTATCTCGGCCTTTCCAGGAAGTTTGTTCATGACGAGGTGTGTCTTGAAACGAGTTTGAACAGCTTTCTGTTCAGCTTCCCCCCATGGTTTCCTTGTAAATCTAGCTTTCTTTCGAACAGGAGCTGACGCAGTACTGTCATCATCAAAATTATCTAGATTGTCATCAGGCTCTGGACGTCTTTTCTCCGTCATGCTCATCGATTCCTGTGTTGCTGACTTGCTACTTGCTTCATTCACAGGTGCTGTTCCCCCCGAGACCTCTCTGCCAGTTTCTGATGTGTCTTCATTGTCAAAGTCAATCTCTTCATCATCGCCCAGCTCAGCTCTAATGCAACTCTCAAAATCTGTCATCCCATTGTTAACTGACAGAAGAATCTTTGCCACTTTTGCCTTTTGAAGGACGTCTTGAGGTTGGCGGTAGATATGGCGATGTATCCGAATATCATGGCCAAGGAAATCTGCCAGCTGATCCTGGTCTAACTCCGAGATGGCCATTGACTGAGCCAAAGTTGCAACCTGCTTCCGCAACTGAGTAAATGTGAACACCCCTGCTTCTAGGGCATGGGCCTTCAGAACATCATGGCCTCTGTAAGGCCTCTGACCAGAAGGTGTGGCAAAGATGTACTGGGAATCAGCGAGAGCTGGCACTGATTGCCTCATTTGAAGGATTCTGTCCACAGTTGTCATCATCTTCTTCGTCAGCAAAACGGGAACACTCCTATTAAACTTGCCTCTGATTTCCACTCGCTGAAAATGATTCACCATTTTCTTCTCAACCTCTGTGAGACCTTTCAAGATATCTTGATTGGTGATCGATCCAATCTTAGCATTCTGGAAGTCTGACACCTTCATTCTCTGAACTTCTCCCCCTCGTTTTCGGTTGAAAAGTGATACAGCACAAAGAGTTGCTTTAACCACTGTCGGATAATCTTCCGAAACCATCCTTGTCTCAAGAAGCTGTTGGACCTTCCTCACATCTTCACATGATGGGATCAGCTTGGGTTTGTTCATGGTCATTTTCCCGACCGACTGGGCTGCTGTAGCGGACACACAATCATACCAGTCCCCGTTGAAGACAGAGTCAAACCGCTGCGCCTCAGAGAGCTCCTGTCGCCACCTGTCGTCTGAACCCTGCCCAAGCTGTTTGGATGCCTGTGACTGTTTGATCTGTGAACACTTTTTCAAAGCATGGCCTATGCGCATTGCGAGATTGCCTTTTTTGAACTGATGTGTATCCTCATCAAAATCTGCTAGCTCTTTTACAGCCAGGACAACATGATCAAAGCTAGCTGAATTGATCACAGCATTTAAACTTGCGATTTTCATTTCTGACCTCACTCTGATAATCTTTAATAGTCTCCCTAACTCCCGCATCCTGGAGCTGATTTGTCCAGCCATGTGTTCTTCAATGTCCCTGCGGTCAAATAATCTCTTTCTATACTCAAGAAGCAAGGGATCAGTTCTGATGAGACGGCTTATCTCATCATCTCTCTGGCTGGCCAAGACCTTGTGATAGAATGAAAATTCAACGTCTAAGGGTATTGGAAGCATTAGCCGACCACGGCGCGCCGCGTCTCCTCGCCGAGTGATCTGAATCCCTCCTGGCTTCTGACAGCAACATTTTGAGTGTACAGAGATCAGCTTTTTTTTATAGAGCCCTTTGCAATGGCTACAGGCGAGAAGGTCGTCTACCTTACTAGTTTTGGTGCGATACTTAGGAATCGAACATCCGGATTTGTTTTCAAGAACAGCAACGTTATGCATGTAATCACCCTCATCTTGTAGTCTGATCCATGCTCGACGTCTCTGCTTGGTCCCTTTTTTCATCGACAAAATTTTAGCAACGTCTGCCTCATCTGCATGGACATCTTGTAAGTGCGTGCTCATTTTCAAGACAAGCTTGCCACACAATTTGCATGCATGTTTCTTGTCCCATTTGTACTTTCCTTTCCCTCTCTGCGACACATGCACACCTGTTTCTTCTGTAAGTGCTCTTTCCCCACTCTTTCCAGCATCATGTTCCTCCTGCCTATCCACATTCTCATTGCCACCCCCTAACGCACACTGCACCTTGCTGGTACTAGCGTCACCAACACCTGGCCACCCCGAACCTGCCACTTTGATGAAATCTAACATAGTCGATACAATACTGTCTATGTCAGAGATCCCAGCAATTGATGCCGACACACCCTCTGAATCCGGTGAGCTCGAGCCAGGAACAAACTCCTCGTCATCACTGCCCTCGTATTGCGATGCGCTGGCACTACTCTCAGTCTCGGGTCCATCCCAGGCGCCATTTGCCAACTGGAGAAAGAAAGAAAGAAAGAAAGATTAAAACCAAAGCTGCATTAGAAACAGAAACAGCCCAATTTTGGTTTAAGGGGCCTTGCACAAGAATAAAAGGAGTAATCCCGTGTATGACCGATTTACATATGTGTGACCTCGGTGACGAGGGCTGGCTTCTGCAGCAGTCAAAATCCACATTTTCTGAAAATGCAAGCAGTTTTCACACATTTGTCAACCTTGCGTGACCCTTTGAGAGAGGTCACTCAAATTGGCATGTTTAAAAAGGTCTTGCCACAAAGTATCCTTGGGCCAAGCTTGAAGAATGTGGCTTGAATAGTCTCCGAGAAAATGCCACCGTTAACTCATTCTACCCCCAGACACACCACAGCAGGATAACAGGGGTGGGATTCTAGTAAGAAAGAAAACGCGGAAAATCAAACGACGAGGGGGGGGGGGGGGGCATGTCCTTCATTTTCAGCGGCCGAAAAATCAAACGACAGGAGGGGGGGGGGGGGGATAGGCGCGTGTCCACCGTTCGCCAAAGTATCCAAAAACCGACAGGGGGAGCGAGACCAAACACACCCGAAAACGGACTTTGTTATGACACTCCTGATCTGCAGTATAAAAATGGAATGTGCGTACCAGTTTATGTTCAGATGTACACTAAACGGCACTCTGTCTTGGACAATATCCTTTTTCACCGCCATTTTCCACTGCGACCTAAAGCTACCGGAAGTGTCGGGCGATAGTGAACCAAACTACATACAAATCCAACCCATTTGAGATTTTTTTGCCATTTAAGAAGATTTTTTTTTTTGTCTTTTTCGTTGTTATTAGACGCGGAAAATAAATATGCTTCAGCGGAATTGTGAAAGAATTTCCGCGGAAATCCGCGGAAACGCGGAAGAATCCCACCCCTGGGATAAGGATCGACCATGATAGTTTAAAGGTGATGCCAGAACAGCTTGGCGCCTACGGGTGCCAAGCTATTCTGGCATCACCCTTGAACTATCATGGTCGATCTGTGTCCTGCGCTGCAATGCGGTCTTGAGAGGACAGGGGCAAAATTTAAGGATTTTGGTGTTGGGGTAGAATGAGTTAAAGTTTACCATGGACGACGGACGGATGACCAGTGGCCCAGAACATAAACTCACTTTTGCTTCGCACGCACGCCAGCCAATAAAATGAAGATGATCATAGAATCACTTTACTTACCAGTTTGTAATTGGGAGCATTCCGCTGCCGTCCATGCACCCTCCTACCAGACGCACCCTCTGTGGCAGAAGCTGGGGGGCCATGATTCTGCAGCATAGATCCCGACTGGTTTGGACATCCTGCTGCCATCCGGCGCTGGGTGTGTGCAGAAAGTCCTGAGCCGGTGTGACCAAAACGGTGTTGCTGAGAACATGTCCAATACAACCATGTAAACCAACTGACATTTTGAATCAGATTGATTGTACATTGCTTAACGTCCCGACAGCCACAAGGCTTTCTCAGGACGTGCCTGCACTGCTTGTGAAAAAAAAAACCCCACCTAAACAGAACATTGCCATGTATGTCGCCTGCCGGTCAAATACGTTAACTCATTCTACCCCAACACCAAAATCCTTAAATTTTGCCCCTGTCCTCTCAAGACTGCATTGCAGTGCAGGGCAGAGATCGACCATGATAGTTCAAGGGAGATGCCAGAATAGCTTGGCGCCCATAGGCGCCAAGCTATTCTGGCATCACCCTTGAACTATCATGGTGGATCCTTATCCTGCCGTGGTGTGTCTGGGGTAGAATGAGTTAAATAAACCTAACACATGGGGCCAAGACATAAAGCTAAGACCATTTAGCAACACACATCCAATATCAAGAGCTACAGGCAGTGCAGACAGTAGGGAGAGTTTTAAAAAGGCAAATACAGGTGAATGGACAAAGGGTAGACAGAAACACATGCCCCAGAATAGAGAGAAAAACCCACCCTGTGGGGCTGACCAGGGTGACCCTGAGAACTAAAAACTGGCAATACAGTAAAAAGCGACACTTCAGTTGCACATTCCTAAAGACCTGTTTGTGGACGTTTGTTCTTCGAATCGCGAGGCAGTTTTGCGAACGAGGATTGAAATCTGGCGCCATTTTTGTTTTTTAAAAAAAAAGTCAACTGATACTGTGCATGCATGTGGCAAGTTAACACATGTCAGAAAAAAAAGAAGAAACAAAATCGCGTGGCAGATTGACCTTGTAATGGGGTTATTGAACGAATTCCTTTCATTGAAGAAGAAAGCTTTTGTTAAAATCGTGGGGTTCTATTATCATTTACTACAAGACTCAACGGTCAGAGCGGCCGAGAGGCCGAAGACACGTTTGAAGCAGACGCCTTATTTTTCTGGGCCAAACGGGTATCGGGGATTGGAGGCATCTCTCAGTTAAATAACTGCACTGAACAAGTACATTTGGGCGTGCTCTTAACTAAGAAATATTGCATAAAGTACCTCTGCAAACGCGAAAGAATGGCCGGTGACCGTTGGAGACGAAAGACGTTTAAGCAAGGGAAACAACTCCGTTCATCGGTGTTGGGCTAACCAATCAGCGATCAGCAAATTGATCTGAAAACACTCCGGCCGCTTCCGTGTCCACACACAGGCCCAGGGCATCCCTGAAACACAACCATGAAGTAAATCTGTTAAAATGGGGACATCGTATTTTGATATTTTTTTTCTGACTTTTGAATGAAAGATAATACAGAAACAACCCTCAGAAAAAATAGGTGTCTGACTTGGTCACCCAGAATTTCACACACACCCATTTTGCATAAGGATGTTAAAGAAAGTAACCCATTTCAGTGATTTGGTGTACACACACACACACACACACACACACACACACACACACACACACGCACACACGCACGCACGCACGCACGCACGCACGCACGCACGCACGCACGCACGCGCGCGCAATGTACGTTCAACAGCGCGGTTCGGCGCAGCTAATCATGACGTAAATTTTTTTATCGCGTTACTTCACTGTCAGAGTCTGATGTGTGTGCCCGCCTATGTTCGTCATTTGCATGCTACGGAACGTTCTCCGACCAGCCTCATCTCAAAATCTACCGTATTTTCAATACGGTAGACAAAGAGAACACTCTAGATCTATCTACAGCCTTCCACTAACGTCTAGGCGCATCCCATAAATGTTACTAAATGTAGCCAACGAGTACTGCTACACAACTTTGACCTCATATTTGAGGTCTATAGAACGGCCGCGACCCTTCCCGAACTTTCCGTCTAATGTAGGTCAGACTTTGCAACAATGTAACGAAAATATGCAACTTTCTAGCTACACAACAGAAATCGATCGCAATTCTCCAAGCAAATGAAAATGAGTCCTATTAAAAAATAAAAAAAAACAAATAGGTACGTAATTCTTATTCAAAATAACTCGAATGAAAATCGGATCTTTCCTAAGATCAACACACATATGCTCTCAAAAGAATAACACAACCACAAACGTAACAATATGTATAATCTTGGGGGGGGGGGGGGGGGTGTCAACGTTTTTCAAGCAGAGCTGTTTACGTCACTTTTTCAATGACGTCACACAGTGGCATGGCGGATGATACTAGCTCCAATTTGTGCAGAAATAAATGGCAAAGGTTGAAATATGTGTTGAAACTAATTTTATTTATATGACTTAAATGGTTTACAAATGGCGGCCCAACTATCATTACTTTCTGATCATACCTCGTCCACATATTGGAGAGGGGCTCCGAAATATTGGAAAGCGCAAATGCAAATGCTGGTATTTTCGAAACGGTGACCTTTCAGAAAGAAAGGTCAAAAGTGCACACACGAGTTAAAGTTTCCTGTCATAGAAGCTTTAGTGTGTAATTGGAAATGAACTTGAGATTTTTGCAAAAAACGTAAACGGTTTCCGCGTTCCAACATATATTAAATTGGAACGCTTGAGTTCCGATATTGGAACGGTTACCGTTCAGTGTGGCCATACTAAGCTGAGTTAATACTGAAAGATTTAGCCTTATTATATATGTAGCTTAAATTGACTCGGTTGGAACCTGTCAAGAAACACCCACAATAAATCTACCCGGATTTTATCCCGAGCTTAGACTCACTTTCGCTTCGCTCTTGAGCTAAAAAGTGCTGGGATGAGAAGAAAATAGTGAGAACTACGGTCTTTTGCACTTGAAACATAAACTTTTACTTTTCAATAGTGTGATTTTTCAGCTCCCCCAAAATAAGCAAAATAGTACGGTTGGCCCCGCCACAAACGACATAGTTACGTAGTTTGAGAACATGGCGCGAACATCGATGCTTGGTGGTTGTTTGTATGGTGTCGTACTAAAACGAGTAAAGAAATTTAAAAGATGAACGAGTGACAGACATGTTTTCGTGATTTTGTTATGCTGAATTTGGTTTAGACGTTTATGATGTGGGATTTCAGCGTGTATATGAGTAAATGCACAGTTTTGGGCATTGTTTGACGCCGATGAGCTGTTTTTGTTTGGATATTTTACAGCCACAACACTTGAAGAGCTAGTACTGTGATAATGATGTTTAGATGTGTTACAGACAGCCACAACCAGGGGCATTGCGTGGCTATGGGGGCAGGCACGGAGGGAGCGGGTCTGTGGAAGAATCAGTAGTGTCTAGCGTCTTTGAAGGCTGTGTGTAAACTACCGCGCCAGGGGTACCCTCAGCCTACAACGCCTCCGAACACGCCACCCCTCACCGTCTGTCTGACCAACTGGATAGCGGATCTCAACAACTCCTTTTGCTACCAGGTGTGTGTGTCTGTGCTATGTGTGCCTGTTTGTGTATGTGTGTGCCAGTTTGTGTGTGTGTGTGCCAGTTCGTGTGTGTGTGTGTGTGCGTGCGTGTGTGTGCGCGCGCAATCGCGGGAACACGCATGCATTGTGCAGATAATACAGTTCTGTATGGCTAGATGTTTTGTATAAAGTGGCATGTTTGTGAGTATATAACACAGCTGGTTCACGTGACAGCTAAACAGCCATACAGCGCCACTACAGCGCACGTGGGCCGGAGCGCGTGCCGACTGCCAAGAACAGCGCGCGGACCTGGCCAGCTTTCAGGATGCCACAGTGCTGCAGAATTTCTGGCGACAGCATCTTCTGTAAGTCACCTCACAAAGCTCTTGGGAACAACTTAAAGTCCTTGCTTGCTTCCAGTTACAATAACTCCTTGTGATTTCGTACAATTGTAACAAATCGCAGACAGTTTCCCCGTTCTTATGTCAGTATCAACAAAGGGTATAAGCCTCTATTCTCTTTAGTATCAAGTGCAATGGAGAAATGTCAGACAAGTGATACGGAAACCACAGGACTCTGAGAGAGATAATAATTCATGTATAGTTTTGAGTATAGTGATAGTTTTAATGATCGGTCATCTCAGCGACGTTCCCAAGATCACAATCTCGTCTGAATTACAAATACCCTTACGTTTAATCGGCGGTACTAATACCCGTTACGTCACTGAACTGTTGCATCCTGATATCTATTTCTAGAGACAGTATTTGTTAGATCCCCTAAGGTCAATGTATACGTTGCAATGGGGATCTGCCTACTTGATTACTAAATTGTATATTCATAATATACATTTATACATGTTCATGATGTTAACACTGACACGATAACACCAAGCACACATTAAAAATACGACAATGAGCAACTGACATATATACACTAACTTAATCAACATGCCAATTCAACCAATTTGACTTAAAAACAGAATATGGGGGGTGGTGGGTAGTTTTGGTTTGACAAAGCAGGCTAACAATATCACCAAGGTCTGAGAGCGCTGAAGTCATATCAGCACGCCTGAAAGCCTGAGCGGACTGAAGTGTCTTGCACGGCAGAGGGAGCACAACTGACCAAAAACAACATACTAGTACTCTCGGCCTTCATTGTCGTGCCTCGACGTCCGTCTCTTGTAGGTGGTCGGTTAGCTATATCCTTAGCGCAAGTACTTCACACCTAAAAGTTCACCTTGCGGCATAAACAACATTTTTATCTGTGATAAGATTTAAAGCACATTTTATGTTTGTTTCGTTGATCTAAAGAAAGCGTTTGACTCGGTTAACAGGAGAGCGCTTTTCGATGTACTGCATAAGGCTGGCTTGTCCGGAAAGTATTTATAAGTTGGTTTTGTCTTGTGTTCCTGGATCTCTACATCGTTTTCGTCAAACCAGTCTTTGTTCTTCTTTCTGGCGAAACCCAAGACTTCTGCAGAGGATTTTGCAATAGCAGTTTTCAGTTGTTCCCAAAGTGTTTCAGGGGAGGAGTCTACTGGGTCCGCTGTGTCTTTGAGCCTGCGCTGTAAATATGTCTGAAAGGCAGCTTTCACATCGTCACGCTGAAGGCTGGCAACATCAAGCTTTTTCTTGGGGGGCCCCCATTTCTTGGGTTTTGGCTTGAAGTGGAGCCTGAGTTTGCAGCGGACAAGGCGGTGGTCAGTGTGGCACTCTGCGCTGGGCATCACTCTGGTGAGGAGGACGTCACTGCGGTCCCTCTGACGCACTAGGACATAGTCGATAAGGTGCCAGTGCTTGGAGCGAGGATGCATCCAGGTGGTCTTTTGACTGTCCTTTTGCTGAAAAGTAGTGTTGGTGATGACCAGTTGCTGCTCCGCACAGAACTCCAATAGTAGGCGGCCATTGTCATTGCAGTTCCCCACGCCATGCTTGCCGAGGACTCCTTTCCAGGCTTCAGAGTCCTGGCCCACTCTGGCGTTGAAGTCGCCAAGGATGATGACTTTGTCGTCTGCAGGGGTACTCTGTAGGAGGCTGCGCAGGTCAGTGTAAAACTTGTCCTTTTCAGCAGGCTCTGCCAGGAGGGTTGGGGAGTACACACTGAGAAGGGTGACGTGCTGCTGGTGTCTCAGTGGGAGGCGCATGGACATGATGCGGTCTGAGTGGCCCGTTGGTAGGTTTTCCAGCTTAGTCGCAATGGTTGTCTTGACCATGAAACCCACGCCTGAAAGCCGTCTTTCTGATGCAGGCCTGCCTGACCAGTAGAGGGTGTACCCAGCACCAAGTTCTTGGAGGCTGCCTTCGTCCGGAAGGCGTACTTCGCTGAGCGCGGCGATGTCGATGTTTAACCTCCAGGAACACCTAGCAAAAAAAAGAGCCGCCCATCAGGCCCACCTAGCCCAGCCTTCCTGCCCTGTGAAGAAGTCTGCCTTCCGCCTCGTCTGCAGCAGTCTCCAGCGCAAGCTCAGAGATCTCCAGAATGAGTGGTGGACCAGACTTGCACAGAGGACCCAGCTTTGTGCTGACAATGGTGACTACAGGGGCTTCTACGAAGCACTGAAAGCAGTGTATGGCCCCAGGCACCTGGTACAAAGTCCCCTGCGAAGCGCGAATGGCCAGGCACTCCTCACAGATAATACCTCCATCTTGAACCGCTGGTCGGAATACTTTCAGAGCCTCTTCAGCGCTGAGCGCACTGTTCAAGAAGCAGTCGTCCTACAAATCCCACACCTCCCAGTAAAGGTTGAATTGGACGAACCGCCCACCGCTGAAGAGACCCTCACAGCCATCCACCAGCTCAAGAGTGGCAAAGCAGCAGGCATTGATGGAATACCGCCAGAGATCTGGAAACATGGAGGCACAGCACTGCACAACAAGCTCCATGACCTCTTTCTCTGCTGCTGGGAGGAAGGAACACTACCAAAAGATCTCCGTGACGCAGTCGTTATCACCCTGTACAAGAACAAAGGCGAGAAGTCTGACTGTTCCAACTATCGGGGAATTACCCTGCTGTCCATTGCTGGGAAAATCCTTGCAAGGCTGCTCCTGAATCGGCTGGTACCTGCCATCGCTGAAGACCAACTCCCAGAGGGCCAGTGTGGCTTCAGAGCAAACAGGAGCACCACCGATATGGTCTTTGTGCTGAGACAGCTACAGGAGAAGTGCCGCGAGCAGAACAAAGGGCTGTACGTAACATTTGTCGACCTAACAAAAGCGTTCGACACTGAGAGCAGGCAAGGCATGTGGCAGATCCTGGAGCGACTTGGCTGTCCCCCAAAGTTCCTCAACATGATTGTCCAGCTACACGAGGACCAGCAAGGCCAGGTCAGACTCAACAATGACCTCTCAGAACCATTCCCTATTCTCAACGGCGTAAAGCAGGGCTGCGTGCTGGCACCGACCCTCTTCACCATCTTTTTTAGCATGATGTTGAAGCAGGCCACAGTGGACCTCGATGATGACGATGCAGTGTACATCAGGTATCGTCTCGATGGCAGCCTGTTCAACCTCAGACGACTGCAGGCCCACACGAAAACCCTAGACCAACTGATTCGTGAGCTGCTTTTTGCTGATGATGCTGCCCTCGTTGCACACACAGAGAGAGCCCTGCAGCGCATCACGTCTTGCTTCGCAGATGCTGCCCAGCTCTTTGGACTCGAGGTCAGTCTGAAAAAGACAGAGGTCCTCCATCAGCCGGCACCCAAGACAGTGTATCGCCCTCCTCACATCACCATTGGCGAGTCTGAACTAAAGTCCGTGCACCAGTTTACTTACCTTGGCTGCATTATCACGTCGGACGCCAAGCTGGACAAGGAGCTTGACAGCAGGCTGGCAAAAGCGAACAGTGCTTTCGGGCGACTTTTCAAGCGGGTGTGGCACAATCAACAGCTGAAAACAGGCACCAAGATCAGCGTGTACAGAGCTGTGGTCCTCACCACCCTGCTGTATGGTTCCGAGTCCTGGGCCCTCTACCGCAGCCAACTACGACTCCTCGAACGCTTCCACCAGCGCTGCCTGCGTACCATCCTGGGCATTCACTGGAGTGACTATGTCACCAACGTCGAAGTCCTTGAACAGGCTGAAACTGTGAGCATCGAGGCTTTGCTGCTGCGGACACAGCTCCGCTGGGCGGGGCATGTCTCCAGGATGGAGGATCATCGCCTACCAAAGATCACCCTGTTCGGCGAGCTTGCTACTGGACACCGTGACAGAGGGGCACCAAAGAAGAGATACAAAGACTGTCTCAAGAAGTCACTTAGTGCCTGCCAAATCGACCACCACCAGTGGTCTTCGCTTGCTGCGGACCGTGACACCTGGCGCTCCACCATTTACAAGGCAGCTGCCTCCTTTGAGGACTCTCGCAGAGCTAGCCTTAAGGACAAGCGGCTCAGGAGAAAAAACAGAGATGCCGCAGCTCAGAACCCTGGCCAGACCTTCCCCTGCAGCCACTGCGGTCGAACCTGCCTGTCTCGGATTGGCCTCCGCAGCCACGAACAAGCCTGCAGACGTCGTGGGCAACTCCTATAAAATCTTCGTTCGCGAAGTCAAGCCAAGAGAGAGAGAGAGAGAGAGAAAAAAAGAGTCTTGTGTGAGAATGGGTGCCGAAAGACCTGAGTGAAGTTTTTATTTCACATTGGGGTTGAGACAAGGATGTGTATTGATTGTACATTGATTGTACATTGCTTAACGTCCCGACAGCAACAAGGCTTTCTCAGGACGTGCCTGCACTGCTTGTGAAAAAAAACTAACCAGAAAATTGAATGTATGTCGCCAGCCGGTCAAATACGTTAAATAAACCTACAACATGGGGTCTAAATAAAGCTAAGACCATTTAGCAACACACATCCAATATCAAGAGCTACAGGCAGTGCAGACAGTAGGGAGAGTTTTAAAAAGGCAAAAACAGGTGAATGGACAAAGGGTAGACAGAAACACATGCCCCAGAATAGAGAGAAAAACCCACCCTGTGGGGCTGACCAGGGTGACTCTGGGAACTAAAAAATACCTAACCCCACCCAAGTCCCCCAGGGCAGACCCGGGTGGGGAAGGATGTGTATTGAGTCCTTCCTTGTTCTCCATGTTTATTAATAAAGTAGCTAAGGCTGTGGAGCGTGGAGCGATGCAATGAGTACAGATACAGCAAGATCTGCTTGAAATGTTTCCTACTATTGTTTGCAGACGACATCGCTCTCATGTTTAGTTGACATAGGGGCTTACAAAATCAGACTGATTGTTGTGCACATGCATGCTTGAAGCTGGGTCTCATTGTTAATGTTGAAAAGACAAGTTATGGTATACAGAAAAGGTGGTTTTCTGAGGAAGAGTGAAAAATGGTACCTACAGGGACATGCACTTGAAGTTGTAAATGAATATATCTATCTTGGCTTCCCAATCACAACCACGCCCTTAGCTTCAAGCAAAACACTGATTACATTGCAGCAAAGGGTAAAAGAGCTGCTGTCGATTGTGTGAGAACTCTGAATAAGTTTAATTGCATGTCAAAGGACACCTTTTTTCCAGATTTTTTTACACGCAAGTACAGTCAGTTCTATTGTACGAGTCTGAGGTCTGGGGGCTATAGGGATTTGAAAATATTGAGGGAGTATACACTTTTGCTTGCAAACGATTTATGAATGTCCATTTGAAAACTCCAAACAAGTTTATCTATGGTGAAACAGGTAGATTCCCACTATATGTAAACAGCTATTTGCGTTGTGTGGTGTACTGGTCGAATCTGCTGAGAAATAGATACTGACAGATTACCAAAACAGGCATACAATATGCTGCTCAATATGGATGAACGTGGTAAGCAGTGTTGGGTTTCTAGAGTGAAGAAAACTCTGTATGAATGTGGCTTTGTATGTGTCTGGGAGCAAAAAGGAGTAGGTTGCGAAAAAAAACTTTTAATTTGCAAAGATGTACTGATATGTTTATGCAGGACTGGTCTTCTTCTGTGTCGAACAATGTGCAGGTCTTACGAGCTAAGTGTGGAAGCTGAAACGTATTTTGATTTTGTCACTATTAAGTATTTCAGAGACAGTGCTATCAAGTTTCTTCTTGGGTTGTTAAGGCCCCGCCACACATGCCTGATTTTGAGGCAGATTCTTGAGAGAAAGAAAGAAAGAGAGGAGTGAAGAATCATTAACACTATGACTGAGTTAACCCCTTAATTATAAGTTTTTGAACCCTCTTTACCCATGTTCCCCACACAGAGTAAATACCGTTGGAATTTACCCCCTAAATCATTGTTATTTAACATTTACAATTTTATGAACCTTCACATATTAATAATTAGGGGGTTAATTCAGTCAAAGTGTTAATAATACTTCAATTCTCTCTTTCTTTCTTTCTCTTAGAAAATCCTGAAGCTTCTTCGTTGTCTTAAGTTTACCCTAATTAATTACTAATTAAGGACGTTAATGTCCACACGGTCGTTTCTCTCAAATCAAACCAAATTCTGACAGTGCACTCTGTAAATAAACTAATGACATTTTACACACTCCCTGTCAGAGTCGATTTCTGAGGAACACGATTTTCACAAGTAGAACTTTATATGTTACTAACAAGTTACAACTAACTTTTAAAACCTGCAGTGGTAACCTTTAAGTTAGTTGCCATAAGAACTTATTAATTACTTACCATAAGAACTTATTAATTACTTACCATAAGAACTTATTAATTACTTACCCTAAATTCTTACAAGTACTTACAACAACTTGACTCCAGTCACAACTCACTCGGACAAATTTGACAAGTTACAAGGACAATAATAAAAAAAAAATTTCTCAGTAATACTCGGGTGGTGGTGCTGATGGGGCTAAATAATCAGACACAAGTGGTGTAAATGACGTGTCATCTCTCTGCGAAGCATATGACAAAAATATTGATTGATTACCAAATCTGATTTTTATTTGTTTAAAAGATTGTGTAGTTTTTCTGTGGTTTCCTGAACACCAATCTTTTTTCCTTCTGCTAAAAATTTGGCTTTTAGCTCTTCAACATTTACGGGAGATTGACTACGCATCTTATTTTGTATTTCGGATTTATGTTTCTTGTAATTGTTCAAATCATCCTGCACTCTCTTAAATTCAATATCATCAATAAAATTATCGTCCAAAGCTTTACTAATAATAAGTTTCATACTGCTCAACTTTGCTCCAGCAAGCGTACTCAACGCTTCATGTTTCTGCAACTTTGTGTGAAATCTTTTGTTTAAGGCTTCCAAACCAAAGCATGCCAGGCATGTAGCAACGCTAACACCCTCAACTGCAATTCCAATTAAACTTCCAATTCCTGTGGCAAACAGAACAATACCCCCTACAGAACATCCAGCTGAAACTGCACCAACAGCCATAGATGTGTTTTGTACAGAATTGAAAACGGTCTTATACCGTCTCTTACATCTGGAGTATTTTGCCTCCTCACTTTCCAAATATTTAATTGCGTCTGTAATATTATTTAATCTGAATGCGTCTACCTGTAATGTTTTATTGGGTGCAATTGGCACATGCGGATCAGGCACAAACGACGACACAGTCTCAGTCATTGGTAGTTGTGGATAGAAGTTTACCATTTTTTTTATTGACAAATATTTTTTATTTAATCAGTGATTACATTTTGCAACTCGTCAAAAGTATACAATTTGCCTGCATAATAAAACGAAACAAGATCAATGTGTTCTAGTTTTATAAAATTTAGAAATACAAAAGTTATTTTGTCGACTAATATCTTGACAGCTGGAACACTGCTCGAAACTTCAAAAACATCTAAATTTTTTCTAATAGCAATAAAAACTTTTGTTGATTCTGATACTGTTTCATCCCATGTAAGCTTTATTCCCTGTGCTATATCTGCCTCTTTCGCAGAAGATACAGATCTTATGATAATTTCAATTACTATTGTCGCTTTTCTTGCGATGGTAAAGTTTGATGGTACAAACATGACCTTTGCATCTGATCGGCCCTTCCTATGCGTAAGAAGATACCTCCGTTTCTCATACACAAGCTCTTGTAGTTTTTCTCTGCTATTGTTTTCTGAAGTATAACTTGGAACAAGGCTTACAATCAACGGCCCAGAGTTAACAACTTTCCTAAACACTAAGGCTCCTTCATCATCAGTGTATACATAAGGACTAATAAATTCCAACTTTATGTCCCAGTCAATTGTGGGTGGCTTTGCAGGCGCAAGCGGCACAGGTGAAACTACCCACTTATTTCCAACATGTATTAAGTTGTACGGCACATTATTTACAGGCGGAGGAGGAACAGTGACATCACGCAGCTGACCAAGTTTAGGAATTGGTCTCTCTGTGCCTTCCTTCATGTCATCTATTACTTTTCTCTTGTACATACCAAAAGAATTAAGTTCAAATCCATACACCTCGCCCACCTCCCCCTCTTTATCAAAGTCCTGTACATCAGCCAAATTTTTCAACTCTGTTACAGGACACGCAACTGGTATGATTCTCGACTTTGAACCAGCACTCATTTTATAAACAAAAATAAAATTATTTAACTTCTAACACCACACTAAAATCATGCATTACAATGGGTTTGTCATCTTGATTAGTTACAGATATACACAGTGACTCAAAGAAACTAGAACCTAATTTCTTAAACTGCAAATTAGGAAATCTAGCAACTACACTTTCGCAATAGGGAGCAGTTCCAGTTGGTAAGAATCTCAACAAACTTGATGCTTTCCATTGTGAACATTTTCAGTCGTGTTTAATTCTTTTAAATAAACATTTAGCACTGTGTGTACTGCCAAATGAACAGGATATCTTCCAATTATTGTTTTTTGGGCTTAAATTTTAATCCTGTTTCATAAGTCCAATCTTCATCACCACTAAGAGCTACAATACCAAGATCAAATTTTGATAAAAAACCTAGTAGTACTAAAAGTTTGTCTGTTAATATAAGCTGACTATCTTTTGGAAATTCCAATGTAACAAGCAAGTTAGCCGGGTTTAAAGTTGCTTTAATTTTATACATATCTTGTAAAAATTCAGCTATAGTACAAAAGTTGTAATACCCAGGCTATAAGTGATCAGCGCCCCAACTTGTACGACCTATAGTTCCCTGTACAGAATATTCACCATCATCTGTTACATTAAACCATTTTACAATATAAAACATTTCATGGATAGCTACAGCCTTGCTACCATTGCGATTATCAATCCCATTAGTTAACCACACTGGTTTGCTTGTGTCAAGATTTGTTAAAGTAATAAACATTTATATTATCTCATAAAAAGAAGGATGGAATTTAAATCACCAACAAGTGTCAATACAAATGCATTTCAATTTAATGTGGATGCCAAGTACAATGTCGCACCTACTTATAAACAGAAAATAATTCAACTAAATCAGCTCGATATAGCTGTGTCAGACGCAAGTGTACAAGATCTATTCCAAGTAAAAGTACCCAACCCCTTTGATCATTATCTAAACCCTCCAATTACAGATGATGCTACTGCAAGAAAGTTGATTGTACATTGCTTAACGTCCCGACAGCAACAAGGCTTTCTCAGGACGTGCCTGCACTGCTTGTGAAAAAAAAAAAATAAACAGAACATTGAATGTATGTTGCCAGCCGGTCAAATACATTAAATAAACCTAACACATGGGGCCTAAATAAAGCTAAGACCATTTAGCAACACACATCCAATATCAAGAGCTACAGGCAGTGCAGACAGTAGGGAGAGTTTTAAAAAGGCAAATACAGGTGAATGGACAAAGGGTAGACAGAAATACATGCCCCAGAAGAGAGAAAAACCCACCCTGTGGGGCTGACCAGGGTGACCCTGGGAACTAAAAAATACCTAACCCCACCCAAGTCCCCCAGGGCAGACCCGGGTGGGGGATGCAAGAAAGTGGTCCTCAAGTCCACTACAGATGTTTCAAAACCAACTTAACTTTGCTCAACTACAGGCTGTGGTGTTTCATTCACAGACCATTTGAATCACTCAAACAAACTTATTAGGTCTGTGTATCGATTCAACACGTATTACCAGCTGAGACGTATTCTGTCAGAACTGCATACACCACTACCCACTAAATCTAGTTTCAACAGGTTTAACAACCCCATGGATATGAAAGCGTTTGAACGTATATGTAATGAATTTAACATCAGCCCCAGGTATGGCTTTACACAAAAACTTGATATCACAATGGCATGGGTACATTGTATTATGCTATGAGTCACAGACAATACCCTCAAGATTACTATCCCGGTTACACTTCATTCTCATCAAAATCACAAGTCTGGTTAGGCTCAATAGAACAGAAACAGTCTAATGCCTGAACCACACTTATCTTAGACAAGAGTGACGGGTTTACTCAAGTGGGAGTCGAGCGCGTAAATGAGTCTATCAGAACATATGTCTGGTGTATACTAGGAGCACAATCATTAACAAAATCAAATATTTTAAACGGGAGTGGAAAGTTTGATTCACAAAAACAGTTTCTGATGAATCTTGAAGATTCAGTAAATTCAGTGGTTGATCTCCCATCAAGCATACAACGCTATCAAGACGTTCTAAGATATGCGAGATCGAAAGTTGACTTTGTAGTTGGGATCGGGATATACATGTTACCGTCTGACCTACAATTACAAATAGGGACAATAACAAATTATAATAATGAAATAATTGTTGCAGGTGTTTGTCAGAAATTAGGACTCAATCAATCTGTAAACTTAGGGGCAACAACTACGCATGTACAGTTGTTAAAACCATTACAGACAGTATCAAAGCCGGCCCCGACACCGACACCCATACAACCAGTACAGTCATCCCCGACCCCATCACCAACCCTTGACACACATGAGTCAGAGAGAACAGCATTGGTAATAGGTCTCACTGGATTAGGAGTATTACTTCTTTACCTGTTTCATTAAATACCTGTGATTAACCCTCCTACTGTCACCAAAAAGACCCAAACATGTTCTGCCATAAACCCGACTACCTTTGCCGCTTTAGTGATAAGCCAACTAACAAGTGAGCCAATTATGCCGGGTAATGAATCCATTGCTTTCAGAGCCAATTTCTTAAGCAAGTCTGATATGTGAGACAACTGTTTCTTTACCCACGACTGTATATCTTTTGGGTCTGATGGAGCCAGGGTTGGTGGACCAGGTGGTTTTGATTGATTGTACATTGCTTAACGTCCCGACAGCAACAAGGCTTTCTCAGGACGTGCCTGCACTGCTTGTGAAAAAAAAACAACCAACTAAACAGAACATTGAATGTATGTCGCCAGCCGGTCAAACACATTAAATAAACCTAACACATGGGGCCTAAATAAAGCTAAGACCATTTAGCAACACACATCCAATATCAAGAGCTACAGGCAGTGCAGACAGTAGGGAGAGTTTAAAAAAGGCAAATACAGGTGAATGGACCTCAGGTAGACAGAAACACATGCCCCAGAATAGAGAGAAAAACCCACCCTGTGGGGCTGACCAGGGTGACCCTGGGAACTAAAAAATACCTAACCCCACCCAAGTCCCCCAGGGCAAACCCGGGTGGGGCTGGACCAGGTGGACTTGGTGGAAGAGAACCACCGCCACCACCACTCCCAGATACAGCCAACACAACAGTACTGATAATAAATCCAAGAGCAGTAATTAAACTCACAATTGTGATACCCTGTTCTCTGAAAAGTGTTTTCAATCTCTCAGCCAAAGTTGTGTCTTCGTGAAGTATTTTTTGAATAGTTTCCCTAATCCTGTTGACCTGTGTTTTTAGTTTTTCTCTTCCAATACTAATCGTTTCTAATCGCCCAGATCTTTCTATCTGCAAATCATTTAATCTGTGTTGCATTCTTTCTTTTATTTCTGTGTCAAGATGCCCATTGTCTGCTTCAGTCAGTTTGTTTTTTTCTCGTTCTATGTGTTTATCAAGCTCACCTAGTTTGGCTAGGTTATTTACCATCTCACCTCTGATTGACTGCAGTGATTTATCCAAGCCCATAATCTCTCTCATTGACAAAGGAGGGTCTCCTATTGTTTTCATAACTTCATTTATTTGACCTTCAGTGAATGAGGTTTCTTGTATTACCATGTTTGTTATTTCTGGCAGTCTTGTTACTTCCGTCATTTCAATTTGTTGTGCTGTTGGCAATCTTGTTTGCGTGTCGTGAAGAGCACTAACAAGTCGAGGCGCAAGCAGTGTGACAGGAGACCCACCAGTACCAAGTTGACACAAGGCACCAACACCACCTTCATTTTTGATTGTACTTAAAGCCCTAAACTTACCAGGGTCTTTTTTGTTAGTCAATAGTACTTTTCCTTTGTCAACAGTATTTAAATATAAATGACCCTTGCCATCAAGTTCAAACTGATTAGGGTCTATGTTGTCTGGGCGGTCACCAACATGATTATAAAATGAGTTCACTTTGGTTTCTAAAAGTTCGTGACGTAAACTGTAAGTATTTCTTGTACCAGTCATATCTGTCATATCTGTTGTATTACCAAAATGATACATGTCATCCATTTCAATATCTTCATGATTAAATCCGCCCGCTGCCATTGTTTTTATTAATTTAATATTTTTTATTGTGCATAATAAAAATGACATCACCTTACAGATCAAAGTTAGATCCATATAGAAAACTATGTGAGCCTCTTGGTGTTAAAGCATTAGGCAATCAATCGTCATAACAAACAATCCAAGTACCATAGACCAAAACCAAACACTTACTGTCAAGTTTCCCAACCTAGGTCCCAGTGACGTTATTGTTCCTGGCACTGCACGCCTTGCATTTAATATTGAACTATCATCAGACACAGACGTGAACAGAACACTAGTTAACAATCTAGGCAGAGCAATTATTAGAACTATTAAAGTAAAACTTGAAGGTCAGGAATTGTTTAGTCTTGATGACGCTGATGTGTTCTACTGTTACAAAGATCTTTGGCTTACACGAAAAGAACGAGAAAATAGTATTTATCAAGGCATACAAACTGATAACATTACCAAACTTCGAATCGATGCCAGAGACAAATCAACCACTGAAGCCAAGGACGTTATAATGGCAGAAACATATGGAACCAGATTTTACATTCCACTTGAGTTTGAAATCCTAACAGCGCATTTACCTTATTACTAAGGAGCACTGAATGACCGTCTGAGTTTTGAACTAACTTTCAATGACTACTCCAAAATTATAAAATCATTTGATCTTAATGCAACATATAAGATTTCTAACATTTCTTTGGAATATGAAATTGTCACACACACTGATCTAGCTAGACTCATACAAAATCAGTACCAGTCAAAACTTCCAATTTATTATGACCGTGTGATTAGACATAGTTTAATGCATAAAGACAAGAGCAACCCAATGTGGAATATAAACTTGAACACACCTGCCAGATCACTGAAAGACATTCTTATGTTGTTTGTTGAACCAGCCGCTTCATACAAAAGGGATTCAGAAAAATTCTACAATCCAAAAATCACACATTTATCTCGCACAATTGAAGGCCGCCCAAATCAAGTGTATGCTTCTGGAATGTTACCTTATCAACACTACGACGAGATCACAAAATATTTTGCAGGTGGAAGGATTAGAGATAAACCAGCAAACATTGCGTGCAAAGATTTACATCTGTATGATGTAAGAATTGGACAATACTTGACGAATAAGTATGCTCTTTGGCTAGACCTGCGTAGTACAGATGATGACTATCTTCATGGGTCAGGTCGAACTGTTGAAAACGGTAGTGACGGGATTACAATTCAGATACAAAAAAGACAGAAAAAGCCGAAGCCATTAACATATGTTTGTATCTGATTTATGACGCACAACTCAATATTGCTGAAAGCAGACTAAAGGGTCACATATATTAAAATTATATTCTGTATTAAAATGAACTTGATGACCCTTGACCCACACTGTGGATTATTTTGTGGTGCCACAGGGTGTGGAAAGACTGAATTTGTACTTAATCTCTTACAAACAAGATACATCCATCACTTTGAAAACATTGTAATATTTTGTCCAATGATTAAACATAAATCTTATCACAACCATTTATTCATTTGGACTGACAGCAACATTTACTTAGTTGACCCTGAGAAAACACTGAATGATTACCTACAATATTTTTACAAGCAATTTGAAGGACAGCCAACGTTGTTTATTGTTGATGACTGTTCTGCAGAGAAAGACATTGTCAAGAAGAGCGGCAGACACGAAAACGTAAGTGTATGGATTCTCACTGAGAAATATAATGCTGTACTGAAAGATTTTCGTGAACAGTTAAAGTTTATCTGTTTGTTTTACTGTAAAGATCATGACAGCTTTGAAGACTGTCTCAGAGAGAACGATGTCATACCAAACAAACATGAACGAGACATTGTGAAAAACAAACTCAAATCAACTAAGCATCTAAAGACAGATCAGCCCACAAGGTATGGGTTAGAAAATTAATTTATTCTTTTGTTTGCCCAATAAAAATGACAGACGGACAAATCATGCAAGTGCTTGATATCTCACACTGCTTCAAAGATATTGAGCTTCAAAGATACCGACTTAATATCATCACCCAAACAGACTCATATAAACTTTTCAGCACCAGTAGAGATATATGCAACATATTGTGTGACTTTGGATTATGTTGATGAGCTTCCAAATGTGGAGCGCATGACAATTGATTTAAAGACGCCTACTTTTAAAGTTAATGATAATGACCGCTTGCTTTGGCTAGAGGAACTTTGTTATAGCATATTTAAACAACTGCGCAAACTAAATGTTTATATTAACAGTGTTACAGTTAATAAAGTGGTATTGCACATGCAGCACCAGCATAGTCAGCGTTAATATTTTTTGTTTTATTATTTTGTCGGACAAATAAAAATGATGGACAATACACAAAGTCCATCAAGCCCATCAGGTTTATGAAACATTTTTCACACAACAGACTTGCCTATATCTAATACTAATAATGTCTATGAATCAATAGAAAACTCTTTATCTGTCATACAAGATAATCTTCTTACAGGCAATGTGAAGATTCAGGTTGTTGCTAAAATAAAATTTACTAGAGTAGATGGTGAAGTGATTGTATCGTATATCTCAACAAGACAACACACAGTTAACACAAGAAGAGAATTGGAGAACGTGTTTAGAGACAGACTATTACCTGACTTCCTCCAAGCAATTGACAGTGCAAAAATGAAGGGGTCTGGTTGGCATGAAGGTCATGTACATGAACTACAATTAAAGCAGTCAAGGTATCATCCTATATTAGGTAAATCATGGTTACCACTGCCAACTGAGGTTGCAAACAAAAAGGCTGTCGTTAACATACAGAACAATGATCACCATTGTTTCATGTGGTGTGTGCTTGCTTAACTACACTTTGTAAAATCAAGACCTGATCGCGTATCTAACTACACTAAATTTGTAAATGAACTCAACTTCAGTGGTATAGATTTCCCTGTTAAAATAGAAGACAGACTTGTTTGAAAAACTAAATCCTGGCATATCTGTAAATGTGTGTGTGTGGGATAATGAGTCTGTTGACAAGTTACAACCCATTAGAGTATCACCATTGGCTCCAACCTACGGACAGCCAGAAGAAAAACATGTTGACATGTTATTAATAGGAGATAATGATAACTTTCACTACACAATTATCAGAAATATGTCACGTCTAATTCATAATCATACAACAAAATACAATGGTAAACAGGAAGTGTGTAAGATTGATTGATTGTACATTGCTTAACGTCCCGACAGCAACAAGGCTTTCTCAGGACGTGCCTGCACTGCTTGTGAAAAAAAAAAAAAACAACCAACTAAACAGAACATTGAATGTATGTCGCCAGCTGGTCAAACACATTAAATAAACCTAACACATGGGGCCTAAATAAAGCTAAGACCATTTAGCAACACACATCCAATATCAAGAGCTACAGGCAGTGCAGACAGTAGGGAGAGTTTAAAAAAGGCAAATACAGGTGAATGGACCTCGGGTAGACAGAAACACATGCCCCAGAATAGAGAGAAAACCCCACCCTGTGGGGCTGACCAGGGTGACCCTGGGAACTAAAAAATACCTAACCCCACCCAAGTCCCCCAGGGCAGACCCGGGTGGGGTTAGGAAGTGTGTAAGAGATGTTTACAAAGATTCTCCTCTATTGCAGTGGCGCACAAACATGTTTTGCATTGTAGGTCAGCTGATGACATTCAAACAGTACTTAAGTATCCAGAGCCGGGTAGTCAAGTATATTTTAAGAACTATGGAAATCAGGAAAAGCTGCCGTTTGTGGTGTATGCTGATTTTGAATCACTGGTAGTTCCATATGAAGGTCCTGTTCCAGAATACTATAAAACTAAGTGACCAATTGGTGTGTTCTTTTGGATACATTATTGTTAGGTCAGACGGTCAGCATTCAGAGTCTGTTATCTACAGGGGAGAAAATGCAGCATGTCTGTTTTAACAGAAATGAGACATCTGTATAGTCAGGTAGTACAATATCTCACAACATATCAGATGCCTTTGGTGATGACAGAAGAAGACAAACTGAAATTGCTGCGACGTGTTGGATTTGTGATCAACCCCTCCAGGGTGACAAAGTTCATGACCATGATCACATAACTAGGCGTTACAGAGGTGCCGCACATAACAAATGTAACTTGTTATTAAAAACAGATCCTAAGACATATAAGTTACCAATCTTTTTCCACAATCTCAAAGGATATGATTCGCACATTATCATGCAGGCTGTGGATGAGTCTTTCAAAAACATAAATTGTATTGCGCAGACAACTGAGAAATATTTGACTTTTAGATTAGATAAATTAGCATTTTATGACTCCATGCAACATTTGTCTTCAGGTCTTGCTAGTTTGGCAGAAGGACTGACTGAGTATCCAATAACAAGTAAATATTTTGAGCCAGACTTGATTAAGAAAGGTTTGTATCCGTATGAGTACATTAATCACTGGGTTGTGTTTGAGGAAAGGAGACTGCCACCAAAAGAGACATTTTATTCTACACTTAATGGTAAAGGTATTTCTTACTCTAATTATCAACACGCACTTGATGCATGGAGTAAATTAGGGTGCCAGACAATTGGTGACTACCATGATCAGTACTTGAAAGCTGACGTTTGTTTGCTAGCAGACGTATTTGAAAGTTACCATGAAAGGGTTTGTTGCATTACAGTCTTGACCCGGCCTGTTACATAACTAGTCCTGGCATGACATGGGATGCTTTTTTGAAATCTAGTAAGATATTTATAGACCTGTTGTCTGATCGTACGATGGGTGAAATGGTGGAACATGGATTGAGGGGTGGAATTAGTATTGCAGCAAACAATTATGCCAAAGCCAACAACAAATATCTGGACGGTCATGGTGATCTTGGCTATCACCCCTCAAGGTCATCTAATTATATCCTGTACGTGGACGTTAATAATTTGTATGGATACGCGATGTGTGAGTTATTGCCCTTGAAAAACTTTTGTCTGCATGATTTGTCACAGTGTGACATAACACAGTTATCAAACTATATAATGACTCTTGACCGAAACGACGCGAAGGGTTGGATCTTTGAAGGAAAATGAGAAATGCATTCGACTTATGCGAAGTTTAATTAACTCAAACTGGACCTTTTTAAAAATACGTTGTAAAATTAGTCCTAGAAGAGCAGCTTTGGACAAGGGAAAAATCTGGTTCGACTTAATGTTGTATACTATACCTACATTTTTTAATTGAAAACTGCCCTTTATAGGTTTTCTTGAGAGCCTTATTGAGTCTGGAGGCTATTGCCACCCTGATAGACCCATGGTCCCGGGCATATTTGTTAGATAAAGCCGTTTTCGTGAGGTACCCGGTGATAGAAATAGCAAATAGCAAATAGCAAAATAGCTGATTTCAGAACACCATAAAATTTATCGAATAGTGTGTTAAAATGATAAAGAAACATTTAGGTCACTTCATGAGTATGTTATTTTCTCGTAAGAAAGGTTTGTTCCGATAATTGGAATTCTAAGCGAAATTTACAATAGTGTATTTTGTAACTCCCAAATTGCCCGGATGTTATCAATAACATTACAAGTGTTTGCATTGTTGGGCAATTGCTCAAGCCCTTTTTATTCGATAAAGTCGTACTTTATGTCATAACTATCACATAGCAATTTGGGTCATTTGCGAGTGCGTATTCAATAAGGGATACAAGCGATGTCTGACTTCCGGCAGATCATATCTCCGCTGTAGCCGGTCCCAAGCCCGCATGAGAATCGAGGGAAAACAACTATGCCAAACTTACAAGGAAAACCTACGCCTAAACTGTTGCAAACTACGCCCAAACTGCTAGTCCTCGATCACTATTTGTGACAATAAACTGGAACAAACAACAACGGCATATACGGGATGAGAACGTTTATCTATAAGTAATTAAATGCACCAAATGCTTCTTAGTAATTTAGTTAGTGCAGTGGTAAGATACTCTCTCGCCACACAGGTAACAAGGGTTTGAGCCCCATAGATGGCGTTATTTTTTTCCTGCTCACATTTGAAACCCATACAGTTTCTACTTTGCTAAATGAAACAAACACACAACAAACCCAAAACCAAAAAAATAAAAAAATAAACCCGTGGTATTTTTTTTTTTTTTTAAATATGCGATCATCATCACTCTGGTAATGTGAATGTTAAACCATGAACCAACCAACAAACCGGATTCAGTCTTGGATAAAAATGCACACTGGTTACCTCGATACATTTGTTCATTCATTTTTTTCAGCCAGGAATTGTGCGAGCATGTTAACATTACATGTTTACATTCATTCAATCATTCACAGCTTCACTGATGAAAAAGCACACCAAAGAGTGTTGTCACAGACAGTTTTTTTAAAAATTTTTACTGGCATCATCTACAAACATTAATTGATGTGAATTTGTTTAATATACCTGCTGCAAGAAATGCTACACGCTCCTTTGGTGTCTGCGTGAAAGCAGGTCGATGAACATCTCTGGATGAAAGATGTTTGTGAACAGATTGGTAGTGGATGTACCTATCTCTCTAGCTGAATCTCAGTTTCCCAGCAGTTTTTGGTTACAAATTATAAGGAAACAAAACAAATGTCACACATGCTTCAATATGCCCTGTTATGTTTACACATGATCATTGTGAATATGAGTAAAGAATATCTCTGTTTATTTTTAAAACAAATGCTGTAGTTGCAGACATTCATTTAAAGTACACAGTCAAGTCTGTTGAAAGCATATTAGGCTACAATGCAAGTAGGCACCTATACAAAAATAACGACCTCAAATACAAAACTTTAAACATTTAGGGCTTAACATCTTTTGTCCTTAAAAGGTGATTTCAAAGATGGGTCACAGAAATAGGGTCTGAACAAATTTTGACCCCAGCTGGATGCGAACCCAGGACCTTCGGGATGAGAGTCAAACACACTACCACCGAGCCACCCAGCTCCCCCTCAAAATACAGCTTTACTGCGGAACATATTTCAACTACATGTAACATTATTCACATTTATATTGACAAAGTGCTGGCTTTATACAAGCTATTTGAGAGAAAAGTGGATTGATTGATTGATTGTACATTGCTTAACGTCCCGACAGCAACAAGGCTTTCTCAGGACGTGCCTGCACTGCTTGTGAAAAAAATAAATAAACAGAACATTGAATGTATGTCGCCAGCCGGTCAATACGTTAAATAAACCTAACACATGGGGCCTAAATACAGCTAAGACCATTTAGCAACACACATCCAATATCAAGAGCTACAGGCAGTGCAGACAGTAGGGAGATTTTAAAAAGGCAAATACAGGTGAATGGACAAAGGGTAGACAGAAAGACATGCCCCAGAATAGAGATTGATTGATTGATTGTAAATTGCTTAACGTCCCGACAGCAACAAGGCTTTCTCAGGACGTGCCTGCACTGCTTGTGAAAAAAAAAACTAAACAGAAAATTGAATGTATGTCGCCAGCCGGTCAAATACGTTAAATAAACCTAACACATGGGGCCTAAATAAAGCTAAGACCATTTAGCAACACACATCCAATATCAAGAGCTACAGGCAGTGCAGACAGTAGGGAGAGTTTTAAAAAGGCAAATACAGGTGAATGGACAAAGGGTAGACAGAAACACATGCCCCAGAATAGAGAGAAAAACCCACCCTGTGGGGCTGACCAGGGTGACCCTGGGAACTAAAAAATACCTAACCCCACCCAAGTCCCCCAGGGCAGACCCGGGTGGGGGCCAGAATAGAGAGAAAAACCCACCCTGTGGGGCTGACCAGGGTGACCCTGAGAACTAAAAAATACCTAACCCCACCCAAGTCCCCCAGGGCAGACCCGGGTGGGGTGAGAGAAAAGTGGAGCTGATGTCATTTTTAGTTGTGTGCATGTCAAGGGAGACCGACACCAGCAACCACTTGCTCATGAGGTATTTATTTGGGAGCCAACTGCACATTATATAAAAAAAAGGTTGGTTGATTGTACATTGCTTAACATCCCGACAGCAACAAGGCTTTTTCAGGACGTGCCTGCACTGCTTGTGAAAAAAAAAACCAACAGAACATTGAATGTATGACGCCAGCCGGTCAAATACGTTAAATAAACCTAACACATGGGGCCTAATTAAAGCTAAGACCATTTAGCCACACACATCCAATATCAAGAGCTACAGGCAGTGCAGACAGTAGGGAGAGTTTTAAAAAGGCAAATACAGGTGAATGGACAAAGGGTAAACAGAAACACATGCCCCAGAATAGAGAGAAAAACCCACCCTGTGAGGCTGACCAGGGTGACCCTGGGAACTAAAAAATACCTAACCCCACCCAAGTCCCCCAGGGCAGACCCGGGTGGGGTTATAAAAAAAGGGGGATAGGAGAGAAGGAATGACAGACTTATCATTTAGAGCCTTCCATTACATATATTATTTTGCTCATATATATATATATATATATATATATATATATATATATATATATATATATATATATATATATATATATATATATATATATATATATATATATATATATATATATATATATATATATATATATATAGAGAGAGAGAGAGAGAGAGAGAGAGAGAGAGAGAGAGAGACCATCACTCTAGTCCTGATATAACTCAACATTGCACATCCCACAACATTATAACAGTGAAATGCAGTATCCAGCCACCAAACTGCACTACACAGATACTGTGCACAATGTTGGCATGAAAATCAAACAATACTGTTACCAGTATCACACTGTGTCCAATTGCATCACAACAAAATGAAATGCAGTCTCAAGCCTCATAACTTACACTGCACAATGCTGATGTCAACACAAAATACCATAACAAGTGCATAACAAGGGTACAATGCACTGTGTCACCTAGTCTGCATAATATAGGCATGCACACCAAACAATACTTGTACTGCTCTTGATACAAAGTCTGTGCAGTCGACCATATAAGACTGCAAAATAAACAAAACAAACACAAAGTACAGTACATATCATATGCCTATGATCAGTTATCACCCAACCACTTAAGTCTGCTGTGACAGCTGGAGGGTAATGCAAGAACTGCATGGTCAACTCACTCTTGAGAAGTATTGCGTTTTTCATTGAGCAAGTCCATATTTGGCACATTTTAAGCTGAGGGTTTAATGACATACATATACACCCCCGCGTTTCTATATTTCGGCACATCTCCTCTTCAGAAAGGATCCATGGGTTTTATACTCTGAGGCCAATGACCATTTTCAGAATGAACCCTGTATATCATTTTGATTCATGCAAAGCGGAGCAGTGATAAGTTTTCTCCTTGTCTCACACCGATGCTGCACAAAATCTATCTGTACCACTGTTTCCTACCCCATAAGAGTCAGCTGTGGAGTACATATTTTGAATGACTGATGTATGCCAGTATTTAGGAACTTGTCACAAAAAGACCTGTTCATATAATGAAATGTCTTCGAAAAATGAACACATTGTCAGTAAAGGGGTTTTCCTTGGATAATCAAAAACTAATAGGCCTATATATTAAGCTGCGTTTCTAAATCGCGACATGACAGGAGAGTGACAAAAAGTAACCTTTCTGAGGGGTCATCCAAATAAATATGCATCGGAAGGTCTTACCATCAGGTATCTCATTACCAAGTTTAGGGTTAGTTGTGAGGAATACTTGAGAAAAAAACATCTTTGGGCAATATATGGCTATGTTGTACCTATTTCCTGATTTCTTGTGACCCTTGACCTTTCTGACCTTTCATGCATACGAAATTAGTATGCATGAAAAGTTCTTACCACCTTGTACCAAGTCTGGGTTTGAAGTTGTGTATACTTGAGAAAACATCTTTTTGGTCAAAATACAGCTATTTTTCACCTTTTTACTGCACTACAAATTAATACATGGGTGTCAAATCACTTTGTCACATTGTTATATGAAAACACACAAAGCACACCCCCATCACTGTACAATAGCCCCTGAACTGCTCGACTGCACGTTACAATTTTGTTGCCCCGCTGCTTCTATGTCAGGCTTATGGAAACACTCCCTCTTTATTTCTATGTTCTCGAGTTTTGTCGCTGTCACTTTGTTGTCACTGCCCCACTGCTGTTGTATCTGCAGTTGAATAGCCAGGCCTAAAGCCTGCTTGCCCTTCTCCTAATATATGGCTATGCATCAGCTCAGGCAGTAAGGCACAGGCCTTTGCTGCATTGCGAATGATGTGACTGTCCAAAACCTTGACATTGTGGCCAGCCTGTTGGATGGACATCAAAATAACAGGACGTCTGCCCTCCTACACAGGACAATCAGTTCACTTCCTTTGCCTTCTCGTCGGTTGGCCATCCCAGAGAGATGTACCCGCTGAACTCTCTTTCCCTCATCTTTTGCAACCTGCAAAAGATAACTTTGAATCATAACAAGTTTTGACATGCACATAGTGCGTGTATATATGTGTTCTCCAACAGGTCTCTGAAAATGTCTAATCATAAGTATAGGGCCTGAGGTTTTTTTTCCCAAATGCCTACATTTTTCACAAATTTGTCAACCCTCTGTGACCCTTGACCTCTGTGAGGGGCTGATTAAATTAGTATGCGCAGAAAAGTGTTATCATCATGCCAAATTTTATTGAAAAGTTTGCAAAAGCATTAATAAAAACTACAACTCTACCCGAAACTAACTTTTGTCACCCTCTTGCCAACCTTGAGCTTTCCGAAGGGTCATCCAAATTAAGGCCTTATCATGTGGTATCTCCATAGCAAGTTTGAGTTTGAAGTTGAAAATAATACTTGAGATGACCTTTGAAAGGTCACAGAAATTGGTATGTTTAGAATGATTTTACCACAAAGTACCCTTGTGCCAAGTTTGAAGTCTGAGGTTTGAATAGTCTCCGAGGAAATGTCAATTTAAAGTTGCCCACAGATAACAGACAGTTGATGGACGACCCATTACAAACACTTACTTTTGCTATCACACGTGAGCCAAAAATTAGACGCCATTGAGCTTGAAATGACCACAAAGGGTGTATACATATCTAGAATCAGCATCAATATTCAAAGTGTAACTTGCAGAAATTGTTTCAAACAGGACACAACGCATTGCTGTTTAGCAACAGCACACACTGGACCAAATGGGCAGTATTCAGTGTTTTCTAGTCCTTTTGTGTGCACTAAGTTCTTATTAAAGAAAACGACAGTATTTGCAGACTTGCCGAACACTCTAGTTTCCAAATCAAATGCAATATGGTGCCACTTGTTGACAGCAAGTGATTGTAGCATTCAGTGTTGTTGAGAATGCTGGTACTGGTACTACACCATCTTCAAAATGAAAGAAAGCATTGCAGTGTGATGTGTTTATTCACACCAGTTGTGTTTTGTCATGAGCCTGATTCTATTCACAAATCAATCGGTATGATTTACCTCGAGTCCAGGAGAATAAGTGTCGCCTTCTCTCACTTTAGTTGATCCACTGGAACTGGCATTGCCTGCTTTTAGCTGTTGCCTTCTCCTTTGAGCAAACATGACCTGACTAGCTCTCGCCTCTTCTTGAAGTAGGCGTCATACGTCTGTGCTTGTTTGCAAGTATACCCTCTGGGCGTGACTCTGCAGTGAGACGTCAACAACAACACTGACCTGAAATGAAATACATGTTTATTACCGTGTTATTCGGCAGCATGACAATTTTTCACTTCTGATCTTATTTCAGGGTGGGTCGGTTCCAAGCTCCACAAAAAGGGACTTTGTTATAGCATTAAAAACAATTCGGGGACGGGAGGGGAGTTGGGGGGGGGGGGGGTGGAGTCCCCCCCCCCCCCCAATTTGCCCCTACATTTAGTTTACGCATTACTACCTTCAAACTAATGTGAAATAAACTGTGAGCACCACAGACAACAATGGTGAAGCCTGGATCGCTCGTGTGCATTTAAAACTGATCATTTTCATAATCTGAACCGTGTGACCTTTCCAAAAGGTGACTGAAATTTAAGTGCCATGAGTCTCAGCATAAGTAAAGGGCTGGCTTATGTACTAGTTGTTAATAGTATTTGAGAAAAAACTTTTTTTTGGTCAAAATATGGCTATTTTATATTTTTACCTATTTCCTGATTTGTCACGACCCTTGGCCTGAACTCAAACTAGTATGCTAAGAGTAAGAAAGGTCTTGCCACAAAGTATCCTTTGGCCATGTTTGAAGACTGTGGTTTGAATAGTCTCCGAGAAAATGCCAACATTAAAGTTTACCATTAACGACCAATGGCCCAGAACATAGCCTCAAACTTGCTTCACACATGAGCCAATGAAAGAAAGCATTACAGTATGATGTGTTCATTCACACCATAGTTGTGTTATGTTTTGCACCTGATTCTCGTCACAGATCTACTGGTATGTTTACCTTGAGTCCAGGAGAATAAGTATCGCCTTCCCTCACTTCACTTGAGCTGTGAGTGTGACCTTGGTGTAGGCGTCATACTTCTGCACTTGTTTGCAAGTATGTACTCTGGGTGAAAGTACTGAGACTCCACAGCGAGAGGTCAACAGCAGTATTAGCCTGAAATGAAATACATGATTGTTACTGTGTTGTTCGGCAGCATGACAATTTCACTTTGCATGAACTAAATGCAGGGGCAGATTATTACTTTCAAAATAAATGTGACAAAAACTGTGTAAACCGCAAAGAACAAACAACAATGGTAAAGTCTGTACGCCTCATGCGCATAACTGATTCACATATAACCTGTATGACCTTTCCAAAAGGTAGCTGAAATAAGTGTCACGAGTCTCAACATAAAGGCTTGCTTTTGTACTAGTGAAATTTGTATTTTTCACACATTCCACGGTCATCCAAAATGGTAGTCAACAAATATTAGGGTTTCAGTCAAAGTAGCGGTTTACTAGGTAACCCTTTTAATCCTGATACACCCACTGCTTGAAATAAATGTGACTATGATAGTTCAAGGGTGGTGCCAGAATAGATTGGTGTCTCATCCGCCAAACTATTCTGGCACCATCCTTGAACTAAAAAAATGCTGGACCTATCTCCTGATCTGTAATATAGCCTTCATAAGACAGAGAATGGATGAGCCAACTACGTTACTACATACTGGAAGCAGTTACTGAGTTAGTGGTCCATAATGCCAAATTCTCCCTTAGCATGACTTTTTCCTACACACAGTACGTTTTTCTAGATAATAAGCACTGGCACTGGTTTAATATAACTACAATGTCGACTGCATACCCTCCACTGTGTTAGTAAAGGCTCTCTGAGAATGTATGGAAATGGTTCTGCTTCTAGGTGGTGACTGACATGGAATGCATGCCCCTGTCAACCCACAATAAAATGTAGTCTTCTTCATTGCAGGTAGGCAGTGGCGACAGCAATACTACTGTGGGGACCTAAATTTCCATGAATAAAAAGACAGTTAGCTATTGGGGTTTTACGCCGTGCAGGTGACATCTCACGACGATGCATAAAGGGTTGGATAACCAGTGAGATATGCCATTTATAGACTACGACATTTTGCTTTCGTGTTCCAGTCACTTGGCAAACACTGCACCACCCTTTTTTTCTAATTTAGTTTACCTTTTCGTTGCTGATGTCTGAAGAGATTTTGTTGTTTTCCTGGCTGCCACGTAGACTGCTTCCCTTTTGGTTGGCCCGTTAATTTTTTTCTTAAAAAATTACGTTGTTTTGCGCCACCTTCGCAGTTTATGCGTTACGCTCGATGACTTGTCGCAACTTATGTAAAAGTATCTTATTTCTGAGGAAACAAAACATTTTATGCATAAAAACAGTTAGCTTACACACCTCTTGGCTTGACCTCGTGAACGAAGATTTTATAGGAGTTGACCACGACGTCTGCAGGCTTGTTCGTGGCTGCGGAGGCCAATCCGAGACAGGCAGGTTCGACCGCAGTGGCTGCAGGGGAAGGTATGGCCAGGGTTCTGAGCTGCGGCATCTCTGTTTTTTCTCCTGAGCCGCTTGTCCTTAAGGCTAGCTCTGTGAGAGTCCTCAAAGGAGACAGCTGCCTTGTAAATGGTGGAGCGCCTTGTGTCACGGTCCGCAGCAAGCGAAGACCACTGGTGGTGGTCGATTTGGCAGGCACTAAGTGACTTCTTGAGACAGTCTTTGTATCTCTTCTTTGGTGCCCCTCTGTCACGGTGTCCAGTAGCAAGCTCGCCGAACAGTGTGATCTTTGGTAGGCGATGATCCTCCATCCTGGAGACATGCCCCGCCCAGCGGAGCTGTGTCCGCAGCAGCAAAGCCTCGATGCTCACAGTTTCAGCCTGTTCAAGGACCTCGACGTTGGTGACATAGTCACTCCAGTGAATGCCCAGGATGGTACGCAGGCAGCGCTGGTGGAAGCGTTCGAAGAGTCGTAGTTGGCTGCGGTAGAGGGCCCAGGACTCGGAACCATACAGCAGGGTGGTGAGGACCACAGCTCTGTACACGCTGATCTTGGTGCCTGTTTTCAGCTGTTGATTGTGCCACACCCGCTTGAAAAGTCGCCCGAAAGCGCTGTTCGCTTTTGCCAGCCTGCTGTCAAGCTCCTTGTCCAGCTTGGCGTCCGACGTGATAATGCAGCCAAGGTAGGTAAACTGGTGCACTGACTTTAGTTCAGACTCGCCAATGGTGATGTGAGGAGGGCGATACACTGTCTTGGGTGCCGGCTGATGGAGGACCTCTGTCTTTTTCAGACTGACCTCGAGTCCAAAGAGCTGGGCAGCATCTGCGAAGCAAGACGTGATGCGCTGCAGGGCTCTCTCTGTGTGTGCAACGAGGGCAGCATCATCAGCAAAAAGCAGCTCACGAATCAGTTGGTCTAGGGTTTTCGTGTGGGCCTGCAGTCGTCTGAGGTTGAACAGGCTGCCATCGAGACGATACCTGATGTACACTGCATCGTCATCATCGAGGTCCACTGTGGCCTGCTTCAACATCATGCTAAAAAAGATGGTGAAGAGGGTCGGTGCCAGCACGCAGCCCTGCTTTACGCTGTTGAGAATAGGGAATGGTTCTGAGAGGTCATTGTTGAGTCTGACCTGACCTTGCTGGTCCTCGTGTAGCTGGACAATCATGTTGAGGAACTTTGGGGGACAGCCAAGTCGCTCCAGGATCTGCCACATGCCATGCCTGCTCACAGTGTCGAACGCTTTTGTTAGGTCGACAAATGTTACGTACAGCCCTTTGTTCTGCTCGCGGCACTTCTCCTGTAACTGAGACCATATCGGTGGTGCTCCTGTTTGCTCTGAAGCCACACTGGCCCTCTGGGAGTTGGTCTTCAGCGATGGCAGGTACCAGCCGATTCAGGAGCAGCCTTGCAAGGATTTTCCCAGCAATGGACAGCAGGGTAATTCTCCGATAGTTGGAACAGTCAGACTTCTCGCCTTTGTTCTTGTACAGAGTGATAACGACTGCATCACGGAGATCTTTTGGTAGTGTTCCTTCCTCCCAGCAGCAGAGAAAGAGGTCATGGAGCTTGTTGTGCAGTGCTGTGCCTCCATGTTTCCAGATCTCTGGCGGTATTCCATCAATGCCTGCTGCTTTGCCACTCTTGAGCTGGTGGATGGCTGTGAGGGTCTCTTCAGCGGTGGGCGGTTCGTCCAATTCAACCTTTACTGCAGCCTCCAAGAACTTGGTGCTGGGTACACCCTCTAATGGTCAGGCAGGCCTGCATCAGAAAGACGGCTCTCAGGCGTGGGTTTCATGGTCAAGACATCCATTGCGACTAAGCTGGAAAACCTACCAACGGGCCTCTCAGACCGCATCATGTCCATGCGCCTCCCACTGAGACACCAGCAACACGTCACCCTTCTCAGTGTGTACTCCCCAACCCTCCTGGCAGAGCCTGCTGAAAAGGACAAGTTTTACACTGACCTGCGCAGCCTCCTACAGAGTACCCCTGCAGACGACAAAGTCATCATCCTTGGCGACTTCAACGCCAGAGTGGGTCAGGACTCTGAAGCCTGGAAAGGAGTCCTCGGCAAGCATGGCGTGGGGAACTGCAATGACAATGGCCGCCTACTGTTGGAGTTCTGTGCGGAGCAGCAACTGGTCATGACCAACACTACTTTTCAGCAAAAGGACAGTCGAAAGACCACCTGGATGCATCCTCGCTCCAAACACTGGCACCTTATCGACTATGTCCTAGTGCGTCAGAGGGACCGCAGTGACGTCCTCCTCACCAGAGTGATGCCCAGCGCAGAGTGCCACACTGACCACCGCCTTGTCCGCTGCAAACTCAGGCTCCACTTCAAGCCAAAACCCAAGAAATGGGGGCCCCCCAAGAAAAAGCTTGATGTTGCCAGCCTTCAGCGTGACGATGTGAAAGCTGCCTTTCAGACAGATTTACAGCGCAGGCTCAAAGACACAGCGGACCCAGTAGACTCCTCCCCTGAAACACTTTGGGAACAACTGAAAACTGCTATTGCAAAATCCTCTGCAGAAGTCTTGGGTTTCGCCAGAAAGAAGAACAAAGACTGGTTTGACGAAAACGATGTAGAGATCCAGGAACACCTAGCAAAAAAAAAAAAAGAGCCGCCGATCAGGCCCACCTAGCCCAGCCTTCCTGCCCTGTGAAGAAGTCTGCCTTCCGCCTCGTCTGCAGCAGTCTCCAGCGCAAGCTCAGAGATCTCCAGAATGAGTGGTGGACCAGACTTGCACAGAGGACCCAGCTTTGCGCTGACAATGGTGACTACAGGGGCTTCTACGAAGCACTGAAAGCAGTGTATGGCCCCAGGCACCTGGTACAAAGTCCTCTGCGAAGCGCGAATGGCCAGGCACTCCTCACAGATAATACCTCCATCTTGAACCGCTGGTCGGAATACTTTCAGAGCCTCTTCAGCGCTGAGCGCACTGTTTAAGAAGCAGTCGTCCTACAAATCCCACACCTCCCAGCTTACACACCTATTTCAGACACTATATATCTCTTTTGTCAATTATCGATAAATTGAGCTTGTTTGCAATACGACCTGCCGTACGGCGGTTTGTTTCGGTGACCTCCAGTCTCAGGTCACGGCAGACGCAAGATAGCGGTATCTAAATGCTCAGAAAAGATGCGCGAAAGAGGTGTGTCCTACAACCTTAAGTGTTTTTTTTTTACCTATCCGTCTTTGACTTAGGCGTATGAAACATTACAAATTAGATCGACTTGTCCGACTTTGGAGAGGAGAAACACCTTCGATTTATCCGAAGTTCGAGTTAAGCGACTTCGAGCTATCCGTTCCAAAATTAGTCATAGAAAGAACAGCTTTGGCCGGGGGAAAAAGTGTTCGACTTAAGCGTTTTTCGACTTAAGCATATGGGACTGTATTAACTATGTTTGAAATGCCTCTTTGTGTCACTGGATCCCTGTAGTGAAATATTTTTTTTATAAAACATAGACCATTTTCTTGTCTTTTTTCCCCAGCATACATATATACATATGTCATTAATTTCAAGGGGGCGGGGGGAGGGGGGGGGGGAGGGGATTCCGCCCCTCTCCCCACACCCACCCACCCACCCACACACACATACACGCACCACCTTTGTTTGATTTTTCGGTCACTGGAAGAGAAGAGCACGGTTTCGAGTCGGGAGGCCTTTTGTGACAGGTTGAAGGTCCTAAACAAAAAGTTGTCCCCCCCCCCCCTTCAGTGGGGTAACTGATCCGCCCCTGAATTCGTACACAACTTCACCACTTGTTTCTCGACCTGTCACTTTCACATACTGGTAGTCTCATACAACTGTACATTAAGTAAATGTGACGGTTTGGTAGGATTTTTATTTTATTAAACCATAAAACTGCACATGCAACTCTATATATAAAACATTATTCTTTACTTTTAACAAAGGCGTCGCCCAAAGCCAAAAAGCCCTTGGAGCTACTCTGAGTGCATATTTTGGCTTTGGGCGACGCCTTTGTCAAAAGTAAAGAATAATTGCACCACAAAATTGCCTAGGTGTTGCCTTTTCAAAAGTAGTTAGTCTTCTTCCACTGCAACACCTCATAAAGCTTTAGGGATGCAATCCGCGTTGTACTAGAGGTGCTACCGGTAAATTCTGGAGGCAGCATCTAGTACATGCGTTGTGTTTGCAATTTCAGGTTACGCCGTATGCCTACCTGAAGAGCCCCCCTTGGGGCGAAACCAGTCGTAGGCGGCAAAAACTTTAAATCTACTCAGCACGTCCAATATCTGTTTGGGAATATTTTCTAACATCCCCCCTCAGGGGGAGGACTGGATATTCTCCAGCGGATGGCGGGGCGCCTGGGGGTAGTCCCTATTGCTCTATGTAGTAGGTGTTCAGTAGAAGGCTCAAAAGATCTTGTGAGCGATGCGGTCATAAAAAGGACAGCTGATGTCCTGATGATACAATGCAAGCTTACCAGCCTGGAATTCCATGGCTTTAGCACAGCATTCTCAGAATTTATTGAAAAATTATATATATATATATATATATATATATATATATATATATATATATATATATATATATATATATATATATATATATATTATATATATATATATATATATATATATATATATATATATATATATATATATATATATATATATATATATATATATATATATATATATATATATATATATCCTGTATTTTGCTCCGAACATCATTGTGTCAAATGTACACCGATGTCACAACGGAGGTAGTCAGAATCTCCGCCGAGACATAACCCTCAACAATGCAGTTGCTTTCTGTGACAACAGTTTATAGAAGTTCCTAAATGAACATAAATATTGATGCCTTAGTCTTATTTACATTAGGACATGTCTGCGTTTAGTCTTCAACGATACGTATTATCCTATAGCAGAGGAGGCGATTTTTTACTTGAAATACCAAACATTATTTTGAAATATTTTTGGGCGACGGAAACCGCAACTTAGAATCGTGCTTTCCCAATTCCGCTGTTCCGCTCCAATTTATCCCTGTTGCTAGCAGACGGCAATGTATGTTTATTACGTCAGATGCGATCATCAGGCCAAAAACGGGATTGTGAGAGATGTCTTGATTTTACAGTTGCAGATCGCCTTGTTCCGACTGACTATATTCGAGAACCAAAGCGAGCATGGACATTAATATCACAGTACAGGCTTAATTTACGGATATCTTTCGATTTATGAAATAGACATTTTGCAAGGCACACGGTTTTTAAGTTAAAGTCACGATCACTATTGAACGCCCATAATTTTGATTAGAACAGGCTCACTCTGTCGTGACCCTAAATGAGTAATGTTGGGTCTCGCCCACGTGAGGTGAGTACGACAGTGCCCGTGTGTGTGTGTGTGTGTGTGTGTGTGTGTGTGTGTGTGTGTGTGTGTGTTTGTGTGTGTGTTTTTGTGTGTGTGTTTGTGTGTGTGTGTGTGTGTGTGTGTGTGTGTGTGTGTGTTATTGTTCCATGCATTCTTCTTCATTTATGCTTTTCTTTATCTACTAAACTAAGTAGCATAATGTGGAAGCAAGTGAGAAAAATTGGTGTACAGTACACTGTGAATCATACTCATTTTAAGCCAAAAAAGCTGAAATGGGAAAATGCATGTGGCTTTTTTATGTCCTTAGACACCGGTAGCTCCTTTTTGGGCTGAAAGCATCAGGATACAATGCTGCAATTACTCTAAACTTGATTTTATGATATTGTGATGTGTGTGGGTGGCACAGTGCATGATTCTGCTTAACTACTCCAATTATACGAATATGCTAAAAGGCAGAAAATAAATTTGCGGTTACTAATGCCATTCTCGTCTCCTTAAACGGTTATCATCTTATTACTTCTGAATAGAATATACTTATCGTAAGTCGGTCTTCACACTGATCAAAATGTGACCAGTCAGACTTTTACACACATACACACACTCACGCGCGCGCGTCGATTCGATCGACTGTCGCTTTGATGAAGTCCTTTCAATCATTAGCCGTACGAGCAAGTGTCGTTTAGATCACCATCTGTCAATAAGTAGCGAGCTTGCCACTCAGCACACAAAGTAACGTCCATTGATATCTTTGTTCTTCATTTCCAGCGGAGCGTCGAATCATTTCTGGATTGGTCTTCATTCCACCGCTGCTGGAGGTACGCTTTATTATGAGATACGTGAGAAAACTTGACATTATAATTACTAGCGAAAAGAAAATCAGCCTTTTCTCTATTTTCTTGTTAAGTGGAAAACAAACTATCATGTCAGCCTGTGACAAAACGTCGTGCGCGTAACAACCGACATATTTTTAGTCAAGAAAACCGCACAACAAAAGAAATTTAGTTCCTTTGTGATTTCGCTATGAAGACATTGTTGTTGGAACACCCGGAATTTCTCACAAAGTTTCCCTTTCACCAGAATGGCTGATCTATAGAGGATTTTCATGTGTATGCCCAATAGTATGTCCAGTGTCACACCGAGTGTGACAACAAACATTTTTCTCAGCCGAGTGACATGAACATTATTTGTATTTCTTTTATCTCATCTAAGGACAGTGAAGGACCTTTTATTTTTGGTAAAATATGATAATAACACGAAGAACTGTGCTTTTGTGATTTAAACTGACAGATTGTCCATCGTAACAACCAACACTGATTGTTACAGAAAACTTAATTTCAAAAGGAATAAAATACTCTTCATACTTCCACTTGTGAGAACGTTATACAATTAATTTCTTTTGAAAAAGAATAATCAAAAAAGATAAACTGACGTAATGTGATCATATTTATCACCGTATGTCCACCGTAACAACTAACGTTTTTCAAAAAGGGTCAGATTTAATTATTTGCCGCTGGAAAGCATCTGTTTCTGCATTCACATTAATTAATTTCACATGCCCACAAGCCAGATACCTAAAAACTAACCAGTGCCTAAAATAAGCCTATTTTAAAGACATCTTTGTTGGTTGTTACTTTGGACATTTCTGTTCGTTGTTACCTTTGCTACAAACGGCATTTTGTCACGGGCTCATGTGTGTTTTTATTTTGGGACTTCTCCAAGAGATCTTAATTGATGAAAATTTGTGTTTCCACTTTTCGAGGGATGGAAACAGTTTGCCAGACGTTGCGAAAATTGACTTTATGGTCCTGGTATGAACTCTAAGTGCCATTGATCACGAATGTGTTAGTTGTGTTCTCCACTGGTGAATTATTTATTATTTAAAAACAAAACGTACATTTTATTCCTCAGTTATTTTGTGGAGCAAAATAGAACATACACTGCACGAGTGGACTTTGCGTCCTGACAGTTTTATTTGCACGACGCCTTACATACACACAGCCCACACTACAAGCAATCAGTTCATGGCGTCATGCGAATAACGATGTCATGACGTCAAGCTTACGATTACGTAATCTTGCTGCACGTGCAATATTGATCTTCTTCTTCAGAATGGCTGGCTCTCTTTTTTTTCATAAGTACATGTATTATGAATTTTCCAAAAATATCGTAATTTATTCACCAGTGGAAGAACATGTTTGCGGTCCATGCTTCCACACTAGCACCTAGACATTATTTCAAGACCGAAAAAAGTCAACATTCTCAAATGTCATACTTTTAATTTTTGTCCGTGTAAGAGCGTCATGCAACGCTGCTACATTGGGCGAAGCCTACTGGTCGTCCTGCCTACCGCACCCGCAGGAATGACAATTTCCCGCCACAAAAGCAAGAGTTATCGCTCTTGGCAGTAGCACGTATATGTCTCTCATGACCACAATACACTGCCAGTCTTAGTGCCTTGTGCTTCTAAGCGCTTCCACTAAAAAGAACGCTCACACCTGCCGCAGCCTGTCAGCTTCATAAAGATTTCCCTATGGGCTGCCTGCACACCACTAGCTCACCCACCCCAAGGGACATAGCACTAGGTAAAAGATACATTTAAAAAAATGGATGGGTGCAGAGGCCAGCTTTTGCTTTGGGGTCGGGAGGAGGGGTGGGGGGGGGGGGTGGGGGAGAGTGTGTGCGACCTTATTATTCCACTTTCCAAAGGTTTCTAAATTCCTTTAAAAAAAAGTCAATATTAAATGGCATTTTGGATGGAGTGGGAGGGGATTCCCTGTAACCTTTCCCCCCCCCCCCCTCCCAGCCCAACCCCGCAGATGCGCCCCTAACCAAAAATAATTGTCCCCTTTTTTTGCCAAACATTATCGGGCCGGACCTCTTCCTACGTCCCTGAGTGCCTTTCTGTACTTGAAAATGCGCCAGTTTATCGTCTTTTTCCTCTGTGTGGCACACCTGCAAGATAAGTAGTAGTATACGATATACGAGGGTCGCTTGATATGTAACTGAATGTTTTTCATTTGAAGGAGAAGGGCTTTCAAGCACAACGTGTTTGAAAATATAATTACACTACTAACCGTATACAATTTTAAATGCCTACGACATGACGGTTTCCAAAATGTACACCCCTGCAAGCCTGTTAGTGTCATTTTGTAGGAACTGACAACCAATGCCTTTCAAGCGAATTGTGTAAACAGTACTATTTAGTTACGTTGTTTATTGTAAAAGCACATGAGCCTTCTTTATCGCTAAGACTTTGAATAGATTTATTGCATTGAAAACGGGTAGGATGGGTCTTCAAAATGATACCCCCATTATTATTGTTAACTCATGTAAGGGCATATAGTCCTTAAACATGGAACCAAAGAAAATAATGAACTGTAGATTATGAAGAGCAGTAACATTTAAAAAAAAAGAAAAAAGAAGAGTAAAATCTGGAGCAGTGGACACGATCCTCGTCAGATGCATAACACAACAAAAAAGTCCAGTTCAAAGATGGTAGAGCTGAGTGTTGCAGATATCATTGAAGTAATGCATTAGCGATTGTCCAAAAGTGTTACCAGTTTACAATGAACGCAACTTTGATGTTACAAATATCAGATTTAAAGAAAACAAACCGGCCATGTATGCCCGTTTTGATTTTTAGGGTAAATAAATATTACAAAACGAAAACTGAAAGAACACAAGGTTCCAACCTCATCTCTAGGTGTTACGTGGTAGTCGTAGTCGTAGTCGTACAATCACACCAGACGCACGCACGTAGGTGTGATGAAGCTCTATGCTCGTACATAGTGCTCACACAGTAGGATAAATACGGTACGGTTTTTGTTAACGGTTTGTTTGTGCCGATAATCCGGGTGGCATGAGGCTCCACGTGAACTCTGTAAGACATGGTTAGCACGGAGTTTTAGCGACTTCTGTTTAGTGAGTTCTAGGCAAAAGCTGTGTCTGTCAGAGCAGTAATATATAGTACGGGGCTTATCGTCAGCTTGGACGGATGTGTTTGAGATACCTAGCCCGTATTTCAAGACTCTGAAGCCTAGATTTCAGGTATGTTTCTATATATGTAGTATTGATAGTTGCTTAGTTAAAGACAGTATGCGTTGCTAAGAGTAATGTGGTTTTATAGTGTTGACCGGTTTGGTTTAGTTATGTTGGTTTAGAATTCAGTGAAGTAACCGGTGGTTTTTGTATACAGTTGTTTACCGAGATAGATAACTAAAGGAATGTGAGGTGTGTATGTCTAAGCCGCTATGAAGATAGTACGTGGCTGGTTAAGCATAGTCTTTTCCAGTGTATAGAGTAGTGTATAGCAAGAGTGTTAGGCTATAGTCTGTTTCAAGATAGTGACAGAGATATGGGGGTGTTACGGAAGTAGACAGTTTATGAAGCACGTGTGTGTGTGTGAATGAACGTGTGAGTTATTTGTGTCAGCCAGGTTACGTGACGTTTCTCATTGATCCAATATGTTGTGTGTGTTTAGCAAGTGTTACGTTGGGACTTTTGTTGTCGTATTCAGAGCGCTTGTAAAGAGGGAGCGACGGACGCCGAGACGTCGAGTCACCAGACCTAACGTGAGGTCATCACCCCTCCAGCTCGTCACTCAGGGAGTGAAGCGACCGGGACCGAGACACCCGAGTCAAAGCGAGAACTGCGCTACAGTACGAGTACGAGGACGTCCGTGCCAAAGAGACAGGACGGCAGGAAGAAGCGTACAACGAAGGACTTTCACGCCTAGACGTGAGAAGGACCAACGTAACCAGGCAATAACATCAAACAGGTTGGAGACAGTGTGAAACTAAAGCCTAGCCTGGCCGAGATAGTGTGTGATGTGTATGTGATGTGGATGCTGGGTGTGGGGAAAGGAGTGATGTATATAGCTTGATAGTTGTGAGCGTTTTTTTTCGTATATTTATCTTGTATAAAAGTCACTTTAGAAAGGGAGCCCGTGTGTTGAGTTTTACCGCATGAATGCGCCCGTCTGAGTCAGTGGCGGTGTATGCGTCTGTTGCGTGAGAGTCTGTAGGTGCGACTGTGGGCAAGTCTGCGTGCGTTACAGTAGGGTTCTTGTAAAGAAACTTTACTCAGCTGCAACTTGTCACACGTGGCACGAGGTTGTAGACCACACGGGAGTAACAGTTCCAACAATATTTTATTGCAGCGATGCAATCTCACCACAATGAATCCACAAATGCTTCCACTCACTGATACACTGTCTCCTCTGCAATGCATCAACACTTTTAACACACTGCGTCTCTCATACACACATACTTCCTAACACGGTCTTTTATACTATTACAGATTTCCAGAAAAATCTAGCAAATTCACACAACACAACCGTTCGGCATCCTGTCTCGGAAGACAATGGAATATGCGCTTGCTGGGTCAGTCACTGGAGTGACCTCTCCAGTGCGCAAGCCTGGGCGAAGTGTATGGAGATCCTGGGATGCCCAGTCGTCAAGATCCACCTCTCGGCCTCGCTGATGTATCCAAAGGAATGCAAAGCAGTACGTTTGGCACCAGTTTGGCTGCAGGAGCTGCCAGAACAGTGCGTGAATACAGGCAGCTGTCTGCCTTCGGGGCTCCACTCCTGATTTGAAGGGTTTACTCCCCCACATTTGGCCGTTGGATCCAACCTGATCTCCTCCGTCCTCTAGCCGTTGGCTGTCAGAAACAGCTCATCCGCCTAGTGGTGCAATGTGAACACCACCCCCTCACGTGGTTTAGCCCACCAGCTGAGGTGGTTTGCCAGGGTGTGGCGCTTGGAGCCAGCACGTGAGAGATTAAGGAGATGGATGAGGACCAGTGATGCCCGTCCATCCTATGTAGGACGCAGCTGCCGAACAGCAAAGGTACTACCTCTATCCAGAGCCCCCTACACCCCACAACACAACCAATCAGAAAAGAAAATGTAACCAAAAATCATTAATATTCATTCAAAAGAACCCTCAAGAAATAACTACAGCTTTCGACTAACATCTCGGCGTCTTCGATACAATATTACGAAATGTTCCCAACTTTGAAGTCATATTTGAGGTCACTAGAATGATCGCGCCGTTTGGAGAACGTTCTAAGTCAAACGAGGTCGGACTATAGCAACAATGTAACGAAAAGTTGCGTCATTTTAGCTACACAGCAGAAATCGATCGCAATTCTCCAGGCAAAAGTTTTAGGTTCACGTGCGGAACGTGAATCTATGTAACGGGCCAATGGTCGTCCGTCCGTTCTTTGTCCGTCGTACACTTCAACGTTGGGCATTTTCTCGGAGACTATTCAATGCACACTCTTCAAACTTGGGCCAAAGATATAAGTGTGTGCTAAGACCTTTCTACATATACCGAAATCAGTGACCTCTCTTAAGGTCAAATTCACAGGGGATTAGAAAATAGATTACACAAATACACATTTTAACAAATAAATTGCTTTTCTGATATACTGTTAACGGAGTAACGGTGGGGGTGGGGTGGGGGTGGAGACAGGGGCTCACGTGCTTCAGAGAGATGATATTCGTTACGAGGGGGGCGAGGGAATAGAGACAGAGGCTCATGTCCCTCAGAGAGGTGCTGTCCGTTGGGGGACGCGGGAGGGGTGAGGGGTGTGGTAAAGATTCTGGATTCGGTGTACGTCTTTTTTCAACCGCATAACCATTTTCTGGGGTTTGCTTACGTCAGCACAAAGAAAGGGCAAACATTTTGCACCCATCATTTCAAGTCAGTGCTCACTGAAGGGCACACATTCTTTACACCTTATGGATGCTAGCTTCAGACATGAATCTGCTATGATTGCAAAAGAAGAAAAAGATGCAGTCGTTGTGTGAGTGAGATGCTGTTTGGCTGAGAAGATAGGGAAGAGTGGACTGGAAGGCTAAGTGGTCTGGGACGGTAGCACTCATTTTTTGGTCGAGATATTCATGTCTTTCGTCAAGTCTATATTTTCTCATTTGACGGATACGCGTCTGGGTCATAGAAAGTACTGGATAAACAGACAAACCTGCAGAGTAGCAAATCTCATTAAATAAAGTCTGAGTTGAATATCTGGTGTTGTTTGCCGTCGTTGTGTCATATATTCAGCTGTAAGAAAAGTTTGTTGATTGAGATGGGGGAGGTTTTGGTTGATCTTCCTCGTTTCCTCAGCTGAATTCTTTCTGACAGCATCTGACAGTGTTTGTCTAAATAAAATTAAGTTGTAGTTGTACATTGCTTAACGTCCTGACAGAGACAAGACTTTCTCAGGACGTGCCTGCACTGCTTGTGAAAAATTGGGGCTGACCAGGGTGACCCTGGGAACAAAAAAAGTAGTTAACCAGACCCAAGTCCCCCAGGGCACTCCCGGGTACTAGGGGTAAATAAAATTAAAAGCAACCGAAACAACTTGTTGTTCAATGTGATTTTCTGTTGCCTATAGTAAGAAAATGACCAAAAAATAAAACTTCAAAAATATAATAATAATAATATTAATAATAAATACGTGTAATTATAATAATAATGATATGTGTTCGTATCGTTTGCTTTATTTACAAGTACATTGCAACGACCAGAAAAGCATACAACACAAAAAAACATTATTTTTTCATAGTTTAGGCAGTCAAAACCAAACGAGTTGGCATTCTAAAAAATTCGTCTGCTACCTGGCAAAGAGTTGTCGTTCTTGTTGTAGACTAAAACGGTTATTTGAAAGAAATCGTCAAACATATTTGTCTCAGAAAAAAAAAATTCAAGTGCAACTCTGAAGTATTGCAGTAAATATGGCGTGCTTTTCAGTAGGTCTAGACTTGTTAAAGCTGTAATTTAGGTCAAACAAAATTATACCCCACGAGAAGGGCGTCAAATTCAGGCTTGAAATCTACTACACACAGTAAAACTTAAACTGCGGTTCCAAATAATCAATTCTATCAATCAGTGTTTATAACGATGAAAATTTCTTTGCCTATTGTTAATCATAAACATTTGTGTACTTGCGCAATGTTTTCTGCAAGTCATAAGCAAAGTTTGCGTCATCGTTGTCGAAAGAAGCTTCTATCGCGGGCGCCATTGTGAAGTTGTGTTCGCGCGTTGGGGTGTCAGTTTCAAAGCCACTGCGCAAATCCAAGATTTGATCGTCCTTCTCAGGTGATGTATCGATCGAAAGGTTTTTGAATGAGCATTTCACCGGTAGCTGGCGCATGTGCGCGCGATCATTCTCAGATAACATATCTCATGAGTACAAAAAAAAAAGAAAAAAATGAAAATTTCACGTCAGATTCTAATGCAGTTTTCTCTTGAATTCAAACATACGACAGGCACCGTGATAAGGGCAGGAAAAGCTCTTTCCAACGATACCAAATATAGCGCTGATGTTCTATCTTGGATGGTTTTTCTAACACCAATGTAGCGCGGCTCTGTGCGGGGCGCTCACGGACAGCTGACCAATTTTTTAAATTTTTAAAAATTTTTTAAAAATATTTTTTAAAATTATTTTACGCTTACCCCTGCTCCACATTCAGGGATGCTACAGATACATCTTTCATTCCAGAACAAAACAAACACCACAGAACTGTAGTCCGGATGATGCTTTATTCGCCCATGTTTTTGTCTACTGTGCTGAAAAAACCGGTAGACTTTGAAATGGGGCTGGTCGGAGCACATTGCGGAGCTTGCACATGACGTTTTTGGCGTGCTTGGCAGAAATTCTCGCAAAGAAGTAACAACATAAAAATGACGTCACGTCTAGCTTCGCAAACCTTCCTAGCGAGATGTGTGTTTGTGTGTGTGTGTGTGTGTGTGTGTGTGTGTGGTGTGTGTGTGTGTGTGTGTGTGTGTGTGTGTGTGTGTGTGTGTGTGTGTGTGTGTGTGTGTGTGTGTGAGACAGCGACTACAGCCCGCGTTTGAGGACGGACAAGCTTGAAATTGTATCCCTAAAAGAATAATGTGGAGGCTTTTTTTTTTTTTTTTTTGATTTTTTAAAAATTAAGATGCTCATTGGCAAAAAAATGGCCGTTTCACAAAAAAACAAACTGTTGATCCACACTGGAGTCTGTAATTTTCCCTTATTTTTACTAAGATATTTTGCATATAGCTAGATAAAAGGGACATATTGAATGAGTTCGTTAACAAGCATTGTACCTCTAGAACTTTTCGAGTCATAATAAAATATTTTTTGAAAAAAAAAAATATGTTCACGTTTTTGAGATTAATTACACGAATTATAAGGGTTTAAAACAATTGAATCTTGTTTACGAAAAAAACAATCTTCTCATTAACAATCGCATGATTTTCATATGCGGTATTTACATAAGCCTACAGTTTGTATCGGCTGTCGGGTACGATTAGGTCAATAATTGTGACTTGTTATGCCCTAGGTGTGAAAATCAGACAATTGTCTGCAGCACTTTTTCGGAGTCATTTGTAAGACAGCTAACATAACTTGAATTTTTCATTTACGAAAAAAGCTATCTTCTCATTAATACCCGAATGATTTTTCATAAACAGTGTTTGCGTAAAGCCTGCTATTTGTCCCGGCCCTGGGGTAGGATTAGGTCAAACTGTGATCTGTAAGTCTAGGCGTATAACATCGAGTCGTCACAATGGGACTAATGATGCCATGACGTGAATCTTGAAGTGACGTCATTTCGCTGCTCGTGCTATTCTTTTTCTTCAGAATAGCTATCCTACGCCAAACCACAGAGCTTACGAATGGCGGAAATCGCCATGTGTCCGTCTTTATTTATGTATGCCAGTGTGTGTGGATCAGAGGATGGGTTAGAGTAGAAGGAGATGGATTCCTGTCGCTACACGAGCCCACAGCGTACTAATGGCGGGAAACGCTGTGTCCGTCTTTATTTGTGTGCGCCGACGTGTGTGTTGATCAGAGGTCGTCTTAGAGAGGAGGGAAATGGATCAGCATTATAAGCCTAAAAATATGAACAACTCGGAATGTTCATAAAAGATAATGCATCCGAGGTCCAAACAATGCGGTAGACTTTAGGATGAAATCTTCATCTTGTTATTTTTGTTTTGCGTGCTACTTGTTCAGAGCAGCTCTTGTTGCAAAACAGCTAAATATCACACTCCGGGACTGATGTTACCCACTGTTTATACATAGACAGACCAACATAATCTAAATCCAGCGTATCATTTTCGGGGACGACATTTTGGAGTTTACTTTCGTCTCATGTACAGGCTTATCCTACGTTATACTGCTTCAAAGAGAGAGAGACTTTACAACTATTAAGTCCATAAGCTAGCCAGGCCCACCGTGCACCCCCCCCCCCCCAGTACTCAATAAGATGGGTTTCAATGTGTACCTTAGTATGTCCTGAGATGTTTAGATCATGTTCCCCGAAAATCTTTAGGAACACACCAGAGATATATCCGATGGCGCAAGGGTACCCCCATTCACGCTCTTCGCAGATGCTATAATGAGGTTGAGAAACATTTTCCTCTAAATAAATCAGAGTTCATTCCAGAAGCCCAAATCAGGCAATATTATGTTAAGGCATACCCTCCGCATCCTCTGAAATAAACGGAATGAAAAAATATTGAATCTCTGGCTCACAGTGAAGGTATTTGTGCACCCAATAAACGGCCATTTCCGCGAAATCGCAAAAAAAGACAAAAATATTGTGTCAAATGCCTTCAGACATTTTCTATAGCACTGACAGTCCATTTTCAGGCTTATATCATTACAACAGGATGTCACAATTATTATAAACTTGACTAGGTGATGCTGTGATTACTGTGAGTGCCACAGTGGTTGATTTTGTATCCATACCCCCAAGTTGTAAAAGACACAAAATTAATTTTAAAAAATTACTAAAGTTATTCATTTTCATTTTGACCTCTTTTTACCTATTAAGTTTGAATAATGTGAGCATAAAGTGTAAGAAAATAAGGAAAGTCGGCATCCTTTACGGTACGTTCGTGGTGAATGATAGCTTTTTCCCATTTTAAATTGCCAAATTGGGAAACGTACATTGTTTCCGATGCCCTCAGAAATTGTGTATACAACCGATAGGTCTTTGTTAGGCTTTATTGGTTAGCATAGAATACCACAATTACTCCCAACCTGATTTTATGATGCTGTGATGCATTTAGGGACCAGAGTGACTGAATCTGCTGCCCTACTCCCATTTTACCAGTACGCAAAGGAACGCAAAATGATCATAAAAATTGCTTACGTCATACTCCTCTGTTTAAATATTTTTTGTTGCCAGTTTTCTTTAAACGATATGCACAATGTCCATAAAAATTTGTGATGATTTCATTAATTTCAATGTGACCCATCAATTTAATTGTAACTGTCACGACCCCGCTACCGGGGCGCGAGCTATGAGCGCTACCGCTCGAGACACACCCAACCCACACTAACACAAACCTAACACAAACACTAGAGGAACAATGACGACGACATTTATTAATAAAACCCTAACAATAGCCAACTATTCTCACGCAGTTCTAAACACGCATTCACACATCAATCACACACACATACGTCCAAATTCCCTAAACCGAATAACTATTTTACACAATACGAAATAACAAATAAATTATCTTGGCTTGACTTCGCGAACGAAGATTTTATAGGAGTTGCCCACGACGTCTGCAGGCTTGTTCGTGGCTGCGGAGGCCAATCCGAGACAGGCAGGTTCGACCGCAGTGGCTGCAGGGGAAGGTATGGCCAGGGTTCTGAGCTGCGGCATCTCTGTTTTTTCTCCTGAGCCGCTTGTCCTTCAGGCTAGCTCTGTGAGAGTCCTCAAAGGAGACAGCTGCCTTGTAAATGGTGGAGCGCCAGGTGTCACGGTCCGCAGCAAGCGAAGACCACTGGTGGTGGTCGATTTGGCAGGCACTAAGTGACTTCTTGAGACAGTCTTTGTATCTCTTCTTTTGTGCCCCTCTGTCACGGTGTCCAGTAGCAAGCTCGCCGAACAGGGTGATCTTTGGTAGGCGATGATCCTCCATCCTGGAGACATGCCCCGCCCAGCGGAGCTGTGTCCGCAGCAGCAAAGCCTCGATGCTCACAGTTTCAGCCTGTTCAAGGACCTCGACGTTGGTGACATAGTCACTCCAGTGAATGCCCAGGATGGTACGCAGGCAGCGCTGGTGGAAGCGTTCGAGGAGTCGTAGTTGGCTGCGGTAGAGGGCCCAGGACTCGGAACCATACAGCAGGGTGGTGAGGACCACAGCTCTGTACACGCTGATCTTGGTGCCTGTTTTCAGCTGTTGATTGTGCCACACCCGCCCGAAAGCGCTGTTTGCTTTTGCCAGCCTGCTGTCAAGCTCCTTGTCCAGCTTGGCGTCCGACGTGATAATGCAGCCAAGGTAAGTAAACTGGTGCACTGACTTTAGTTCAGACTCGCCAATGGTGATGTGAGGAGGGCGATACACTGTCTTGGGTGCCGGCTGATGGAGGACCTCTGTCTTTTTCAGACTGACCTCGAGTCCAAAGAGCTTGGCAGCATCTGCGAAGCAAGACGTGATGCGCTGCAGGGCTCTCTCTGTGTGTGCAACGAGGGCAGCATCATCAGCAAAAAGCAGCTCACGAATCAGTTGGTCTAGGGTTTTCGTGTGGGCCTGCAGTCGTCTGAGGTTGAACAGGCTGCCATCGGGACGATACCTGATGTACACTGCATCGTCATCATCGAGGTCCACTGTGGCCTGCTTCAACATCATGCTAAAAAAGATGATGAAGAGGGTCGGTGCCAGCACGCAGCCCTGCTTTACGCCGTTGAGAATAGGGAATGGTTCCGAGAGGTCATTGTTGAGTCTGACCTGGCCTTGCTGGTCCTCGTGTAGCTGGACAATCATGTTGAGGAACTTTGGGGGACAGCCAAGTCGCTCCAGGATCTGCCACATGCCTTGCCTGCTCACAGTGTCGAAACCGAATAACTATTTTACACAATACGAAATAACAAATAAATTATATAATGAACCAAAATATCCCTAATGCAACAGACTGAGGAAACTAATATACAATAACTAAATATCCTAAATAAAGTTACAAAATGACATGTATAATAAAACTACTATCCTTAATAAAAATGCAAAAGAAACAGGTTGAAAAGCTTAAGTCGCGAGCCACTGGACCCCAACGGAAGCACAAGCATCAGCACTAACGCCAGTTAGACCAATGCCTTTGCTTCCGCGAAGAGTCCCTCACAGCACGTGGCTCCTTAAGTCATACAGTATTCAAAATACCACTATCAAATATACGAAGAACCAAATATACTTGCTTATTACCACAAATAAAGATCGAGAAAAATTGAATACAATATCTCCCCAGCGGGATCACGAACAACAAGTTCGAATTAAACAAGCTTTCGTACACTAGACGCTCACAACACAAGGCGCCTTTAACAAACAACGTTTCAGAATGAACAAGGCTCTTCTAACTAGCAACGTTTCAGCATGAACAATATCACATATACAAGTGGAACATATGTCCTTAACTCAATATAAATGAAAGTTGAATAAACAATATATTTCACAATCCAGACCAAAAAGGTGACTGCCAAGCGTGTAATATGCAAAGAAGTACCCAACGGAGAAAGAAACACGCTTAGAAAAGACGGGTACAACACAATTTATTAATATTTCGGGTAAATACCATTTGTCAAAATAGACAAACAAACAGAGATTAGCCGCTACTTATCTTCATTGACAAAGCATAGCGTGCTAGTGCGGCGAGGCATACCAGGCGTGCACAGCAATTGTTGAGAACTTTAACAAGCAATTATCAGAGAGACCTTTCAGCTATCAGTTTTCTAAGGAACTCATGCATGACGCTCATAACACTGAGTGGGTTAAGAGATTACCATCTGTGATAAAAGCAACGAATAATGAAGGTCACCCCAAACCTGCTGATGCTATTAAATTGAAAACAATGCCACCAGGACCGTCAGGGCCAGGGTCAGGGCTGAAAACAACCCCACTAGACACAAGCTTGTTTACAAAACAGGTAAGATATCTATATCATCCGGGTGAGGCCGAGAATGACGTCAGATGCAGGTCAACTGATCCAATATGGTCTTCATCTGTTCACAATATTTAAAAAAATAGTCCCCGGCAACCCGTAAATTTATTATTTATATGAGCCTGCCCCACAGAGGGCATTTGTCAGAGAAGAATTACAGATCATTCCCACAGACACTGTTACTCATTTCATCAACTCATTCACTGATTAATTCATCAACTAATTCATTATCTATTTTTTCAGATCACTTAAGCCTGAAATGACCAGGTGCATAAGCCTTTTCCTTAGTGTGAAACATACGTTTTGTGTCCCCTACTGCAAGTGACTTTTTATGTGTTTGGATCATTTCATGATTATGTTTGTTTGATCTCAGTAACTTGTTTGGATAATCAGGCATTAGTTCTCCATCTAATACTTGCTTATATTGCTCATGACGGATGTCTTTATTTTTTATCGCTGTTTTTTTTATACCTTTGACTTTGGACTGACTGCCTTTCTGGTACAATATGGAATACATTTTTGATCTCATTCCAATGTACTCAACTATAGGTACTCCATTCATTTCGTCTTTAAACTTCCCAGGCACTTTCTTGTTTTGTGTGCTGTACAGTGGGTGATCTTTGGGGTAATCAGACGTGTCATACATATGTTTTGATTGATTGTACATTGCTTAACGTCCCGACAGCAACAAAGCTTTCTCAGGACGTGCCTGCACTGCTTGTGAAAAAAAAAACTAAACAGAACATTGAATGTATGTCGCCAGCCGGTCAAATACATTAAATAAACCTAACACATGGGGCCTAAATAAAGCTAAGACCATTTAGCAACACACATCCAATATCAAGAGCTACAGGCAGTGCAGACAGTAGGGAGAGTTTTAAAAAGGCAAATACAGGTGAATGGACAAAGGGTAGACAGAAACACATGCCCCAGAATAGAGAGAAAAACCCACCCTGTGGGGCTGACCAGGGTGACCCTGGGAACTAAAAAATACCTAACCCCACCCAAGTCCCCCAGGGCAGACCCGGGTGGGGCGTCATACATATGTAACTCTGTTTTCATGCCTTCATAAAAGTCTTCAGTAGGCATATCAATGATCATAGAATCCGTGTCAGTGCATAACAGACGGCAGTCAGCATACTTTGGTTTAAAGTAATCATAGTAGAATTCAAGCATTAATAATTTTGACTGCTCAAGAATTGTCATGCCAATGAATACTGGCATACAATGACGGATGAAACTCTTTATACCCTGTGTATTGTGGCTTGCCTGTAAGCTTAATTGCACCTGATTCAGTTGTGACCAGTCTCACATCTTTTCGGTGATGAGGATTTTCCATCGTCTTACCAAAACAGGCATTGTTCATAAACTTAAAAAAGTCTTTGTCAAATGTGGTGTTGCCATCCCTTGCATGAAGAGTTGTATTTTTCATTATGTAATCGTTCATAAAAGCACACTGATCAAATCTAATACCTGTGTGAACTTTCTTTAGTATTAACCCATGTCTAATGTAAAACTGCAGTAAGCGATAGTAACAAACGTAATTGAATTTGTCATTTAAATTTGGCACAAGTTTGGTGTCTTCTTTTTTCCCTGTCAAATTCATTTTCTGAACAGCTAATGGATAATCATTGTGGTAATCATGTAGGTGGTGCGGGTACTCCAGGTCGACTTCAAAGATCCAACCTTTTTGTGATTTTGATCATGTCATAATTTCTTTTGTTAATTTTGTTATATTACACTTTGACAAATTATGCAGGCGAAAGTTTTTCAAAGGCAATAACTCACACATCGCAAATCCATGCAAATTATTAGCATCCAAGTACGTAATAAATGACCTTGACCTTGAGAGGTCAAAGTCAAGGTCATCAAGATATTTGTTGTTGGCTTTGGCATAGTTGCACAAAAACCAAGAGGAATCACTCAGTGCCGGACAGACAAACAGTTAGATCCCCTGCACCCGCCCATCAGGCACCCAATCGCCAGCCCACAGAGAAATACGCAGATATAGAATAAGATGATCATTTGCATCTTCAAAAAGATGCATCAGGTCTCTTATATAACCCATGTCTCTCTCCGGAACTTAGGAAGTAGGCAGGGGAAACATACATACACAAACACGAAGGTGCACCACCATATGTGGTCAGGTAAATACCCTAATTTCCCACAGTAGATGCACAGAACATTACACAACAATGTAACGATATAGCGATACAAATTTGCCTCGAGCCATAAATACTCACAAACCAGATAGGTGAGGCCAGCGCTGGCAGAACTGCACACAAACCAAGAGGAATCACTCAGCACCGGACAGACAAACAGTTAGATCCCCTGCCCCCGCCCATCAGGCACCCAATCGCCAGCCCACAGAGAAATACGCAGATATAGAATAAGACGATCATTTGCATCTTCAAAAAGATGCATCAAGTCTCTTATATAACCCATGTCTCTCTCCAGAACTTAGGAAGTAGGCAGGGGAAACATACATACACAAACACGAAGGTGCACCACCATATGTGGTCAGGTATAGTTGTTTGGCATAGTTGTTTACGGCTATACAAATGCCTCCCCTCAATCCACGTTCCACCATTTCACCCATCGTGCAATCAGACAGCAGGTTTATAGATATCTTACTAGATTAAAAAAAAAAGCATCCCATGTCATGCCAGGACTAGTTATGTAGCAAGCTGGGTCAAGACTGTAGTGCAACAAACCCTTTTCACGATAACATTCAAATATGTCTGCTAGCAAGCAAACGTCAGCTTTCAAGTACTAGTCATGGTAGTCACCAATTGTTTTACACCCTAGTTTACCCCATGCATCAAGAACATGCTGGTATTCAGAGTCAGAAATACCTTTGCCATTTAGTGTAGAATAAAATTTATCTTTTGGAGGCAGTCTCCTTTTCTCAAACACAACCCAGTGATCAATGTACGCATAGGGATAGACACCTTTCTTGATTAACTCTGGCTCAAATATTTACTTGTTATTGGAAACTCAGTCAGACCTTCTGCCAGACTAGCAAGCCCTAAGGACAAATATTGCATGGAGTCATAAAATGCTAATTTGTCTAACCTAAAAGTCAAGTATTTTTCAGTTGTCTGGGCAATACAACTAATTTTTTTTGTAAGACTCATCCACAGCCTGCATGATAATGTGTTAATCATACCCCTTGAGATTGTGGAAAAAGATAGGCAGTTTATATGCCTTGGGATCTATTTTTAGTTTTAAGTTACATGCACCATGAGCAGCACCTCTGTAACACCCAGTTATGTGGTCATGGTCACAAACTTTATTACCTCCCAGAGGTTGTTCACAAATCCAATACATCACTGCTGTATCAAAATTTAGCTTATCCCTCTTCTGTCATCACCAAAGGCATCTGACAGTTTTCCAGATAATGTACTACGTTACTGTACAGTTGTCTCATTTCTGTTAAAAACTCATCTGCTGCATTTTCACCTCTGTATATAACAGGTTCTGTATGCTGACCATCTGACCTAACAAGAATGTAACCGAAAGAACACACCACTTGGTCAGTCAATTTTACAGTCTTTGGTAATGATTCTGGAATAGGACCCTCATATGGTACAACTAGTGATTCAAAATCAGCATACACAACAAACGGCAGTTTTTGCTGTTTCTCATAGTTCTTAAAATAAACCTGGCTGCCATGATCTGGATACCTAAGTACTGTTTGAATGTCATCAGGTGACCTGCGATGTTTAACATGTTTATGTGCTACTTCAATAGAGGAAAACCTTTGTAAACATTTTTTTTTTAAAACAAAATTCCTGTTTGCCATTGCATTTTGCCATGAATTAGACTCGATATATTTCTGATACTTGTGTAGTAAAAGTTATCTCCTTGGCTTATTAATAACAGGTCAACATGTGTATCTTCTGACTGACTGTAGGTTGGTGCAAGTGGTGATACTCTAATTGGTTCTAACTTGTTAGGGGACTCATTATCCCATACATACACATTCACAGATATACCAGGATTTAATTTTTCAAACAAGTCTATATCCTCTACCTTGACAGAAAAATCTATACCACTGAAGTTGAGTTCATTTTCAAATTTGGTGTATTTAGACACACGCTCAGGTTTTTCTTTTTCAGGGTGAAATTTGGCAAGCACACACCACATAAAACATAGATTATCATTGTTCTGAATATTGACGACAGCCTTTTTGTTTGCAATCTCAGTTGGTAGTGGCAGCTATGATTTGCCTAATATAGGATGATACCTTGACTGTTGTAATTGTAGTTCATGTACATGACCTTCATGCCAACCAGATACCTTCATTTTTGCTCTGTCGATTGGTTCGAGAAAGTCAGGCAACATTTTGTCTCTAAACACTTTCTCCAGCACCAGTTCTCCTTTTGAATTAACTGTGTGTTGTTTTGTTGAGATAAACGATTTTATCGTTTCACAGTCTACCCTGATCAATTCTATTTCGGCAACAACCTGAATCTTTACACTACCAGCAAGAGCATTATCTTGTGTTACAGAAAAAGAGTTTTCTATTGATTTATAGGCATTGTAAGTGTTTGCTGTAGGCAAGTCTGTTGTGTGAAACACGTTTTGTAAGCTTAAATGGCTTGGAGCGCTTTGAACATTGTCCGTCATTTTTAGTTGTCAGACAAAATAATAAATAAGAAAATATTATTATCAACATCATTGGTTTCTCTGACGCTACTCATGCCGTATGTGTAATATCACTTTATTGACATTAACAATTTCAATATAATCATTGACGGAATATATGTTCACACATTGCCCCAAGCCAGTCACAGTTAGCATCATAAACTCTAAACGCATGTGTCTTAAGATCAACAGTCTCGTACTTATAACATGGTGGACCATCAGAATATCCAAAGTCACATTATATGCCATGTATATCACTGTTGGTGTTGAGAGTTTTATGCCTGGCTCAAATGGCTGTTTAACATGTGTTTTTAAGTCATAAAAGCACTCAACATCTTTGAAGCAACCTGTGATATCAACCTCTTGCGTGGTTTGTCCGTGCGTCATTTTTATGACCAAATCATAAGTATAAATTAATTTACTAATTCATACCCAGTGAGTTGATCTGTCTTTAAAATAAGCTTTAGATGCTTAGTCGATTTCAGTTTGTTTTTTTACATCATCTCTAAGTTTGCTGGGTATGACATTTTCTCTGAGACAGTCTTCAAAGCTGTCACGATCCTTACAGTAAAACAAACAGATAAACTTTAGTTGCTCTCGAAAAAAATCTTTCAGTACAGCATTATATTTTTGAGTGAGAATCCATACACTGATATTTGCGTGTTTGCTGCTTAAGGCCAGTTGTGCTAATGTGTTTCTCTTCTTAACAATGTCCTTCTCTGCTTTGCAGTCATCAACAATAAACAAAGTTGGCTGCCCTTCAAATTGCTTGTAAAAATACTGCAGGTAGTCATTCAGCTTTTTCTCAGGGTCTATTAAATAAATGTTGTGATCTGTCCAAATAAATAAATGGTTATGATAAGCTTTGTTGTGTTTGATAGTAGGACAAAATATCACAATGTTTTCGAAATGATAGATGTATCTTGTTTGTAAGAGGTCAAGAACAAATTCAGTTTTCCCACAGCCTGTGGCACCACAAAACAAACCACAGTGTGGGTCGAGTGTCAGCAAGTTCATTTTAAAACACAATATAATTTTAATACATGACACCCTTTAGTCTACTGTCTTCAATATTCAGTTGAGCATCATAAATCAGATACAAGTATATATTTATTGCTTCATCAGTTTCAGTCTTTTTTGTATCTGAATTGTAATTCCGTCACTACCATTTTCAACAGTTCGACCTGACCCATGTAGGTAATCGTCATCTGTACTGCGCAGGTCTAGCCAAAGTGCATACTTGTCCATCAGGTATTGACTGATTCTTATGTCATACAGATGTAGATCTTTGCATGCCATGTTTGCCGGTTTTTCTCTAAGTCTTCCACCTGACCATTTTACAGTCTCATCATAGTGCTGGTAAGGCAGCATACCTGAAGCATAAACTTGATTAGGACGCCCTTCAATAGTGCAGGACAAATGAGTAATCTTTGGATTGTAGAATTTTCTGAATCCCATTTGAATGGACTACCGGGTTCAACGAACAACATAAGAATACCTTTCAGTGACCTAGCAGGCGTGTTCAAATTGATGTTCCACATTGGATCGCTTTCGTCTTTGTGAACCAAACTGTGTCTTATCACACGGTCATAATAAATTGGCAGTTTTATCTCGTACTGATTTTGAATGAGAGTAGCTAAATAATCATGTGTGACAATTTCATATTCCAAAGAGATGTTAGAGATCTTATATGTTGCCTTGAGATTCATTGATTTTATAACTTTGGAGTAGTCATTAAAGGTTAGTTCAAAGCATAGATGATCATTCAGTGCTCCTTGATAATAAGGCAAATGTGTTGTTAGGATTTCGAATCCAAGTGGAATGCAAAACCTACTACCAAAATTTTCTGCTAAAATAATGTACTTGTCATTTGTTTGCTATTGTTGATTTATCACCTGCATTGATTCTGAGTTTGGCAACATTATCAGACTGTATGCCTTGATAAATACGGTCTTCTCTCTCTTCGTGAGTGAGCCAAAGATCTTTGTAGCAGTAAAATACATCAGCATCATCAAGACTAAACACTTCCTGGCCTTCAAGTTTAACTTTAATGGTCTTAATAATTGCTCTGCCTCGGTTGTCATCTAGTGTTCTGTTTGCATCAGATTCTGATAAAAGTTCAATATTAAAAGCAAGGCGTGCAGTACCAGGAACAATAACATCATTGGGACCTAGGTTTGGAAATTTGACATTAAGTGTTTGGTTTGGATCTATAGTGCTAGGATTGTTTGTAATAACAATTGATTGCCTACTGCCCTTAACATCTAGAGGTTCACATAGTTTTCTGTATGGGTCTAACTTCAATCCGTAGGGCGATGTCATTTTATTATGCAAAAATAAAAAAAATTAATAAAAACAATGGCAGTGGGAGAATTTAACCATGATGATTTTGAAATGGATGACATGTATGGCTATGATAATAGTACAACAGATATGACTGGTATCAGAAATGCTTCTAGTTTGCAACAGGAACGTTTACAAAGCAAAGTAAATTCATTTTATGATAGTGTTGGTGCACTCCCAGACGTTATAGATCCTAATCAGTTTGAATATGATAAAGGCCACTTATTTATAAATACAGACAGAGGAAAAATAAATCTAACCCATAAAAACAATCCTGCTAAGTTTAGAGTTTTAAGTACAATTAAAGGAGAAGTCGGTGGTAATACCGGGTTAGCAAGGTACCTTGGTATTGTGGGCACTCCTGGTCCTTCAGTACCACCTCAACTTGTTAGCACTCTTCATGATGTGCAAACAAGGTTGCCGACGGGACAAGAAATTGAAATGGCAGAAATTAAAAGACTGCCAGAAATAGCAAACACGGTAATACAAGAAACCTCATTTACAGAAGGACAAATAAATGAGGGTATAAATACAATGGGTGGCTCTCCTTTAATCATGAAGGAAATATGGGCTTGGATAAATCACTGCAAACAATCAGAGGTGAACTGGTAAATAATGTAGCTAAACTCGGCGAGCTTGATAATCACATAGAAAGAGAAAAGGAAAAATTAGGTAAGGCTGATGATGAGAATTATGACACAGAAATGAAACAAAGAATACAACACAGATTAAATGAATTGCAGATAGAAAGATCAGCACGGCTAGAAGTAGTTGAAATAGGAAAAGTAAAACTGAAAACACAGGTCATCAGGATTAGAGAAACTATTCAGAAAATACTTTTAAGAAGTCACAACTTTGGCAGAGAGATTGAAAACACTTTTCAGCAAGCAGGGTATCACTATTGCGAGTTTAATTACTGCTCTTGGATTTATTATCAGTACTGTTGTATTAGCTGTAACCGGAGGACCAGGGGGTGGTCCACCACCGGTTCCTCCAGCTCCGCCATCTCTGACTGACCCAAAAGATTTACAAACATGGGTAAAAAAAAACCAGTTGTCTCATATATCAGACTTGCTTCAAAAATTGGCTGTGAAAGCAATGGATGCTTTGCCTGGCATAATAGGTAGTGTTGTCAATTGGCGTTATCAGTACAGCAGCAAATGTAGTAGGGTTTATGGTGGAGCATGTGTGGGTCTTCCTGGTAACAGTAGGAGGATTAATAGTGGGTTATTTAATGAAACAGGTAAAGAAGTAATATCCCTAATCCAGTAAGGCCTATTACCAATGCAGTTCTCTCTGACTCATGTGTGTTTACCAGACCTGGAGGGGCTGGTGTTACTACCTGTATGCATGTAGGTGTCTGAGCTGGTGTCATCGCCGGGCTGTTACTGTCTGTACAGGTGGTGGCGTGACTGGCGTTACTAACGTTACTGGTGCTATTTAGTGCAAGCGGTGACTGTAAATGCGTGGTTGTTGGGTCCAAGTTTGATCACGCCCTGCAACAATTATTTCATTATTATAATTTGTTATTGTCCCCATTTGGAGTTGAAGGTCAGATGGCAACATGTATAACCAAATGCCAATTACAAAGTCAACTTTTGATCTGGCATATCTGAGAACATCTTGGTAGCATTGTATGTTTGATGGGAGATCTACCACTGAATTTATAGAGTCTTCTAGGTTTGCAAGAAACTGTTTTTGTGCTTCAGATTTGCCACTCCCGTTTAAGATGTTTGATTTTGTTTGAGCTTGTGCTCCTATGTACATCATACATACGTTCTGATAGACTCATTAATGCACTCGACTCCTGCTTGAGTAAACCTGCTTGAGTAAACTCCTGTCTAACACAAATGTAGTCCAGGCATTAGACTGTTTCTGTTCAATTGAGCCTAACCAGACTTCAGATTTTTGTGTAAACGAAGTGTAACTTGGGTAGTAATCTTGCGGGTATTGTCTGTGACTCAAAGCATAATACAATGTACCCATGCCATGGTGATCATCAAGTTTTTGTGCAATGTCATATTTTGTGCTAATGTTATATTCATTACAGATGCGTTGAAATGCTTTCATATCCATTGGGTTGTTAAAAGGGTTAAAACTAGTTTCAGTGGGCAGAAGGGTATGCAGTTCTGACAGTATTCTTCTAAGCTGGTAATACGTGTGAAAACGATACACGGACCTAATCAGTTTGTTTGAGTGATTCAAATGGTCTGTAAAAGAAACACCACAGCCAGTAGTTGAGCATAATATAGCAAAGTTAAGCTGGTTTTGAAACATCTGTAGTGGACTTGATGATCACTTTCTTGCCATTGCATCATTGGTTATTGGAGGGTTTAGGTATTTATCATAAGGATTTGGAACCTTTACTTGAAATAAATCTCCTTCAGACACAGCTATATCAAGCTGATTTAGTTGAATTATTTTTCTGGTCATAAGTAGGTGCGGCATTGTACTTGGCATCCACGTTAAATTGAAACGCGTTTGTAGTAACAATTGTTGTGATTTAAATTCCATTGTGCTTTTTTTATATGATAGTAAAATGTTTATAACCTTAACAAATCTTGACAAAAGTAAACCAATGTTGCTAACTAATGGGATTGATAATCATGATGGTAGCAAGGCTGTAGCCATCCATGAAATGTTCTACACTGTAAAGTGGTTTAATGTAGAAGATGATACAAGTTATTATGTACGTGGAACTCTTGATGGTTTGGGGAGGGGTGATACTTTAGGATCTGGGTATTATGATTTTTGTACTTTAGCTGAATGGCTTCAAAATGAATTTAAAATTAAAGCAACTTTAAATCCAGCTAATTTACTTGTTACAATTGAATTTCCGAAAGGTAGTCAGTATTCATTATTAATTAGTCTTGTATTATTACTTGGTTTTTTAGGTAAAAAAATAATACATCCAGATGAAAATTGGACACCATCAGACAAACAACTAATATCGCAAAAAAACAAACAAAAATAACAGGAAGATTTCCTGTTCATTTGTCAGTACACACAGTGTTAAATATTCATTTAAAAGAACTAAACACGTCTGAAAATGTTCACAATGGAAAGCCTTCAACTTTGTTGAAATGTGTGCATACATGTCAACCCTTACAGATTTTGCGTAAGTCTTACGCATTTTGGAGGTTTTTTACATCTTATGCAAAACTCTCAAAATCTTACACATTTTTGCCAATCGGTTCGGTCAAAAAAAAAAACATTGGGTGAAGGTTCATCTAAGAACATTTCAGCCATCCCGAGTTGCACGGTAAGTGCATTTGGCGGGATTGCATGTAACGCGCATGCGCCCAGCGTCACTTTCATTTCCGTTTGCGTGAAAACGACATGGCGTCCAAGAGGAAAGAGATCGAGACAACTTCGAAGCAACCAGCGAAAAAAGCCCGTACTTATTTCGGGAGATACCTGCCTGAGTGGGAGACTGAGAAGGAATTCAAAAATCTTATCACTCGCTCTGATGATGGGACTGAATATGCGTATTGCAAGGCTTGCAAAAGATCTGTGAAGGTGTCGGCCTCGGGCAGGTATGATTTGGTCCAACACTTCCGCAAAACACAAAGAAAATGTTGTGAAAATGAAGCAGCATGTGCCGATCAACCAGCAGTTTCAACAGCAGAAGAGTAAAGCGGACAGCGAAAAGTGTGTGACAGAAGCAGAAGTAATTTTTTTGCCAGTTCTTGGCAAAACATAATTTGCCATCAACGACTGCTGATCACTTCACTGATTTGATCCGGAAGATGTTTCCCGACTCAAAAGTTGCTCAGACCTTCGCCTGCAAAAGAACCAAGGCAACACAGATCGTCAAACTGCCTCTCCAAAGAGCTGACAGATCCTGTGATCCACAGGTCTGTGCTGTTTCTTACTTTTTATTTCTTGTTCAATCTCCATTTCAATTAATTTCCAGTTCAGTTGATGCAACGTATAGCATGAACGTAATAGTATCAAGTATGGTTTTAATTATTGCATTTTTGTGTGTTCAACAGCTGCAAAAATGGACCATTTTCGTTGCTCATCGATGAGAGCAACGACAAGAACTGTGAGAAACACCTTGTGGTGCTGGTTCGGTTCTTCAACCTGGAGTGTGGGACGAAGACCAGGATCCTTGACCTTCCAAAGCTTTCTGGAGGAACAGCTGAGCAGGTGTTCGCTGCAGTTGCCAAAGTGATTGAGTAAGTGTTTATTCTTATTACATTAAATAAGTTATAATACATTAGTAGAAAGTGCTTCCTTTTTATTACTTTAATGTAGCTGAACATTAGATTTTCTTCTTGTTTTAACAGAGATGCAGAAATTCCCTGGACCAACATGGTGGGCTACACCAGTGACAACTGCAACATTATGATGGGCAAGAACAACTCTGTCTTTACTCGTCTGCGTGAGAAAAATCCAGACATCTTTACCTTGGGCTGCATCTGCCACCTGGCCAATCTGTGTGTCAAATCTGCAGTGAAGGCAATTTCCATGCCAGTGGATGACATCTTGATTGACATCTATTACTTCTTTGAGCACAGGTTTGTTGTCTTGTTGTGTTCATTTTTATTTCATTAATGTTACTTGAAAATAGATATTTACGTCCTAATATGTATATGTTACCAAAAGCCAAGGCTACATTTGTGCTTTTATTTATTTTCAGTTCCAAGTGGAGAAATGATTACAAGGGGTTCCAGCTCTTCACTGATGTGCCGGACAGGATCATTCTCAAGCACTGCCCAACCAGGTGGTTGAGTCTGGAGAAAGTGGTCACTAGGATGCTGGAGCAGTACCCAGCCCTCCTCAGCTACTTCAGGAGTCACCCTGAAGGTGAAAAGCCAGGCAAGGTGAAGAGGATCTTGAATCATCTTGAAGACCCGATGACCAGGCTGACATTCCTGTTCCTGAAATTTGTCCTACCCCTGCTGAATGACTTCAACAAAGTTTTCCAAGCTGATGAGACCAAGGTGGGTACTCTGAGCCAGGAAATGAGCAGACTGCTGAAGAAATTGCTTTGCAAATTTGTGAAAATGTCAAAGGTGAAAAGTTGTGAGCTGACTGAAGTCAACTACCAAGAGAGAACGAATCAACTAGGGGATGAAATGCTGGCCGTTGGCATGGATTGCCACACTTACTTTGAGGAAGAGGATGTTTCACCAGCCATGCAGCAGAAGTTCATGTTTGATGTGCAGCAATTCTACATGGCCTGTGTAAAGAAAATGCTGGAGAGGTTTCCCTTTGGAAATGAGATTTTGTCTCATCTGCAAGTCCTTGACCCCAGCAAGAGGGAAACACTACCCTACACACACAATGTCAGCCTGGCAACCAAGTTTGCCCCAGAAATTGATCAAGAGGATCTCAAGGATGAGCGGGAGGACTTCCAGTTGATGGAACTGGCAGACGTTGATGTGCCAGAAGTGGATGGAATGGAAAAGAAACTGGACGACCTGTGGCGAGCAATTTTGACTCAGAAAACCCCCTTTGGAGAAGAAAGGTTTCCTCTGTTGAACAAGGTGTTGCCTGCTCTATTGAGCCTTCCCCACAGCAATGCTGACAGTGAGAGAGTTTTCTCAATGGTGAGGAAAATTCACACTGAAGCCAGGAGCAGATTAGGGCCAGACACTCTGACAGCATTTTTACAGATCAATCTGAACTCAGATGCGTGTTGCCATGACTTCAAGGTCACTCCCAGCACACTGGAAAAGGCAAAGAAATGCACTTCAGAGTACAACAAAGAGCACCAGTGATTAAATTTGTGCAGTGTGTGTGGATAAATGAACGCGGTGAAACGTTTTTGGCATGTTTGCATTTTTATGCACTTTCTTATGGTTTCTTACACATTTTTATGTTTTTGTGTGCCAAATCTTATGGTGAAAGGCCAAAAGGGGTTGACATGTATGTGTGTGTCGACTGGAACTGTTTCTTGTTGCGAAAGTGTAGTTGTTGTAGCTGTTAATTTTTAAAACTGCTAATTCCTAATTCACAGTTTTAAAAATTAGGCTCCAGTTTCTTTGAATCGCTGTGTTTATATGTGACTAACCAGGATGACAAACCAGTTTTGATGCATGATTTTTGTGTTGCTTGGAAGTTAAATAATTTTACCTTTTGCTAAATAAAAAATGAATGGCCTTGGTCCAAAGCCGAGAATTATACCAGTTGCCTTTCCGGTAATAGAGTTGAAAGATTTGGCTGATGACCGGGTTTTTGATAAAGAAGGTGAGGTAGGAGAGGTGTATGGTCTTGAACTTGATTCCTATGGATTGTACAAGCAAAAAATAATTGATGACGTGATAGATGACGCAGAAAGACGGTATCCTAAACTGAATCAGCTTCATGTCACTGTGCCTACTCCTGTAAGTAATGTGCTCTACAGCTTAAAACATATGGGTAATAAGTGGGTAGTTGTTCCCACCCCTGTTCCGCTTGCGCCTATACCCACAATTGACTGGGACATAAAGTTTGAATTTATTAGTCCTTATGTTTATACTGATGAAGGAGCCTTAGTGTTTAAGAAAGTTATTACTCTGGGCCATTGCTTGTGAATCTTGTTCCAAGCTTTGCTGAAGACAACAACAGCAGAGATAAACTAAAAGTGAAAGAGAATGAGAAATGATGGTATCTTCTTACAAATAGAAAGGGTTGATCAGATACTTCTGTTGTGTTGCCAATAAACTTTACCATTGCAAGAGAAGCGACAATAGTATTTGAGATTATTATGAGATCTTTGGCTGATGCCAAAGAAGCAGATGTTGCACAAGGAATCAAACTTACGTGGGATGACTCAGTAGTAGAGTCAACAAAGGTCTTCATTGTTAATAGAAAAGGCTTAGATATAGAAGTATCGAGTGGTAATCCTGCTGTTAAAATAGTGATAGATAAAACAAACTCTAGTTTATCTAAGTTACATAAACCTGGAATGCATAGACCATGTTGTTTTGTTTTATTAAGCCAGCAAATTATACACTCTTAAAGAGTTGCAAAATGTATGTGCTTATTTAATAATACAAAAATATTTGCCATAAACAATGGTGAATTTGTATCCACAAATACCACCTGCTCTGCCTGAACCTATTGTGCATAACGAAAGATTACAGGCAGACTCATTCCACTTAATAAATATTACAGACACATTAAAGTATTTGGAAGGTGAAGAGGAAAAATACTGTAGGTGTAAAAGATGTTACAAAACGGTTTTCAATTCTGTACACAACACATCAATGGCTGTGCATGTGGTTTCAGCTTGATTATCTGTAGGAGTTTTAGCCCTGTTTGTGACGGGAATTGGAAGTTTAATTTTAATTGCTATTGAAGGTGTTAGCATTACCACAGGCCTGGCATGCTTTGGTATGGAAGCCCTTAACAAAAGATTTCATACAAAGTTGCAGAAGCATGAAGCATTGAGTACGCTCGCAGGAGCTAAGCTGAGCAATATGAAACTTATTATCAATAAAGCATTAGATGATAATAAAATTGATGATCTTGAATTTAAGAGAGTGCAGGATGATTTGGCCAATTACAAACAACAGAAGTCTGAAATTCAGAATAAGATGTGCAGTCAACCCATAAATGTTGAAGAACTAAAGAAATCTTTTTTTAGAAGAAGGGTAAAAGATATGGGTAGAAGAAACAACAAAAAAAGTTCAAGGACTTTTAAGCAAGTAAAGATCAGTTTTGGTAATCATTCATTATTTCTGTCATACACTTCACAGAGAGATGTCATGCCTCTCACTCCTGCTTATTTGACACCATCCACTCCACCACCAGAGTACTATTGAGAATTTTGTCGTTGTTGTCCATATAACTTGTCAAATCTGTCCGATTATCTTGTTGACTTGGGTCAAGGACTTACAAATTGTTATGTTTAGGTTCTTATAAGTTCTTATTTTAGACTTATGTCAACTAATTTAAAAGAACTTACAAAGTTACTTGCAAAGTTGTAGTAACTTTAAATGTGTTATTAAGTACTGTAGGTAACTTTGAAAATTTGTTATCAAGTGCATGTAGGCAACTATAAACATTTGTTATAAAGTGCATGTGAATACTTTTAAACAATTGTTTTAAATTATTCTTTTAAATTTTTGTTGTTGTTGTTGTGAGTTGTGCTTTGGCTAAGAGATGGGCAGGAGTAACTTTTTTCCTATCTCTCACACATTAACACACACATACACACGCAAGAGATAGTAACTATGGGCGGAAATCGACAATTTATATCTATTCCAAATTTCCAGGATTTTTCGACCGCTTACTCCCACGCCTTGACGCCGCCCGTTTTTCTAGGTTTCTCCTTATTTTTTTCCGTAAAATAAAGGTTTCCAAATTCAATGTCATTAAAATTAATATTTTTTATTATAAAATGAATCAAGACGAATTACTTCTTCTAAATGATATCAATGCTGTAGAAAACAAAGACTTAGACTCGAAAAAACAGCGCCTTCTTTCTGCAGTTGTGTCAGGCAAATCAAAGACTTATCTCGGAAAACAATACATGACAGAGGATATTGAATCTCTCACCGCTGACGAGCTAATCAAGCTTCATTCTAAATATGAAAACCACATTGCTTCACTAATGACTCGTGATTTGAGTCGATCTCTAGTATGCCTATACACAAAAGCAGTGAGTCACTTTCTACCTGTGGATAGTGACAGCCTATCACACGACCTTGAAAGCAATCCTATTGTTTCAAGTTCAATTGGCAAATTAGCATGTGTCATGTTTTACAAGTTTGGAAATTACCTTGCACCTGTTGTAACATTACTAGTTACTGGGAGCCATATTGATTTCTCAAAAATAAATTTTACTGCAGAAGAAAATGGACGAAACCCAGACGACTCCACAACCGAACCCCAGTCCAGTTTTGACACAGGTTCAAACTGTGATGAAGACTAAAAGTCCAGGCAGGGTTGAGGCTGGAAAAAGATTAGCCGAATGGAACAGGCAAAAAAAATTACAGCTTCAGGCACAAACAGAAAAGACTCATGTAACTGACCAGGTGTCAGGACCGTTATCAACGTCAGGACCTGTGTCAATACCGTCAGGGCCGTCACTCCCTCATCAAAGTGAGAGACAAACAACTAAGTCTGGCCACGAACCTCAAACAACAAAATATATAGTTGCCGGATTTGTTGTCGGATTTGTTTACGTAGGTTATCAATTATACAAAAAATACAAACCACAGACTCGTACAGTGACCAAAAAATCAGACACTCCAAAAACAAAACCAGAAGTCGCCACATTACCAGTAACACCCAAAGCCGTTGACCCATTTTATATGCAGTAAATAAAAAATATTATTTTAATTTTTCTTGCCTAAGAAATGAACGACTCAAAAAATTTAATGAACCTTGTGTATCACTCTGCCGTTATCAGTGGATTAGCAGTAGCTTATTCTATGCTGGGAAAAAGTCTACTCAAAATGAAATCAGCAGACTTGAGTAGACTCGATTTCGAAGACAGCGCTAAGCTAATTGTAGTTGTTACAGCGTCGATTGCGACAAAAGATTTTCTTGTCAAGCAGGGAATTATTCCCGAAAATGTTTCTATGTAAATAAAAATAATATGGCGACGATAGCTATTATGATTGGTGGAGCGATGGTTAACGCATTGGCTTTCAGTGGCTCAAACTATCTCTTTTCAAAAATGGGTAGAGAAGAATCTGCAGAAGAAATGAAACGTCACAATGAGGCATCAGAAAAACTTGCTCAAGCCCAGCAGGAATATGAAAAGAATAGAATTGAGAAACTTGATTTCATCAATGAAAAACTCAGGCTTGAAGGTCATGCACAACATACGTTTTCAAATACAGACGAAGCAATCAGGGAATACTATCTTGTCACAGGTGAAGACATGTCTATCCCGAAACCAAAACTAAGTGACTATTACAAACCGAGTACAGAACAAAGAAACGGAGAGATAATCTTTGTTCTAGTGGGAATGACATTTGTTTATTTTACAGGAGTTTTCATTGCTAGAAAAAATGGCAGCCGAAAATAAACTATCGAAAATATATTACTCTCCATCAGGCTATTGGAAAGGACAAACAGCTATTGAAAAATTACATGCCGCTGTGGGCGGAGATATAACACTCAATCAAGTCAAGCAATGGTTACAGAGACAAGCAATTTGGCAGATATATCTCCCTGCTCCAAGAAAGATATCTAGACCTCATTTTCAAAACACTACCCCCAATGACACACATCAAATGGACCTCCTGTTTTTACCACATGACACAATAAGAAAGAAACGATACAAGTATGCACTGACTGTTGTAGACATTGCTTCAAGGTACAAAGACGCTGAACCCATATCTGACAAAACTGCTAACACAGTTGCGAATGCTTTATCTAGTATCTATAAAAGAGGCCCTTTAAAATACCCCAGACTTGTGCAGGTCGATGACGGATCAGAATTCAAAGGCGCAGTTAATCAGTTATTTGCGAAGCACGGCGTAATAGTCAGACGAGGCATTCCAGGTGTACACAGATCACAGGCAATTGTAGAGAACTTTAACAAACAGTTATCAGAAAGACTTTTCAGTTACCAGTATTCTAAGGAACTCATGCATGACACCCGTAACACTGAATGGGTAAAGAGATTACCACATGTGATAAAAGCAATGAACAATGAAGGACACCCAAAACCTGCTGATGCTATTAAATTGAAAACAATTACAGACCCAAAAACAGGACCAACCCCAACCCCGGCACCAGACACAAGTTTATTTACTAAACAGGTGAGATATTTATATCAGCCAGGGGAGGCTGAGAACGACGACAGACGCAGGGCAACAGACCCCATCTGGTCAACGTCCGTTCATAATATATAAAAAATAATTCCCGGTCCTGACGCAACAATATATTATCTGTATGACCCTGCGCCACAGAGGGCATTTGTCAGAGAAGAATTACAGATTATTCCCCCAGACACCGTTACTCATTTCAGTAACTAAGTCATCAATTAATTCATCAACCAGTTCATCACAAAGATCTTCAGATAACTTGAGCCTGTAATGTCCAGGTGCATAAGCTTTTTCCTTACTGTGAAACACTCGTTTCGTGTCCCCAACTGCAAGTGACTTTTTGTGTGTTTGGATCATTTCAAGATTGTGTCTATTTGATCTCAGTGACTTGTTTGGATAATCAGGCATTAATGCACCATCTAACACTTGCTTGTAATGTTCATGACGTATGTCTTTATTTTTTATTGCTGTTTTTTTAATTCCTTTGGCTTTCGACTGACTTCCCTTCTGGTGCAGTATAGAATACATTTTGGATCTCAGTCCAACATACTCAACTATAGGCACACCATTCAGTTCATCTTTAAACTTACCAGGCACTTTCTTGTTTTGTGTGCTAAACAGCGGGTGATCTTTAGGGTAATCAGATGTGTCATACATGTGTAGTTCTGTTTTCATGTCTTCATAAAAGTCTTCAGTAGGCACATCAATGATCATAGAGTCAGTGTCAGTGTATAGCAGACGACACTCAGGATACTTTGGTTTGAAGTAATCATAATAAAATTCAAGCATCAACAGTTTTGACAACTCCAGAATTGCCATACCAATGAATACTGGCTTGTCCAGTTTAACAATCTTTTTTTTGAGTGACACTGCATACAATGATGAATGAAACTCTTTGTACCCTGTGTACTGTGGCTTGCCTGTAAGTTTAATTGCGCCCGATTCAGTTGTGACCAGTCTCACATCTTTTCTGTGATGAGGATTTTCCATTGTCTTGCCAAAACAGGCATTGTTCATAAGCTTAAAGAAGTCTTTGTCAAATGCAGTGTTGCCGTCTCTGGCATGAAGGGTTGTGTTCTTCATTATGTAATCTTTCATGAAAGCACTCTGATCAAATTGAATTCCCCTGTGAACTTTCTTTAGTACTAACCCGTGTCTGATGTAAAACTGCAGCAAGCGGTAGTGACAAACGTAATTGAATTTGTCATTCAGATTAGGCACAAGTTTAGTGTCTTCTTTTTTTCCTGTCATACTCATTTTCTCAACAGCTAATGGATAATCATTGTGATAATCATGTAGATGATGTGGGTACTCCAGGTCGACTTCAAAGATCCAACCCTTCGCGTCGTTTCGGTCAAGATTCATAATATTGTTTGTTAACCCTGTTACATCATACTGTGACAAATCATGCAGACAAAAGTTTTTCAAGGGCAATAACTCACACATTGCCCAGCCATACAGGTTATTAGCGTCCAAGTACGTAATGAATGACCTTGACCTCGAGGGGTCAAACCCAAGGTCACCATAACCGTCCAGATATTTATTGTTGGCTCTGGCATAGTTATTTGCTGCAATACTTATCCCACCCCTCAATCCACGTTCCACCATTTCACCCATTGTACGATCAGACAACAGGTCTATAAATATCTTACTGGATTTCAAAAATGCATCCCATGTCATGCCAGGACTAGTTATGTAACAGGCTGGGTCAAGACTGTAGTGCAACAAACCCTTTTCACGGTAACTTTCAAATACGTCTGCTAGCAAACAAACGTCTGCTTTCAAGTACTGGTCATGGTAGTCACCAATCGTCTGACATCCTAACTTCCCCCACGCATCAAGTGCGTGTTGATATTCAGAGTCAGAAATGCCTTTTCCAGTTAGTGTAGAATAAAATTTCTCTTTTGGTGGCAGTCTTCTTTCTTCAAACACAACCCACTCACTGATGTACTCATACGGATACACACCTTTCTTAATCAAGTCTGGTTCAAAATATTTACTCGTTATTGGATACTCAGTCAGTCCTTCTGCCAGACTAGCAAGGCCTAAAGACAAATGTTGCATAGAGTCATAAAACGCTAATTTGTCTAACCTAAAAGTCAAGTATTTCTCAGTTGTCTGGGCAATACAACTTATGTTTTTGTAAGACTCGTCTACAGCCTGCATGATAATGTGTGAATCATAACCCTTTAGATTGTGAAAAAAGATTGGTAACTTATATGTCTTAGGATCTATTTTTAATAACAAGTTACAATTGTTATGTGCAGCACCTCTGTAACGCCCAGTTATGTGATCATGGTCACGAACTTTATCACATCCTAAAGGCTGTTCACAAATCCAACACGTCTCAGCTGTATCAAATTTCAGTTTGTCTTCTTCTGTCATCACCAAAGGCATCTGACATGTTGTGAGATATTGTACTACCTGACTGTACAGTTGTCTCATTTCTGTTAAAAACAGACATGCTGCATTTTCACCCCTGTAGATAACAGGTTCTGAATGCAAACCATCTGACCTAACAAGAATGTATCCAAAAGAACACACCACTTGGTCACTCAATTTTATAGTCTTTGGTAATGACTCTGGAACAGGCCCCTCATATGGTACAACCAATGATTCAAAATCTGCATACACTACAAACGGCAACTTTTGCTGATTCCCATAGTTCTTAAAATAAACCTTGCTGCCAGGATCTGGATACTTAAGTACAGTTTGTATGTCATCAGCTGATCTGCAGTGTAGGACGTGTTTGTGTGCTACTGAAATAGAGGAGAATCTTTGTAAACATCTTTTACAAACTTCTTGTTTCCCATTGTGTTTTGTTGTATGTCCATGAATTAGACGTGACATATTTCTGATAATTGTGTAGTGAAAGTTATCACCAGAGCTTATTAATAACATATCAACATGTCTATCTTCTGACTGCCCATAGGTTGGGGCAATTGGGGAAACTCTAATTGGCTGTAACTTATCAACAGACTCATTATCCCACACATACACATTTACAGATATACCAGGATTTAGTTTTTCAAACAAGTCTATGTCCTCTATTTTAACAGGAAACTCAATGCCACTAAAATCGAGTTCATTTACAAATTTGGTGTAGTTAGATACACGTTCAGGTTTTGACTTTACAAAGTGTAGTTTAGCAAGCACACACCACATGAAACAATAGTTGTCATTGTTCTGTATATTAACAACAGCCTTTTTGTTTGCAACCTCTGTTGGCAGTGGTATCCACGATTTACCTAATATAGGATGATACCTTGACTGCTTTAGTTTTAGTTCATGTACATGTCCTTCGTGCCAACCAGATCCTTTCATTTTTGCACTGTCAATTGCCTGTAGAAAGTCTGGTAATAGTCTGTCTCTAAACACGTTTTCTAATTCTCTTCTTGTGTTAACTGTGTGTTGTCTTGTTGATATGTACGAAACAATCACTTCACCGTCTACTCTAGTAAATTCTATTTTTGCAACAATCTGAATCTTTACACTGCCTGTAAGAAGATTATCTTGTATTACAGAAAAAGAGTTTTCTATTGATTCATAAACATTATTAGTATTGGATATAGGTAAGTTTGTTGTGTGAAACACGTTACGTAATCCTGATGAGCCATGGTTTGATGGGCCAGGGCTTTGTGAATTGCCCGTCATTTTTATTTGTCCGACAAAATAATAAATGAAAAAAAATTACCGCTGACACACCATATGTAATACTGTATTATCTGTAGTTATGGTAAACAAGTCAACTACTTTCCTGGTGTTTGTCTTGAAGTCTTGTCCTGCAGGTGTAATATCACTTTATTAAATGTAACACTTTCAATGTAACAATGTAGTTTTCTTAATTGAACAAATATGTCTTCACACAGTACCTCAAACCAATGCAAGTGGCCACTGTTAGCATTATAAACTTTAAAAGCATTTGTCTTAAGATCAACAGTCTCAAAATCATAAAGTGGTAATCCATCTGAATATTCCAAAGTAACATTATATGTCGTGTATATTCTTATTGTCGGTGTTGAGAGTTTAAAGCTGGGTCCAAACACACGTGATTTTAAGTCAGTAAAGTGCATAACATCTTTGAAGCATTCTGTAACATCAATCACTTGGGTTTGTCCGTCTGTCATTTTTATTGGACAAACAAATGTATAAATTAATTTACATCAATTTACTAACCCATACCCTGCGGGCTGATCTGTCTTTAAAATGAGCTTTAGATGCTTAGTTGATTTCAGTTTATTTTTTACATCATCACGTTCATGCTTATTTGGGATGACATCATTCTCTCTGAGACAGTCTTCAAAGCTGTCACGATCCTTACAGTAAAACAAACAGATAAACTTTAACTGTTCACGAAAATCTTTCAGTACAGCATTATATTTTTGAGTGAGAATCCATACACTTACATTAGCATGTCTGCCACTGAAAGCAAGTTCTGATAGAGTGTTTCTCTTCTTGACAATGTCTTTCTCTGCAGAACAGTCATCAACAATAAACAACGTTGGCTGTCCTTCAAATTGCTTGTAAAAATATTGTAGGTAGTCATTCAGTTTTTTCTCAGGGTCAACTAAGTATATGTTGCTGTCAGTCCAACACGTCCTGAGAAAGCCTTGTTGCTGTCGGGACGTTAAGCAATGTACAATCAATCAATCAATCAGCTGTCAGTCCAAATGAATAAACGGTTGTGATAAGCTTTGTTGTGTTTGATTGTAGGACAAAATATTACAATGTTTTCAAAGTGGTGTATGTATCTTGTTTGTAATAGGTTAAGTACAAATTCAGTTTTCCCACACCCTGTGGCACCACAAAACAATCCACAGTGTGGGTCGAGTGTCATTAAGCTCAGGTTCATTTTAATACACAATATAATTTTAATATATGTGTCCAATCAGTCTGCTTTCTGCAATATTGAGTTGTGCATCATAAATCAAATACAAATATATGTTTATGGCTTCGGCTTTTTCAACCTTTTTTTGTATCTGAATTGTAATCCCATCACTACCGTTCTCGACAGTTCGTCCTGACCCATGAAGGTAGTCGTCATCTGTACTACGAAGGTCTAGCCACAGTGCATACTTGTTTGTAAGGTATTGTCCGATCCTAACGTCATACAGATGTAGATCTTTGCACGCAATGTTTGCTGGTTTATCTCTAATCCTTCCACCCGCAAAATACTTTGTGATCTCATCGTAGTGCTGATAAGGTAACAAACCTGAAGAGTACACTTGATTAGGACGGCCTTCGATTGTACAGGACAAATGTGTAATCTTAGGATTGTAGAATTTTTCTGAATCTCTTTTGTATGGACTCACCGGTTCAACAAACAACATAAGAATACCTTTCAGTGACCTGGCAGGTGTGTTCAAGTTCATGTTCCACATTGGGTCACTCTTGTCTTTTTGCGTTAAACTATGTCTAATTACCCTGTCATAATAAATTGGCAGTCTTGACTGGTATTGATTTTGAATGAGTCTGGCAAGTTCAGTGTGTGTAACAATTTCATATTCCAAGGAAATGTTAGAGATCTTGTATGTTGCATCTGTGGCAGATGATTTTATAACTTTGGAGTAGTCATTGTTTAAAGTTAGTTCAAAGCTCAGACGGTCATTCAGTGCCCCTTGGTAATAAGGTAAATGCGCTGTTAGGATTTCAAACTCAAGTGGAATGTAAAATCTGGTTTCATATGTTTCTGCTATATTAACGTCATTGGCTGCTGACGTTGATTTATCTCCAGCATTGATTCGAAGTTTACCAACATTATCAGACTGTATACCTTGGTAAATACGATCCTCTCGTTCTTCTCTTGTGAGCCAAAGGTCTTTGTAACAGTAGAATACATCGGAGTCGTCAAGACTAAACACTTCCTGTCCTTCAAGTTTTACTTTAATAGTTCTAACAATTGCTCTGCCAAGATTGTCAACCAGTGTTCTGTTTACATCTGTGTCTGATGATAGTTCGATATTAAATGCTAGGCGTGCAGTGCCAGGAACAATAACGTCACTGGGACCTAGGTTTGGAAACTTGACTGTAAGAGTTTGGTTCTGGTCTATGGTACTTGGATTGTTTGTGATGACGATTGATTGTCTTATGCCCTTAACACCCAGGGGCTCACGTAGTTTTCTGTATGGGTCTAACTTTGATCTGTAAGACTGTGTCATTTTTATTATGCACAATAAAAAATAATAAATTAATAAAACAATGGCAGCGGGAGGATTTAATCATGAAGATTTTGAAATGGATGACATAAATGTCTCAGATACCAGTATCACAGATATGACTGGAATGGTAACTATGTCTAGTATGTATCACGAACTGTTAAAAGATAAAGTAAACTCATTTTATGACAGTGTTGGTGCCCAGCCAGATGTAATAGATCCTAACCAGTTTGAATATGATAAAGGACACTTATTTGTAAATACAGACAGAGGGAAAATATATCTAACACAAAAAAATAATCCTTCTAAGTTTAGAGCTTTAAGTACAATTAAAGGTGAAGTCGGTGGTAACTCTGGGTTGGCAAGGTATCTTGGAATTGGAGGCTCTCCTGTCACGCCAAGACTGGCTAGTGTTCTTCACGACACGCAAACAAAATTACCAACAGGGCAACAAATTGAAATGGCACCTGTAACAAACCTACCAGAAATAGCAAACACAGTGATACAAGAAACCTCATTTACTGAAGGACAAATAAATGACGCTTTGAAAACAATAGATGATCCACCTTTGTCAATGCGGGAGATTATACGGTTGGATAAATCACTGCAGACAATAAGAGGTGAGATGGTAAATAATGTTGCCAAACTGGGAGAGATTGATAAACACATAAAACGTGAAAAAGAGAAACTGACTACCGCAGACAATGGAAATCTTGACACAGAAATGAAAGATTGATTGATTGATTGTACATTGCTTAACGTCCCGACAGCAACAAGGCTTTCTCAGGACGTGCCTGCACTGCTTGTGAAAAAAACTAAACAGAACATTGAATGTATGTCGCCAGCCGGTTAAATACGTTAAATAAACCTAACACATTGGGCCTAAATAAAGCTAAGACCATTTAGCAACACACATCCAATATCAAGAGTTACAGGCAGTGCAGACAGTAGGGAGAGTTTTAAAAAGGCAAATACAGGTGAATGGACAAAGGGTAGACAGAAACACATGCCCCAGAATAGAGAGAAAAACCCACCCTGTAGGGCTGACCAGGGTGACCCTGGGAACTAAAAAATACCTAACCCCACCCAAGTCCCCCAGGGCAGACCCGGGTGGGGGGACAGAAATGAAAGAAAGAATCCAACACAGATTAAATGATTTGCAGATAGAAAGATCAGGACGGTTAGAAACGATTAGTATTGGGAGACAAAAACTGAAATCACAGGTCAACAGAATTAGAGAAACTATTCAGAAAATACTTCATGAAGACACAACTCTGGCTGAGAGACTTAAAACACTTTTCAGAGAACAGGGTATCACAATTGCTAGTTTAATTACAGCTCTGGGATTTATTATCAGTACTGTTGTATTAGCTGTCTCCGGCAGTGGTGGTGGAGCACCCCCGGCACCAGCACCACCAACCCCGGGCCCCCCGACTCCAACAGACCCAAAAGATTTACAGTCATGGGTAAAGAAACAGTTGTCCCACATATCAGACTTGCTTAAAAAATTGGCTGTGAAAGCAGTGGATGCTTTGCCTGGCATAATTGGCACTGTTGTCAGTTGGCTGATTAGTACTGCGGCAAAGGCAGTAGGGTTTATGGTAGAGCATATGTGGGTATTTTTGGTGACAGTAGGAGGGTTGATGGTGGGTTATTTAATGAAACAGATAAAGAAGTAATACTCCTAATCCAGTGAGGCCTATTACCAATGCAGTTCTCTCTGACTCATGAGTGTCAGGGGTTGGTGTAGGGGTTATTGTTATGAGTGCCGGTGTTGGGGCCGGGGCCGGGGCCAGGGCCGGGGGTGTTACCGTCTGTAATGGTTTTAACAACTGTACGTGTGTGGTTGTGGCCCCTAAGTTTACAGATTGATTGAAACCTAATTTTTGGTCACGACCTGCAACAATGATTTCATTATTATAATTTGTTATTGTACCCATTTGGAGTTGAAGGTCAGATGGTAACATGTATAACCCGATTCCAACTACAAAGTCAACTTTTGATCTGGCATATCTGAGTACGTCTTGGTAGCGTTGTATGCTAGATGGGAGATCAACTGTTGAGTTGATTGAATCTTCCAGGTTTGCAAGAAACTGTTTTTGTGCTTCAAATTTACCACTTCCATTTAAAATGTTTGATTTTGTTAGTGATTGTGCACCTAGTATACACCAGACATATGTTCTGATAGACTCATTGACGCGCTCCACTCCTGCTTGAGTAAACCCGTCACTTTTGTCTAAAATAAATGTGGTCCAGGCGTTAGACTGTTTCTGCTCTATTGATCCTAACCAGACTTGTGATTTTGATGAGAATGAAGTGTACCCAGGGTAGTATTCTTGAGGGTATTGTCTGTGACTCAAAGCGTAATACAATGTACCAATGCCGTGGTGATCATCAAGTTTTTGTGTAAAGTCATACTGGGGGCTTATGCTAAATTCATTACAAATGCGTTCAAACGCTTTCATATCCATGGGGTTGTTATACCTGTTGAAACTGGATTCAGTTGGTAGTGGTGTATGAAGTTCTGACAGAATACGTCTAAGCTGGTAATAAACATGGAAATGATACACAGATCTAATCAGTTTGTTTGAGTGATTCAAATGGTCTGTAAATGAAACACCACAGCCTGTAGTTGAGCATAGTATAGCAAAGTTGAGTTGGTTTTGAAACATCTGTAGTGGACTTGAAGACCACTTTCTTGCAGTTGAGTCATCTGTTATTGGAGGGTTTAGATATTGATCAAATGGATTTGGTACTTTGACTTGAAATAGATCTTGTTCAGACACAGCTATGTCAAGCTGGTTTAGCTGAATTATTTTCTGTTCATAAGTTGGTGCAACATTATATTTGGCATCCACATTAAATTGAAATGCGTTTGTAGTGGTGATGGTTGGTGATTTAAATTCCATCCTTTTTTATATGAGATAATAAAAATGTTTATTTCCTTAACAAATCTTGACACAAGCAAACCAGTGTGGTTAACTAATGGGATTGATAATCGGGATGGTAGCAAGGCTGTAGCTATCCATGAATTGTTCTACACAGTAAAATGGTTTAATGTAACAGATGATATATATAATAAAGTAATTTTTGATGGTAAGACTGAAGCTATACCACCTGGGTATTATGACTTTTGTACTATAGCTGAATGGTTTCAAAGTAAATTTAAAATTAAAGCAACTTTAAATCCAGCTAACCTACTTGTTACATTAGAATTTCTGAAACAAGATTGGTTAAAAATTTCAGATAGATTTGCATATTTACTTGGATTTTATATTGACGAAGATTGGTGGAGATCAGATGATTTAGATGAAGCTATGTCTGGTATTATAACAATGAAGACAAAAAAAATTAAAATAACTGGAAAACGTCCTGTCAATTTGTCAGTACACACAGTGCTAAATGTTTATTTGAAAGAACTAAACACATCTGAGAATGTTCACAATGGAAAGCCTTCAACTTTGTTGAGATGCTTACCTACTGGAACTGCACCCTATTGTGAAAGTGTAGTTGTTAGATTTCCTAATTTGCAGTTTAAGAAATTAGGTTCTAGTTTCTTTGAGTCTCTGAGTATATCTGTAACTAATCAGGATGACAAACCAGTTCTTATGCATGATTTTAGTGTTGTGTTGGAAATTAAATAATTTTATTTTTGTTTATAAAAATGAGTGGTCTTGGTCCAAAGCCTAGAATCATACCAGTTGCGTGTCCGGTTACAGAGTTGAAAGATTTGGCAGACGTCCAGGATTTTGAGAAGGAAGGGGAAATTGGAGAAATATATGGTTTTGAACTTGATTTAAATGGCATGTACAAGAGGAAAGTAATTGTTGACATGAAAGACGGTGAAAAACAGATTCCTAAACTTGGTCAGCTTCGTGATGTTACTGTACCTACTCCACCTGTAAATAATGCGCCTTACAACTTAATACATGTGGGTAGTAAGTGGGTTGTTTCACCTGTGCCTGCACCACCTCCAACAATTGACTGGGACATAAAGATTGAATTTATTAGTCCTTATGTATACACTGATGATGAAGGCGCCTTAGTGTTTAGGAAGGTTGTTAACTCGGGGCCGCTTATTGTAAGTCTTGTTCCAAGCTTTGCCCCAGACAACAATAGCAGAGAAAAACTGAAAGTTGAAAATTATGAGAAACGGAGATATCTTCTTACAACTAGAAAGGGTAGATCAGATACTTCTGTTGTGTTTATGCCAGCAAGCTTAGTCGTGGCTAGAGAAGTGACAATAGTATTTGAAATTATCATGAAATCTGTTGCTTCTGCAAAAGAGGCAAATATAGCACAAGGAATTAAACTTACATGGAATGAAACAGTAACAGAATCATCAAAGGTCTTTATTGCCATTACAAAAAATAATGATGTTATTAATGTTTCAAGCAGTATTCCCGCTGTCAAGGTGGTGGTTGACAAAACAACTTTTGTTCGTCTAACTTATATAAACCTTGAACACATTGATCTTGTTGCATTTTATTATGCTAACAAATTGTATACTTTTGAAGAGTTGCAAAATGTAATTGCTGATTAAATAAAAAAAATATTTGTCAATAAAAAAAATGGTAAACTTCTATCCGCAACTACCGACGCTTGAGCCGACTGAAACAAATGTGATGACTAAAACAACACTTGCGCCTGATCCACAGGTAACAGCTGTGCCAATTGCATCAGATAAAACATTACAGGCAGACGCATTCAGATTAAATAATATTACAGAAGCTTTGAAATATTTGGAGAGTGAGGAGGCGAAATATTCACGGTGCAAAAGATGGTATAAGACCGTTTTCAATTCTGTTCAAAACACTTCTATGGCTATTGGCGCAGTTTCAGCTTCATGTTCTGTAGGGGGTATTGTTCTGTTCGCCACAGGAATTGGGAGTTTGGCTGGAATAGCAGTTGAGGCTGTTAGCGTTGCTACATGCCTGACTTGCTTTGGTTTGGAGGCCTTGAACAAGAGGTTTCACACAAAATTACAGAAACATGAAGCATTGAGTACGCTGGCTGGTGCAAAGCTGAGCAGTATGAAACTTATTATCAGTAAGGCATTAAACGATAATTGTATTGATGACGAGGAATTTAAGAGAGTCCAGGATGATTTAAATAATTACAAGAAACAAAAATCTGAAATACAGAATAAGATGCGTAGTCAATCTCCCGTAAATGTTGAAGAACTTAAGGCCAGTTTTTTAGAGATGGGAAAACAGATCGGTGTTCAGGAAACCACAGAAAAACTACACAATCTTTTAAACAAATAAAAATCAGATTTGGTAATCGTTTATTAATGACATACACTTCACAGAAAAATGACATGCCACCTAACTATTTAACCCCATCAGCACCACCACCACCACCTGACTATTACTAAAAAAAAGATTTTTCATTGTCCTTGTATCTTGACAAATCTGTCCGAGTAAGTTGTGACTTGAGTCAAGAACTTACATTTTGTTATGTTTAAGTTCTTATAAGTTCTTGACTAAGTCACCTAATAACTAATTATAGGTTCTTAAAAGGTTACCTGTAAAGTTATTTGTCAGTTATAAGTGACTTTGGAAATTTGTTATCAAGTATCTGTAGGTAACTTAAATAATTTGTTATCAAGTGCATATAGCAATGGTTTTTTTTTTTTTTTTTTTTTGTTTGTTTGTTTGTTTGTTTCTGTGTGTGTGTGTGTGTGTGTGTGTGTGTGTGTGTGTGTGTGTGTGTGTGTATATATATGAATATGTGGACATTGACTAAAAAAAAATGGTATAAATGGTATTGGAATGTATTTTTTTCTATCTCTAATAACTAATTAATATGCACACGTATAGGCAAACAAAAACACAGGCACACACACAGACAGATAGACATGCACACATACATACGTAAAAACATGCAGTCACACACACATACACAGCCTACATACACAAAAACATGCACTCACACAGACGTACATACACATATAAACACATGCACGCACGCAAACACACACACATGCACTCACACACACACACATGCACTCACACACACATACACGTACACACTCACACACGCACGCACAAAAAATACACACACTATGGGTTGTAACCATACAAACCGGGGACGTCCCCGGTTTACTGAAAGTCCCCAGTTGTGGGTGTTTAACCCGTGTGTGTCCCCCCCCCCCCCCCCGGTTTACGGGATTTGAATACTCACACACACACACACACACACACACACCCACATTACAGGCAGACGCATTCCGATTAATATAATACACACATGCACGCACACACGCACACACGCATACATACACGCATACACACACACGCATACACACTCACACGCATACACACACGCACAGACAAACAAACAAACACAATGTACGCACACACACACACACAGAGACAACGACAAACACGCACGGCGCATGCACGCACATACGCACGGCACAGTCATACAGACACACACACTGACAAAGACAGACAATCAAAGGCAGACAGACAGACATAACCACAGACACATGCACTCGCTTCACCTGTTGTATGTCACGCGATGCGCAACGTCTGTATACTCAATTAGTCACAGCGCCGCACTTAGTTTCGTTTTCGTTAAGACGCTACATCATTGTATACGCTAGATACAACGATCACATGAGATTACACAGCTTGCTAAGACCCTTGTAAACAGAGACATTTAACTCTGTGTTTTGTGATAGCAATGACTATGATTGAAAAAATCAATCTTCTGTTAACACAGTCGTTTGCTTTCTGCTCATTTAGCTGGATATCATGATCGCATGAGATAGTTACCGTCCTTTGTAAACAGAATCAGAATTCCGAATTGCTCAGACATTTCTTAGCTGGCAAGTGATAGCATGCCACAGATTAAAGCTGATATCATCAGCAGGTTATTTTAATAAATAAACTTTTAACAAAAGTCCCGTCTGTCATCCATTTCCCAATCGGCCTTTTCAAGAGGGAGTCAAACATGCCCCCTTGAAGAGGCATTGGGAAATGGATTGGCGTTCCGTCGCCCAGACGGGACAAGGGAAGGTACGGACAGACAGGACACACACACACACACCCCACCCAACCCCCCCAACCCCCCCTTAACCCCTTACCCCCCCCCCCCCTTATTCCCCATACCCCCCTTTCCCTTCCCCTTATCCACCCCTTTTTACCCGTGCGCACACAATTTGTTTTATTTATTTGCCGGCCCGGTAATTTGTTAGTTTCTAGGTCCTAGAGTTAATTATTTATTTATATTATATTATATTTTATTTGTTCTGGTAATTATTAGATCGTCACACCCCAGTGGAAATCTCACAGCTCAGACATTTATCGAAACGAAAATTTCTGAGATTTCGAGGTGATTCGAACCGCGACGCCGCACACGTACCTAGTAAACTGGCCCAAGGTCTACTCGGTACATGCGTGACGGAGCCGAAACCACCAGGCCAGTCTCGGCCCAAGATAATGTAGTTATTCTTATCTATATAAATATAAGCAGATCAATACCGGAAGTTGTGCAATTGGTCTTTTCCGGCGACCGGTTCTGTATTGATCGATTTACAGGTCTGTGGCGCTAACTAATCAAATAACCGATTGAGCTGTACATCGTTAGCAGTCAGATTAACCTTGTTTAGTTGATTGTTATAGATAAGTGAGTAATTATGTTTTTCTTTTCTCAGAAACTGGAGCGGCAAAAGCCGTAAGCCGCTACAAATAGATTTCTAAGGGAAGGGAACTACTGTTTTGGTTATAACCAAATCGGAAATTCCCGAAATACACCACACATAAGCTACGCAAATGGTCCGCGCTGATTAACTGCATTTTAGTGTGTAAATGTTTACATAACCGATGGATTAATTAGCTCAGGTGTTAACCCCCTGTTGGTATTACTCTGTTGAGAGGTACATAAAATGGTGACTGTTCAAATAATAATGCAGTGGCGGCATGTTCAGTAGCGGACGGACGATAATTTAGATAAGCATGCCGAGGCGCTGAAAAAAACGGGCGGAGTAAAGGTGTGGTAATATGTGGTCCAAAAATCCTGGAATTTGGGGATAGATATAAATTGTCGATTTCCGCCCATAGTTACTATCTCTCACGCAAGCGTGCACATATACACATACACACATACACATGCAAACACACACATACACAGACACATATGCATATACACACTACACACATACAAACACACGCAAGCATGCACACACAGACAGACACACGCACACACACACAAAATCTTTATTCAACATTATAAATATTTATTGCAGACTCCAGTCAGAACACATCACCGCGCTTCAGTTTCAGATTTAATTGTTTGACACATGTTGAATTGACAACTTTCGCATTGTGTGTTGCGTCTTGTATCGTATTTTGTTACTAAGCTGTGTAGACAAATTGTGGCTGCTCACTTAGTCTACAGCGCTGTTTACCGGCAGCATAGGTTGCTAAGGCCGGGTCTATCTGTTTACCTTAGCGAATCGTCCGACGCGTCGGACCAGTTGCTAAGCCCAGGTCTTTCTGTTTACCTTAGATACCATGTTCGCACTGTGAACGCCAGGGTGTTAACAGTGTGTTAAGAGTCATTTTACTCTTTGTTCTGTCTCTCGTTTCTTACTTGTCCACAACACGGAATTCACCACACTTCAGTTGTTTGACACATGGGTAGATTAAAAACTTGCGTTGACGTAGTGCTGACATAGTCGGCGGCGCCAGCAGCATAGGCTGCTAAGGCCGTGTCTATCTGTTTACCTTAGCGAATAGTCCGACGCGTCGGACCAGTTGCTAAGCCCAGGTCTTTCTGTTTACCTTAGATACCACGTTCGCACTGTGAATGCTGACAGCTTATCGTGACTTGGCGAAATTGAAGGCTTGTCATGACTCATCAGATTTGAAGGTGTGTCGTTACTGCGCAGCAAATTTGACGCGCCTTTTTGGTGGTATTAACACCTCGGTTTGTTTCACTTGCAAAGCAAGCTACTTACATGAGCTGCAACGAGAACGCCTCACACTTGGCCCACAACATTTAGGACAAGACAATACAAACGTAAAACATAAAAAAACCAAGGTTATGGACAGTTAGATCATGCTAGAGCCTTTGTACAAGACAATACAAACGTAAAACATAAAAAACAAGGTTACGGACCATTAGATCGTGCCAGAGCCTTTGTACAAGACAATACAATCGTAAAACATTTAGTTACGGGCCGGCGGTAGGTGTTTCTCAACAAAAATTTGCTATTTCCTGTTCTTCCAACATTTTTTCAATTTCTTTTTCGCAAAATAAACACATTTCAAAAAGTTAGTGCAAGAAAATGAAACTTAGGATATTCTCATAGCAACCTGGCTAAAACACTCAACTGATGAGCATAAGACTTAGAAATTTTGACGTGCAATTTTAGCCAATCATTCCAGTTGAAGTTAGTTTCTTTTCAAATTTTTTTGTCTTTTGTGAATTTCAGCTCCCTCAATGAGCCACTCTCCACAGTGGATAGAGGCAGTCATGTTTTGTTGTTTGGTACCCGGCAATAATCTGTAGCCAGCCTTTAAATGTTTTTTTTTTATGTGTCTAAAGTAAATGTAGACAAATCTCATGAGAAATGTACCTGACGGTAGCGATTCTTCTGTCTGATAATTATGAGACCAGCCATGAGCAAGATTTTTGTTTGCTTTCTTACATCTGTGCAGGTGCAGATGACAAAAAAAAAAAAAAAAAAAAAAAAAAAAAAAAAAAAAAAAACACAGAAAAAAAGAAGTACCCTTCCCTTTTGTCATCACTAACATGTTTCTACATAAAGATTTCTGTGTATCTCGGTCATGCATTTATTGGTCTCAACACCCTGCCTTAAAATAGACTCCTGGAGTTGGAAAATACCTGTACAAATGTATGTTGCCCTCAACATAACGCAAAAAAAGAATTGCCATACACGTTGCATACAGATAGTACAAATGTACTAGCTTGGGCAAATATTGAATCCAGCTGTGTTATATTTTCTGGCAAACAACTTGATCACATCAGTTTAGCTAAATATTTGAAGCCACATTGCTACTGATTTTAGTAAATGTATGTAATCAGTTTTTTTTAATGGCTCTTTTATTTTAATAATGATGATAATGTGCCATTTGGTTATTTGTGAACTATCCTGTGGTTGTGTGTTTACAATGGCATGCGAAGCATGAAGTGATATTGTGATAAGGGTTTACTGGCAAGTGTCAGGGATTTTTTTGTCAAATACAACTCTGTAGCTTTTTAAAAAAAATGTTAGTTTCTAGTGCTGTTTCATTATGTTTAACCCATGTAACCCCAATACCACATTTGCTAAATCTGGGAGATCACTAATGAATATGTGTTAGTTGTAGGAGATGAATTAACCTTGATAATTCATGGGTAGTGCTAGATTAGCTTCAAGCTTATCTACACCACTGTTGAATGTTCATGGCATGCTGTGGTGCTTTAGGGCTAAATATATTAAAAATGTTGGACACTTGCTGCTGTTGAGGTAGTGTCACAATGTACCCAACAAACTGAGCATTGTTTGACTAAATTCATTCTGAACTAGATATTTTTTACTTTGTGATTTCAAGAACATGTTTACTTTTGTAATTATATTTTTATATAAGTTATGTACCACTTTATAGTGTGTGTATGACTCAATGAACATGAATTGATTGTCATGTTCAGGTATTTGCTTGAAAACTTTGGATTTGTTAAATGTGAGTCATGTGATAAGAATATGTGGGGATCTGAGACATGCAGAATCAGGAAGCCTTCACCAATTTTGTTGGTTTCTTGTTTACTTCTATGCAAGTCATATGTTGTAAATGTTCAAGGCATGTATGCCCTATACTTACTTACTGGCCGTAACGCCGAAAGCGGATAGGGCAGCAACGAAATCCCTCCACTTCAGCCGGTCGCACGCCAGAGTGCCTATCATTCTCCAGGTGTGGTGGTGATTTTTCAGTTCTTGTTCCACCGTTCATCGCCAGGTGATCTTTGGCCGTCCTCTCTTCCTCTTACCATCTGGTGTCCAGTGTAGGGCTGTTTTAATAATAATAAATAATAATAAGGAAGATTTATAAGGCGCCAATACATGGTAAGATGCTCTAGGTGCCGTACATATGAACAAAACATACAAATATTACACAAAAAGTGACAAAGCCACATGTACAATTACACAAAAGAACAGAATTATGACTAAATACATGAACACTGATAATCAAAGTGGGAAAAGATGGGTTTTAAGACTGTGTTTAAAACTGGCACTAGACTCACTGTATCTCAATGATTTAGGAAGATCATTCCAGGTTGATGGACCCTGGTAAGAAAAAGATTTCTGCCCAAATCATTTAGTCCTTACTGTAGGAATACGAAGCATTTTATTGTCAGACGAACTGCGCAATTGCCTCGAAGGGATATAACAGTGAAGGAGCTCTGAGAGATAAGTGGGTCCAGTGCCAGAAAGAGAAACATGACAAATGGACAAGACTTTGTGCTTGACTCTCTCCTTCACTGGCAACCAGTGGAGAGCGTGCAGGATGGGGGACACATGGCGATATCGACAAGGTGCTGCGGAGAGAAAACTCTGGTTTGTTCATTTGTTCTGTCTCGCATTGGCTATGCCAACTCACTCGTATCTGGATGCCCGCAGTATCTATTTGATCGGCTCCAGAGAGTCCAAAATTCAGCCGCACGTCTGGTCATGAAAGCGACAAGGCACCTTTTTAGAAAACGTGAATGTAGCTGGTGCAGAAGCCATCCTTTCACTTATTGTCACACATGTAAATCGGTCATACACATGAGCCATAAGGACTTTGCCTTTCTTGTTATAGGATACTTGCATTTATTTCATGTGTGCATCTTGCTTCATCACATTCTTGTTGCAAAGCCACCATGTGTGCCATTTAGGCCCACAGTATTGTTTTTGGGTGGTTGTATATGATAATGACTTTGCTGAACTTACCAGTAGTATTCCATGTATAAAAGTTCATTATCAATGTAGTCTAAACCAGACTATAGAGCCTATACGCTATATGAACGCGACAAGGAAAAGATTGGGTGGGGTGGGGGGGGGGGGGGTGGGCGGGGGTGCATCTCCTGCCTCCCCCACCCACCCCCCTCTTCCAAAAAAAGAAAGAAGAAAAGATGTCTATTTCTTGAGAGAATTAAAAAAAAAAGGATTTAGATTTGTTTTTGATTTCTTTTCAAGGCTTGATCACTATCAACTTGCCCCACCACTACCCCAACACCCTCTCTATTCTGTTGTTGGATTTTTTTGCAGGTTGGTCTGTCTCCTTCCTTCCTTCCTTCTCCCCCGCCCCCCCCCCCCTCCCCGAGCGACTTAGAAAGTAATGTTCCATCCCGGTAAATAACTAACTATATAGAAATATCACCGGTTATCGCAACAAATTCTAAACCGACATAACTGAACCAAATCAACGCTACGCAGCCGAATTAAATCTACTAACACATACTACATTTAACTCACTAGCTGTCGATAATACATGTAAAAACGTACCTGAAATCTCGATTTCAGAGTCTTGAAATACGGGTAAGGTATCCAACATACGTCCGTCCTCACTGACAGAATAGCACGTACTAACTGCTCTTGAGCTCTGTTAGGCTGAGCTGCGCCATAAAACTCCGTGCAAATCGCTGACCTCGCGACCGCACGAAACTTGTGAATACACGGAATATTTGTCGCTAGACAAACCGCTAACACGACAACACAATGCAGAAACCCTTTGTGAACTTTATGGGTGGGCATAGAGCTTCATCACACTGGCATATTTTTGTTTAGAGGTTTGACTTAAAGCTGAGGTGCAATGAGAAAAACCCGCCCAGCGCGTGTTTTAAAAAGACTACAGGACCCAGCTTGGGCCCTGCCCCTAAGTGGGTCAAATCGGTTCGTAACACAGTTGACGGAGTTGGCAACTGCGTATCCCGAGCTTGCAAAACTCTCGGAAAACGACAGACCACTTCCTGTTGCACGGAAATCATCGCGATTAGCAGATCGGACAACAGCAGACGATTCTTTGACACTTTGAAACTGACCGACAGCCACGGATTTTACGCGCTGGGGACTATGATGGCAGAATGCACGGCTGTACATGCTGTAAGTATGACTCCTGACACTTTGTAGTTGTGAACGAATTTTTTCAACACGTACCTCCAGTCCAATATAGGCTAATATAAATAAAGAAGCATTGTGATGTACAACCAATACAGTAAATTGAGAGAGAGAGAGAGAGAGAGAGAGAGAGAGAGAGAGAGAGAGAGAGAGAGAGAGAGAGAGAGAGAGAGAGAGAGAGAGAGAGAGAGAGATTATAACAACAAACACAAAACGACAAATAACCCCTCCTTCCTCACCCTTCCGATATCAAATAAAGCTTCAGGCTGTACTGTGTAACTTACGGATAGCTCGGCCTGGTCCATATCCAGTGTGCGTCCAGGCAAGACACAAATGGCCTGCTCTGTCGAGTGTCGTCTGCTACTGTTGATGTCAGTAAAAATATCGCTGGTTTAGATCAGTGATCGCGGTGCGCACTCGCTGCAAACAGGAAGTGGCCTGTCTTTTTCACGGGAGTTTTGCCAGCACGACAAACGCAGTTGAAAACTCAGTCAACTGGGTTGCAAACCGGTTTGCCGAAGTTAGCCGAACGTTCACGAAGACAGGGCCCTCGCTGGGTCCTGCAAAGTTTTTTTAAAACACGTGCGGGGCGGAGTTTTGTGACTGTTTCTCAGCTTTAATGAAGATTAGGGTGTGTCTGTACAGAGAAATGTGATTGGCCAATGATTTATTTGGGGGAGAAGTCTTTGCTCATCGAGCAGCGTTGTCATCGTAACATTTAATTAGAGAGTCTACTTATCACATGTTACCTTAGTAACCTATGACAAGGGGACTCCAGCTGCCTTGAGAACGGGCGACTAGGTGGAAAATCGAATAGAGCACGGCTAATGAGAAAAAGTGTAAAGTGACTGAAAGAAGACAACAATTTTTGTTGCTTTGATGGGTAAATAGTGTCGTATGGAACTGATTCGGCGCAATACGAAACATACATTCAGGACATGATGGTTAAGTGGCAGAGCAGAGTCTAAAGTTACGCCAAAACTCTTGGCTGCGGAAACAAAGTGTATAATAATAATACCGGTTATTATATAGGCGCTTTTTCCCAATTCGGCGAATGGGCTCAAAAGCGCCGCGAACTGAACCCAACACGCACGCTCACGTGACACACGCATTCATTCTGAAGACAAACACAGTGCAAGACAGACACAGGACATTCACGTGGTACGACGGGTCAGCTCAGCTACTGAGGTTTCGGAAATTTTGATCGCTTGTATTTGAAATTTATAAAGTGGCCTGAAACCGGTACCAAAGTGGAGGGGGTGGAAGAACCGGAGTATCCGGAGAAAGAACCCCCGACGGTCCGCCCGAATTAAGGGTGACACTTACTAGAGGAGAAAAATCCGACGCCGAAACACGGTATCGAACCTCGCACCTTTAGCATTGGTGGCAGGCGCCTTAACCACTGCGCCACGGACCACCCCCGTGTATGCTGGTTTTATCAACTTGAATTGAGACCGGCAATGACTCAGAGATGGCGCTGCGTGGAGAGGCCTTGAGAACATCTTCAGTTTTTTTCTCCATCATTTAATTTAAGTTTATTGGCGGACATCCATGACCTGACATCGATAATGCACTCTTCAGTGTTGCGGACTACTGTGCTAGCATGGGATATGGAGTTGGATGTCATCAGCATAATTATGATACATGTGAAACAGCGTGACCGTTAATGACTACAGATAGTGCGATTACAAAGTGAGTCTGTGTGATATTTATGTTTTCTCAAATACATCCCCCCAAAACTTAAATTTACCCAAAATAGGCACTCTTCACACTTTTGCCAATGTCTTGTCACCTTTGGCCTTTCCGAAGGTTCATCCACATTAGTATATATTCTTACCATCAGTTATCTCTGTACCAGTTTTGGGTCTGAAGTTAAAAGTAGTATCTGAAAAAAAAAAGTGTCAAAGTGTGGCAGTTTTTTTTTTTTTTTTTTTACTTATTCCTTGAGTCCCTGTGATCTTGACCTTTAAGAGAGGTCTTGCCACAAAGCATCCTTTGGCCAGGTTTTAAGAATGTGGCTTGAATAGTCTGCGAGAAAATGGCAATATTACAGCATAACTTGGGAAAAGGACCCTTGACCTTTGCGAGGGGTCTAACAAGTATGCTTAGGAAAATGTCATCATCAGCTACCTTTGTGCCAAATTTGACCGAAAACTTTACAAAAACTGTGATACACTAAAATCCTACCCAAAATGGACTTATTTCACGTTTACTATTTCCGGGGTCATGCAAGTTAGTATGCACAGAAGGGTCCTAAAATTAGGTATCTGTGTATCAGGTTTTGGGTCTGAAGCCGTGGAAATAGTATGTGAGGAAAAACAAATGCTGACAAACAAAGTGCTATTTTCCATTTATTTTCCTAGACCCCGCATGTGACCTTGGCCTTCCAGAGAGGTCACTGAAATAGTATGCCACAAAGTACCCTTTAACCAGGTTGGAAGACTGTGGCCTGAACAGACGTCGAGAAAATTTCAACATTAAAGTTTACTTAAAGCTTGAAACTTGGCGAAATACTTTCTTAAGTGGGTGGCTAAGACAGTCTCCTAGCATATTGTAATTGAATGTCTCATTGAAGACATAAGCAACCGTTTATAGGAAGTCGGTTGACCCAGATCAGAGTCCGTAATTTTTGTCATATTTACTTGAACTTTTGAAAATAGATAATTTGGAGAAAGACATTGGATGAGTTCGTTAGCCAGCTTTGTATCATTTCAACTTAAAAAATTATTTCTTTTTAGAAAAGAATTAAAACACTAAAAAACCCTTTACTTCTAGAGAAAGTCAGACAGTGGCGGTGACGTAAAAGAGGCAACTCCGTCACCACGCAGACATTGACATAATACTCTAAATATGACATCATTCTCTCTCTCGCGCGCGGCTCTCTCTCTCTCTCTCTCTCTCTTTCTCTCTCTCTCTCTCTCTCTCTCTCTCTCTCTCTCTCTCTCTCTCTCTCTCTCTCTCTCTCTCTCTCTCTCGGCGTCCAGAAATTGAGATATTTTTTGCTGTCAAACAACGTCAAAATGCCCGTCACCGGACTCCCGTCAGCTGCAGAAGCTGTCCTGCAGTCTGTACTGTCCAGCCATCACACCACGTCATGGAAACTGACCGGGGAAGGGACTAACCTGGTGTTTGTACTACGGCTGTGTTCAGCAGACAGGGACCAACAGCACACCGACATTGCACCGACCGGCTACTGGCGACGAAAACCACCGTCACTAGTGCGTAGAGACTTACGGAGGGTACAGGCCAGAAACAAGGTAGGCAGTTTGCATAGTAGTGACAGTTTATTAGGCAACACGAACGTGAAAGAAAGTGAGGTGTACACTGACACTGATACTTACAATCAAGAATGTGGAAATGACAGTACACTACAGTACACGAGAACCATCACCCAGCCAGTCAACACACCGTGTAGTGACCATGCAGCACGTGCAACAACAGCGCCGTTAGCTGAGCCGCACGAGATCACAGTACACATGGAAACTGGAACACCTACAGAGACAGTGCACGCATGCACCGCTGATGTTGACAATATTAACTGTGCTAAACCTGAAACGGGCATGTGTGACACAGAAATCAGAGATGCAGAGTCACGTGGCTTTGACCCCAAACAAGTGTACACGTTTGTCACCTCGCAGACCGAGTCAACAAAACATAAACTAATGGACACATCGAGGAACCAAGGACTAAAGAAGGTAGTTTCCCACGCAAAGAATGGAAAGAACTATTTAGTGGCCGAGAGTGACGATTTTGTGCTTATGTACGACACTCGTATCTCAGGGACTGTGTGTTATGAAGTCAAGTGTGACCCAGTAACCGGCGGAGTTTTGGAGATGGTGTTTGCTCTTGGTCTTCTGCCGGCTGTCAGTGACAATGAGTATAAACAGGACATTGAACATATACAACAAGACTTGCTTGCCTTGGCCAGGATTACACAGTGCTACCTGGCTAGGGCAAGCCAGTCTTGCTGAACATTAGCATGCACAGAAAGTTTTTTGATCAGATTAATCAGTTGCCATTTCTTTCTCCCGGACAAGTGACACTGATGACAGTACTTTCTGCCTGTACGAGATTCTAGGACGCTGTATTCACAGGACCCATCATGTCGCGTATTCATGAACCGACGAATTGAACTTTGAACTTTAATGACATGGATTCCATGTCATTGCAAACCCCCATCCTTTCCCTAACTCCACCCCAAATCCCCTTTATACCCCCAACCCCTCCCCTGTCGTTTTCTGTTGTTATTGTGATTCTCGTCGCTGTATTTTGCTGATGGGCTGAAGCCCAAAGCAATAAACCAGTTCGAGTTCGAGTTCTCTCTCTTTCTCTCTCTCTCTCTCTCTCTCTCTCTCTCTCTCTCTCTCTCTCTCTCTCTCTCTCACACACACACACACACACACACACACACAAACATGCGCGCATCTGCAGGAGGAATAGATCCTCATGCGCCCTCCAGGCACATGAGGATCTATGCCTCTTGGAGATGTTTGGAGCGCGCGCGCACGCATGCACTCACACACACACACACACACACACACACACACACACACACACACACACACACACACACACACACACACACACATATATATATATCGACGCGCTTTCAGAAGAGCATGCAGGTGACCCGTTAGAGTCATGTAGCTAGGTAAAGTCAACCTGCTTTCACGCAAATTATAGCAAGACTAAAATTGCACCGTGAAGTTCAGTTTTGTCACCATTTTCTCAAGCCTGTGTAGCGAAAGTAAAACTCATATCACGTAAAATATACAATTACGCAAAAACTAAAACTTACGTCATGACAAATGACGTTTGACAAATCAATGACGCGTATGTCGTGCGCCCCTTATAGAACTCACTGACGCATTGGCAGATCGGCGAGACTTTTTCAATAGGAGATAATTCAACATCAGAATCAGGTCAAAGACAAAAGGTAGAGACCATTGACAGCGAGGACAGCTCTCATATAGAAGGGACTTTGTGGGTTATGGTTCATCGCATCTTGTTTTCCTTGCTTAAATTTGTAGCAGCTTCTAGGTGGATGACTATGTTACAAATCCATCAAATATATGCCAAAGAATCAGCTGAATCAGAGTCGGCCACATGAGGCGTCTACAAGATCAGAAAATTTAAATAAAATGGTGTTGTTGTTGGGTTTTTTTTTTTTGGGTTTTGTTGTTGTTGTTTTCGCAAAATGGCGTCTTGAAAGTTTCCACTGATCAACCACTCGCGGAAGTTTCATGTTATCAAATCCATAAAGTAAACGTGTCCTTTATTTTGCATTATTTTTGTTGAAATTATGCCAAAAGGCATGTCAAAAGACTAAATGCATTTTTGTTGTCTTGCTGCATCACTCTGTGGCTGTAAAAATATCCGCCCCGTGCGTACAGCCGATGTCACGTTTCTGAAGCATTGTCGGGAAACTCTTACCTAGTTATTAACAACTGTGCAATTTCAGGAAGCACACATCTAAAGTATGTAATACCAAGGGATTACAAATGTCAGCTTATTCACATAGGCTACATCATTTCACATTCACATCACATTATTGGAAACTGCCGTTTTAATCAATTCTTTTGAAATTTGTCACACCTGTTATGCACGGGACGTCTGATTTCCAAAATCAAATTACGATAAGAATAAACCAGACATAGCTACACGTAAGTTTATGGCGTTTGTAACAGGACTTCAACATGAGCTGTGACGTCATACTAACAAATTAGTTACATGTCACACATTTCAGCCATTGTATGCACGGGACGGACTTTTGATTTTTGAGAACAGTTTCCTTCGAAATTCGTATGAGCTCTGTTCATCATAATGCTTTTTGAAGAATACTGTTAGGTTTGTAAATAAATCTTTGAAAAATTCAGACTTTTTGTTTGACATGCGTACTGTTTCAGTGTCTGGTCGCAGTACATTGCGCAAGTTATTATGTTTGTTATGTGATAGTATGGTCGCATTTCCTAAAAACAGGCCTGAAAAAAAAAATCGCGTTCATGTTGAACTAGACAATTAAATTGATAAAACTAAACGAACAACGGTATGTCAGATGCTAGCTGTTCATTGGAGTTTGTTTCTTTATTCTTTATGTAACGGCCACCAGTTTTTCTCCGGTCGTTGTGACACGTTTGGTTGCATTGGAAATCTGTTACGTGTGCATTAGTTTGATTTGTGTTTTTAATTCAATCGTAAAGTATGAATGACCGGTTTTCAGCTTGGTCGCATTACTGTCGCAAGTAACAGTCGGGAGCGTCACACTTGCCAGCAGCTCAATATTAGATCAACTGAGCTCGTTTTCTGGCTTGGTATCCATGATACATTATTTCTTGTTCGATGTTAATCCGTTTTCATCGACCCGTTTACATGCCGAAACTGTAATATGTTGCGAAAAAGTCCCGTTTACTTCCTCGACATCATGACTTGTTTCTGGCGGTCTGTTATTGTAGTAGCCGTAATAGTTTGCCGATTTTTTTGTGTCTGTTCAGTAACAATTAATACTAAACTAAACACGTAAGTTTCTTCTTGTTAATTTTTCGATACGATCGAAAGATGAAAAAGAGGGTGAATCTGAAGTTCCTCTTAGTGACCGAGGATAAGGATTTGCCCGAGGTAGAGGACGTCGCATGGGTTGAAGCAACCGACATCACTGGCGCCTTGGACCACACAGACTGGGAACCCGAATCTTAAATTGACATGTCGCTGCATTGCTTAACTCTACATCTACATTTAATACAAGTTCCTAAACTCGGATTGCCTTGTATATTTTTGTTTGATTGTCAGGTATTTTCTCCTTGTTTATGTTGCATTAACACTAGCAGCAACCTTTACTTTCGCTTTGTCATAAAAAATATGTTTTTCTCTTTTAGTACATTGTCATGAATAACGTTGAACTTGAAGACGAAGAGGATGGCAATTCATTGAAAATAAGGCTATACGGAAACATTTTAAAGCGGCGCCCCGTAAATTACATTGTGACAACTTCACTTGGCCAGTACGTGGTTCTGTGGTTGGTGCCAAAGCTGTGCATTCTACTTTCACTGCTTTCTTTAATAGTGTACTTCACCCACCAACACCATTAACCTTGCCAGTGTCTATAATACTGCATTTGCAATCACCTTTATGTAACACTTTGATGCACGGGGCACTATAGCACACCCTAACTTCCAACGGCCAAAGTGAGAAAACGGAACAAGGCACTGATTTGTCTATGATGGTATACGATTTTAGGGATATCTAGCCTTTTTAAACGCAGAAGCTGAACAATCATAATTATATGCAATTTATTTTTTGACATTATTTCAACATTTTGGTTACCAATTCTGGAGAACAACTCACATACACCTTACCCTCCCCGTCGTTACCTCTGGATGAATCGCATATCAACATTTACGTGTCTTATGTGGATTTGCTTTGCTGTTTGCAGCGCTGCAGTGGAGTGACAGATCGCCTTTTGGACTGTCTGGACCCTGGGCCCCGGGCCAACCAGACACCGCCAACGGCACGCGCACATGCGTAGAATTACAGGTGAACACAGGAGCTCTGGCGGTACAGGACTGTCGCATGCTTCGCAACTGGCTCTGTGCGATCAGACGGGGTAGGTGCAATCGGGCTGATGGTTTACCAACTGAGGAGTGTTTGCATGGTCGATTTAATGTGAATATAAAGCCAATTCACTTTTTAAATTTGTTTATGGTAATATTCACAAGGTGAACATCACAAATCGAAAGGGAGGTTTAGCTGATTTAGTTAACATTTTGAGTTTCACGTCACTACAGGCCATAAATCCAAAAGAGATGTCGCATTTTGGAACAAATTAAAAAAGATAATTGCAAAGAATGATGTCGAAGAAACGTTGCATTTTCGCGGCGATCAAGACAAACCTCGCTTTCGCTTGCGCGATCTTTCACCGCTCAATTCACTAACAATATTGATTATCAGTTATCTTAAGTATATGACTGTTCCTAGTGAGCTGGCGAAAGCGAGGATTCTTGAGTCTTTCGCCCTATTGTTTGGGTCGCTGCGACAAGGAACTTTTTTGGACGTTTTTCTTTGCATTTTTTTTGTTTTTCGGAGAACGTTCAGTAGCATGCACATGACGTCATGAGCGAGCGGGACTCAAATTATGGCAGAGAAGTAGCAAGATGAAAATGACGATACGTCCAGCTACGCAAACCTTGCTGGAGAACGTACTTTTGGCGCTGAGCGCAGTGTGTGGTGTGTGTGTGTGTGTGTGTGTGTGTGTGTGTGTGTGTGTGTGTGTGTGTGTGTGTGTGTGTGTGTGTGTGCGGTTGAGAGAGAGAGAGAGAGAGAGAGAGAGAGAGAGAGAGAGAGAGAGAGAGAGAGAGAGAGAGAGAGAGAGAGACTAGCACCGGCGTTTGCGGACGGAAAAGCTTGAAACCTGCGGATATTTTCCAGACAAGAATTCTCCCGAGGTAGTTTTTTTTAAGGGGGTGGGGGAGGGGGGATTTAGCTCACGTGCGATAGAAAAAGTGATTCTACGTAATGGGCCATCCGTCGTCTGTCGTCCGTGGTAAACTTTAACGTTGGCATTTTCTCGCAGACTATTCAGGTCTCAGACTTCAAACTTGGCCTAAAGGTACTTTGTCGTAAAACATTTCTAAACATACCAATGTCAGTGATCTCTCTCAAAGACCAAGATCACAGGCTCCAGAAAGGGGTAAAAAAAAAAAAAAAAAAAAAAAAAAAAAAGCCATATTTTAACATTCTATGCAAACTAATTTGGATGACTCCTCGGAAAGTTTAAGGGACACAGGAGGTCGGCAAATGTGTACAATTTTCGCTGCCTTGTTCTATGTCAGTGCTGCGCGCTAGTGGGTAAAGTGTTTACTGTGCGAGGCTGTCTGCCTTTCGCGGCCACATCTGTTGCTTGATTGTTGTCCGTGTCCCTTGCTCCCCTACCACACACACACACACACCGACCGGCGCACACACACACACCGCACACACACACACCTACTGTACATCAGTTTTCTCCCTTGCGTCTCTTCCCTACCGCACTGCTCACACACTTCGGCACACACACACTTACTCATACACCCTGCTGTGCTATCTCTACGTCGCCATGCCACCCACTCCGCATCTGGTGTCGCCGACAGTGTTGCAGTCGCCTTACGCGGCATCCGATTGCGCAAGAGAGGCCGCAGGGGCGGAATTAGCAGAAGGCAGGACGCACAAACACACACACTACCACACACTTCTTCATCTCTTCCAATGCCCTTCCACCCCTTCCGCCTTCTCCCCCTTCCTTCCTTCTTCTCCCATTTCTTCTCCTCCCTCCCTCATTCACTGCTCCATGCCCTCCTCGACTGCCCAATCCCCCACCCTCATCCCCCTTCCTCTCCTCACCCCCTCCTCCTTCGCCTGCTTTCTCCTCCTCCTCCCCTCCTCCCCCTTTTTCCTCCCCGTCACCCTCCCCATCCCTCTTCCTCATCTTTTTCTACTCCCCTTCCTCCCCCTCTCCTCTCTTCCCCTCCCCACCCCCCTCTCGCATCCTCTTTCTTACGCGGTTATCCTTCCCCGACTGTTCCTCCTCCCCACTCCACCCCTCACTTCTCTTTCCCCCCTCCATCCTCTCTCCCCCCTCCCTACCCTCCCTCTCCTCTGTCCTCTTCTTCGTCCGTTTCTTCTCTCTCTGCTGTCTCTTCCAACCTAAAACTGTGTCTATTTAATGCCCAGTCTGTCTGCAAAGATGGCAAAGCTGACGTGATTTCAGACTTCATTCTAGACAATGACCTAGATATTGTCGTGATCACCGAAACGTGGCTCCGCTCGGCTGGCGACGAACCCATCATCGCCAGCGTCACTCCGAGTGGCTACCGCCTGGCCTCCTTCCCGCGCGCTTTCAGAGGGGGTGGCATTGCCATCATCTACAGGGACTGTCTTTCCGCTCACCTCTCTTTCTCTCAGTCTCTACCTTTTGCTCATCCCTCCTTTGAATCTGTCGAGGCCGTAGCAACACTCCCTGGCCAGTCCCTCATCTTCTCATGTATCTATCGCCCCCCTCCAAGCTCTCAAAACAAACTCACAAACTCCATGTTCCTCACCGAGTTCGACCTCCTCCTCGAACACTACAGCACACGACCCGGAAAACACATCCTTCTAGGCGACTTTAACTTCCACTTTGACAAACCCGACCACCCTGACACAAAACGCCTCTGCACGTCACTTTTAAACCACAATCTTACACAACACATCACTAAACCCACCCACCGACTTGGCCACACCCTCGACTGGATCATCACCCGCACCTCCGATCAACTCTTTCTCGACTCTGACACCTCCTCTGTGCTTCCCTCTGACCACTTCGCTATTCTCGTCTCCCTCAATCTACCTCCCCCGAAAAAAACCAAGCTCGTTGTCTCTCGCCGCAAACTAAAATCTGTCAACCGCGAGAGCTTCTTCGACGAAGCTGTCGACCTTCTCTCGGACCCCACCCCCTCTCCCGATCTTGCATCCCATTTCGATTCCTCCCTTCGAAAACTTCTAGACACCCATGCCCCTGTCACCACCTGCTCCATACCCAACCGACTCCCCTCCCCCTGGCTCACTGATGACATAGCTGAGGCCAAGCGCGAGCGCCGACAAGCGGAACGCCTCTGGCGCTCATCTGACCTCACCGTTCACAGACAGATCTTCCAAACAACCAGATCCAAAGTCTGCAAAATGATCTCCGAATCTAAACGCAAACACCTTCAAAACCAAATCCTGGAATCCACCTCTTCCAAAACCCTCTACGCCACCATGAACACACTCCTAGGCACTTCTAAAGACTCTCCTCTCCCCAACACACACAGCAAAGAAGAACTCCCGTCTGCTTTCTCTACCTATTTTTCGGACAAAATCCAAAATCTTCGCGACACACTCGACACCCTGCCTCCTCCGCCTTGCCCTCCCGACCCCACCTTTTCCGGCACTCCCCTCTCGTCCTTCCGCACCGTCTCTCAGGATGAAGTCCTCAAGACCATAAAATCCATGCCCTTCAAAACCTGCGAACTTGACCCCCTCCCAGCTTCTCTCTACCGTGACGGCCTTCCAAAACTTCTACCCTTCATTACCGACATCATCAACGCATCTCTAGAAAACGGCTCCGTCCCCGATATCTTCAAGTCCGCCATCGTCCGTCCTCTCCTCAAAAAACACAACCTCGACCCAAACGAACTCAAGAACTATCGCCCAGTCTCCAATCTCTCTTTCCTGTCCAAGCTTCTTGAAAAGGTTGTTCTCAACCAGCTCAACCTCCATCTCACCGACAACAACCTCCTCAGTCCATTCCAGTCTGCCTATCGCAAACATCACAGCACTGAAACAGCCCTTCTACATATCTTAAACGAGCTGCTTCTCTCCACTGACTCTGGCAACATCTCCCTTCTTACACTACTCGATCTCTCTGCCGCCTTTGACACTATAGACCACTCTATCCTCCTCCACCGACTCCACCACTCCTTCGGCATCACTGACTCTGCTCACTCCTGGTTTCTCTCCTACCTCTCTGACAGACAGCAGTCCGTCACCATCAACGGCGTCTCTTCCAACCCGGTAACGCTCTCCTGCGGAGTTCCACAGGGATCCGTCCTGGGCCCGGTCCTTTTCACACTCTACACCTCTCCTCTGTCCAACATCATCCAGTCTCACCGCATACACCACCACCTCTACGCTGACGACTCACAACTGCAAGACAAAGACAAACTCGACAACACTCAGTCACTACTGACTCGCACGGCTGACTGCTACAAAGACGTGAAAAACTGGATGACAGCAAACAAGCTGAAACTGAACGACGACAAAACGGAAGCCATGCTGGTGGGCACTCGCCAAAAACTCTCCCAGCTCCCTCCCTCTCTCCACCTTCAACTCGATAGCACCCCCATCTCCCTCTCTGACTCGGCCAAAAACTTCGGCGTCATCCTCGATTCCTCTCTGTCCATGACCAACTTCGTCTCCGCCACGACCCAGGCATGCTATTTCCACCTTCGCCGCATCAGTCAGATCAGAAAATACCTCACTACTGAAGCTGCCACCAAACTTGCTGTCTCTCTCATCTTATCTCGCATTGACTATTGCAACTCTCTCCTTTCCGGTCTCCCTCACTCCACCATCTTCACTCTCCAACGCGTCCAGAACAATGCTGCCCGCCTCGTCCTCAGAAAGAAAAAATCCGACCACATCACACCCCTGCTCAAACTCCTTCACTGGCTCCCCATCCCCCAACGCATCAAATACAAAGTTCTGTCTCTCTGCTACAAATCCCTGAACAACTGCGCTCCTGCCTATCTCTCCAACTTACTTCACCCCTACACACATTCCCGCTCCCTCCGCTCTGCCTCCGACCCTCTCCGCCTCCACATCCCTCGCACCAAACTTAACACTTTCGGTCCCCGCTCCTTCTCCGTCTACGGTCCATCCATCTGGAACACTCTCCCACTCTCTCTCCGTCAGAAACACTCTCTCTCCTCCTTCCAGTCCGCCCTCAAAACTCACCTCTTTCAACAGTTTTAGCACTATATCACCGCACTCCCCACCCCAAGCTGACCGTCGTAATGTATTTCACTGTTTGTGGTACGTGAGTCATTGTCTAAAGCGTGCGCATGCGTGCGCGAGTTGTGAGTGTGCGCTTAGAGTTATAATTATTATAAGATAAGCGCATTATAAATACCGTAATTATTATTATTACAAAATGACAGTTTTTGATAGGGTTGTCCTTTTATCAAAGTGTTTGCCAACTTTACAGTCAGATTTGGCACAAAGGTAGCTGATGACAAGACCTTTCTATGCATAGTAATTTAGAAGTCCCCTCGCAAAGGTCATGAGGGGGGAGGGGGGGGGGGTGGGGGGTCATGAGGGGGGGGGGAGGGAGGGGGTCCAGAAAGGGTCAAAATAGCCAGAGTTTGACAACTTAAAAGAAAATTCATTGCTAGCACTTTTAGCCGCAGGTACAAGAAGAAACTGAAGCAAAGTAGCAGCGTCGCGCGCTCTTCACATTCGGCAAGAGAGACGGAGAGAGCACTACGTCAGTCCGTAATGTACAACATTGAAGCCAGTCCACGTATGACATCGAAGCGTAGGGTGCTGTTGCGTTTTGATTGCGTTGCTGATCTTGAGGAATGCGTTCGCTTCACAGTGGCACATATGTATCATTGAACAAAGTCTGAGTTTTTATATTTCAAAGAAAGTAGCCATAAATTCTGAAGATATGAATAAAGGCTTTCCCGATGAAATCTAATACAACAAAATGTATCGTAGTGTACTAGTGAAATCCGGAATTTGGTTGATGTAGACTGCATATTTGTGATTTCTGATATTTCTTCGCCGAATGAACCGATTATCAGTCAAAATGTTGAAGAGGTACAAAGCTGGTTAACAGACTCATCCAATGTCTATTCCGAAGAAAGCTACACCTTACATTTCAAGTGAATATAACAAAATTACGGATTCAAAAGCGGGTCAGCCGGCTCTCTCTAAAGTTGCTATTTCTCGTTCATAAACAGTCCAATCTTAATATCCTGGGAGGCTGTCTCCTAACTTTTTCTCAAGATCCTAACAACATCCTGAAATTTCAAGCTTGTAAGCACACGAACATTTGAGATATTCGTGTTTACACACACACACACACACACACACACACACACACACACACACACACACACACACACACACACACACACACACACACACACACACAAACACACACACACACACACACACACACACACACACACACACACGACGTTTCATGCCAAATGTACGTTCAGCAGCAAAGTTAGCGTAGTTATTACTTTATTGTTACTTTATTGTCATGGCTTCAGGCCTGCCCGGCTGCGACGTCATGGGTATCTATTGAATGCACTCCGCCGCGACCCGTCCTAAGAAGTCCCTTCTATAAATAGATGGGACTTAAAAAGGACTGAGCAACTATACAAATATGCAAACACTCGTAATGTCATGCGCACCTTGCTAAAGCTTTTCTGTTGCTAACGTTAGACTTTTTTTTTTCACTAAAAATTCAACTGACCAAAGCAAACGTCTTACTGTGATACTATGTGAAGTGATCTGGGCGTTTCTTTCATATTCATACTCACTGTTAACGCATTTTTAATGTGTTCTTGTAAATGGCTGTTGTTGTTGTTTTGTTGTTTGTTTGTTTGTTGGTTGTTTGTTTGGGGTGGGTGGGGGGAGGGGTAGAGGGGGGGGGGGGCGGGGAGACAGGTGCCTGAAACAAATGGCATTATCTACACATATATGCATGGGACCAGGGGTCGGTCGGGTTCCTAGTAGCATCTAGACTTTACACGGGACTCCCTCAGATAATAAAATGACGTTTCCATCATCTTTATTTATGTAGCTAATTTCATCCACCTTAATTACTTCTTAACTGCTTGCTTTGAAACAATTCTGATTATGTCCCAGATTTGCAAGCACTTGCTATTATATAGTATATTTTTCCATGTTGCTAATGTCAGGGATTTCGGCTATAACTGCTCAAGTAACAATTAACTCCTGAACTCCTGAAGTAACAACAAAGCTACTCAGCGTTCGAATGCAAAGAAACTGATAAAGCTCGTGTTCGCTGACACATCATGTTGATGTTGGTTGGTACACCATGTTTTGAGACTCATTTCAGTACAGTCATGTTTTCAGCTTTGTGAAAGCATACGATAAAGCTGACGAATTCGTGGCCCTTCAATGACGAACAGAAGTTGCTTAAGTTGCCGCGTAAGGAACCGGGGATGGGGGGTCCGGGGGGGGGGGGGAGGGGGCAGGGGCGCTTGAAATAATGAAGACCCCGAATGTTATCTGGGCCATACCTCGTTTGTGGTCCTACCTATTCAGATTCAGACAACATTATTATAAAAAAAGAAGAAATATTGCTATGTTAGAAATGTATACTTGGGCCATACATCCTCCAAGTTATACTGCCAAACACAAACTCTTAGCATAAACACACAAAAAAAGACAAAATGTCACATATCCGAAGAAAAAGTATAGCTGTCATACACAATTTTATCTTCGCATTGAGCATATAGGATATGATGCTCAGGACTGCTCTCTATGTACTGGTTATATATTACTAGATTCAGTTCGCACATCCGTTACCACCATCGTTTAATTTTTGGAATAGTTCTGTCACACATCCCTGCAAATCTTCCCACGCCACTGAATAGGCCACCGTTCTCATAAAATACATCTTTACTGGTCTTTGGCATCATACTAATTGCACCGTACCACATGACCTATGATTATCAGAAACACGATGGGATGAACTGTAACCCACAAAGTCCCTTCTATATGAGAGCTGTCCGCGCTGCCGAGTGTCTCTACCTTTTGTCTTTAACCTGATTCTGATGTTGAAATATCTCCTATTGAAAAAGTCTCGCAGATCTGCCAGTGCGCCAGTGAGCTATATAAGGGGCGCAGGACGTTCGCGTCTTTGGTTTGTCAAACGTCATTTTTCATGACATAAGTTTTAGTTTTTAAGTAATTCTATTTTTTACTTTATATGAGTTTCACTTTCGTTTCATAGGCTTGAGAAAATGGTGACAAAACTAGAATTTCACGGTACAAATGTCGTCAATGGTATGTGTTTGTGTGTAGGTAACGTCCCCTTCCAGCGACTGAGTGACCGGATAGCACCTACTGCAGCTCCAGGTAGGCTTGACGTTTGCTTAATAACAGCAACACTGGATGAGTGGTGGACTGCCACGTTCCATCCCTTGAGTTCTTGGCTCAAATGCGATAGCAAAAGTGAGTATGTATTGGGCCATCTGTCGTCTGTCCGGTGTCTGTCATCCCTGGTAAACTTTAACGTTGGCATTTTCCAGAGACTATTCAAAATAATTATAGACTTCAAAGTTGGTCCAAGGACACATTGTGACAAGACCTTTCTAAACATACCAACTTTAGTGACCTCTGTCAACTGTCAAGGTCACGCGCCTAAATCTCGAACAAGTTTGAGGAGGAAGGGGGGGGGGGTGTTGAATGGGGGTTCCCCCCAAAAGGGGCTTTGTTATAGTATGTTATAGCGTGGCGAGAAGGTGGAGGATGGCTTTGATTGTTTGGCCACTAGCACTGGAGGCAAGGTCTAGCATCGGGACGCCTTTTGTGTCAGGTTGAAGGTCCCAAACAAAGCTCTCTCTCTCTCTCTCTCTCCCCCCCCCCCCCCCGCCACCCCCTCCCCTCCTCCTCTCGAAGTAACTGATCCGCCCCAGCTTAGTACAGACAATGCTTGCAGATTTGTTGATTATCAGCGTTCTTACATTGTAAGTGTCTAATGATCAGAAGCATCACGGTCTCATGACTGCTGGCGGCAGATTGTTTTGCAACTTACAATGAACATCTGCACCCCAAAGCCGTCGAAGCAACTAAAATTTCTCAGCCGATGTGCACAATGGACTTCAGCCCTATTAAATCTATTGTGTACTGAAATTCCCGCCAATGACGCCACGTCGGATTTCTTGGCAACACGCACAATGATGACGCGTAATGGAATGCAGTTTAGATCGAAGCGTAAATGCACCAGGTTTAACTCGGGTTCAACCGGAGTGATTAAAAATTTTGCGAGTGTAAACGGCTTCTCAGTGTGGATGTTTATTTTTTAATTAACAGGCGTACTTTTTTTTTATATATACTCTAAATATTACAAAACAACAGCAAACATACATATAATGCTGATGTGAAACTGCTCATTTTATTCACAGGTAATCAAGAGAAGAACGGCTATTTTAAAAGAAATCGACAACGCGTGAGAAGTCGATCGGTTTGTATCGTTTTAAGTGAATTTGAGTGTGTCACGGCACATTCTGGGGATACAAAGAAGCCTGTCTTCACAATATGCGGGTAAATTGTCATTAGTTGCTGTGTTTGAGGCTCGATTTCCCGCAAGTATAGTGAAAAATGACTTTTGCCGATAAACGATGTTCACGTTTGCGTGTCACTAACGATTTATCTGTGAAAAGTTGGACCAAAATGTTTCTGATTAGCAAATAAAATGGACAGATTAATAAGGAAATGGACAGATTGACTGCAACTAGGCCCGTCTAGGAATTTTCGGTGTGCACTTTAGATTTATACCGACGTCATTTACCTTACGATTTACCAATAGTCCGTGGGCCAGAAAATGACCCCCCCCCCTTCTCCCCCCCCCCCCACCATCCGCCACCAGAGACTTCCAGAAGACAAAACCCTCCCACCCACCCACCCTCCCTCCCTCTCTACCCAGGGGATTTTCAAGACCGTGCTTTTTTTTTCCTTTTTTCTTTAAGGCAGGCAGCTTGACATATTTTTGTATCTGCTTGTCTGACGGTTGTATTCATCAGGATCAGGAATAAAGTAAAATTACCATAAAATAACGTACGCTGAAGCGAACTAAACACAGATGCCTGACATGACAGAATATAGGATCGTCAGACAAAGAAAATATCTCACAAGTAAATAAATGATTTAGAGTTATTTAACACGGACACTTTACAAGGATAAATTATGGGAATTTTTCATACATCTTCCAAAGAGAAACAAAAAAGAACGAAAGTCGCATTTCTTGCTCTTTAACATACATTTCTTTGATTTGTATCTCCAAAAGAACACAGAATGCAGGAAAAAGTTCCTCAGGATGGTCTACTTCGTTACATGTGAATTAGGCAGTATAACTGCGAAGATTAAGAACACTAACAAAATATATAAAAGCTATACTTAATTACGCCAAATATCAAATAATATGACGTTCTTCTTTGAAAGTGACTACAAAATTGTTTGAGTATTATAGTCAATCATTATTTCAGATAAACGTGTTTTTTTTTTAAAATCGCACCTTTAAGCGAAATTATGATAACAATGTTAGCTGGCTGCAACCATCATTGGAACATGAGGAAAGTCCTGAAATACTCTTATCATTGCAAGCTCAGCCTCTCTGTCATCACATATGTCTAGAAGGAGCTGTCAAGTAACTGTCATGATTGACAACATTGTTCACAGAGTTCATTAATCCGTAAATACAAAATCTGTGAGATTCAGCACTTCTGGAACTTCCTCTGAGAGTATTTCTTCTGTGGACCTATCCAATTCTGTTCCTTCTGGCAAGTTGCTGTGGTATCAGGTCAGCATCCATCCAAATGAACTTCAGTTTACCATCTGTAAATTCCCACCCATGTGTGTCTGGTGAGGGACGGCAGTGGGTAGTTTTGTCCGCTTGGTTCCATTATGCGACTGTGGTAATTCACTCGCTTGATGTGCATCCTGAGGGAATTCCTGCAAGGAGGCAGCAGACTCATGTCGAACCCGTCGTAGCTTGTAAGCAGCTGCCCCTGGTTGATGCTGAAGCGTTCCAGAAACTTCTAGTACCTAAATTTGTTGATATCTTTTTGCCATTTGTTTTGGCTCACGTGCGAAGCAAAAGTGAGTCTATGTTCTGGGTCAGTGGTCGTCCGTCCGTTGTCTGTCGTCCGTCCGCGGTCGTCCCTGGTGAACTTTAATGTTAGCATTTTCTCGTAGACTATTCAAGCTACAGTCTTCAAACTTGGCCCAAGGATACTTTGTGGCAAGACCTTTCTAAAAATAACCAATTTCAGTGACCTCTCACAAAGGCCCCCACCCGGATTTGCCCTGGGGGACTTGGGTGGGGTTAACTACTTTTTAGTTCCCAGGGTCACCCTGGTGGGTTTTCCCTCTATTCCCTCTATTTCTGTCTAACCTTCCTCCATTCACCTGTATTTTCTTTTTTAAACTCTCCCTACTGTCTGCGCTGTCTGTAGCTCATGATATTGGATGTGTGTTGCTAAATGGTCTTAGGTTTATTTAGCGTATTAGACCGGCTGGCGACATACATTTAATATTTTGTTTAGTTTTTATTCCCAAGCCTGAGAAAGTCTTGTTGCTGTCGGGACGTTAAGCAATGTACAACCAACCAATCTCACAAAGGTCAAGGTCACAGGAGATCAGGAAATATATTCAAAATAGCTATTTTGGGATATAATTTATTTTTTCTCAAATACTATTCACAACTTCAAACCCAAACTTGGTACAAAGATACCTGATGGTAAGACCTTTATACGCACACTAATTTGGTTGATCCCTCGGAAAGGCCAAGGGTCACAAGAGCTCAGGAGATAGGTCCAAAATCGCCATATTGTTTTTACAAAAGATGTTTTTTCTCAATTACTTTTTACAACTTCAAACCCAAACTTGGTACAAAGATACCTGATGGAAAGACCTTTCTATGCATACGAATCTGGTTGATCCCTCAGAAAGGTGAAGGGTCACAAAAGCTCAGGTAATAGCTAAAAAAAATAGCCTTATGTTGACAAGAAATGTTTTTTCTCAATTACTATTCACAACTCCAAACCTAAACTTGCTACTTGTCACAAGAGCTCAGGAAATAGGTAAAAAATAGCCTTATTTTGACAAGAAATGTTTTTTTCTCCAATTATTATTCACATCTTCAAACCCAGACTTGCTACAGAGAAACCTGATCGTAAGACCTATCTGTGCATACTAATTTGGATGACCTCTCGGAAAAGGTCAAGGGGCACAAGAGGTCGACAAATGTGTATAAAATGCCAATAATTGTAGTTATTATCGACATTTTTGCAAGCTTTTCAATTAAATTTGGCACAAAGGTAGCTGATGATAAGACCTTCATATGTATCCTAATTAGTCGACTCATCGCAAAGGTCAAGGGTCACGGAGGTTTCACAGATGTGTGAAAACTGATTAAATTTTGCGAAAACATAGATTTTGTTTGTGCAGAAGCCATCCATTTACTTATTGTCATACATGTTTGGATCGGTCATACACGTGAGCAATAAGGGCTTTGCCTTTCTTGTTTGAGGAAAAATTTGTGAAGTTTTGTTTCTTTTGGTCATAAGACAAGAAGGCTTTCAAGTGTCTTGGTATCTAGTTCTGCAGGTTTCTTTTAGCAAGTGAACTCCCTGCTTGTTCTCAACACTCTTCGCCGAAATAGACCGACTCATTTTATGGGTGAAATGTCAATCAGGCTTAGCCTCTCCACCAATCAAAATTCTGTAGACCATGTGCTTCGGACTGCCAAGTTGAAGGTACGGCATAACAATGGATGCTTATGCTTGCGAGGCATGGAAGAGCGTCGATGTTTCCGTTTCTTTAGCCAGTCGGTACTACAAAGCACTGTTCAATGGGGAGTGTACATCAGATTCCTGATCCTCAAGTGAAGAATTTTTCCGTTCCCGAAGCCTTTACCACAAACGGCAGACGCGAAAGAATGCGAAAGAAAAGCTTGCGTTTGGCCACATGGTCAACTGAACCCTGCGAGAATCACAAGACATCACTACGTATGCTCGAAATTAAAATTTCTACTTTTCCGTGTTCCACCATAGTATTCACAGACTGACTCGATCGCTTGTACTTACATTTGGTCTGCTAACTTGGATCGTAGATCTGTCAGTTGCGTGTGACGCATTCGTGCTAAACTGGATCATAGATTAAATCTGTGAGCCGTGTGTGAAGCTTTCGTAGCATGTACGCTGACCCCGTATGGCAGTGAGAGTGAGTGAGAGACGCCTCATTGATGTAAACAGACTAGTACTGGCAGAAGTTTTCAGGAGAGGAGAGGGGGGGGGGGGGCGGGGGGAGGGAAGAGACGTTATTAGACAGACTTCAGAAAAGTGTACTGATGATTGCCAGCGCGAGAATTTCTTATAGAGACTCAGTAGCGGGATATGCTCACATGTAGGTATAGGATCACCCATAGTTTCAGACAGTAAACACATAAAAACTGATATTACCATCGGAAAGAGCGCATAATAGTGTGTGGTCGTGCAAAATTTCAAAGCTCTACCTTTTGTATGTTTTTAAAAATCACAACTTGATGTGGCGAAAATGAGACGATTTGCGCATGTCATAAGATGCTAAATTTAGGGTCGAATAACTACATAATCTCTTGACTGACAATATTTCCACTTGCTGTACTGATTAAACCCAATGCCTAGTTTGTCCTGATTATTTTACAGCTCCAGAAGTATGCTTTAGAGTATGCTTTAGAAGATATTCCATCCTAAAAATGGTACAAATAAATCAACGTCGAATAGTGCGCCTTACTATGCTAGCAGACCCTACTCACGTTCTTTCCGTGAAGCACGCGTTGCATTCTTGCCGGACCCCGACTAAAGGGGCGGAGCCAAATACAAAATAGGTGGGTCTATTGGACAGTAGGAATTTGCTACAGTCCACTCGTGGTTCCTTTGAAAGCTGTTCAAACAGGATGTCAGTTTCAGCAGGTTCCTTAAGTGTGCTTGGGAGGGATACATAAGCATTGCCATCGATGATGTTGTTTTTGACTGAGTCTCTTTGTCGTCTGAACATCTCCTTGCACATAACTAGTGTAAACGCTTTGACACGTCATTCTTTGCAGGTGCTTCTTCTCCCGCACCAAGCGGACCTAGCTGGAAACTGAGTACTCTCTCCAGGCTGATAGTTGACTGCAAAAGAACAAACTGACTAAAGATATTTCTCTTCACCGTGACTTGCTTCGATTTCTTTGACTGCCCTGTGATTGTTGTCTTGACAGCGTACCCAAAGCTCCCTATCCAACCTCATCTGCGTTCAAATATTCTATGTCCTGTGATAGGTCGTTTGACATCGGAGCGCTCAACATTTTCGCAAACATATCCACAAAGAACTACTTTTCTATATCAATCTTAGAACAAATATTATTCAGTGACAGTTGACCTAGTATGATTTACTTTAAGGAAAATCGAACAATGTGTCAGTTTTGCTGTATAGTCGTAAAATTTCGGAATTATTTCATATCTGATTTTACATCCCTAAATGCACCCCATAGATATTAAGCCCAGTATAAGAAATATCAATTTTCACCAGTATAAGAAATATGGCAAAGTTTTCAAACCTAAAACAGCGTAGGTACACATAAAGTCTGCATGCTTGACCTCGATATTGAAATCTGCCGGGGCTCCATTTATGGTATTGAAAATGCTTTTTTCTTGTTTTATTTTTCCACCCAATTTTTATGACTGTACAGCAAAATCGACAAATCATAAGAGTTCAGTAAAAATATTCCGTATGAGATCAATTGACACTAAATGATATTTGTTCTTAAAGTGGATCAGAAAAATGTTTCTTTGCTGAAATATTTGAAAAAAAAACCCGGTGTGCGCTTCGATGTCAAACGGCCTATACACCTGGGGACAGGCAGTACAAGACATCCTTGTTCTCGACTTCAAGTGGGTTACTGAAGTTGCCAGTAGCCTGGATGACTTTCTAAGTGTCCTCCTAACATTATGCAAAATGTGACAATCCTTGTATGAACTGCTTTCTGCCGCCTGGTGATAGCTGCCTCTGGCATGCATTGTGGTGCATGATCTGTGGTAAGCTGCATAATTTCTGCTGAATCCAACTACCGGTATGCCACCATAGGATTTCGCATGGCGGTCAATGGTGTTGTCAAAAACGCTTCTTGACACCGAGCCTATTCTGTAACAAAAGTTTTTTTCTTCTTCTCTAAAACAGCTGTTGTTTCAGTGAAAATATACCTAAATATAAATATGCCTTAGGAAACAGACAGTAACTTTATCCGTTGTCAGTAAAGCCATATTTAGTTATTAGGGGAGCCTGTGACATGGTAACGTTCACAAAACTCTATTTTCGGTAGTACCTACACGTACACATGCATCACGGCCACATGCAGAGAATGATCACAGGCAGACAACCTGAAACCGATGGCTTAGAGGTCTAGGATGTCAGAAATGACCACCTCATAAATTCCATCGGGGGGGGGGGGGGGGGGGTGGGGGGGGGGGGGGTGGGGGGGGGATAGGGAGTGTAGGCTGGCCCACGGACTACAATGCTTGCAGACGATCTTTTTGTTTACATAAGTACGTCACGTTATTATCAGCTTTTACCATACGTTTAAATAATGTTCTATTTACTGGAAACGCAAAAAAAGCAATACACTGAAACTCCATTCAACCCGCACATCACATTTTACTTATTTTCTCTTTTCGGACGCCAGTTTTTGATGTAATTTCAGTATTTTCCCCCAGATTTCACCACCTTATTCAGCTATGTTGACATGATATATGCTACTGTAGATTGTTTGATATCTTCTTCGTAGCGTACATCCACTTTCAAGGTTTTGATAATAAATTACAAATTGTGTAACGTCTTTTTATGACACCCCTACCAGCGCAAAATAATGACTCGGATTCAGCCTGGGAAGATAAACAATTACATTATAGAGATTCTGTTCTTGTCAGCAACAACAACGTGGAGCGTGTGCGTGCTTGCAAGCGTACGTGCGTGTGTGCATGTATGTAAATTTTAGTTTTCGAGACCTAACAAGCAAAAAGAAACACCTGGTAGGATTTAACTAATAAGTTGACAAAAGCAATACATGTGTAAATCTGAGAACTTCTACTAAATTTGTTAACTAACATGGCCAACATTGAAATTGTAATAGTTGCTTGGCAACTGCATAGTGTCAAATCCATTCATATTTTTCACAGCCAATCTGTTCAGTTTAGTCCTCTCTGCTTTTGAAAAATTCAAATTCAATTCAAATTTTTAAAAAAAATAAAAAATATCCCTTAAAGGGCAATTACTCTCTCGCCACCTCGGGTGCAACTCGCAAGCACACACACTCACACAACAATCTTTACAAACAACAAATGGACAATCGCTCGGGACGGGAATGGTTACAGATGCAGTTTCACACCACGGCTGTTGAAATGGGTGTCTTTCTGTTTCTGTTTTCTTTGCCTCTTCACCGCGCTTGTTTGCTGCCTGATTCCTTCATTGGACTTTTTGTCACGTTGTTTCAGTGTTGTCAGTCCTTTATGGGGCATTGCCTGCTCTTCTCCTCTCTTTCTTCTTTTCTTTTTCTCGGTTTATTTTTTAGCTTTCTTCAATCCGTATAAATTTATATTATAAACTTTTAACTGTTTTAAAAAGTACTCGCAAAAATGTATTTCTTTAGAACTACAAACGCACTAAAAGTGATGTACCGATCTACACCCCTGCCCCAACACACCACCACCCCGAACCAAACAATACTCTCGTCCCCTGTCTCCCTATCTCACTCACACACACACACACGCACACACACACACACACACACACACACACACACACACACACACACACACACGCACGCACGCACGCACGCGCGCGCGCGCACACACACACACACACACACACATGGAGACAAAGCCTCAGTGTGGGTTACCTACCATTTTATGTGAAAATGGGTTCCCATATTTCTATTTATTCTAGGGCTCTGAAATTGATGCAAATGTTAGAACTCACCTTATAACTAAGCTCTATAACTTAAAATAAAAATAATAGACATTTTCTACAAATGGGGAAAAAATGGGTTTCTACCAATGAAGTGGGTGCCTCTCACACAAAAACTGTCATTACAGTGAAAAATAAGATAAAGTATTCCTTCTTTTTCCTGCATTAGAAATGTCAAGCATAATGACACAACACAATGAACAAATACCTCACTAAACATACCTCTGGTTGATTTTATTATGATTGTTTGGGTGGGGTTGGCGGGGGGGGGGGGGAGGGAAGGTCATCACTTTTGGTTTTATAGAGCTGCAATTCTCTCTTATGAATGAAAGATTTTCAGTATCAGTTGAATCAGTAGGTCATTTCAGAGGCACGCACCGAGTTTCACGTCGATCCACTCACAAATACACATTTGGAGTGCACCAGTTTGGTCCAGTTGGCTAAGTCCCCCATTCCACACTATAGGCCAGCTAAGAGAAGCAATTGCGTTTATAGGGCGGGAAGGCCTCCCTCATACGTGGTAGAAGGTTTGAAACTGAGAAACTGTTGTTTTTAGAAGCGTGTTGGGCAACAGTTTTTATTAAAACTGTTTTAAAACCTCTTTTAACTCAACATTTGTTGATGTTACAAGAGTGTTAATGTACATGCGTGTAACTGTTGTGCATCTAGGCCAACGTAACCCCTATAGTGCTGGCTACTTATTTTTCCCATTGTCGCCTTCTCTCTTCGCTCAGCACTCGACTTTCCAGACCTTCTCTCAAACGGGCGGCATGCACAACAATACTTCACTATTACACCTTTTGGCAACATTAGCTCTCTTTCTCTGACCTAGCATAACATCCGAAAATGGCGCATCCAAGCCTTTACTCTTTCTACTGCACTAAACGGCTGACTGCAGCAGACGACGCGCTTAACGACGCTCACTGTGTGACGTCATTTGCATTCAATCAATTTGTGCATACAATCCAAGAGGAGTTGCAGTCGTAACGAAAGCATTCATAACGCCAACAAACCTACAAACAAAGCAACAGGTTGAACCAAAAGGTCGGGCAGGACACAAGACAACAGCAGCTTTCCCCGAAGTAAACGTCCTCTCTCACACTGCACACTCATACAATCGCTTCACTTCATAGCAAGTTACTGGCGCACAAATACATTGCCCTAAAATTCGCCACTAGACATCACCTCCCACCACATCACCCCGGAACCACAACACAACTCGACACTTTTTCACAAAACAAACCACACCCTCAAATAACAAACCTCATTTTGCAGCAACATAAACAATTTACTCCCTCACACAACTACAAGAACCACCCTCCCCCCCCCCCCCTTTCGTATCTCTCCATCTCACTTCGCTCACCCACGCAGTCAACCAATCAGGTATTAAGTTATTTATAACTGAGAAGGGTGATGTCACAAACACACACACACCCATTTTAGGGGTTTTGTGCACACACACACACATACACACTGCTGGGACAAGTTCAAAACACACTGGCGCAGTGTCTTCTAAACACAAAAGTGCATGTAAAAAACCCAAAATGGGAAAAACCGATTTTTAATTTTGTTGTTATAACTTTTTATCGCAAGACAGTGCAGAAACAACCCCCAGAAAAAATGGGTGTCTGACTTGGACACTCAGAATTTTACGCACACCCATTTTCCATAAGGATGGTAAAGAAAGTCACCCATTTAATTGGTTTTGTGTACACACACACACACAAACACACACACACACACACACACACACACACACACACACACACACACACACACACACACACACACACACACACACCACTGAATCCACTTGTTTACAGCTCTGCTGTTATATGGCAAAAGATAGCAGGTATGTTTATTTTTTGGTAGAAAAGTGACATTTTTATTTTATTACAATAACAAAAAACGCGTTGGTCTTATAATCATCTTTATCGTACTACAATACCATGACGAAACCCTCGAAGTAACCCAATATCGACGGATCAATGCCTAATTAAACTTTTCGCATTGGGGTGTTATAGGATCTACCCACTAGTTCGTTATTCCTAGAATTCAAACATTTGGGAAAATATCCTCTAGTGACTAGTTGCAGAACAATGATCTACTGTGATAGTTCAGGGTTTGTATCAGTTTAGCTTGACGCCCGAGTGGATCTCGACAAGCCAGTCAGACATTACCTTCATTCTACTTGATCAAAAAATACAGTTTTTCCACAAGGGTATGAGAAAATAAAACAAATCGATCTGAGATTTCATTTCATCTGTCTAGGATGTCTCCACCAGAAGCAGTTTTCACACGTTGCCAACATTGGGTGTCTCCTGCTGAATAATGTTATTATGTTGCGCGACTTATGTCCTATAGCGTGACAATTGACTTGTTTTGTTGTGTTATAACGTGACGGTTGTCATGTTATCCATGGCTTGATGGATGTGGTTTTGTTTGGGCAGCTGGAAGCTGCGCGCCGCTGAACGACACGTGGAAGCGTTTTGGGGACTACTGCTACTACGTGGCGGACGGCAACGGTAATGGTGTTGCCACCTGGCGCCAGGCGCGGTCCGCTTGTCAGGACCAGGGTGCGGATCTGGCCTCTATAGCCAACATTCAGGAAAACATGTTTATTCTCAAAATGGTAATTGCCGCTGTTTCAGGATATCGTCATTTTCCAGAATGAGCTTGCGCACGTGTCACTGTAACTTTATGGTCATTTTTTTTTAAACATATCACGTCCATTGTAATATCTCTAGTTTCACTTTTCTTGGACACGTGCAGAAAATTGTAGACTGACACATGGGATTATTGAAGTATTTCGCATCAAAGCAGTGGATCTTTCATAAATAAATTTAAATTATTCAAATTTCTCTTTCTGTATCTGATGTAGTCTGATAAATACACGCTGTCATGTAAATATCCCCTCCCCATATGGGGGATGTTGTAACGCGGTTTTATTAGTGTAGCATTTGTCAGAAAGCTCATGGACTCTATATTGGATTTGAACGTGCTTTGATTGTAACAAAGTTTGTGGAGGTTCCACGAGCTTTGTGATAATTGTAACAATTCTGATGAGACTGAACAAGCTTTGTGACAGGGAAACGTTTTTTGTCGACGTTCCACATGCTTTACAACAATTGTCACAAAACTTGTGGAGTTTCCAAAGGAGTGGTAACATTGTCACAAATATCGTTACACGAAAATCACCGCTGTGTTCTGAAGTGTTCTAGTATTAGTTTCACGTTTACACGAGATGGAAACTGTTGAAATATAATTGACTGTATTGTAAATCTGTCATAAATTAGTCTGTAGCTTCTATCTAGACAGATCTGTAATTATTCTTTCCACTATAATTCTGCCGAGCTGTATTAACATTCTTATAATATCTAAACCAGGAATTCGATCAGGACCAAGATGTTGGAGAGTGTCTGCATGCTGCCAGTTCGGCGTTACCCGCCACTTCCAACGTTGTCAAGGTACATATTAGTGCAAAAAGTATTAATCAATAATATTTGTACCATTACAAAGAACTGATTTTTAATCTCTCACGTGTACAACAGTAAGGGTTGAGGGAAAGTGACAAACTTTTGGTTAAAGTAACACGTACGTTCCTCCTCCCTTCCCCCTCAACAAAAAAATAAAATAACTATACAACACAAAAGAACTAAATAAATTGTCAGGGAGCATGAAGGCTAACATTTTAATTGTTCTTGGTTTAACTTAGTCTGTGCCTGTTTTTTAATCAATGGGTATACATGTCGCATTCTCTTTAATTGCCTAATGTATTAATGGCGCTGTTAACCTTTTTTTTTCCTAGCTGACGGTGAATATTGTTAACCAGGCTTGCGGAGAGCTGCAAAGAGATGACTGTATGCCAGAGAGCGTTCGTGAAATCTGCAAAAACTTAGACAGTACGTACCATCATATGTTCCCCCATTATCCCTGCCTTTCACCTTTCTACAGTGTTCAGAAATCAGTGGGATGACACAAAATGCACATCTAAATATCTACTATTGGTGTGGATGTACTGGTTCACAAAGCATTAAATAAAAACAATGCTTGCAGTACTCACACTCACATGCACAATGTGAGTGTGAGTAGTGCAAGCATTGTTTTTATTTTTGTTACCATTTTTCATTGTTCTGTAGTGAGATGTGTTCTGTGATGACTCTTATAATCCCTTTTTGACTGTTGCATTTTTTATTTTATTTAATGAAAATCGAAGTGAATGTGCTTGCTGTAATTTGTCTGAATGAGTTTTAGTACTTGATAATTATATTAGTGTGGATACATAATATTGTGCAGTATATATTTATTAAAATGTTATTGTAAATGTGGTGTAGGTGTATGAATTGTGTGTGATCAGGATGTCTTTTTACATTTTAGCCATGTGACAGTGCTATTGCTGTCTATTTTAATTAATTATCAATTGATTCCTGTGTGGTATCCAAAAAGCATTTTGATTCTGATAGAAACAGGCATTATTTTAATATCTTTCTATTTGAGCAAGAGCTTACATTATAAAAGGAACAAGAAATTGGTTTTACTGTTGCTGCAAAGTGAATGTCAACCTGTTCTCTAATACGATGTTGTTGTTGGTTTTTTTTTAGGCAGTGTGATGCTGCCTGTTCTCCAGTTCCTGAACAACTGCTTGGTACCACGACACAAATTTAAAAATACAGCAAAGGAACGTGCCTACACCAAGTTTCATCAAATGTGCACAGAAAACATGTCCACTGTTGCAGAAAGATCATCAGAAATTGTAGCCCCATGGTTGTGTCTGAAAACATTTGAGCTGTTAATTCAGCTTCAATATGAACCTGAACAAGTGTGTTCTGAAATAAGCATGCCCCTTCTTGACACTGAGCATGACATTGTCGAGTACATTGGTGGTTTTGTAATCCAAAAACTCAGACAAAAGGCAAGAAGACTCCAAGATAAAGATGTTGGGGCAAGGATCATCAAGTGCCTGGAAAAACTAACATGCAGTGATGGTGACAGTACTACTAAAACTGGAATTGATGCTACTGCAGGTACCAGAAAGACACTGACAAGCATTCTCGACAGAGGTGGTTTGATCAAACTGAAACCAAATAGCGTTCAGATTTTTCTGGGTCTTGAAATGTGTTTCAGGGAGTTGTTTGGAGATGCATCAAGTGTGAATGCTTCATTTAAAACATATCTTGAAAGATGCAGTCAGTCAGAGTCTGTGTCTACTTGCTTGTATGATATTTTATGCAAGACTGATGTGTCAGACAGTACGAAAGAAAAGATCTTGGAAGATGTTGTTCACCTCTATTTCAAGGTGAGGATGTATCACAAATGCAAGACAATCATGGACTCGTTTAGGCGAAGAACTAAGACAACAAAAAAAGCAAAGGGTATCCGTAAACAGCTTATGTAGTTCCCCCAAATCCATCAGGAACCATTATTCCGACCTTTTTTTTTCCCCCCAACAGCTTTTAGGTGTTTTTAACAATTTTACTCAACCAATCATCTTCGCAACAGAATTTTTTCTCAATCATGTGAGTGCATTATTGCCTTGCTTTTGTGCGCTGCATTGAGCATACCTAAGTTTTAGTGTTTTTGATGCTTTCCATGAATTTATTATTATTATAGGCGTGAACGTGCAGCGTTGCTTTTGTATGTGCTGCATCCATAGGGTGTGCCAATGTAGACTGTGTGGGTGGGAGTGGGGGGTAAGCGATGGGGTAATGGGTGAATGTTGTATAGCAGTATAATACATGCTGACAGACAGGCTGTGTTGCACAGGCTCAGAGGACGTCACAGCCAAGTGTGTGGATTGGCCTGAGTGTACTGCAGTCAGATGCTGGCTTTTACAGGTACGCATAGTTTATATGTACTCACTCCATAAAGTTTTCAATTGTTTGACCCATGTACTGATATATTGCATAACAAGCAAATTAATATTTATGGATTTGTTTGATATACTTTCCTTCCCCAAATCCCTTGCAAACCAAGAAGATTAATTCTTGACGCGCAATGAGCTTATACTTCAACATTAAGAAGGTCCTTGTGCGTAGTAGTAATAAAATACTTCTTAGTGCATACGAACACTCGAAATGTATGTCCTATACACCCACACGAACCGAGAACAGACGTCAGCAACGTGCGAGTCACTTCACCAGTGAAATTGACGAGATAGCAGCTGGCGTTATCGACAACTTGAGAAAAGAACTAAATAAACAAACTCGATGGCGTTTTTGGCCTTTAGGCTTGATATAGTTACAAGTAGAAGTAGTAACACGCACGGCTATACAAAGCACTGATGTCTTCACAGTCAGACGAAATGTACGCGCCGAGTCGACAGTGATGCAGTCGTCTGCCATTCATGTGTTTTGTCTGAACACCACAATCAGCCGCAAAGTGAATGACGCGAGGCACAGTTTTTTGTCGTATATTGAACAACATTTTTCTTCATATAGTGCCTATAACCGACAGATGTGATTACTTGACCCGAATCAAAATGTCCTCGTCTGACGACTGTTATTGGCACTATATCACGCAAAGTGTTCCTCAATATAATATTATATTCACATGTGCATTGACCAACATCGCTCAGCTTAATTAACAAACTCTGACTAGTCGACTAAAGCAGGCATGATTTCCTGGTTGATGTTGTTAACTAACATGTGACTAATGTGCAGCTGGAGTGACGGCGCGACAGTTTCGTTCGTCAACTGGGACGGGCGGCCGGATGACGCGGGCGGAGAGGAAGCGTGTGCAGAGATGTTAGTACGCTCAGGTAAGTCTCACCTGCCCGCAACAAACACCTAAAAGTTTGACCAACGAATCTGTACTTATTGATGTGCGTCATTCGCATTTCTTTGAAGAGGAGCGTCGCTGTTTGATCAATAAATAAGGCTAAATCCCGTTAGCACTACTTATCAGAATCACTAGATGTCGATAGAACTACATGTCGATAGGTTTGAGGCCGTTTACACTTGCAACCCGGGTTCAACCCGAGTCGAGTTCAATCCGGGTGCGTTTACACTTGCATTCGAAACCGGGGTTGACACGCCCACATGACGCGGCAAAAAAGCTTCTTTGGAATGCAACATGGCGCCCTCCAGAAGACACCACCTTGTACAGTCGTGTTTTGTTAGTGTGTGTGTGCGTGTTTTAAATTATTGTTTATAAAATTTATTATGTGACGCTTTTTTCAAAAATTGCCGAGATTAGTGTCTGGCGACTTTACGATTTGGGTAGGTGCTTTCACCCAAATTTGCTATTAACGGAAGCACTGGCCAATGCCTGGCTGCAGGAAATTACAAATTGGCCAAAGGTATAGTTATTTTTTTTAAATGCAGATGCTTCTATAACCTATGGGTACCAAAAATAGTTCCTATCTGTTTCTTTCAATAAGGAATTTTAGTTACTTATAGTGATACGAAAATTATCAAATAATTCCCATAACATCTTTGTGGCATTGCATTTTGATATGTTGATATTAAAATAATAATAATAATAAAAAAAATGTAAGCGCCATTTTATATGATTAATTCAGCTAAATGTGTCTGTCCCATGGATTTCAGTCCTTCCCGTTACCAGCAACCAAAAGCTGGCAAATCTACCTGAAATTTTAGCTGAAAGACAAAGAATTTCTTTGAGGATACACCTCGTGTTTTACTTCACACTATCGAGGTATCAGCTACGTAGTTTGTTGAATGTGCACAGAATTAGGTTCATTTAAAACCTGAGAGTTAACGTAAGTTGTCTCATGTTTCCTACACGTTTATTTTTACTTATACCGTTGCTGTATTAGGCACTTGGGGCATGTTCGTGATCAATGACATTAATTCTCTACTAATGCGATTTCGATTTTTTTAGACCATGAGAACCCGGTGTTTTTCTTTCCTGTTATTGTCTACCGTATTGCAAATACGGTAGACTTTGAAATGGGGCTGGTCGGAGCACATTCTGGAGTATGCACATGACGTTTTTGGCGTGCGAGGCAGAAATTCTGGCAAAAAAAGTAACAAGATAAAAATGACGTCAAGTCTAGCTACTCAAACCTTGCTAGAAAATGTCTTTGGGCGTCAAAGCGCCGTGTGTGTGTGTGTGTGTGTGTGTGTGTGTGTGTGTGTGTGTGTGTGTGTGTGTGTGTGTGTGTGTGTGTGTTTGTTTGTGTGTGTTTGTGTGTGTGTGTGTGTGACAGCGACTAGAACCCGCGTTTGAGGACGGACAAGCTTGAAATTATATGATCTTGTCCCTAAGAGAATAATCTCGAGACATTATATTTTCGATTTTTTTTTTATTAAGATGCTCCTTGGCTAGAAAATGGCCGTTTCACAAAAACCGGTTGATCCACACTGGAGTCCGTAATTTTTAAGTCCCTTCTGTTTATTTAAAGGGACTTTGTAGGACGGGTCGAATTTAATAGCATGTCCATTATTTCAAAGGCTGGCAGATTAAACCTCTAACAATTGAAGTAACAAATAAAAATTACGTCATGTCTAGTTACCCTAATCTCGCTGCTGAACGTACATTTGGCGCGAAGCGCCGTATGTGCGTATGTATATATGTGCGTATCTATGTATGTATGTGTGTGCGTATGTATGTAAACAAGAGAATCTCCGATATTTCTGTACACACAAGCTTGAAACTCGGCAAAATACTTTCTTAAGTCGGTGGTTAAGAGAGCCTCCGAGCATATTGTAAATGAATGTCTCAATGAAGACATAAACAACCGTTTATAGGAAGTCAGTTGACCCAGATTAGAGTCCGTAATTTTTTGTCATATTTACTTGAACTTTTGCATATAGCTAGTTTGGAGAAAGACATTGGATGAGTTCGTTAGCCAGCTTTGTATCCTTTCAACTTCTTAAGCCAAAATTAATTCTTTTCAGAAAGAATTAAAACACTAAAAATCCTTTACTTCTAGAGAAAGTCAGACAGTGGCGGTGACGTAAATGAGGCAACTCCGTCACCATACAGACACTGACATAATAGTCGAAATATGACGTCATTCTCTCTCTCTCTCTCTCTCTCTTTCTCTCTCTCTCTCTCTCTCTCTCTCTCTCTCTCTCTCTCTCTCTCTCTCTCTCTCTCTCTCTCTCTCTCTCTCTCTCTCTCTTTGTAAGAGAGGCGTTTCGCCTAAAACTTTATCCTGTCAATAAAACGTTTCATCATCATCATCATCATCATCATCTCTCTCTCTCTCTCTCTCTCTCTCTCTCTCTCTCTCTCTCTCTCTCTCTCTCTCTCTCACAAACTTGCGTCATCTCCAGGAGTAATAGTTTCTCATGCGCCCTCCAGGTCCATAAGGATCTATGCCTAGAGAAGGAGAAAATGAGTGGATTTAGACATTTTTTGTCAACCCCATATTTTCACGATTTTTTGCCCACAAAACACTCATACAGTCACCGCTCATTTTCCCCAGATTTTCTTTATTTTCTCTGTAAAATAGAGAATATGAGAGATTATTTGGGCAATTTCTATAGACCCCAAGTTTCCACGATTTTTGCCCACAAACTTACACACCTTCACGCCATCCATTTTTTCAGAAAGGTCTGTATTAAAACAGCGCCCCAGGTTCGCCCGCCGCCCCACTGTTATTGAGTACCCGCTAACACGGCTAACTGAACACACATGTGCGCAGTGCTGAAGACAAGTCGCTGTTGACAACCGCCAGCATTAACACATTGACTGAGTTAACCCTCTTAATTATAACTTTTTGACCCCTCATTATCTATGTTCCCCACACAGAGTAAATACCGTCGGAATTTACCCTCTAAATCATCTTTTGAACAGTCACCATTTTATGTACCTTTCACGCATAGTAGTTACCAACAGGGGTTAATTAGATTGTGTGTATCAACATACTGTATAAAACTTAACCTGAATACAAACACGCACACACTGCCCGCCGCCTTAATGTATACCCGTCGGTATGTGTTTACGCAACAGCCAGTGCCAAGCCTTTGTGACAGTCAACCGTTCAATACTCTATTATTAGCAGCTGTGTAAGCTCTGACTAGAGGTCATGTTCAAACTGGTTTATTTTAAACCTGTCGTAACCCCACACACACACCACCCCACCCCCACACCACCCCACCCCCACCCCATCCCACACACACACACACACACACACACACACCACCCCACCCCCACCCCCCACCCCACCCCACCACACACACACACACACACACCCCACCCCCACACCACCCCACCCCTCACCCCACCACTACCCCATCCCCACCCCCTATTACAAAAATATCGAATTTAGGTTACTGTGCCAAATTTTGGTCACTGTGTCAAAACGAGAAAAGTAGATCATATTTTGGTCACTGTGTCATTAGGCCATTTCAGAAAATGTATGTCATTTCAAATAAGGAGGCCACACTCTGGTTTGAACTACAGCAAGTTTTCTCAAAATAATTTTCCAACTATCAATCAATCAATCAATCAATCAATCAACTTTATTCTTCCGAATACATGTTGCCACGTAAAACTACATGAGCAAATGAAAAAATACCCCCCTGAAATAGGCTCGTCCATCAGGCTATTCAATTGGACGGGTCCATAAAAAGGGGTGATTTAAAAATACTCCTTTTTAGTCTACACAGGTATGTATAGATTTTACTATACACCCTTTTTTGTCAGAGTGATATGTAAGTGCCAAGCCCAGGCCTTTCATTAATCAGATCGAACCAGTTTTTCTAACTGTGTCTGACGTGACTGTTTGCTAATTTTATTGATCAGTCTGTGCCGAAACGTTCTGAAGAAACACAGCTCTTTATTGGTGGACTGTCTACACACAATATGACACAAAGTTCTGGAACAAACGTTATTAAGCAAGCTGGAATTCTTCGCAAATGGCTAAACATTTGTGTCAGAAAAGGTGGTGCTTACAACCATGAACTGAAACTCCTGAAGGACAAAGCACAGGAGCTACAATCTGATTTACGTGATATTGAAAAAGATATGATAGAATCTACTTCTTTTTTTGGCAAAATACAATGCTGAAGGCAATGACGAGGAATTTGCAAATGAAATGATAACCTATGGAGTACGTAATGAAAAAAAAAAAGAAAAGATTACAAAAAATATTAGTCGATGTGCTCAAAAAATAAGATTCAAAGAGAGGGCTATAGAGCTGAATGAAAAGAAAGCAAATGACTTCCGTGAAAAATTAGTACAATTAGAACAAAGTCCCTCAATTCAAAGCTTGAACAAATCTATGAATAAGATGCGGTTAAATATGACACAGTAAGTGGAAGCAGAAGCAATGGATATAAGGAAAGCTGAAACAACCAAAATGTAAGGTAAGTAAAATTTTGTTTTACTTTTTCGCTTATTTGCGTTTAGTGTAGGTTTAGCCCGCAACTTTTGTATGTCGCGTTAGTCATTTTTAACTCAGTGCATAGTACCTGAGTCAAGACAAGCCTTCAATTCCGCCGAGTCACTCACTGTCAATGCATGATATTACAAAGTTAATGCAACCTAATGTGATTGAGCTATCTTAACACCAGTGGCCAAATACACGCCACTTGGGCCTTAACAACCGCGTTTGGCACCGGACCGGTTACTAACACGGTTGACTAAGCTGAGTACAATCAACAGTTTTGGACCGCGCGGTGTTAACAGAAGATTGATCCTTTCAAACATAGTCATTTGCTATCACTTCCATACCGTGGGCAACTAATAAATGCAAGACAGAATACAGAGTTAAATGACTCTTTTACAAGGGTCTTAGCAAGCTGTGTAATCTCATGTGATCGTTGTATCCAGTGTATACAATGACGTAGGGTCTTAGAAACGAAACTAAGTGCGCAGTGGCTAATTGAGTATACAGTCATTGCGTATCGCGTGACATACAACCTGTGAAGTGTGAGTGCATGTGTCTGTGGGTATGTCTGTCTGTCTGCCTTGTTTGTCTGTCTTTGTCTGTGTGTGTGTGTCTGTATGTCTGTGTGCGTATGTGAGTGCATGTGCATGTGTCTTTGTCTTTGACTCTGTGTGTGCGTGCATGTGTTTGTTTGTCTGTGCATGAGTGTGTGTTACGTGCGTGCGTGAGTATGCGTGTATGTGATTGTATGTGTGTATGCGTATGTGTGCATGCGTATAAGTGTGTGTGTGTGTGTGTGTGTGTGTGTGTGTGTGTGTGTATGCGTATGTGTGTATGTGTGCATGTGTGTATGTGTATGCGTGTGTGAGTGCATGTTTTGCGTATGTGTGCATGTATGTGAATGTATGTGTGCATGTCTGTGTGTGTATGTGTGTGTGTGTGCATGTGTGCGCGCATTTGTCTGTGTTTGTTTGTCTATACGTGTGTGTATGTGTGTGTGTGTGTGTGTGTGTGTGTGTGTGTGTGTGCATAGTGATTAGTTATTAGAGATAGAAGAAAAGACATTTCAATACCATTTATACCATTTTTTTCTGAGTCAATACCCAGAAACACAGTTAAAAAAAAAAAATAACCACACATATATACACACACACAAAACATTGTTAAATGCACTTGATAATAAATTTTTTAAGTAACCTACAGATACTTGATAACAAATTTTCAAAGTCACTTATAACTGCCAAATAACTTTATAGGTAACTTTTTAAGTTGTTATAAGTTAGTTGACACAAGAAGTTATAAGTGTCTTAAAATAAGAATTTATAAGAACTTATAAGAACTTAAACATAACAAATTGTAAGTTCTTGACTTAAGTCACAACTCACTCGGACAGATTTGACAAGATACAAGGACAACAAAATCTTTTTTTTAGTAATAGTCTGGTGGTAGTGGTGCTGATGGGGTTAAATAGTTAGGCGACATGGCATCTCTTTGTGAAGTGTTATGAAAAAATAATAAACGATTACCAAATCTGATTTTTACTTCCCTAAAAGATTGTGTAGTTTTTCTGTGGTTTCCTGAACACCGATCTGTTTTCCCATCTCTAAAAAACTAGCTTTCAGTTCTTTAACATTCACGGGTGATTGACTGTGCATTTTATTCTGTATTTCAGACTTCTGTTTCTTATAATTGTTCAAATCATCCTGCACACTCTTAAATTCAATATCGTCAATAAAATTATCGTCCAATGCCTTACTGATAATAAGTTTCATACTGCTCAGCTTTGCACCAGCCAGCGTACTCAATGCTTCATGTTTCTGTAATTTCGTATGAAATCTTTTGTTTAAGGCTTCCAAACCAAAGCAAGCCAGGCATGTAGCAACGCTAACACCCTCAATTGCAATTCCAATTAAACTTCCAATTCCTGTGGCAAACAGAACAATACCCCCTACAGAACATCCAGCTGAAACAGCACCCACAGCCATTGATGTGTTTTGAACAGAATTGAAAACGTTCTTATACCGTCTTTTGCACCGTGAGTATTTTGCTTCCTCACTTTCCAAATATTTAATTGCTTCTGTAATATTTATTAATCTGAATGCGTCTGCCTGTAATGTTTTATCGGGTGCAATTGGCACATGTGGATCAGGCGCAAGCGTTGTTTTAGTCGTCACAATTGATTCAGTCGGCTCAAGCGTTGGTAGTATTGGATAGAATTTTACCATTTTTTTTTATTGACAAATATTTTTTATTTAATCAGCAATTACATTTTGCAACTCTTCAAAAGTATACAATTTGCTGGCATAATAAAATGAAACAAGATCAATGTGTTCTAGTTTATAAAATTTAGAAAAAGAAAAGTTATTTTGTCGACTAATATCTTGACAGCTGGAACACTGCTCGAAACCTCAAAAACATCTATATTTTTTTCTATTAGCAATAAAAACTTTTGATGATTCTGTCACTGTCTCATCCCATGTAAGCTTTATTCCATGTGCAATATTTGCCTCTTTCGCAGAAGAAACAGATCTCATGATAATTTCAAATACTATTGTCGCTTCTCTTGCAATGGTAAAGTTTGCTGGTGCAAACACGACCTTCGCATCAGATCTGCCCTTCCTGTGCGTAAGAAGATACCTCCTTTTCTCATACACAAGCACTTGTAGTTATCTCTGCTATTGTTTTCTGAAGTATAACTTGGAACAAGGCTTACAATCAAAGGTCCAGAGTTAACAACTTTTCTGAATACTAAGGCGCCTTCATCATCAGTGTATACATAAGGACTAATAAATTCCAACTTAATTCCAATCAATTGTTGGCGCAAGTGGTGGCGGTGCAGGCGCGAGCAGCACAGGAGAAACTACCCACTTATTTCCCACATGTATTAAGTTGTAGGGCACATTATTTACAGGAACAGGTACAGTGACATCATGCAGCTGACCAAGTTTAGGAATTGGCCTTTCTGTTCCATCCTTCATGTCATCTATTACTTTTCTCTTGTACATACCAAAAGAATTAAGTTCAAATCCATACACCTCGCCCACCTCCCCCTCTTTCTCAAAATCCTGTACGTCAGCCAAATCTTTCAACTCTGTTACAGGGCACACCACTGGTATGATTCTCGACTTTGGACCAGCACTCATTTTTTTATAAACAAAAATAAAATTATTTAACTTCTAACACAACACTAAAATCATGCATCACAACTGGTTTGTCATCTTGATTAGTTACAGATATACACAGTGACTCAAAGAAACTGAAACCTAATTTCTTAAACTGCAAATTAGGAAATCTAACAGCCACGCTTTCACAATAGGGAGCAGTTCCAGTCGGTAAGCATCTCAACAAAGTTGAAGGCTTTCCATTGTAAACATTCTCAGTCGTGTTCAGTTCTTTCAAATAAACATTTAGTACTGTGTGTACTGCCAAATGAACAGGATATCTTCCAATTATTTTTTCTTTTTTGGGCTTAAATTTTAATCCTGTTTCATAAGTCCAATCTTCATCACCACTGACAGCTACAATACCAAGATCAAATTTTGATTAAAAAAACCCTAGTAGTATTAAAAGTTTGTCTGTGAATATAAGCTGACTATTTTTTGGAAATTCTAATGTAACAAGCAAGTTAGCTGGATTTAAAGTTGCTTTAATTTTATACATATCTTGTAAAATTCAGCTATAGTACAAAAGTCGTAATACCCAGGCTGTAAGTGATTAGCACTAAAAATTGCAGTACCTACAGTTCCCTGTACAGAATATTCACCATCATCTGTTACATTAAACCATTTTACAGTATAAAACATTTCATGGATAGCTACAGCCTTGCTACCATCACGATTATCAATCCCATTAGTTCACCACACTGGTTTGCTTGTGTCAAGATTTGTTAAGGTAATAAACATTTTTATTATCTCATAAAAAAGAAGGATGGAATTTAAATCACCAACAAGCGTCACTACAAATGCATTTCAATTTAATGTGGAAGCCAAATATAATGTTGCACCTACTTATGAACAGAAAATAATTCAGTTAAATCAGCTCGATATAGCTGTGTCAGAACAAGATTTATTTCAAGTGAAAGTACCCAATCCATTTGACCATTACCTAAACCCTCCAATAACAGATGATGCTACTGCAAGAAAGTGGTCTTCAAATCCACTACAGATGTTTCAAAACCAGCTTACTTTGCCATACTATGTTCAACTACAGGCTGTGGTGTTCTTTTACAGACCATTTGAATCACTCAAACAAACTCATTAGGTATGTCTACCGTTTCCACACATATTACCAATTAAGAAGAATACTGTCAGAACTGCATACTCCACTACCCACTGAATCCAGTTTCAACAGGTATAACAACCCCATGGATATGAAAGCATTTGAACGGATCTGTAATGAATTTAATATTAGTACCAAGTATGACTTTACACAAAAACTTGATGATCACAACGGCATGGGTACATTGTATTATGCTATGAGCCACAGACAATACCCTCAAGATTACTACCCCAGTTACACTTCATTTTCATCAAAATCACAAGTCTGGTTAGGCTCAATAGAACAGAAACAGACTAATGCGTGGACTACATTTATTTTAGACAAAAGTGACAGGTTTACTCAAGCAGGAGTCGAGCGCGTCAATGAGTCTATCAGAACATATGTGTGGTGTTTACTAGGAGCACAATCATTAACAAAATCAAACATTTTAAATGGGAGTGGGAAATTTGAAGCACAAAAACAGTTTCTTGTTAATCTAGAAGATTCAGTCAACTCAAAAGTAGATCTCCCATCTAGCATACAACGCTATCAAGACGTTTTAAGATATGCCAGATCAACAGTTGACTTTGTAGTTGGCATCGGGTTATATATGTTACCATCTGACCTTCAATTACAAATGGGGACAATAACAAATTATAATAATGAAATCATTGTTGCTGGGCATGATCAAAAACTTGGACTCAATCAGACTGTGAACTTGGGGGCAACAACCACACACCAACAGTCAGTAAAACCATTACAGACAGTAACACCCCCGGCTCCGACACCAGCACCCGTACAGGCAGTAACGCCAGTAACGCTAGTAACACCCACACTGACCCCGTCACCTGACTCACCAACCCCTGACACACATGAGTCGGAGAAAACAGCATTGGTAATTGGTCTCACTGGATTAGGGGTATTACTTCTTTATCTGTTTCATTAAATAACCCACCATTAATCCACCTACTGTCACCAAAAAGACCGACACATTTTCCGCCATAAGCCCAACTACCTTTGCCGCTGTACTAATAGGCCAACTGACAACTGTGCCAATAATACCTGGCAACGCGTCCATTGCTTTCACAGCCAATTTCTTAAGCAAGTCTGATATGTGAGACAACTGTTTTTTTACCCACGACTGTAAATCTTTTGGGTCTGTTGGAGCCGGGGTTGGTGGGCCTGGCGGACTTGGTGGAAGAGCACCACTACCCCCACCACTGCCAGAGACAGCCAACACGACAGTACTGATAATAAATCCAAGAGCAGTAATTAAACTAGCAATTGTGATACCCTGTTCTCTCAAAAGTGTTTTCAATCTCTCAGCCAATGTTGTGTCTTCGTGAAGTATTTTCTGAATAGTTTCTCTAATCCTGTTGACCTGTGTTTTCAGTTTTTCTCTTCCAATACTAATCACTTCTAACCATCCTGATCTTTCTATCTGCAAATCATTTAATCTGCGTTGGATTCTTTCTTTCATTTCTGTGTCAAGATTTCCATTGTCTGCGGTAGCCAGTTTTTCTTTTTCTCGTTCTATGTGTTTATCAAGCTCACCCAGTTTGGCTACATTATTTACCATCTCACCTCTGATTGACTGCAATGATTTATCCAACCCTATAATCTCCCTCATTGACAAAGGTGGATCATCTATTGTTTTCATAACATCATTTATTTGACCTTCAGTAATGAAGTTTCTTGTATCACTGTGTTTGCTATTTCTGGTAGGCTTTTTACTGGTGCCATTTCAATTTCTTGTCCTGTTGGTAATTTTGTTTGCGTGTCGTGAAGCACACTAGCAAGTCTAGGCGCAAGCAGCAGTACAGGAGACCCTCCAATACCAAGTTGACGCATGGCACCAACACCACCTTCACCTTTGATTGTACTTAAAGCTCTAAACTTACCAGGGTCTCTTTTGTTAGTCAATAGTACTTTACCTTTGTCAACAGTATTTAAATATAAATGACCCTTGACATCAAGTTCAAACTGATTAGGATCTATGTTGTCTGGGCGATCACCAACATGATCATAAAACGAGTTTACTTTGCTTTGTAAAAGTTCCTGGCGTAAACTGTAAGTATTTCTTGCAACAGTCATATCTGTCATATCTGTCATATCTGTTGTATTACCAAAATCGTTCATGTCATCCATTTCAAAATCTTCATGACCAAATCCTTCCGCTGCCATTGTTTTATTAATTTAATATTTTTTATTGTGCATAATAAAAATGACACAGTCTTACGGATAAAAGTTAGACACATATAGAAAACTACATGAGCCTCTAGGTGTTAAGGGCATTAGACAATCAATTGTCATCACAAACAATCCAAGTACCATCTCTCTTGGCTTGACTTCGTGAACGAAGATTCTATAGGGCTTGCCCACGTCGTCTGCAGGCATTTTCATGGCTGCAGAGGCCAATCCGGGACAGGCAGGTTCGACCGCAGTGGCTGCAGGGGAAGGTCTGGTCAGGGTTCTGAGTTACGACAACTCTGTTTTTTCTTCTGAGCCGCTTGTCCTTAAGGTTAGCTCTGCGAGAGTCCTCAAAGGAGATGGCTGCCTTGTGAATTGTGGAGCGCCGGTTGTCACGGTCCGCAGCAAGCGAAGACCACTGGCGGTGGTCGATTTGGCAGGCACTAAGTGACTTCTTGAGACCGTCTTTGTATCTCTTCTTAGGTGAACCTCTGTCTCAGTGTACAGTGGCGAGCTCGCCGAACAGAGTGATCTTGGGTAGGCGATGATCCTCCATCCTGGAGACGTGCCCCGCCCAGCGAAGCTGTGTCCACAGCAGCAAAGCCTCGATGCTCACAGTTTCCGCCTGTTCAAGGACCTCGACGTTGGTGACATGGTCACTCCAGTGAATGCTGAGGATGGTACGCAGGCAGCGCTGGTGAAAGCGTTCGAGGAGTCGTAGTTGGCTGCGGTAGAGGGCCCAGGACTCGGAACCGTACAGCAGGGTGGTGAGGACAACAGCTCTGTACACGCTGATCTTGGTGCCTTTTTTCAGCTGTTGATTGTTCCACACCCGCTTGAATAGTCGCCCGAAAGCACTGTTCGCTTTTGCCAGCCTGTTGTCCAGCTCCTTGTCCAGCTTGGCGTCTGACGTGATGATGCAGCCAAGGTAGGTAAACTGGTGTACAGACTTCAGTTCGGACACGCCGATGGTGATGTGGGGAGGGCGATGCTCTTCCTTGGGTGCTGGCTGATGAAGGACCTCTGTCTTTTTCAGACTGACCTCAAGTCCAAAGAGCTGGGCAGCATCTGCGAAGCAGGACGTAATGCGCTGCAAGGCTCTCTCTGTGTGTGCAACGAGGGCAGCGTCATCAGCAAAGAGCAGCTCACAAATCAGTTGGTCTAGGGTTTTCGTGTGGGCCTGCAGTCGTCTGAGGTTGAACAGGCTGCGATCGAGACGATACCTGATGTACACTGCGTCATCATCGTCGAGGTCCACTGTGGCCTGCTTCAACATCATGCTGAAGAAGATGGTGAAGAGGGTCGGTGCCAGCACGCAGCCTTGCTTCACGCCGTTGCGAATGGGGAATGGTTCTGAGAGGTCACTGTTTAGTTTGACCTGGCCTTGCTGGTCCTCGTGGAGCTGGACGATCATGTTGAGGAACTTTGGGGGACAAACTAGTCGCTCCAGGATCTGCCACATACCTTGCCTGCTCACAGTGTCGAACGCTATTGTTAGGTCGACAAACGTTACGTACAGCCCTTTGTTCTGTTCGCGGCACTTCTCCTGAAGCTGTCTCAGCACAAAGACCATGTCGGTGGTACTCCTGTTGGCTCTGAAGCCACACTGGCCCTCTGGGAGGTGGTCTTCAGCGATGGCAGGTACCAGCCGATTCAGGAGCAACCTTGCGAGAATTTTCCCGGCAATGGACAGCAGGGTAATTCCACGATAATTAGAGCAGGCAGACTTCTCTCCTTTGTTCTTGTACAGGGTGATGATGACTGCATCACGGAGATCCTTTGGTAGTGTTCCTTTTTCCCAGCAGCAGAGAAAGAGGTCGTGGAGCTTGTTGTGCAGTGCTGGGCCTCCATGTTTCCAGATCTCTGGCGGGATTCCGTCAATGCCTGCTGCTCCGCCACTCTTGAGCTGGTGGATGGCTGTGAGGGTCTCTTCGGCGGTGGGCGGTTCGTCCAATTCAACCTTTAGTGGAAGGTGTGGGATTTGGAGGATGACTGTTTCTTGAACAGTGCGCTCAGCGCCGAAGAGGTCCTGAAAGTATTCCGACCAGCGGTTCAAGATGGAGGTATTATCTGTGAGGAGTGCCTGTCCATCAGCCCTTCGCAGGGGACTTTGTACCAGGTGCCTAGGGCCATACACTGCTTTCAGTGCTTCGTAGAAGCCCCTGTAGTCACCGTTGTCAGCGCAGAGCTGGGTCCTCTGTGCGAGTCTGGACCACCACTCGTTCTGGAGCTCTCTAAGCTTGAGCTGGAGACTGCTGCAGATGAGGCAGAAGGCAGACTTCTTCACAGGGCAGGAAGGCTGGGCTAGGTGGGCCTGGTGGGCGGCTCTTTTTTTTTTTGCTAAAAGTGCCTGGATCTCTACGTCGTTTTCGTCAAACCAGTCTTTGTTCCTCTTTCTATCAAAGCCCAAGACTTCCACAGAGGATTTTACAATAGCAGTTTTCAGTTGTTCGCAGAGTTTTCAGGGGAGGAGTCTGCTGGATCAACTGTGTCTTTGAGCATGCGCTGTAAATCGGCCTGAAGGGCAGCTTTCTTGTCGTCACGCTGAAGGCTGGCAACATCAAGCTTTTTCTTGGGGGAGCCCCCTTTCTTGGGTTTCAGCTTGAGGCGGAGCCTGAGTTTGCAGCGAACAAGGCGGTGGTCAGTGTGGCACTCTGCGCTGGGCATCACTCTGGTGAGGAGGACGTCACTGCGGTCCCTCTGACGCACTAGGACATAGTGGATAAGGTGCCAGTGCTTGGAGCGAGGATGCATCCAGGTGGTCTTTCGACTGTCCTTTTGCTGGAAAGTAGTGTTGGTGATGACAAGTTGCTGCTCTGCACAGAGCTCCAACAGTAGGCGACCATTGTCATTGCAGTTCCCAACGCCATGTTTGCCGAGGACTCCTTTCCAGGCTTCAGAGTCTTGGCCCACTCTGGCGTTGAAGTCGCCAAGGATGATGACTTTGTCGTCTGCAGGGGTGCTCTGCAGGAGGCTGCGCAGGTCAGAGTAGAACTTGTCTTTTTCTGCAGGCTCTGCCAGAAGGGTTTGGGAGTACACACTGAGAAGGGTGACGTATTGCTCACCAGTGGGAGGCACATGGACATGATGCGGTCGGAGTGGCCCTTTGGTAGGTTTTCCAACTTAGTCGCAATGCGGGTCTTCACCATGAAGCCCACGCCTGAGAGCCGTCTTTCTGATGCAGGCCTGCCTGACCAGTATAGGGTGTAGCCAGCGCCAAGTTCTTGGAGGCTGCCTTCCTCCGGGAGGCGTACTTCACTGAGCGCGGCGATGTCGATGTTTAACCTCCGCAATTCATGGGCAATGAGGGCGGAGCGACGTTCAGGGCGTCCGCTGTCTGCTGTGTCGTGCATGGTTCGGATGTTCCAGCATGCTACGTTGAGTCCGGTCGTGGTCGTCATGAGAGTGGATCCATTGTTTTTTCTTGTTTTCTGACCGCATGAGAAGATGCCCGTTGACCGCGGCTAGCCAACTGGGGTTACGAGGGGATGAGCTTTGGTTAGGCCACCTTTTCTAGGCCCCTCTCCATGTGGAGCAAGCAGTGCTGTCCCTAGAGAAGGCTGCTTGGTCGTTCAGGGTGTGCCGAGTGACGTTGTCATCCCCAGGTCAACATCAGGCGACCAATATCCTGAACCGCCTGCATGCAGGTTTGAGACTGCGGCTTCCAGTGACATCTTTCACCTGCCGTTTTGCCCCTTGCCCATCGCTACAGGACTTGGAAAGTTCAGTGTCATAATCCGTTGGCGTTTCCTAAAACCTGCGCAGTGGAGCTTTTTGGTGGAGTGCAGTGTGCGCAGTACTGGCCCCACCCTTTAAACCCTTGGTTCGTTTGCCATGGCCTAGCAAGCTGGGACAGTGGCATCGAGGTCCTTGGGTCGTAGGTTTTATATCAGACTGTCCTTGTCTTAGTCTCTGGCTCAAAATCCTTCCCCGGAGACACAGGGGCTTTGATGTCAAGGGTTTCCTCCCTTAGCCTTTCCACAGCCAAGCGGCCAGGCCTGCAAGGCAGCAGGGGACTCGTGGGGGCCGGGGTCGTCTATGTCCCGTGCAGATGTGAACATCTGCCCACTGCCCAGATGGTGACACTTACCAGAGGAGAAAAATCCAACGCCGGAACCCGGTATCGAACCTCGCACCTTTGGCATTGGAGGCAGATGCCTTAACCACAGCGCCACTTCCCCCCAAGTACCATAGACCAGAACCAAACACTTACAGTCAAGTTTCCAAACTTAGGTCCCAGTGACGTTATTGTTCCTGGCACTGCATGCCTAGCATTTAATATTGAACTATCATCAGACTCAGATGTGAACAGAACACTAGTTAACAACCTTGGCAGAGCAATTGTTAGAACTATTAAAGTAAAACTTGAAGGACAGGAAGTGTTTAGTCTTGACGATGCTGATGTGTTCTACTGCTACAAAGATCTTTGGCTCACAAGAGAAGAAAGAGAAGACCGTATTTACCAAGGCATACAGTCAGATAACATTATGAAACTTAGAAATCAATGCCGGTGACAAATCAACATCTGCTGACAAGGACGTTTTTGTGGCAGACACATATGGAACCCGATTTTACATTCCACTTGAATTTGAAATCCTAACAGCTCATTTACCTTATTACCAAGGAGCACTGAATGACCGTCTGAGTTTTGAACTAACCTTTAATGACTACTCCAAAGTTATAAAATCATCTGATCTCAGTGCAACATATAAGATCTCTAACATTTCTTCGGAATATGAAATTGTTACACATACTGAACTAGCCAGACTCATTCAAAATCAATACCAGACAAAACTTCCAATTTATTATGACAGGGTGATTAGACACAGTTTAATGCATAAAGACAAAAGCGACCCGATGTGGAATATAAACTTGAGCACACCTGCTAGGTCTTTAAAAGGCATACTAATGTTGTTTGTTGAACCGGTGAGTCCATACAAAAGGAAATCAGAAACATCCTATAATCCACAGATTACACATTTGTCTTGTACAATTGAAGGCCGTCCTAATCAAGTGTATGCTTCTGGAATGTTACCATACCAGCACTATGACGAGATCACAAAGTATTTTGCGGGTGGAAGGATTCGAGATAAACCAGCAAACATGGCGTGTAAAGATCTACATCTGTATGACGTTAGGATCAGACAATAACTTACAAATAAGTATGCTCTGTGGCTAGACCTTCGTAGTATGGACGATGACTACCTTCATGGGTCAGGCCATACTGTTAAAAATGGCAGTGATGGTATTACAATTCAGATACAAAAAAAGACTGAAAAAGCCGAAGCCATTAACATATATTTGTATCTGATTTATGATGCACAACTCAATATTGCAGAAAGCAGACTAAAGGGACACATATATTACAATTATATTGTGTATTAAAATGAACTTAATGACACTCGACCCACACTGTGGATTGTTTTGTGGTGCCACAGGGTGTGGTAAAACTGAATTTGTACTTAACCTCTTACAAACAAGATACATCCATCATTTCGAAAACATTGTGATATTCTGTCCTACTATCAAACACAACAAAGCTTATCACAACCGTTTATTCATTTGGACTGACAGCAACATTTACTTAGTTGACCCTGAGAAAAAAACTGAATGACTACCTACAATATTTTTACAAGCAATTTGAAGGACAGCCAACCCTGTTTATTGTTGATGACTGCTCTGCAGAGAAAGACATTGTCAAAAAGAGAAACACTTTAGCAGAACTTGCCTTCAGTGGCAGACACGCAAATGTAAGTGTATGGATTCTCACTCAGAAATATAATGCTGTACTGAAAGATTTTCGAGAACAGTTAAAGTTTATCTGTTTGTTTTACTGTAAAGATCGTGACAGCTTTGAAGACTGTCTCAGAGAGACCGATGTCTTACCAAATAAGCATGAATGGGATGATGTAAAAAATAAACTGAAATCAAGACTTCAAGACACACGCCAGGGAAGTGGTTGATTTGTTTATCATAACTACAGCTAATACAGTATTACATATGGTGCGCCAGTGGTAATTTTTTTCCCCCCATTTATTATTTTGTCGGACAAATAAAAATGACGGACAATGCTCAAAGCTCATCAGGCTTAAGAAACGTGTTTCACACAACAGACTTGCCTATATCTAATAGTAACAATGTCTATGAATCGATAGAAAACTCTTTTTCTGTCGTGCAAGATAATCTTCTTACAGGTAGTGTAAAGATTCAGGTTGTTGCTAAAATAGAATTTACTAGAGTAGGCGGTGAAGTGATTGTATCATATATATCAACAAGACAACACACAGTTAACACAAGAAGGGAATTGGAAAACGTGTTTAGACAAAATCAGTTACCTGACTTTCTAGAAAGTAATTGACAGAGCAAAAATGAACGGGTCTTTTTGGCATGAAGGTCATGTACATGAACTACAATTAAAACAGTCAAGGTATCATCCTATATTAGGTAAATCATGGATACCACTGCCAACAGAGGTTACAAACAAAAAGGCTGTTGTTAATATTCAGAACAATGACCACTATTGTTTCATGTGGTGTGTGCTTGCTAAACTACACTTTGTAAAATCAAAACCTGAACGTGTATCTAACTACACTAAATTTGTAAATGAACTCAACTTCAGTGGTATTGATTTTCCTGTTAAAATAGAGGAAATAGACTTGTTTGAAAAACTAAATCCTGGTATATCTGTAAATGTGTATGTGTGGGATAATGAATCTGTTGACAAGTTACAACCCATTAGAGTATCACCACTTGCTCCAACCTACGGACAGTCAGAAGATAAACATGTTGACATGTTATTAATCGGTGATAATGATAACTTTCACTACACAATTATCAGAAATATGTCACGACTAATTCATGGGCATACAACAAAACACAATGGCAAACAGGAAGTGTGTAAAAGATGTTTGCAAAGGTTCTCCTCTATTAATGTAGCACATAAACATGTTTTACATTTGTAGGTCAGCTGATGACATTCAAACAGTACTTAAGTATCCAGATCCTGGTAGTCAAGTGTGTTTTAAGAACTATGGGAATCAGCAAAAGCTACCGTTTGTAGTGTATGCTGATTTTGAATCACTGGTTGTACCGTATGAGGATTCTGTTCCAGAATCATTACCATCACTGGTTTGACGAAAACGACGTAGAGATCCAGGAACTTCTAGCAAAAAAAAAAAGAGCCGCCCTCCAGGCCCACCTAGCCCAGCCTTCCTGCCCTGTGAAGAAGTCTGCCTTCCACCTCATCTGCAGCAGTCTCCAGCTCAAGCTTAGAGAACTCCAGAATGAGTGGTGGTCCAGACTCACACAGAGGACCCAGCTCTGCGCTGACAACGGTGACTACAGGGGCTTCTACAAAGCACTGAAAGCAGTGTATGGCCCTAGGCACCTGGTACAAAGTCCCCTGCAAAGCGCTGATGGACAGGCACTCCTCACAGATAATACCTCCATCTTGAACCGCTGGTCGGAATACTTTCAGGACCTCTTCGGCGCTGATCGCACTGTTCAAGAAACAGTCATCCTCCAAATCCCACACCTTCCACTAAAGGTTGAATTGGACAAACCGCCCACCACCGAAGAGACCCTCACAGCCATCCACCAGCTCAAGAGTGGCAAAGCAGCAGGCATTGACAGAATCCCGTGAGAGATATGGAAACATGGAGGCCCAGCACTGCACAACAAGCTCCACGACCTCTTTCTCTGCTGCTGGGAAAAAGGAACACTACCAAAGGATCTCCGTGATGCAGTCATCATCACCCTGTACAAGAACAAAGGAGAGAAGTCTGCCTGCTCTAATTATCGTGGAATTACCCTGCTGTCCATTGCCGGGAAAATTCTCGCAAGGTTGCTCCTGAATCGGCTGGTACCTGCCATCACTGAAGACCACCTCCCAGAGGGCCAGTGTGGCTTCAGAGCCAACAGGAGTACCACCGACATAGTCTTTGTGCTGAGACAGCTTCAGGAGAAGTGCCGCGAGCAGAACAAAGGGCTGTACGTAACGTTTGTCGACCTAACAAAAGCATTTGACACTGTGAGCAGGCAAGGTATGTGGCAGATCCTGGAGCGACTAGGCTGTCCCCCAAAGTTTCTCATCATGATCGTCCAGCTCCACGAGGACCAGCAAGGCCAGGTCAGACTAAACAGTGACCTCTCAGAACCATTCCCCATTCGCAACGGTGTGAAGCAAGGCTGCGTGCTGGCACCGACCCTCTTCACCATCTTCTTCAGCATGATGTTGAAGCAGGCCACAGTAGACCTCGACGATGACGATGCAGTGTACATCAGGTATCGTCTCGATGGCAGCCTGTTCAACCTCATACGACTGCAGGCCCACACGAAAACCCTAGACCAACTGATTCGTGAGCTGCTCTTTGCTGATGACGCTGCCCTCGTTGCACACACAGAGAGAGCCTTGCAGAACATTACGTCCTGCTTTGCAGATGCCGCCCAGCTCTTTGGACTTGAGGTCAGTCTGAAAAAGACAGAGGTCCTTCATCAGCCAGCACCCAAAGAAGAGCATCGCCCTCCCCACATCACCATCGGCGAGTCTGAACTGAAGTCTGTACACCAGTTTACCTACCTCGGCTGCATCATCACGTCAGACGCCAAGCTGGACAAGGAGCTGGACAACAGGCTGGCAAAAGTGAACAGTGCTTTCGGGCGACTATTCAAGCGGGTGTGGCACAATCAACAGCTGAAAAAAGGCACCAAGATCAGCGTGTACAGAGCTGTTGTCCTCACCACCCTGCTGTACGGTTCTGAGTCCTGGGCCCTCTACCACAGCCAACTACAACTCCTCGAACGCTTTCACCAGCGCTGCCTGCGTACCATCCTGGGCATTCACTGGAGTGACTATGTCACCAACGTCGAGGTCCTTTAACAGGCGGAAACTGTGAGGATCGAGGCTTTGCTGCTGCGGACACAGCTTCGCTGGGCGGGGCACGTCTTCAGGATGGAGGATCATCGCCTACCCAAGATCACTCTGTTCGGCGAGCTCGCCACTGGACACTGAGACAGAGGGGCACCAAAGAAGAGATACAAAGACGGTCTCAAGAAGTCACTTAGTGCCTGCCAAATCGACCACCGCCAGTGGACTTCACTTGCTGTGGACCGTGACACCTGGCGCTCCACCATTCACAAGTCAGCTGTCTCCTTTGAGGACTCTCGCAGAGCTAACCTCAAGGACAAGTGGCTCAGAAGAAAAAACAGAGTTGTCGTAACTCAGAACCCTGACCAGACCTTCCCCTGCAGCCACTGCGGTCGAACCTGCCTGTCCCAGATTGGCCTCCGCAGTCACGAAAATGCCTGCAGACGACGTGGGCAAGCCCTATAGAATCTTCGTTTGCGAAGTCAAGCCATGAAAAATGACCAAAGACTGTAAAGTTGAGTGACCAAGTGGTGTGTTCTTTTGGATACATTATTGTTAGGTCAGACGGTCAGCATTCAGAACCTGTTATCTACAGGGGTGAAAATGCAGCATGTTTGTTTTTAACAGAAATGAGACAACTGTATAGTCAGGTAGTAAAATATCTCACAACATGTCAGATGCCTTTGGTGATGACAGAAGACAAACTGAAATTTGCTACAGCTGTGACGTGTTGGATTTGTGAACAGCCTCTGGGAGGTGACAAAGTTCGTGACCATGATCACATAACTGGGCGTTACAGAGGTGCTACACATAACAATTTTAACCTGTTATTAAAAACAGATCCTAAGACATATAAGTTACCAATCTTTTTCCACAATCTCAAAGGATATGATTCACACATTATCATGCAGGCTGTGGATGAGTCTTTCAAAAACATAAATTGTATTGCGCAGACAACTGAGAAATATTTGACTTTTAGATTAGATAAATTAGCATTTTATGACTCCATGCAACATTTGTCTTTAGGGCTTGCTAGTTTGGCAGAAGGACTGACTGAGTATCCAATAACAAGTAAATATTTTGAGCCAGACTTGATTAAGAAAGGTGTGTATCCATACGAGTACATCAGTGAGTGGGTTGTGTTTGAGGAAAGGAGATTGGCACCAAAAGAGAAATTTTATTCTACACTTAATGAAAAAGGTATTTCTGACTCTGAATACCAGCACGCTCTTGATACATGGGATAAATTAGGGTGTCATACAATTGGTGACTACCACGATCAATACTTGAAAGCTGACGTTTGCTTGCTAGCAGATGTATTTGAATGTTACTGTGAAAAGGGTTTGTTGCACTACAGTCTTGACCCAGCCTGTTACATAACTAGTCCTGGCATGACATGGGATGCATTGAAATGCAGTAAGATATTTATAGATCTGTTGTCTGATCGTACGATGGGTGAAATGGTGGAACGTGGATTGAGGGGTGGAATTAGTATTGCAGCAAACAATTATGCCAGAGCCAACAACAAATATCCGCACAGTCATGGTGACCTTGGCTATGACCCCTCAAGATCATCTAATTATATCCTGTACGTGGACGCTAATAATTTGTATGGATATGCAATGTGTAAGTTATTGCCCTTGAAAAACTTTTGTCTGCATGATTTGTCACAGTACGATGTAACAGAGTCAGGGTTAACAAACAATATTATGGCTCTTGATCAAAACGATGCAAAGGGTTGGATCTTCGAAGTAGACCTGGAGTACCCACACCATTTACATGATTATCACAATGATTATCCCTTAGCAGTTGAGAAAATGAGTATGACGGGGAAAAAAGAAGACACTAAACTTGTGCCAAAGTTGAATGACAAATTCAATTACGTTTGTCACTATCCCTTGTTGCAATTTTACATCAGACACGGGTTAGTACTAAAGAAAGTTTACAGAGGCATTCAATTTGATCAGAGTGCTTTTATGAAAGATTACATAATGAAAAACACAACATTGCGTGCCAGAGATGGCAACACTGCATTGACAAAGACTTCTTTAAGCTTATGAACAATGCCTGTTTTGGCAAGACGATGGAAAATCCTCATCACCGCAAAGATGTGAGACTAGTAACAACTGAATTGGGTGCAATTAAACTTACAGGCAAGCCTCAGTACACAGTGTATAAAGAGTTTTATTCATGATTGTATGCTGTGTCACTCAAAAAAAAGATTGTTAAACTGGACAAGCCAGTATTCATTGGTATGGCAATTCTTGAATTGTCAAAACTGTTGATGCTTGAATTTTATTATGATTACTTTAAACCAAAATATCCTGAGTGTCGTGTGCTATACACTGACACTGACTCTATGATCATTGACGTGCCTACAGAAGACTTTTATGAAGACATGAAAACAGAGTTACACATGTATGGCACGTCTGACTACCCTAAAGATAATCCATTATATAGCACACAAAACAAGAAAGTGCCTGGTAAGTTTAAGGATGTACTGAATGGTGTGTCGATAGTTGAATATGTTGGACTGAGATCAAAAATGTATTTTATACTGCACCAAAAAGGTAGTCAGTCGAAAGCCAAAGGAATAAAAAAAAAACTGCGATAAAAAAATAAACACATTCGTCATGAACATTATAAGCAAATATTAGATGGGGCATTAATGCCTGATTATCCAAACAAGTCACTGAGGTCAAACAAACATAATGTTGAAATGATCCAAACAAATAAGAAGTCGCTTGCAGTTGGGGACACAAAACGTGTGTTTCATAGTAAGGAGAAGGCTTATGCACCTGGTCAGTACAGGCTCAAGTTATCTGAAGAAATAGCCTATGAACTGGTTGAAAAATTAATCGACGAGTTAGTTGTTGAAATGAGTAACAGTGTCTGGGGGAATAATCTGTAATTCTTCTCTAACAAATGCCCTCCAAGGGGCAGGTTCGTACAGGAAATAAATTAATGGATTACCGGAAACTATTTTTTTTTTTTATATAATGAACACACGTAGACCAGATGGGGTCGGTCGCTCTGCGTCTGACGTCATTCTCAGACTCGCCGGGCTGATATAAATATCTCACTTGTTTTGTAAATAAACTTGTGTCTGGGGCTGGGGTTGAGGCTGTTTTTGACTCTGTAATTGTTTTCAATTTAATAACGTCAGCAGGTTTTACATGGCCTTCATTATTTATTGCTTTTATCACATGTGGTAATCTCTTAACCCACTCTGTGTTACGCGTGTCATGCATGAGTTCCTTTGAATACTGGTAACTGAAAAGTCTTTGTGATAACTGTTTGTTGAAATTCTCTATGATTGCCTGTGATCTGTGTGCACCTGGAATACCTCGTTTAACCAGTACACCATGCTTCGCAAATAACTTATTAACAGCACCTTTAAATTCAGATCCGTCATCAACCTGAACAAGTCTGGGGTATTTTAAAGGGCCTCGACTATATATTTTTGATAACGCTGTAGCAACTGTGGTAGCAGTTTTGTCAGATATGGGTTCAGCGTCTTTGTACCTTGAAGCTATGTCAACAACAGTCAGTGCGTACTTGTAACGCTTTTTTCTTATTATGTTATGGGGTAGGAACAGGAGATCCATTTGATGTGTGTCATTTGGTGTAGTGTTTTCAAAATGAGGTCGAGATATTTTTCTTGGCTTAGGTAAATATATCTGCCAAATTGCTTGTCTCTGTAACCAGTGTTTGACTTGATTGAGTGATACACATCCGCCCACAGCGGCATGTAATTAAAATTTCTGAATAGCATTTGCTCCTTTCCATTATCCAATTGGAGAGTAATATATTTTTGATAGTTTATTTTCGACGTTCATTTCTTCTAACAATATAAAGACCAGTAAAAAATACAAATGTCATTCCCACTAGAACAAAGATAATCTCCACGTTTCTTTGTTCTGTACTCGGTTTGTAATAACCTGTGATGAGAAAATATTCACGAATTGCGTCGTCTGTATTTGAAAACGTATGCTGTGCATGGCCTTCAAGTCTGAGTTTTCCATTGATAAAATCAAGTTTCTCTATTCATTGCTTTTCATAATCCCATTGCGCTTGTGCAAGTTTTTCAGATGCCTCATTGTGTCGTTCATTTCTTCTGCAGATTCCTCTCTACCTACTTTTGAAAAGAGATAGTTTGACCCACTGAATGCCAGGGCGTTGACCATCGCGCCTCCAATTATTACTGCTAAAGTCGCCATACTTATTTTATGTACATAGAAACATTTTCTGGAATAATTCCTTGCTTGACGAGAAAATCTTTTGTCGCAATCGAAGCTGTGACAACTACAATTAGCTTAGCACTGTCTTCGAAATCTAGTCTACTAGTTAATTCGGGAGGACCGTCGGGGGTTCTTTCTCCGGGTACTCCGGCTCTTCCTCCCCCTCCACTTTGGTATCAGTTTCAGTCCACTTAATCAAATTTCAAATACAAACGATTTTGAATTTCCAAAAACTACAGTAGCTCGCTTGAGCTTGCCCTTAGCACCACGTGAAAGTTCTGTGTTTACGTTCAGTGTGTGAGTGAATGCGCGTGATTCACGTGAGCGTGCTTGTTGGGTTCAGTTCGCGGTGGCGCTTTGAGCCGATTTTCAATTGGGATAAAGCGCCTATTTAGTGCGCTTATTATTATTATTATTATTACTAAGGTATGCTGATTTCATTTTGAGTAGACTTTTTCCCAGCATAGAGTAAGCTACTGCTAGTCCGCTTATTACAGCAGAGTGATAGACAAGGTTCATCAAGTTCTTTGTGTCGCTCATTTTCTAATACAAGAAAAATTAAAATAATAAATTTATTACTGCATTAAAAATGGGTCGACAGGTTTGGATGTTACTGGTAATGTGGCGACTTCTGGTTTTGTTTTTGGAGTGTCTGATTTTTTTGACACTGTACGAGTCTGTTGTTTGTATTTTTTGTATAATTGGTAACCTACATAACCAAATCCGACAACAAATCCAGCAACTATATTTTGTTGTTTCAGGTTCAGGGTTAGACTTAGTTGTTTGTCTCTCACTTTGATGAGGTGTGACAATTGTGACGGTCCTGATGGTCCTGACGGTGTTGGTTCTGATGGTCCTGACAGTATTGACACTGGTCCTGATGGTCCTGACGGCGGGTCAGTTATATGAGTCTTTTCAGTTTGCGCCTGAAGCTGCAATTTTTTTTGTCTCTTTTATTCGGCTAATCTTTTTCCTGCCTCTACCCTTCGTGGGCTTTTAGTCTTAGTCACCGTTTCAACCTGTGTCAAGACAGGGTCAGGGTTCTGTTATGGAGTCATCTGGTTCTCGTCCATTTTCTACTGCAGTAAAATTTAATTTTGAAAAATCAATATGACTCCCAGTGACAAGCAAAGTTACCCAACTGTATGTCTACAAATGTGTCTGAGAGGTCCGCAAGAGAGAGAGAGAGAGAGTTAAAACATAACATACACTGTAGCCCCCGTCACTCGATTGCACTGTCACCTTCTTTGACTGGCCACATTTAAGTTGCACCGACGACATTTACTACACAATGTACCTTGGTTTTCCGGTAACCTGCTGAACATGGTGAACGGTCGGCGTATCGGTGTCAAAAACCACGAAAATTACCCTCATTTACGAGTTCAGCTGGACTGGCTAAGGCTATCACGCAGCACGGCACGTCATTGACATCTCGCTCGCCCCTCTCTCTCTCCCTTCCCCCCTCCCTCCCCCCTCGTCTTCTGCAGCGGAGTCTCGGTGCGTACGTGCGCCAACGCAAGTGTCCCAATCAATAAAAGTGAGACTTACGCGTTACCTCCGGTGAAGTTGAACAGTACCATCGGCTAAAAGACAGGACATTGACCCCGTGCACGTGCCGCCTTTCACATCTCCTTTCACAGCTACAGACCCATATTCGCGAAGTGACAGAGATTCCATACCACAGGTAACAACATAATATCCTGCTATCTGATTACCACAGGAAAACACAATAGAACATAAATAATAGATGGGGGGGGGGGGGGGGGATCAAAATGTTTGTTGACAGTAATATTATGGAAACGCACCAATGATCACAATTGCTAAATGTCATCCGCATCGGTAATGATAGACCATTTTCTACAGTATTATGTGTCATATTGCCCTCTCTCTCTCTCTCTCACTCTCTCTCACTCTCTCTCTCTCACACACACACACACACACACACACACACACACACACACACACACACACACACACACACACACACACACACACACACACACACACACACACACACACACACAAACGCACTGAGCCTCACAGTGGGTTACCTACCATTTCATGTGAAAATGGGTTCCCATATTTCTATTTATTCTAGGGCTCTGGAATTGATGCGAATGTTTAGAACTCACCTTATAACTAAGCTCTATAACTTAAAATAAAAAAGACATTTCTAGAAACAGAGCCACTAGATGCCGAAAAAATGGGTTTCTGCCAATAAAGTGGGTGGGTGTCTCTCTCACACAAAAACTGGCATTACAGTCAAAATGGGTGTCTTCACAACAGTAGGCGTCTGTAATAAGGTCAAGTTCATGGAATACTTCTTTTTCACATTCATTTTTTGGTTTTGTTTTTTTCAACTTAATGTGTATGTATGCATTAACATTCTTAACATTGTATGGTGCAAAAATTGAATGAACACTGGCCTGTAACCTTTCGATTATGATTTTTACAGAGGAAATCTTTTAAACATTGCTACGTTTTGTCCTTCTGAAGCAAAACAGTTTATCATGGCATTTATACGAGAATTCTGGAAATTAAACGACTTTTTAAAAAAAATTTACTATGCAGTTTGAGACAAACAGCAACAGAGCATTTTGAATATTAACCCTTATTATTTGGAATACACCAGTGTGTGCAACAAGTGTGACTAAAATAGTCCAAAGGGTAGTGGCAGAATAGCTTGGTGCCTCTAAGCGCCAAGCTATTGTGGCACCACCCTTGAACTAATAATGCCATTGGTCTATGTCCTCATCTGTAAGTTCTGTAATGTAGCTTGCATATATGGCAGTGTACAAATGTGAAGCTTTTAAGCCTCAGTATGATGCAGGTTAAAAAGTGTGGAAAAATATGAAAGACAAAAAAAGACCCAGACGAAGAAACTAACACTTAACTTATTCTACCCCAGACACACCAGAGCAAAATAAAGATCGACCATGATAGTTCAAGGCTGATGCCAGAATAGAGTGGCGCCTATGGTCGCCAAGCTATTCTGGCATCACCCTTGAACTATCGTGGTCGATCTGTGTCCTGCCCTGCAACGCAGTTTTCAGAAGATGACTTCAACATTTGGGGATTCCGGCCATGAGGTAGAATGAGTTAAAATGACAAAACAGAACACTGACATTAATTAATGAACTGACAACATAGGAAATCAATCACTTGAAACTTCAGCCTTTATTAATCACATCAAAGGTGCATGCATATAAAAACACAGTAATTGTTTGTAAACACTTCAAATCAAACAATCAAGAGCAGTCAAACCTTTTTCTGCCAACTTTGTGATGAGGAAAACGAGTTCTTGCCCAAGTTCGGCACGTAAAGGGTTACCGCGACTTATAAAATGGAGAGAGAAATATAATACCGAGTTCTAGCAAGTGCGACAATAAAGTTTAGCCGAGTTGGTATACCTCGTCCAGTGCCTAGGTTAAATGCACCAGTGGTGCCAATGTTGCTATATTGGCACCAAACCGGTCGTTCGGACTGGTCTGGTGCATCCGATCGGTTTAGAGCGTGTGCTTTCTGCACCTGTAATGGGCAACCTCGGAGAAAGAATCACGTGAGCTTCGTTTGACTGCTGCAAAATAACATGAATAAAGAATAAACCCTTTCCCATATATGCAATCCAGCAATTATGCATCCATCCTTATGCTAGCACCATGAAACATTACGCGATTTGGCAGATTTTAAAAATAGCTTTTTACAATCCTCAATGGAGGAGATTTTTGCGACATTCTGCGTCGTTTGTGGCAGAAAGCACCGTCAAAGTTGAAGTTCGAGAAATGAGCGCACTACATGTACAATAGACATGATTCAGTGGTGTTGGGCATGACTCAAGCCTCCGCCATCTCAACACAAAACTGGCTTGTTCGGGGAGATAAAAGGCTACAAGTTAAAACCGCAAACGAACCTTTTTTTTTCCCGACTGCGATCACAATCTTCTGCGTGAACGAACGAGACCACACTACAAGTGCACAAGCCAACCTGCGCGCGCAGTTCTGGTGCACATGACCGGTCCAATGCGAAAATAGCAACAGTGGCACCGCTGGTGCGTTTAACCTAGGTAGAGGGCGAGGTATACCAACTCAGCTAAGGTTTATGCTTCCTGTGACTTTAGAAACAATGCACAGTATGCAAAGTGTACTTTACAGTAACCAAAAAAAAGTTACAGACATTTCCAAAATGATCCAGGCGTACATCAGATAAAAACAAGCTATACACACTGAAAAAAATAACACTCTTGTAATAAATGTTTATCATGTTGACAATGGTTTTCTTATCTTATTATTGTCTTTCGTCCCGATAGGTTGTACATTGCTGAACGTCCGGACGTGCCAGCACTGATAATGAAGGGGGAAAAAATAAAATAAAATAATGAACAGAATATTGAATGCATGTCGCCAGCCAGTCTAATACGCTAAGTAAACCTAAGATCATTTAGCAACACACATCCAAAATTAAGAGAGATACACCCCCTCCCCCCCAAAAAAAAAAAAAAAAAAAAAAAGAAAAAAAAAAGAAGAAAAACCACCAAACAAACAAAACAACCAAAAAAAAATATTCAGACCCAAAAGGTGACTGCCAATCATGTAAAATGCAAAGAAGTGCCCAACGGAGAAAGAAACACGCTTAGGAAAGACGGTTACAACACAATTTAGTAAGATTTCGGGTAAATCCGCCTTGTCAAAACAGACAGACAGAGAGATCACTCGCTACTTATTATTGTTCACAAAAGGAATGTGCCCCATTCCTTCTGCGAATGAAGATAAGTAGCGACTGATCTCTCTGTTTGTTTGTCCGTTTGGACAAAGCGGATTTACCCGAAATCTTAATAAATTGTGTTGTAACCGTCTTTTCTAAGAGTGTTTCTTTCTCCGTTGGGTACTTTTCAAGAGATACAGGCAGCGCAGACAGCAGGGAGAGCTTAAAAAAGGAAAATACAAGTCAATTGACCAAGGGTAGACAGAAACACATGCCCCAGAATTGAGAGGAAAATCCACCCTTTGGGGCTGACCAGGGTGACCCTAAGAACTAAAAAGTAGTTGACCCCACCCAAGTCCCCCAGGGCAGACCTGGGTGGGGGCCAATGTTTAATTGCAAAGTAAGGTTAATGAATGTTACACAATCCAGACCAAAAAGGTGACTGCCAAGCGTGTAATAAGCAAAGAAGTACCCAACGGAGAAAGAAACACGCTTGGAAAAGACGGACACAACACAATGTATTAATATTTCGGGTAAATACCCTTTGTCAAAAAAGACAAACAAACAGATACACTAACTGCTACTTATCTTCATTGGCAGAAGGAATATACTGCACATTCCTTCTGCCAATGAAGATAAGTAGCGGCTAATCTCTCTGTCTGTTTGTCTATTTTGACAAAGGGTATTTACCCGAAATATTAATAAATTGTGTTTCACCCATCTTTTCTAAGCGTCTTTCTTCTCCGTTGGGTACTTCTTTAATGTTACACAGCATACAAAATGACCCAGGCGTACATCAGATAAAAACAAGCTATACACACTGAAAAAATAACACATTGCTGAACGTCCGGACGTGCCAGCACTGATAATGAAGGGGAAAAAAATAAAATAAAATAATGAACAGAATATTGAATGCATGTCGCCAACCAGTCTAATACGCTAAGTAAACCTAAGATCATTTAGCAACACACATCCAAAATCAAGAGAGATACACCCCTCCCCCCCCCCCGCGCCCCACCCCCCCGCGCCACCCCCCCGCGCCCCCCCCCGCGCCCCCCCACCCCGCGCCACCCCCCCCCCGCGCCACCCCCCAAAAAAACAAACAAACCCACCAAACAAACAAAACAACAACAAAAATATTCAGACCCAAAAGGTGACTTCCAATCATGTAAAATGCAAAGAAGTGCCCAACGGAGAAAGAAACACGCTTAGGAAAGACGGTTACAACACAATTTAGTAAGTTTTCGGGTAAATCCGCCTTGTCAAAACAGACAAACAGACAGAGAGATCACTCGCTACTTATCTTTGTTCACAAAAGGAATGTGCCCCATTCCTTCTGCCAATGAAGACAAGTAGCGACTGATCTCTCTGTTTGTTTGTCCGTTTTGACAAAGCGGATTTACCGGAAATCTTAATAAATCGTGTTGTAACCGTCTTTTCTAAGAGTGTTTCTTTCTCCGTTGGGTACTTCTTTTCAAGAGATACAGGCACCGCAGACAGCAGGGAGAGCTTAAAAAAGGAAAATACAAGTCAATTGACCAAGGGTAGACAAAAACACATGCCCCAGAATTGAGAGGAAAACCCACCCTTTGGGGCTGACCAGGGTGACCCTAGGAACTAAAAAGTAGTTGACCCCACCCAAGTCCCCCAGGGCAGACCTGGGTGGGGGCCACTGTTTAGTAGCAAAGTAAGGTTAATGAATGTTACACAATCCAGACCAAAAAGGTGACTGCCAAGCGTGTAATAAGCAAAGAAGTACCCAACGGAGAAAGAAACACGCTTAGAAAAGACGGGCACAACACAATGTATTAATATTTCGGGTAAATACCCTTTGTCAAAAAAGACAAACAAACAGATACACTAGCCGCTACTTATCTTCATTGGCAGAAGGAATGTGCTGCACATTCCTTCTGCCAATGAAGATACGTAGCGGCTAATCTCTCTGTTTGTTTGTCTATTTTGACAAAGGGTATTTACCTGAAATATTAATAAATTGTGTTGTACCCATCTTTTCTAAGCGTGTTTCTTCTCCGTTGGGTACTTCTTTAATGTTATACAGCATACAAAATGATCCAGGCGTACATCAGATAAAAATAAGCTATACACACTGAAAAAATAACACATTGCTGAACGTCCGGACGTGCCAGCACTGATAATGAAGGGGGGAAAAATAAAATAAAATAATGAACAGAATATTGAATGCATGTCGCCAGCCAGTCTAATACGCTAAGTAAACCTAAGATCATTTAGCAACACATCCAAAATCAAGAGAGATACACCCCCCCCCCCCCCCCACAAAAAAAACCCCACCAAACAAACAAAACAACAAAAAAAATATTCAGACCCAAAAGGTGACTTCCAATCATGTAAAATGCAAAGAAGTGCCCAACGGAGAAAGAAACACGCTTAGGAAAGACGGTTACAACACAATTTAGTAAGATTTCGGGTAAATCCGCCTTGTCAAAACAGACAGACAGAGAGATCACTCGCTACTTATCTTTGTTCACAAAAGGAATGTGCCCCATTCCTTCTGCGAATGAAGATAAGTAGCGACTGATCTCTCTGTTTGTTTGTCCGTTTTGACAAAGCAGATTTACCGGAAATCTTAATAAATTGTGTTGTAACCGTCTTTTCTAAGAGTGTTTCTTTCTCCGTTGGGTACTTCTTTTCAAGAGATACAGGCAGCGCAGACAGCAGGGAGAGCTTAAAAAAGGAAAATACAAGTCAATTGACCAAGGGTAGACAGAAACACATGCCCCAGAATTGAGAGGAAAACCCACCCTTTGGGGCTGACCAGGGTGACCCTAGGAACTAAAAAGTAGTTGACCCCACCCAAGTCCCCCAGGGCAGACCTGGGTGGGGGCCAATGTTTAGTTGCAAATTAAGGTTAATGAATGTTACACAATCCAGACCAAAAAGGTGACTGCCAAGCGTGTAATAAGCAAAGAAGTACCCAACGGAGAAAAAAACACGCTTAGAATAAACGGGCACAACACAATGTATTAATATTTCGGGTAAATACCCTTTGTCAAAAAAGACAAACAAACATATACACTAGCCGCTACTTATCTTCATTGGCAGAAGGAATGTGCAGCACATTCCTTCTGCCAATGAAGATAAGTAGCGGCTAGTCTATCTGTTTGTTTGTCTTTTTTGACAAAGGGTATTTACCCGAAATATTAATACATTGTGTTGTGCCCGTCTTTTCTAAGCGTGTTTCTTTCTCCGTTGGGTACTTCTTTAATGTTACACAGCATACAAAATGATCCAGGTGTACATCAGATAAAAACAGAGCTATACACGCTCGAAACAACCGAATAATAACGTTCTTGTAATAAGTCTTTATGTTGACAATGATTGTTTCTTTTTGTCTTATTAATGTCTTTCGTCCCCAACCGCCGTTTCATCAGCAGTTCCATTTTCAAAGTTTTACATGTTATATACAGTATACAAAAATGATGCAGGCGCACCAACTCCATAGGAGCACTCTTGTAATAAATCTTTATCTCGACAATGGTTTTCTTACTCCTTATTATTGTCTCTCGTCCCCCCCCCCCCCCGCTCCCCCCCTCCCGCCCCCCCTTCCCCCCCCCCCCCCCCCGCTCCATCTTCAAAGTTTTACATGTTATATACAGTCAGGCACACCAACCCCATAGTGGCACTCCTTTATGTTGGCAATGGTTTTCTTACTCCTTATTATTGTCTCTCGTCCCCAAGCGCCGTTCCATCAGCAGTTCCTTTTTCAAAGTTTTACATGCTATATACAGCATACAAAAGGATGCAGGTGCACCAACCCCATAGTAGAACTCTTGTAAAAAAATCTTTATATTGACAATGGTTTTCTTGCCCCTTATTATTGTCTCTCGTCCCCAAGCGTCGTTCCATTTGCAGTTCCATTGACAAAAACAAGCTAGACATGCTGAAACCAACCCAATAATAACGAGCACTCTTGTAATATGTATGAACAGGAAAATGACTCAAGTGTCGGAGAATCTCAATTCATTTGTTTTGTAACTTTTTCAGTCTGTTGCGGATGTAATCCTTAATGTTTGTCCAGCGCCTATGTCTAAGTGCAGGGTCTTCTGCAATGGCCTGCTGTATCTCAGCCTTTCTAGGAAGTTTGTTCACGACGAGGTGTGTCTTGAAACGAGTTTCAACAGCTTTCTCTTCAGCTTTCCCCATGGTTTCCTTGTAAATCTAGCTCTCTTTCGAACAGGAGCCGATGCAGAACTGTCATCATCAAAACTATCTAGTTTGTCATCAGGCTCTGGACGTCTTTTCTCGGTCATGCTCAATGATTCCTGTGTTGTTGACTTGCTATTTGCTTCATTCACAGGTGCTGTTTCCCCAGCGACCTCTCTGCGAGTTTCTGATGTGTTTTCATTGTCAAAGTCAATCTCTTCATCATCGCCCAGTTCAGCTCTAATGCAACTCTCAAAATCGGTCATCCCATTGTTAACTGACAGAAGAATCTTTGCCACTTTTGCCTTCTGAAGGACGTCTTGAGGTTGGCGGTAGATATGGCGATGTATCCGAATATCATGACCAAGGAAGTCTGCCAGCTGATCCTGGTCTAACTCCGAGATGGCCATGGCCTGAGCCAAAGTTGCAACCTGCCTCCGTAACTGAGTAAATGTGAACATGGCTGGGTTTGACACTTGCGCTTGCAGTGCATGTTCCTTTAGAACATCATGGCCTCTGTAAGGCCTCTGACCAGAAGGTGTGGCAAAGATGTACTGGGAACCGGCGAGAGCTGGCACTGATTGCCTCATTTGAAGGATTCTGTCCACAGTTGTCATCATCTTCTTCGTCAGCAAAATGGGAACACTCCTATTAAACTTGCCCCTGATTTCCACTCGCTGAAAATGATTCACCATTTTCTTCTCAACCTCTGTGAGACCTTTCAAGATATCTTGATTGGTGATCGATCCAATCTTAGCATTCTGGAAGTCTGATACCTTCATTCTCTGAACTTCTCCCCCTCGTTTTCGGTTGAAAAGTGATACAGCGCAAAGAGTTGCTTTAAACACTGTCGGATAATCTTCCGAAACCATCCTTGTCTCAAGAAGCTGTTGGACCTTCCTCACATCTTCACATGATGGGATCAGCTTGGGTTTGTTCATGGTCATTTTCCCGACCGACTGGGCTGCTGTAGCTGACACACAATCGTACCAGTCCCCGGTGAAGACAAGAGTCAAAGCGCTGCGCCTCAGAGAGCTCCTGTCGCCACCTGTCATCTGAACCATTCCCAAGCTGTTTGGATGCCAGCGACTGTTTGATCTGTGAACATTTTTTCAAAGCATGGCCTATGCGCATTGCAAGATTGCCTTTTTTGAAATGACGTGTGTCCTCATCAAATTCTGCTAGCTCTTTTACAGCCAGTACAACATGATCAAAGCTAGCTGCATTGACCACAGCATTTAAACTTGCGATTTTCATTTCTGACCTGACTCTAAGAATCTTTAATAGTCTCCCTAACTCCCGCATCCTGGAGCTGATTTGCCCTGCTGTGTGTTCTTCAATGTCCCTGCGGTCAAATAATATCTTTCCATACTCCAAAAGCAAGGGGTCAGTTCTGATGAGACGGCTTATCCCATCCTGTCTCTGTCTGGCTATAACCTTATGATAGAAGGAAAAGTCAACGTCTAACGGTATTGGAAGCATTAGCCGCCCACGTTGAGCAGCCTCACCTCTCTTAGTGAACTGAAACCCTCCTTGTTTCTGACAGCAACGTTTTGAGTGTACAGAGATCAGATTTTTTGATAGAACCCTTTTCAATGGGTACAGGGGAGAAGGTCGTCTACCTTACTAGTTTTGGTGCGATACTTAGGAATCAAACATCCTGATTTCTTTTCAAGAACTGCAACATTATGCATGTAATCCCCCTCATCTTGTATTCTGATCCATGCTAGACGTCTCTGCTTAGTCCCTTTTTTTATTATCAAAATTTTAGCAACATCTGCCTCATCTGCATAGACATCATGTAAGTGCGTGCTCATTTTGAAAGCAAGCTTGCCACAAAATTTGCATGCATGTTTCTTGTCCCATTTGTACTTTCCTTTCCCTCTCTGCGACACGTGCACACCCGTTTCTTTGGTAAGCGCTCTTTCCCCACCCCCAACATCATGTTCCTTCTGCCTATCCACATTGTCATTGCCACCCCCTAATTCATCCCCTAACACACACTGCACCGTGCTGGTACTTGCTTCACTGACACCTGCCCACCCTGAAACAGCCACTTTGAAATCTAACATATTCAATACAATACTGTCTGTGTCAGAGACCCCAGAGATTGATGGTGACGCACTGTTCTTCGAATCGCGCGGTAGTTTTGCGTACGAGGATTCATATCTGGCGCCATCTTGTTTCAACAGTCATCATCATCATCATCATCAGTCCCTTGCCCGAACTGGGCGTTGGGGGGACTGAAAGGCAGCAGCAACAGACAGTGCTCTCCACTGAGTTCTATTTTGGGCGGTGGCAAGCAAGTCTGGCATCTCGAGTTCGGTCCATTCTTTTATGTTTGCGACCCAACTCTTTCTCTGACGACCTCGCCGACGACTTCCTTCGAGAGTGCCTTGGAGGATAGTCTTGGACAAGGTGTTGTGTCGGGTCACGTGGCCAAACCAAGCAAGCTTGCGCCGTTTCACGGTTGCCAGAAGGGGTTCATGTGGGCCCACCAGGGAAGTGACGATGCTCCGTACATATTCGTTGGTCTTGTGCTCGCGGTACGAGATGTGGAGCAACTTCCTCAGGCACTTGTTCTCAAAGGCCTGGATTTTCTTTTCTGAGTCTGCAAGCAGCGTCCAAGTCTCACAGCCGTAGAGTAGAATAGACACTACGAGGGACTTGTAAAGCCTGTACTTGATGGTGAAGCTGATGGAGTTACTTCGCCATATCCTGTCCAGCCTGGCCATTGCGGATGTTGCTGTACCTATCCTGATACGGATCTCTGCTATGCAACTACCATCTTTGGACAGGGTGGCTCCCAAGTACTTGAAGCTATTGACCTCTTCTAGCTTCTGGCCGTTCATGTTTCAACAGTGCATGCATACAAACATGGAAAGTTACATTTCGTTCACAATCACACATGTCAGAAGAAGAAAAAAAAGCAACCCAATCGCGTGACAGATTGACCTTGTAATGTGTTATTGAACAAATTCCTTTCGTTGAAGAAGAAAGCTTTTGTTAAATTCGTGGGGTTCTATTATCTGTTACTACAAGACTGACGGTCTGAGCAGCAGGCTGAGACGCGGGTCGTAGCAGACTCAGTTTTCTCGGCCAAACGGGTTCATTTTATAGGCTACTGTGCAATTGTATCTGATTGGGAGCATCTCAGTTAAATTACTGCGATGAAGAAGTACACTTGGGCGTGCTTTTAACTAAGAAATATTGCATAAAAACAATCTTACCTGATGGAACGGCGACTTGGCGGGACGAGAGACAATAGAAGGGGAAACCACTCAGTTCACTCAGCGCAGCCGAACGATGCTTGGTTCCGCGGTAACACACTGGCCCAGTGCGTGTAAAGCACACAATATTAGGTAAACCTGCCAAAATGAGACATCCAATTTTTTTTTCTGACTTTTGAATTAAAAATAATGCAGAAACAACCCTCAGAAAAAATGGGTGTCTGATTTGGCCGCCCAGAATTTTACACAGACCCAGATTCCAGAAGGATGGTAAAGAAAGTCCCCCAAATTAGTGGTTCTGTGTACCCACACACACACACACACACACACACACACACACACACACACACACACACACACACACACACACACACACACACACACACACACACACACACGCACAACTTAATTGGCTTCTGAAATAAATGCTGATTCATAAACAACGTTTATTTTAAAGTAACTTTGATGGCAAAGTTGCGCACTTTCTCGTGTGTTTTTTGATAGTTTTGCTGAACAAGTTTTGAGTTTGTCCTCCAGGATGGGAGATGAGATTTAAGCGACAGACGGGAGCTTTGTGGAGATTGAGAGTGAAGATCCAGCACCCGAGACAGCACCACAAAGTCCTAAAACAAGAAAATGTGTACATGATGTCTGTGGACTTTCATTGACATCAAACTACATCATGAACGCCATAAACGACTTACACTAGGAGAATGTGTTATGCCCAGGCAGGATGTGGTAAAACTTTCCACGGTTTTGATAATCTCACTCTCCACCTAAGCTCAGTGCACACATCCAACACTTGTAATCCTTTACCTGTGTGAAATGCGGGAAAAGTTCGGTGTTCGAAAATACAAGCAGGAACACCGAAAGATGTGCCGAAAGATTATGCATGCAATCATTGCGACAGAGCTTTCTCAAGTAGAGCCTCCCTCTTTGATCACAAGAAGAAGGACCATGAAGGCTTCAGTTTTAAGTGTGTCTGTGGTAGAGTGTTTCAGTGGCGTTTTGGCTTGCGGCGGCACAGAAAGCGCTGTAATTTTGTGCCTTCGGAAAGGCAAGCACTGCGTAGGCAGAAGGCATAGGCACTTTTCACTGGACGATTTATTAGTTCACAAATGAGTGAATGCTTTGGCGGGATTGGGGGCGGAGGAGAGGGTGGGGTGGGGGGGGGGGTTGGGGGGGTGCAGAAGGGGGGGTGGTGGTCATTTGTTTTTACGGATTGAAAATTAGCCTATCATTCGTTCTTTAGTTAGCCATGTAGACTCATACGGGAGAGTAATCCTCATGACCATTAAAAACCAGGTGCTAATTTGACCAGGAATCACTGAAGTAATGAAACTGATAAACCGGCAAAAGTATGGCTTAAACAAATCTTGTTTCTTTTTTATGATACATGTTGCTCAAGTGGCTTAAATTAATTAATTTTTGTTTATTTTTTTTTTCAAAATGTTTTTGTTTGAGCAATATGATCAACGGAAACAGCCGTACCCGTCGTTGCTCATGTGCAGCATGTATGCGAGCCACACTGAGGGGTGAACTATTATGGTTGTGGGGTATCGTTTAATTTTATGGTTGTTTTTTTCTTTTGCTAATTTAACAACGGATAAGAGGGTTGAATCAAAGTACCTTTTAAGGTTTTTTAGTTTTTAAAGGGGACTTGAGGTGAATGCAGCATCGGACTTACTGTAATCTAACACACAACATAATCAGCTAGCAAAAATAATTTGTTAAATCGGAGCAATAGTTCGGCCACAGTAGGATATTTAAAACAGAATTTGTTACATCGCTTATACCATTCTGTGTTTAGACTAGTATATATGACATCATAAATACTATTGTTCACTATTCTGTTGTGACGGAACTATTGCACAGATTTAACAGTCTTTTTGTTTAATGATTCCGTTGTGCTAGACTATAAAGTAAGTCTCATGTCTTGATCTCATCAGTTGTCACTAGAAGTCACTGAACTGGAAGGTCACTGACTGAACTTGATGGTCACTGAATTCAAAGGAGTGACTGAAGATGTGCGACTGCTATTTAGCACACACGTGTATGCACGCACGCACGCAATTGGGGAGCTGATTGGCTCGGTGGTAGAGCGTTCGACTCTCGACCGAAAGATCCTGGGTTCGAATCCAGCTGGGGTAAAATTTTGTACAAACCCTATTTCTGTGCCCCGTCTTTGAAATCACCGTTGTGGTGGACAAAAGACGTTAAGCCATAAACATAAACGTTTAACGTTTTAACGCACGCACGCACGCACGCTCGCACGCACGCACGCACGCACGCACGCACACACACACACACACACAAACACACACACACACACACGCACGCACGCACGCACGCACACACACACACACACACACACACACACACACACACACACACACACACACGCACGCACACACACTGATCGTTGTAATCAATTAAACAACACACTGACTTGATCAACATACGATGCATTTATTCAGTGCTGAGACGAGCTGGTGAAAGATAATACAGTCAACTTCGCCTGTAACAAGTTGGGATTTAACAAACGCAAGACCAGACATGTATAGCACCTTTTTCTGAGGTCCAGACCACACAAATTACTTCGCCTATAACAAGGTGGGATATAACAAAAGCCAGACATGTATAGCACCTTTTCCTTAGGTCCAGACCACACAACTTACTTCGCCTATAACAAGGTGGGATATAACAAACGCCAGACATATTCGATGTAACAACAAAAATGTTTATGTCCACAAACGATTTGTTCATCCGATGTTTAGTCACATTGATAGTCTCTGTTCTAAACGCCGGCAGGTTACGATAGCTCAACCGATGTTGGACTTTCTTTCTCTTTCTGTATTACAATATCACTACCCTCACGTGCTCTGGTAAAAGATCGTAGAAGATGCATCTGTCTATGATATTCAGATCCTCACGTCAAACAAACAAACAAACAATCGATGTAATTAATTGCTGTGCCATTTTCGATGATTGGGACATGAGTCTTAACCGACAGTAAAACACTAAAAGTGTGACATGCAGTCATCATGGCGGAGACATACGGAGCACGAGAAAGACAGCATAAGCATCAATTAACCCACGTAAACACTGCAGGGGTTTCTACGATCACACATATAATTCAAGGGCGACCTAAATAGGAGTTAGTTACTGCAGGAGTTTGTCAATGAACATCTATAAGTAACATAAGCTGACATGACTTGGATGTAACGTGTGTTGTGTTCGTTGTTCCCACAAATGTTCGTGTTGATCAGCCTCATATAAAATAGTCAAAATTCCAGCCGGGGTATTTTAGCATAGCTAAACACATTCTGTCATAACAAACACTTTTCCCTCTGCCTCTATCATACTTCTTTTTTTCAGGCATGTAAATTTATTACATCTTTTAATGAAATTTCAACTAGTTTATTGACAGTACTTTACTGTAAATTAAAATCAGACAGCTTCATAATGAATAAGTGTAACAATTCAAGGTAGGCTGAGGGACAGCGATTTTTGCACAGTGTAGTCCCACATTTTTCACACCGTAGGCCATCTCAGCGCAACCGTGACCATTCCTGCACACCGTAGTTCCAACATCAGGTACCCTTTTCAGCTCGAAAGAGACTAAAATTACCTTTTTTAAACACAGAATACCACTTGTATAACCTGCAAGAATATTGACAAGGGCATTTAGTGTAGCGTGGACGCTGTTTTGCTGCCCAACGAATCTAACATGTTATCGATCAAATTTTGCACACCGAAAGGTCACGGATTTCTTCAAATTATGACAATTTCCCGTCTGCTTTCAAAATTCTGCAAAGAGCTACAGGTGTGCCAATCAATTTGCAGCTAGCAGATGTTCGAAATGAAGAACATTGACTTATATTTTGTCAGATGCAAGCATAAATTGCAGCCTAGTGTGTCTTCTTCCGCTTTCACACCGTAGTCTTGTCTACATACCCTGTTCAGGACTTGGGAAAATGGTGACACAACTAGAATTTCACGGTACAATTTCAGCCTTGCTATAATTTGTGTAAAATCAGGTTGACTTTACCTAGCTACATGCTATACTACGTACCCTGCATGCTCTTCTGAAAGCGCGTCGATGTGTGTGTATGCCTGTGCGTGTTTGCATGCGCGCGCTGCAAACATCGTCAAGAGGCATAGATATTCATGCGCCCTCCGGGCACATGACGATCTATGCCTCTTGGAGATGCGCGCATATTTGTGTGTGTGTGAGAGAGAGAGAGAGAGAGAGAGAGAGAGAGAGAGAGAGAGAGAGAGAGAGAGAGAGAGAGAGAGAGAGAGAGAGAGAGAGAGAGAGAGAGAGAATTACGTCATGTTTAGAGTATCAGTGTCTGCCTGGTGACGGAGTTGCTTCTTTTACGTCACCGGCACTGTCTGACTTTCTCTTGAAGTGAAGTTTTTTAAAAATTGTTTTAATTATTTTCTAAAAAGAATTAATTTTTATTGAAGAAGTTAAAAGGATACAAAGCTGGCTAACAAACTCATCCAATATCTTTCTGCAAACTAGGTATATGCAAAAGTTCAAGTAAATATGACAAAAAATTACAGACTCTAATCTGGGTCAAATGACTTCCTATAAACGGTTGGTTATGTCTTCAATGAGACATTCAATTACAATATGCTCGGAGGCTCTCTTAGCTACCCACTTAAGAAAGTATTTCGCCAAGTTTCAAGCTTGTGTGTACAGAAATATCGGAGATTCTCTTGTTTTCATACATACGCACAAACATATATACATACATACGCATATTCATACTCACATACGGTGCTTAGCGCCAAATGTACGTTCAGCAGCGAGGTTAGCGTAACATGAAGTAATTTTTATCTTGTTACTTCAATTGTTAGAGTTTGACATCATGGACATGCTATTAAATTCGCCCCACCGCAACCCGTTTAAAAGGTCTTTTGTCAAAATATTGCTAATTTTGACGTATTTCCTGATCCGCTGTGACCCTGACCTTTCAGAGAGGTCACTAAAATTGGTACGTTTACAAAAGTCTGGCCTGGGCCACGTTTGAAGTCTGTGGCTTGAATGGAAAATACCATCGTTAATAGTCCATAAGCTAGTAAGGTCTACCGTTCCCCCCCCCCCCACCCCACACCAGTACTCAATAAAGTGGACTTCTAAGTGTACCTTAGTATGTCCTGAGATGTTTAAGCCATGTTCCCCGAAAATCCTTAGGAAACACACCAGAGATATAGCCGATGGCGCAAGGGTACCACCATTCACGCTCTTTGCAGATGCTAAAATGAGGTTCAGAAACATTTTCCTCTAAATAAATCGGAATTCATTCCAGAAGCCCAAATCAGGCAATATTATATTAAGGCACGCCTTATGCATCCTCTGCAAAAAAACAACAAACAGAATGAAACAATATTGAATCTCTGGCTCACAGTGAAGGTATTTGTGCACCCAGTAAATGGCCATTTCCGCGAAATCGCAAAAAAAGACAAAAATAATGTGTCAGATGTTTTCAGACAATTTCTATAGCACTGGCAGTCCATTTTGAGGCTTACATCATTAAAACAGGATGACGCAATTATTATAAACCTGACTAGGTGATGCTCTGATCACAGTGAGTGCCACAGTGGTTGATTTTGTATCCTAACCCCCAAGTTGTAAAAATTCACAAAATTAATTAGAAAAAAATTACTAAAGTTATTCCATTTCATTTTGACCTCTCTTTACCGATAAACTTTCAATAATGTGAGCATAAAGTGCAAGAAAATGAGGAAAGTCGGCATCCTTTACTGTACATTCGTGGTGAATGATAGATTTTTCCCATTTAAAATTGCCGAATTGGGAAACGTACATTGTTTCCTGTGCCCTCAGAAATTTTGTATACAACCTATAGGTCTTTGTTAGGTTTTATTGGTTAGGATAGCGTACCATAGTTACTCCCAACCTGATTTTATGATGCTGTGATGCATTTAGGGGCCACAGTGGCTGAATCCGCTGCCCTACCCCCATTTTAACAGTAAGCAAAGCAACCCAAAATAATCATAAAAATTGCTTACGTCATACCCCTCTGTTTAAATATTTTTTTGTTGCCCGTTTTCTTAAAAATGTATGCATATTGAGCATAAAAATTTGTGATCATTTCATTAATTTCAATGTGACCCATCAATTTAATTGTAACTATTTTAACTGGCTGGTCTTTTAGGTGATATTTTACCTAGTGTAAAGCGGGTCTAGTAAGGTCTCCCCTTTTCCTTTCATTTATTTTCGTCCGGAAATGTGTAAATATAAATATGCATAATAAGGTATCATGGTTCCTAACCGCAGCCAAAACAATGTTATCAAAATACTTAGTTTCCACCTGTCCACCACGAGATCACCACTTCCACCTTCTTCTGCAACGTTCAATTCCTTGATGGCCGTCTTTAAATCTTTAAATTTTCTGGCCGCCAATAAGTGAGCTGTCAAGAGCTCGGCAGCATGTTTTCAGAGTTTGGTGTACAGGGGCGTGTCTTCTGGTCAGAACTGCCAGCAGACTTCTTCTCTGTATGGACAGGTTTGGAGAATGTGCTAAGGAGACTGATTTTCTACGCCAAATTCTCATAGGGCTTTTCCGCATAACCCAGAATCACGAGGTGAGTCCAGCAGGGTCAGCACGGTCTGTGAACATTTGTGAAAGTTGTTAAAAAATGACAATGCTTTTTCAGGGCGCTGGAAAGTATGTCAATTTCAGTCCTTTACCTTAAAGTCTGTGAAAGTTTGTAAAAAATGACAAAGTGCTGGCAAACTTTTGTCTACTTCTTTATTTTCTCCCCAAATTTGTGACTATTCCATTGTAAAAGATCATGCTGACGCTTGTTGCAAGTGATCTATATTTAGCTCTGATTATAAAGTGACTGCATGGCCTTTCTGCCGAACATTCTGATTGGTTGTTTACGCTTCTACCGAGCTCCGCCATTCGCTAAGCGTTCTTTTATTTTGATATCTCTTCATGCATTTAAGCACAAAAGCTTCAAATGAGCCGCTGATACTGAGAGATCTAATTAAAGCGTATAAACCTTCAGGCTTCAGTTTGGGTTTGTGAAACGTTGATGAAAAGTTTGTGAACTTCGTCCCTGCTTTTCTGTCCGGACCCAGTCCAGAGTAATCAGTGCGTAGATGAAAGATGGTGGCCTGCTCTCCCTGTTCAGCTTGTTGATGTAGTCTGCCCACGGGCTGCAGCCGCCATTCTGCTGTTGCCAATCACTTTGTTGCTATAGTGTCTTGGTTTCTTGACAGGAGGTTGTGATCTTGAGGTAGTCTGGCGCCTGCTTTGGCCAGGCTGTCAGCCTCTCCATTCCCAGCTACTCCAGAATGCACTGGAATCCGCTGCAACACTATGTTGTGGACAGGGCTTCCAGTCTATATTGAAGCTTCCTGGTGAGATCAGTGGATCAAGTTGCTGCCTTTCCCTAGCTAGTGCTCTGCTGCTGTGTTGAGCACCTGCAGATCTGTACAATAGTTGAAGCTGCTACCGCCAGCTGGTAAGGAGAGGGAGGTAGTAGTGCGGTCTGCACAACAGATGTACACGCCACTTCATTCCGCACGGCGTCTTGTGCGGTACCACAGCTGCTGTGAGGGTAGCGCTTGTGCATAATCTCCAGCGAGATGGCTTTGTGCAGTGCCTCGACCTTTGGCAAAGAGTCCTGGAACATTGTTTATGTTGTCTAAAAGGCTCTTTCGAGATGTCTAGGTATCTGAAGGGAGCTCTTTACACATCTTTGGGCTTGGTTCCAGGACGTCAGTTTTAGCCCTTTGCAGGACCTTCAGTTGGCGGTTCAGACTTGGGTGTTTCTGACGGTTCTTGGTCTGCTCCAGTAGTCTCACATGCTGTCGGTGTTTAGTAAGTCTCTTCATCGTGTGTGCTGTTCTGCGTTCCAGAGGCTCCAATGTCCTCCATTTCCTTAATTGGGGTGTTCCAGATGGCTCTAAGAATGTCACTGTATCATGAGAATGACCCATGTTCTGCATCTTGTCAAGCGTGGCTTTTTGGGTTATGCAGGCAGTGTTTCATGTTGTCGATGTATCTTGGTACCGCACTACTGGTCTGACCGAGCAGGTGTTTGCTTGTGCCATGATGCTGTAATTTGCGCCATTGTGGTCCCCACCAGTTTCTTCATCAGAGACCTTTTTTTTTTTTTTTTTTTTTTTTTTTGCAGCTCTAGCTTCCATGGCTTCGATGTGAATCCAGTAATTTATTTGTTGCCAGTAAAGTTAGACTGTCTGTCTTTGGTACTGGAAGGTCTCCAGTTTTAAGGTGACCTCTTCCATCTGATTGAAAGAGATGGTCTAGCTCAGTGTGAGATGACTCTTTCAGGCCAGCTGCTGACTCTATTGGTAGCATACTGGATTCTGCAGGATGCTATTTCTTTATGTTCTGCTGCGCTCCATATTGCAAAGTCATCCGCATGGAGGATATTCGATACGAACCTTGGTACTGTTGTACTGATGTCATTAATGTAGACCAAGAACAGAATCAGACACAACATCTCCCTGATGTACACCTTCCCCGATTTTGACAAGACTGCTGAATGTGCAGACGGTAGAAGCTTCAGCGGCAGCTCCTGTTAAGCATGCCTTAACTAAAAATAGTTACAATTAAATTGATGGGTCACATTGAAATTAATGAAATGTTTATGTTCATGTTTATGCTCAATATGCATATTTTGTTAAGAAAACTGGCAACAAAATATTTAAACAGAGGACTATGACATAAGCAATTGTTATGATCATTTTGCATTCCTTTGCGTACTGGTAAAATGGGGGTAGGGCAGCAGATTTAGCCACTGTGGCCCCTAAATGCATCACAGCATCATATCAGGTTGGGAGTAACTGTGGTACTCTATCCTAACCAATAAAACCTAAAACAGACCTATCAGTTGTATACAACATTTCTGAGGGCAACAGAAACAATGTACGTTTACGAATTCGGCAATTTTAAATGGGAAAAAGCTATCATTCACCTCGAACGTACCTTAAAGGATGCCGACTTTCCTTATTTCTTGCACGTCCTCCAGGAAATTGTAATGTAACAAGTAACTTAGCTGGATTTAAAGTTGGTTTTTTTAATTCATTTTGAAACCAGTTAGCAAAAGTACAAAAGTCATAATACCCAGATAGTATTCTATGGATTTTAGCAAGAGATAAAACACCAATAGTTACAGTTGCATAATAACTTTCAACATCTGTTACATTAAACCACTTTACAGTGTAGAACATTTTATAGATAGCTGCAACCTTGTTACCATTTCGATTATCAATTCCATTAGTTAACATCACTGGTTTGTTTGTATCAAGGTTTGTTAAGGTAATAAACATTTTTATTATCACACAAAAAAGCAAAACGGAATTTAAATTACTGACAAGCGTTAGTACAAACGTGTTTCAATTTAATGTGGATGCCAAGTACAATGTCGTACTTACTTATGACCAGAAATTAATCCAACTAAATCAGCTCGACATGGCTGTGTCGGAAAGAGATTCATTTCAAGTAAAAGTACCCAACCCTTTTGATCATTACCTAGACCCGCCAATTACAGATGATTTAACTGCAAGAAAGTGATCCTCAAGTCCATTACAGATGTTCTAAAACCAGCTTAACTTTGCTATACCATGTTCAACTACTGGCTGTGGTGTTTCTTTTACAGACACTTGAATCACTCAAACAAACGGATTAGGTTTGTGTATCGTTTCCACACGTATTACAAGCTTAGAAGAATTCTATCAGAACTCCATGTTCCACTACCCACTGAATCTAGTTTTAACCGGTATAATAACCTAATGGATTTGTAAGTGTTCAAACGCATCTGTAATGAATTTAACATTAGCATCAAGTATGACTTTACACAAAAACTTGATGATCACCACGGCATAGGAACATTGTATTATGCCCTCAGTCACAGACAATACCCTCAAGATTACTACCCCAGTTACATTTCATTCATACACAAAACTGAATTCTGGTTAGGCTCAATAGAACAGAAACAGTCTAATGCCTGGACCACATTTGTCTTAAACAAAAGTGACGGGTTTACCCAAGCAGGAGTCGAACGCATTAATGAGTCTATCAAAACGTATGTGTGGTGTATACTAGGAGCACAAGCTCAAACAAACTCAAATATCTTAAACAGAAGTGGCAAATTTGAAGCACAAAAACGGTTTCTTGCAAACCTGGAAGATGCTATAAACTCGGTAGTAGATCTCTCATCAAGCATACAATGCTATCAAGACGTTCTCAGATATGCCAGATCAAAAGATGACCTTGTAGTTGGCATTGGGTTATATATATATATATATATATATTGGAGACAATAACAAATTATAATAATGAAATAATTGTTGCAGGGCATGATCTGAAATTAGGACTCAATCAGTAAACTTAAGCCCCAGCCCAACAACCACACATTCCCAACCACCGTCAGCGCAAGTCATAACGTCAGTTACACCGCTTCCGCCAGCACCAGTTACACCACTTGCGCCAATACCAGTTACACCAACACCAGAACAACCACAGCCAAACACACATGAGTCAGAGAGAATTGCGTTGGTAATAGGGCTTACTGGACTAGGGATTTACTTATCTATTTGTTTCATTAAATATCCTGTTATTAATTCTCCTACTGTCACCAGAAAGACCCACACATGCTCCGCCATAAATCCGACTACCTTCCCTAAAGTATTTTTCAGCAACTGACAACACTCCCTGTTATGCCAGGCAAAGCATCACATTGCTTTCACAGCCAATTTTTTTGTAGCAATTCTGATATATGTGTTAGTTGTTGTTTTTTTTACCCACGACTGTAAGTCTTTTGGGTCAGGCGGCAGACCCGGAGGAGCTGGAGACAGGGTTGAACCACCACCAACGACGCCAGGGGCAGCCATTACTGCTTTCACTACAATACTAATAATAAATCCAAGAGCAGTAATTAAACTTGCTATAGTGATACCCTGCTCTCTGAAAAGTGTTTTTAATCTCTCAGCTAATGTTGTGTCTTCATGAAGTATTTTCTGAATCCTTTCTCTAACCCTGTTGACCTGTGTTTTTAGCTTTTCTTTCCCAATTTCAATTAATTCTAGTCCTGCTGATCTTTCTATCTTCAAATCCTTTAATCGATGTTGTATTCTTTCTTTTATTTCAATGTCATAATTCTCCTATTCTGCTTTATTTTATTTTTTATTTTTAAATTTCTATGTGATTATCAAGCTCACCTAGTTTAGTTACATTATTTACCAGTTTACCTCCGACTGTTTGTAATGCTTCATTCAACCCCATTATCTCTAGCATGGGTAAAGGAGGGTCGTCTATTGTTTTTATTACTTCCCTGGTAAATGAGGTTTCTTGTATTGCTTTGACTGCTATTTCCAGCAGACCTTTTACTTCCGTGATTTCAATGTCTAAACATTCTTAATTCTTACTGAAGAAGTTGAAATGGTACAAAGCTGTCTAACGAACTCATCCAATGTTTTTATCCAAACTAGCTATGTACAAAATTTCAAGTAAATATGACAAAAATTACGGACTCTAATCTGGGTCAACTGACTTTCTATAAACTGTCTTTCATGTCTTCAAGGAGACATCACGTTACAATATGCTCGGAGGCTGCCTTAGCACACCTTTAAGGAAGTATTTTGCCAAGTTTCAAGCTTGTGCGTACAGCAATATCCGAGATTTTCGTGTTTACATACATATGCACACACACGCCAAATGTACGTTCAGCAGCGAGGTTGGTATAACTAGACATGACGTAATTTTTATCTTGTTACTTCAGTTGTCGGAGGATTAGGCCTGCCCGTCTTTGACATCACGTACATGCAATTAAATTTGCGCCACCGCGACCGGTCCTAAAAAGTCACTTCTATAAATAGAACGGACTTAAAAACAAAAATACAGTCAAGCAAAATGGCACAATTTGCACCATCATTGCCCTTTTATGATCTTCACCTTCATCAAAGGTCATTAAAGCAGGTATTTTCTGAAAGGTCATCCTATGGGCACTAAACCTGCCAAGTTTAAAGATTCTAGGTTTGATAGTCGCAGAGCAAAACGCGAACAAATCGAGCCAGTGTTTTAACGTTATCATCTAAAAATGGAAAATGTCACGTGCTGCGACCCAGAGGACCTAACCGCGTGGGTGCCCCCTCCAGAATGAAAGAGTATGGCCGAATAAAGTAGCCCATAAAGTGTGGTGCTTTTGTCTAGCGTGTCTCGATCCATTTGCTAAGGCACCCAGCTAGTGTGTCCGTCTTTATTTGTGTGCGCCAGCGTGTGTGTTGATCAGAGGTTGGCCTAGAGAGGAAGGAAATGGATCAGAAGGATAAAAATACGAACATCTGTGAATGTACCTAAAAGAAAAACGCATGTGAGCTCCAAACAATACGGTAGACGTTGGGATGAAATCCTCATGTTGTTTTACTTTTTCAGCGATGCGCAATTGCGAAAATTACTCAACAAGAAAAACAAAGCATCAGTTTTCATATTATGGTTACCTTTTTTCAGTATTATCAGTCCAGCGCATCTCGTCTGCTTGACCGCTGCAAGCAGAAGTTGTGAGCAAAATATTACAGCCTTGCAGGTCTGTACGGGTATGGTAAACACAAGAGGCCAGAATTTTATCTTTATAATCAGGCAATTCTTTTTAATTTTAAAAATGAACATGTTTGCCTGGACGCGCCTGCCGCCAGGTTGCATGCATCAACATGGACATGTTCCTTGCTTTGTGAGTCATAATACACAGTGCCATTAAAAACATGCATGTAAGATAGCCACCACTGTAAGTCTGCGTGAAACTCTCGTGCGAGTCTCGCTTTATGCCTTTGCTGCTGAAGGGGTTTAATCGTATCAAGAATCCGCCTGAGAAAAAAATTTTCCTCCCTTGACGGCTTGACACGCCCAGTTTAGGGACCCTGCTAGTGACTGCAAGCTTTGCTTTGTCGCGCGTGTTTTGCCTTGAAACTGCTGCGAGCGTTTGTGAAGTTGCTGTAACTTGTCGTCGCCCAATGACAAGGTGCTTGTGCTGGTGCAGATTTGGATCCCGAGAAAAGTAATGGTTTGTGTAGGCCCCACCACCTTAGGCCAGCTAATATTGAACCCTAATCTACGTAAAAGGGCAATGAGCGTCATCATCATTTGAGTGCATTCCTCTTTGGACTTAGCTGCTATGAAGAAATCGTCAATATACGCTACTATCCCTGTCATGCCGCGCCGTAACATACATCTGCGAACTGCCTGCGAGAGTCTGTGAAAGTGCGAAGGGCCCACATTACTACCAAAAGGGAGCCTACTATCGAACAGGTATGTGGGCTTCTGCTCGCCCGTAAAAATCCATTTTAGGCCTGTGACTTGGTAATTATCTGGATGGATACACACAGATCGGTATGCCGCCTTAAGGTCAACTTTCGCGCACCAGTAGCCGGACTTGGCTAGTGCGCACGCGTCCGCTAGAGTCTGGAATTTTACTGTCTCAGGTACTGAGTAATCGTTCATTGCATGTCCTACAGGCTTGCTGCCGTCATGTATCAGGCGTATGCTATTGTCGTCCTTTGGGATCGCAGCCAAAGCGCTAATTACGGTTGGTTTTTGAGATGCTACGATATAATGACCTTTGTTTATCTGATCGATGAGCTCCTTTTCTACCGCTACTCTGTTTTTTAAGGCAGAGGTGTGATTTTTCTGCTCTACAGATCTAACAGTCTGATGTTTGTCAGTGATATAAAACCCATGTTCGATCCCTTCAAGGAGAAACTCTTTGTCTTTATCAGAAGCTAATTCGTCTTGCCACACTAAAAGCTTTGAACTAATGGACGCTCCAGAACCTAACAATTGACAGTTGTATGGACTTAGTGCAGGATAAGGGCTATGATAAAAAGTGCTAGACTGGGTGGGGCCTACCTCGCCTTGTGCAACCTGCTGCGCTGTGTCCTAGGCTGTCCCGTGTTTGCCCCCTGCCGCTGCTGCAGGTGTGTCACGATGTTCCCGCGCCGGATGATCTCTCCCGCAGGTGGCACACACATGGTCCAGCTGGCAGCGTGCGCCGTAGGTGCAGTACCCTCTGTTGTACTGCAGGCACACTTCCCTCCCAGAGGGGCCGATGGGGCGTTGTGGGCGCGGTCCGGCTGTCCCTCCTCCTGTTCTGCGAGCAGGTGAGCCAGCGGGCATCGCAGATTGCGCAGTACGGTCGCGCAGCACCACCGTGGACAGGTGTGGGGCGTCCGTGCCCCACTGGAATGCTTCGGCCGCTTGCCGCTGACGATACTCATCGTCGAACAGCAGGACACTTTGCCAGGTGTATCTGGCCGCCAGCTCCCCCACCATCGCCGAGTACTTGAGATAGGCGTACGGCGTGAAACCCGGTGTGGGTTTGTCCATAAGGGCCGCCATAATACGGCTATTTGCCACTATCCAGTGTGCGGGGGAAACCTTGTCCAACTTCGGTTTGCTGTTCACCTTTATAGTGACACCACCCCCAAGTGCCACTTCTTCCTCTGCCACTGCTGCTGAAGACAGAAAGTCTACTATACGTAAGTGGGGCCCACCTTTTGCTGCCGCAATACCCCCGCTACTGTTGCCACTGACGCACAGGCCGTCGCGCAACAGTTCATCCAGTCCGGCCCCGCTGTGGTGTGTACTGTATAGGGCGTCCTGCAAGGACTGTGACGCTCTACTGCCGCTGTTGTCCGCTACTCCTCCCAGTCCGCCGCACAGTGGGCCACCGCCGTTGTCCACCTGGAATTTGGCCACCGCTGCACGGAGCACTGCTCTGTCCCCCCGTTTCAGCGCCAGAGCGTCAATGTCTTCGTCAGACATTAGCAGTAGTGCTTGCCTAGAGATGAATTTTTCCCTGATCATGGCACTCTGCACCTCTTCGTCGAGGCCCCAGTCACGGAAAATATGGTCCATCTCACTATTTTCCAGTAAAGCCTTCTTTCTCGCTGATTTGGGAGCCATTTCAATTTCTAGCTGTCGCCTGACTGCTGCTGCTGACTGGCGTTACGGTCGGGACCGTTCCCTTATCACTCCTGTAACCGCCCACGCATTCACCTCCCACACACATTTTTCTCGCCTCTCATACACGCCTACGCACTCACCCCCTACAGGCTTTCCCACCCTCCCTCTCTCTCTCTCTCTCTCTCTCTCTCTCTATCTCCATCTCTCATCATAGCATTCCACAGTCGGGAAATTCCCCCACCTACTCAGTACTTCCGCTACCGGACACCGCCCCCCACCCACGCATTCAGTCCTCTTTCCCTCCGTTTAAAATATGTTTATCACTCCTCCCTCGTCTAAACACCACTTTAAAAATGAACATGTTTGCCTGGACCGATGTTTGCTGATTTTGTTGTTGTTGTAGGCATTCATTGCATTATCAAGGATGTATATTCGTTGAGAAACCGCGTGACGCAAGGATGTTTTCATACTGACGTGCCCTCGCCTAGTTATGGATATATTTGTTAAGCCGGCCATGATTGAGGGTGGTAAATTAACATAGTTACTTATCTCAGCTTTGATAATATACACTACTAGAACGGATACTACGTACAAAACACAAAATCAACGACCGCACAACTTGGCGTAGTACTTTTGGCCTACTGCAAAACTACAACAGTTAAAATAAGGAAAACTCGAGTTATTTTAACATCTCCGGTTTACCATGCATTACTAACAAACGCCGCACGGCAATAAATTGGCATAGACGTTCATAAGTCTCTGCAGTTCGCAGGGTCTGATTAGGATCTATGACTGTAAAGCAAAGAATCAATGATAAAACATGTTTTATTGGCCGTGTCTGTCTAGCAGTATAACGATTTACATGTATTAAAACATGTTCGATTGTAACAGGCGCTACAGTCGCAACACTGTTCTGATCTGGTGCCAACAATGTAACAAAAGTGGATGGAACATCCCTAGGCCTGCACAGTGTATGGAAACCCGCTTGAGTCAGAACGTTGTAATGTCATTAGTTTAATTAATTTTGTGGCTTAATTAAGATGCTGTGACCGTGGTCCCAACACTTTAAAAAAATGTATTATGTGTTTACAACACTGTGTGGTGGTTACAGTGTTGATTATAGAGCGCGTTTTGCGCGATTTCTCGCAATATTATGCTCCAAATCGCAAAAAAAAAAAAAACAACAAAAAACACCGATAGCGCGGCCGAAGAATCGCAGAAAAAAGAAACTGGACGCTTTTTTGCACGACCAGCGCGGCCGCATCGCTGCTGCGTAAAGCCTGCTCGAGCGTCTTGGTGCAGTGTGGCCTGAGTTGAGCCAGGGCAATTTCACTATTATTCACCTGTTTAACACGAACACAGATTCCATTCACAGAAAACCAATTCACGTGTCGCTCTCGCGCTGTGGAAGTACACATGACAGATCAGAGCGAACTCTAGTCTGTGATTGGCTGAATAGCCTTCGGCTGTTGTAATCTGTCTTCTCATTGGCTAGCATTTCTGTACTGTATTCATGTTGTATCATTCGTGTACCAACACAACCCTTTTACCGATGCGGGATTGTACTTCAGCCTGTGTTGCTTTTACCTGAGGATTGTAACTTAGTATGGATTTTACCTGATGGATTTACATTAAATACTCGAGCTGTACACGTTTCCTTGTGTTTTCCTAGCGAGCTGAAGGTATGCATAGAAAGTACGATAATGTCGTACACTTTTAACCTGGTACTCATTCACGCACACGTCTTACACACTTTCTCCTTGAGGGCCGTGATCAATTTTGAGGCCATATTGGTTAACACGAAATACGGTTAACACGAAGTGATTTTCCGCCGTGTCCCCAGAAATTCGTGTTAAGCGGAATCCACTGTATGTATGAATGTGTGTATATATGTCGTTTTAAAGTAAGCAGTGCAACGCGATTTAAGGGCCTCCCTTTTACACCTTGGGCTCACTTTTCTGAAATCCTAGAATCAACACTGTTGTTAGTTTGTCTCTAACATTTAGCGCAAGGTTTATGTGTTAAGGCCCTCACCCCTTCCCCCCTCCCCACCCACCCACCCCCCTCCCCCTCCTCCCCGCCCCACCCACCCACCTTTCCGGCCCCACTACACTGTGCGCCATAAAAACAAGACAAAGATTTGCCGGTTGATATTTTGCAAACGACTTAACATTTTGAAATCTGATTTCATCACAGTAAACTATTTTTAGTCCTCTTTAAACACTTTCAGATGCATGTTTGCCCATTGTGTAGTATTTACGCTATGACCCGGTAAAGCTGCCTACCCCCAAAATCAAAAATCGCAAGGCGGACATTTCTCTGTGTGCGGCGTTGTTTTAGCACACATCTCATGTTTGGCCAGACATTCTAAAAAGTGGCTAACATCATTTTAAACTGCGTCCATTTTTCTTGAAGACCTGAACAGAAAACTTGTTTTGTCTGGCCTTTTCCACACGTTCAACCCCGAAAACATCGGACATGTAAGATTAAGCCGCGAATGCCTCGCATCTGAGGGCACTCGGCATAATTTTCTCTGCACTTGTAGCCAGAAAAATCATTTTCCATTCAGCTGTAACAAGAAAGGAGGGTTTTGAATGAAACGTGGGAATGTTGTTGTCACAGGTACGCGCCTACCCTCTAAAACGTAAAATTGATTTCCTTGATTATTTGCTGGAGGTCTATCTACATCAGTGTGTGTGTGTGTGCTTGCATGCGTATGTGTTTTCTGTTATTTGTTTGTTTTTCTTTTTTTTTTTCTTCTTTTTTTGGTTGGTTGGGTCTGTATTCTCATAATATGACGATGTGAATGTATGTGTGAGTGTGTGTGTGTGGGGGGGGGGGAGGGGTGGGGGGTGGGGTGGGGGGGGGCGGGAGTCTGTGTGTGTGTGTGTCTTTGTGTGTGTGTTTGTTCATGATTCAATACATGTGTATTTTAAGCTTTAGGTTTTGTAAACAAACAAACAAAAAAGGATTGTTTGTTTTTGTTTGTAAGTAAATGTCGGCCCTAAACACTAGAAAAGTCAAATGAAAGAAAGGCGCAACTTTTTAGTGTAAACAGTTATTCGATAAGCCAGTCCTGGCTACCGTGCATCCCCCCCCCCCCCCCCCCCCAGTACTCCGTAAGATGGGTTTCAAATTGTACCTTAGTATAATTTGAGATGTTTAAGCCATGTTTCCCTAAAATCCTTAGGAACACACCAGAGATATAGCCCATGGTGCAAGGTTACCCCCAATCACGCTCTTCGCGGATGCTAAAATGTGATTGAGAAATATTTTCCTCTAAATAAATCAGAATTCATCCCAGAAGCCCATCTCAGGCAATATTATGTTAAGGCACACCTTATGTGTCCTCTGCAACAACAGAATGAAAACATTGAATCTCTGGCTCACAGTGAAGGTATTTGTGCACCAAGTAAACGGCCATTTCCGCTAAATCGCAAAAAAAAAGACAAAAATAATGTGTCAGATGCCTTCCGATATTTACTACAGCACTGGCAGTCCATTTTCAGACTTACATCATTAAAACAAGATGTCACAATTATTATAAACTTGACTAGGTGATGCTGTGATCACTGTGAGTGCCACATTGGTTGATTTCGTATCCTTACCCCCAAGTTGTAAAAATACACAAAATTAATTAGAAAAAATACTAACGTTATTCCATTTCATTTTGACCTGTCTTTACCTATTACGTTTCAATAATGTGAGGATGAAGTGCAAGAAAAAAAAAAAGGAAAGTCGGCATCCTTTACTGTACGTTTGTGGTGAATGATAGCTTTATATATTTTAATATTGCCGAATTGGGAAATGTACGTTGTTTCCGATGCCCTGAAAAATTTTGTATACAACTGATAGGTCGTTTGTAGGTTTTATTTGTTAGGATAGAGTACCACAGTTACTCCCAACCTGATGTTATGATGCTGTGATGCATTTAGGGGCCACAGTGGCTAAATATGCTGCTGTAGAAACGCAGTACGCTAGGAAACGCAAAATGATCATAACAATTGCTTACGTCATACTCCTCTGTTTAAATATTTTTGTTGCCTGTTTTCTTAACAAAGTATGCATATTGAGCATAAAAATGTGTGATCATTTCATTAATTTCAATGTGACCCATCAATTTAATTGTAACTATTTTTAACTGTCTGGTCTTTTAGGTGATATTTTACCTACCGTAAGGCGGGACTAGTAAGGTCTCCCCTTTTCTTTTCATTTATTTTCGTCTAAAAAGGTGTAAATATGAATTTGCGTAATAAAGTTTCATGGTTCCTAACGGCTAAAACAATGTTATCAAAATTCTTAGTTTCCACATGTCCTCCAGGAGCTCACCACTTTTACCCCCATTTTTACCTTCTTCTTCTGCAACGTTCAATTCCTTGATGGCCGTCTTTAATTAAATCTTATATTGTTCTGGCTGCCAATAAGTGAGCTGTCAAGAGCTCGGCAGCATGTTTTCAGAGTTTGATGTACAGGGGCGTGTCTTCTGGTCAGAACTGCCAGTGGACCGCTTCTCTGTATGGACAGGTTTTAGCTCCATTCTGCTGTTGCCAATCACTTTGTTGCGGTAGTGTCTTGATGACAGGACATCCAGTCTATCTTGAAGCTTCCTGGTGAGGAGATCAGTGGATCAAGCTGCTGCCTTACCATAGCTAGTGTTCTGCTGCTGTGTTGAGCACCTGCAGATCTGTACGATATTTGGAGCTGCTGCGTCCAGCTGGTAAGGAGAGGGAGTGCGGTCTGCACAACAGATGTACACGCCACTTCCTTCGTTCCACACGGCGTCGTGTGCGGACCCGCCTGTGTAGATGTGAGCACAGCTGCTGTGAGGGTAGCGCTTGTAGCGAGATGACTGTGCAGTGCCGCGACCTTTGGCAAAGAGTCCTGGAACATCCTTTATGTTGTCTAGAAGGCTCTTTCGAGATGTCCAGGTATCTGAAGGGAGCTCTTCACACATCTTTGGGCTTGGTTCCAGGACGTCAGCAGGACCTTCAGCTGGCGGTTCAGTCTTGGGCGTTTCTGACGGTTCTTGTTCTGCTCCTGTCGTCTCCAGTGCTGTCTGTGTTTAGTAAGTCTCTTTATCGTGTGTGCTGTTCTGCGTTCCAGTGGCTCCAGTGTCCCCCATTTTCTAAATTGGGGTGCTCCTTATGGCTCTGAGAATGTCACTACATCATGAGAATGACCCATGTTCTGCATCTTGTCAAGCCTGGCTTTTTTGGTTTTGCAGGCGGAGTTTCATGTTGTCTATGTATCATGGTATCGCACTACTGGTCTGACCGAGCAGGTGTTTGCTTGTGCCAGGATGCTGTAATTTGCGACAATGTGGTCCCCACCAGTTTCTTCATCAGAGACTTTTTTCGCAGCTCTAGCTTCTATGGGGTCGATGTGAGACCTCCACGTGAATCCAGTAATTTATTTGTTCCCAGTAAAGTTGGCCTGTCTGTCTTTGGTACTGGAAGGTCTCCAGTTTCAAGGTGACCTCTTCCATCTGATTGAAAGAGATGGTCTAGCTCAGTTTGAGTGGCAATCTTTCAGTTCAGCTGCTGACTCTATGGGTAGCATCCTGGATTCTGCAGAATGCTATTTCTTTATGTTCTACTGCAAAGTCATCCGTATGGAGGATGTTCGATACGAACCTTGGTACTGCTGTACTGATGTCATTAATGTAGACCAAGAACAGCATCTGACACAACACCTTCCCCGAGTTTGACAAGACTGCTGAATGTGCAGACGGTAGAATCTTCAGCGGCAGCCCCTGTTTACAGACGTTTTCCCCCTTTTTATGCCTTAACTAAAATGAATTACAGTTAAATTGATGGGTCACATTGAAGTTAATGCCTCGCGCTGGGACCATATGGAGTTGAGTCGCGTCCCCTGGGTGGTGGATAGGGGGTCCCTCGTGAGAGGGGTGCACCGAATGAAATAAGGTGTCGTGAACCAACATGGTCTAAGGGAAGGTGACCCCGACAGAAAACCCCTGGTCCTCCTAGTAAGGGGGTTGGGCGTGGGGGTAGCTTCCCCACCCTGCAAGAAAGGAAATAGCTACAAAAGGCCGACGAAAAGACAAACAGCAATTCCTTTCCTGGAGGAGGAAGGTTCTTCTACCAGAAGACTTATGACGTCCTGTGGTGAAAGCCGGAAGTCTTCGGAAGCCACAGGACCGAGCCGCCTCTCTCTATCCAGGGACACAACCATGGGCACATGGAATGTTAAGACCATGTACCAGAGCGGCAAGGCCGCCCAGATAGCAGCGGAAATGCAAAAGTACAACCTTTCCCTGCAAGGTATCAGTGAAGCCAGATGGACGCAGTCTGGCCAGAAAGGGCTGTTACGTGGGGAGATGATTCTGTATTCAGGTCATGAAGAGGAGAATTCCCCCCATACAGAAGGAGTAGCATTCATGCTGTCACCAGTGGCACAGAGAACGCTGATGGGCTGGGAACCTCTTGGGCCAAGAATTATCACAGCAGCCTTTAGAACCAAGAAAAAGATCAAGCTGAATGTCATCCAGTGTTATGCGCCTACTAATGACAGTGACGAGGAAGAGAAACAAGAGTTCTACGACCGACTCCAGAGTGCTGTGGACAAATGTGCGGAGCGAGACATCACCATCGTCATGGGCGATGTTAATGCCAAAATAGGGGAGGACAACACCGGATACGAAGAGGTGATGGGGAGACAGGGATTAGGGGAGATGAGTGAGAACGGGGAGAGGTTTGTAGACTTTTGTGCTCTAAACAGACTTGTCATTGGAGGCAGCCATCTTCCCACAAAGAAGAATACACAAAGCAACTTGGGTCTCACCTGACCATACTACAGAAAACCAAATAGACCATATCTGCATTAGCAAGAAATTTAGAAGATCCATTCAAGATGTTCGAGTGAGGAGGGGAGGGGACCACCATCTGCTTACCTTAAGAATAAAGCTCAAGTTAAAGAAAAGCCGCACAGAGATAACAAGAAGACAGCGCTATAATGTAAGCCTCCTGAGAGAGACTGGAGTGAGAGAAGAGTTCAAACTGGTGCTGTCCAACCGGTTTCAAGCGCTACAAGAGCTAGTAAATGAAGAGGAGGCGGTCACCACAGAGCAGCAGTGGAAGGCAGTTAGAGAGGTGCTGAACTCAACCTGCAAAGACACTGTAGGGTTCAGGAAACACCATGACAAGGACTGGCTGTCGGCACAGACATTGAAGAAGATAGAAGTGAGGAAGCAGAAGAAAGCAGTTGTCAACAACAGTCGCACGAGAGCAGCCAAAGCCAGGGCACAGGAGGAATACTCGGAAGCCAACCGCGAGGTGAAGAGGAGTATCAGGGCAGACAAGAGGGCCTACACGGACAGCCTGGCAGCAGAGGCAGAAAAGACAGCAGGCAGCGGTAACATGAAACAGCTCTAAAACATTACCAGAAGATTGTCGGGCAAGTATGGCCATACAAAGAGACCAGTAAAAGACAAAGAAGGCAAGCCTATTGCAGACAGAGCAGACCAACTCGACAGATGGGCCGAGTATTTTGAAGAGTTACTGAACAGACCCAGCCCATCCGACCCCCCCCCCCCCCCCCAGACATCCAGCCAGCAGAGACCGACCTACCCATCAGCTGTGACAGACCCAGCCGGGAAGAGATCAGAAGAGCAGTGGCATTTTTAAAGAACGGCAAAGCAGCAGGGCTAGATGGCATCCCAGCGGAGGCTCTGAAAGCAGACCTAGAGACAACAGTAGAGATGCTGTAACCACTGTTTGGAAAGATCTGGGAAGAGGAGGTGATGCCGGCTGACTGGAAGGAGGGGTACCTAATCAAGCTTCCCAAGAAAGGCGACCTCAGCAAGTGTTCCAACTACAGAGGAATCACCTTGCTGTCAGTACCAGGAAAGGTCTTCAACAGGATCATCCTGGAGAGAATGAAGAGCTCCGTTGACCCCCAGCTGAGAGACCAGCAAGCAGGATTCAGGAAAAACCGATCATGTACAGACCAGATCGCCACTCTCCGCATCATCGTGGAACAGTCTCTGGAGTGGAGCTCCCCGCTGTACGTCAACTTTGTGGATTACGAGAAAGCATTTGACAGCGTGGACCAAGAGACTCTGTGGAAACTCCTACGACACTACGGTGTACCCACAAAGCTCGTCCGCCTGATCAAGAGCAGCTATGACGGCATGACATGTCGCGTGATCCACGAAGGGCAGTTCACCAGGGAGCTCCAGGTCAGAACCGGTGTCAGGCAGGGGTGTTTGCTGTCTCCGTTCCTCTTCCTACTGGCCATAGACTGGGTCATGAAGAGGACTACAGAGCACAGACGAAGTGGAATACAGTGGGCACTGTGGATACAGCTTGACGACCTCGATTTTGCAGACGACTTGGCTTTAATGTCCCAAACCCATCAACAAATGCAGGACAAGACCACGAGGCTTGCTGACATCTCGTCCCAAGTGGGCCTCACCATCCACAAACAGCAAACAAAGACAATGAGGCTGAACGCAACCAGGGAAGAACCAGTCTTGCTTGCTGGCACCCCGTTGGAGGAGATGGAGTCCTTCACCTATCTCTGGAGCATCATAGACAAAAAAGGCGGCACTGATGCAGATGTCAGAGCACGAATCGGTAAAGCCAGAGCAGCCTTTCTCCAGTTGAAAAAAGTGTGGAGTTCCAGAGAGCTGTCACAACACACCAAAGTCCGGATTTTTAACTCCAACGTAAAAGCAGTTCTCCTATATGGAGCACCTATATGGAGCAGAGACTTGGAGATTGACAAAAACCACAGTCAACAGAGTACAGATCTTCATAAACAGTTGCCTTAGAAGAATTTTGAAAATCCACTGGCCAGAGAAGATCAGCAACGTCAGACTCTGGGAGAGAACAGAGCAGATAACAGCAGAGAATGAAATTGGGCGAAGAAGATGGGGATGGATTGGTCACAGTCTGAGAAAGCCAGCTTCCAGTATCACTAGGCAGGCATTGTCATGGAACCCCCAGGGAAAGAGGAAAAGAGGCAGGCCGAGAAACACCTGGCGTCGAGACCTCCAAGCAGACATCAAGAGAATGGGAACCACCTGGAGTAAAATCGAAGGAGAAGCACAGGACAGGAGTCGCTGGAGGTCTCTCGTCGACGGCCTATACCCGGGGAGGGGTGACAGGCGTAAGTAAGTAAGTATTGAAATTAATGAAATGATCACACATTTTTATGCTAAATATGCACACTTTGTTAATAAAACTGGCAACAAAAACATTTAAACAGAGGAGTATGACGTAAGCAATTGTTATGCTCATTTTGCGTTTCTTTGCGGAATGGTAAAATGGGGGTAGGGCAGCAGATTCAGCCACTGTGGCCCCTAAATGCATCACAGCATCATAAAATCAGGTTGGGAGTAACTGTGGTACTAACGAACGTTTCCCAATTCGGCAATTTTAAATGGGAAAAAGCTATCATTTACCACGAATGGATGCCGACTTTCCTTATTTTCTTGCACTTTATCCTCACATTATTGAACCGTAATAGGTAAAGAGAGGTCAAAATGAAATGGAATAATTTTAGTATTTTTTCTAATTAATTTTGTGTATTTTTACAATTTAGGGGTAGGGATACAAAATCAACCACTGTGGCACTCACAGTGATCACAGCATCACCTAGTCAAGTTTATAATAATTGTGACATCCTGTTTTAATGATGTAAGCCTGAAAATGGACTGCTGTTAAAGAAAATGTCTGAAGGCATCTGACACATTATTTTTATATTTTTTTGCGATTTCGCGGAAATGTCCGTTTACTGGGTGCACAAATACCTTCACTGTGAGCCAGAGATTCAATGTTTTCATTCTTTTTTGTTGTTGTTGTTTTTTTTTTTTTTTTTTTTTTTTTTTTGCAGAGGACGCAGAAGGTGTGCCTTAACATAATATTGCCTGATTTGGGCTTCTGGAATGAATTCCGATTTATTTAGAGGAAAATGTTTGTCAACCTCATGGTTAGCATCCGCGAAGAGCGTGAATGGGGGTAGCCTTGCACCATTGGCTATATCTCTGCTGTGTTCCTAAGGATTTTAGGGGAACTTGGCTTAAACATCTCAGGACATAGACCGGGCTAGCTAATTGACTAAGTGTTTACTAACGGAAAAAAACAACAGCTGCAAAATCATATCTTAAACAAAGATTACATACAGTGCACTGACGTCAAGAGACAAAACCATCAACAAAACATCACACACACACACACACACACACACACACACACACACACACACACACACACACACACACACACACACACACACACACACACACACACACACACAAACACACACGCACAAAGCTGAAGGACATTAGGGGGTTAACATACATACACAAGCAGACACCACCACCCTCCAGAACCCTCCCCCCCCCTTCCCACACACACACACACACCACCACTACCACCACCCCCACCACCCTCACACACACACATTTACATTATCTCAATGTTTATACAGATAAACATACAACAGAAAACAAACACGTACGCATGCAAGCACTCACACACACACTGACGTAAACAGACCACCAGCAGATCACCTTAAAATACACATGTATTTAATCATGAACGAACACACACACAAGCTCACAGACACCCCCCTCCCTCCTCATCCACAAACACATTGACATTGTCACATTATGAGAATACATACGAAACAAACGAACAACAGAAAACAAAAATACACGTACGCATGACAGCACACATGCACTGACGTAAACAGATTACCCGAATTGAAGTAATCAAAGCAATCAATTTTACCTTTGGAGGGTAGGCGCGTACCTATGACGACGACATCCCCATTTTTCACTCAGAATCCACCTTTCTTGTTGCAGCTGAATGGAATATGATTCTTCTGGCTACAAGTGCAGAAAAAATTAGGTCAAGTGCCCTCGGATGCGAGACATTCGCGGCTGAATCTTACGTGTCCGATGTTTTCAAGGGTGAACGTGTGGAAAAGGACAGACAAAATAAGTTTTCTGCTGAAATGAGCCCCCATCAATAGGTTTTCAAGAACGAAAACTGAGGGCATTTTAAAATGGTGTTATTTGCTTTTTAGTGTGTCAGGCCAAACATGAGATGTGTGCTAAAACAATGCAGCACACAGAGAAATGTCCGTCTTGCGATTTTTTTTTAAATTTTGGGCTTAGATAGCTTTACCCGGTCATAGCGTAAAGACTACAGGATGGCTAAAAATGTAGTTGAGAGTGCCGTAAAGAGGTCTAAAATTACTTCATTGTGACAAAAATAGATTTTCAAAATGTTAAGACGTTTGTAAAATATCGACCGGCCAATCTTTGTATTGTTTGTTATTGCGCGCAGTGTATTAGACGTATGGAACTGTAAACTTGTGTAAGCAGGAAAGTCATAAACTCCTGCAAATTTCAGTAATCCGTAAAATGACAGTTTCACTCGGGTATTTCACGCCTCTGAGAAGCGCTTTTCTGGAACTGTCCTTGGTTTATTATGGAAGATCTGTCTTTTGAACTGCTAAGTAGCCTTAAGAGGTAATGCGTATGTATGTGTACAGGAAGGTGGAACGACAACCACTGTGCACTGCCCCAGGATTACGTATGTAAGCGCAGCATGGTGAGCGTCACATCCTCTGCACCCAGCTCTCCGATGATGACAGGAGGGGGATGCCTTGAGGACATGGTGGTGTTCGGCTCGCGTTGTTACGGCGTGTTTGGGCGGCCGGCGGCCGGGAAAACATGGCGGGACGCCATGGCCGATTGTCAGCGCCGCTCCACTCCCTTCCTTAAGGTCACCATTGCCACTATCAGGAATGCCCGCGAAAACGGTAATATTTTTTCATTAGTATGTACAGCTGCTCTGTTTACTGTTGGTCCTTTTGCTATTGCTGTATTGAGACGGTGTAATGTCAGAACTGATAGGGAAGTTTCGTTTGCAACGAACAACTCGCAGCAAGGAACGAGAGCGAAATTTTTCCATAAGCATAGACAACACTCCAATCTAGAAGAGTCATAGATCCTCATGAGCCCGCAATGATTTCGCTCTAGTTCGTTGTTGCGACTCGTTTGTTGTTGCGACACCGTGATGATATAACTTTTATATTTATTGATCACGCTTTCAGCATCTTTCTTTTTTTTAGGTCTCCATACGTACCTAAAAGGAAGCCAAATAGCAAGGCCTGAACAACTGCTTTTCAGCATGACAGTAAATATTCATAAACAGCGCCATTGTCTGTAAAATAGTCAAAATACTTCATTTCTAATGGCTGAACGTTTTATTATTTACTAAAATTTGAAATTTGGTAAATCACAGGGAGTATTCTTGCTTGAAAATGGCCATTCATTTGAGAACAGCTGCTTTAGCAAATTTCTGAAACCAGACTTAGAATGTTTGCAATTTCTCTCTGTTTGCCTTTCTCTGCTTCGCTACGCCACTTTATTACATTTTCCTCCGTGAGATGGCCTTAGTTGCCTGCTCGGCGTTCAAACCATATAACTAAATAACTTTATTACATTCCTCTGGTGAAAATAAGCAATAATTATGAGTGTGATACGCCTGAACAAGTAACAAAACATAAAACCTCGTAACACACTAAGTGGGTTATGCCTCACCATAAGTCTGTGAGGCTGTTAGCACTTGCAACCCTGGTTGAACCCGAGTAGAGTTCAACCCTGTTTGATGCGTTTACATTTGCACACGCCCACATGACGCGACAAAACAACATAGGAATACATCATGACGTCCTCCACGAAACAATACGTTACGTGGCTCATGCTGTTCTTTGATTCTCTTGCAGTTAGAAGCTTTTTTTAATTTCAATTTTTTTTGGTACTATTTCTTGCGGTATAGAAAGAGATGATCGCGAACACGAGATTCACGCTACTCGTACAGCAAAGTCTAGGGGGGAAAAGAAAGTTTTTCTTACAAATCATGAACTTTATGACAACATTGTTAATTAACAGTGTTCTTACATGGTCAGTTCGGCAACCACTTATTTTATTATCAGAAGTGTTTGTTGTCTTCCACGGTTTCTAGACTGTTGGAGGCAAATCGGGCTGCAAACGTATAATCTTCGGCCCATACATGGATAAGAAACCGTGGAAATTCATGTTTACTGTTGATGTGCAGACTGAACATTCGTTGGGTGAAATGTCTATCAGACTTAGACTCTCAACCAAAAAAAACGCTGTAGACCATGTGCTTCTGACTGCCAAGCAGAAGGTCCGGCATAACAACGGATGTTTATGCTTGCGGGCATGGAAGAGCATCGATGTTCCCATTATTTTTGCCAATTTCGGCGGTATTGGAGATGCCTGGAATGTACTGTTGTTATGGGGAGTATAAATCAGATTCCTAATACTTCAGTCCATATTCAGGTGAAGAATTTTTAAGTTCCCGGCGCCTTTATCACGACTGGCAGACACGAATAAATGAATACGGCACTGACAGGACAGATTACAGGTGAGGACGACAGACACTATCGCCAAGAGATCGACGACTTTGTAGAGAGGTGCGATATGAACTATCTTGAAATACGTGTTGGCAAAACAAGAGAGATGGTCATACTTTCAGGAAAACAACATCATCCCGATCCAGTTGTCATCAAGGGAACAGAAGTTGAGCGTGTAGAGTCCTACAAGTATTCAGGTGTTCTTTTTGACAACGCGCTCATCTGGAAACAAAACACAGAGGCTATTGTGAAAAAAAGCACATACCCGTCTTTACTGTTTGAGAAAACTCAGATCATTTAATGTAAGCACTCAGCTTTTAGAGATATTTTACTGGTTCAGTATTGTTAGCGTTCTAACGTTTGGACTGACGTGCTGGGGTAGAAATTTAAAAGAGATCAAGATCGTCTTAACAAAGTAATCAGGAAAGCGGGCTGGGTGATTGGTAGAGCACAAGATATTTTGGACACACTGTACAACAGTGGATGTGTTTTGTCATCAAAAATGTCAGCCAGTTTGTTAGTAATCCCACATTCTGGATGACAAAACACATCCACTTAGATATGAATTTGACAGCAGACGTAACGAACGAAGTGGTAGACTTAGAGTACCCAAAAGTAGTACATCACGTTATGCCAACTCTTTTGTTTCTCAGGCTGTTACCCTTTTCAACAGTAATATCAGTAGATAATGTCTGCCAACATTCTTTAGTTATTTAGTACTAGCCCATTCAGTAGTTAACTGCAACATTGCTGACACCAGAAGTACATGAGGCATAAACCATAAGTGTTTCTGATGCCAGGAGAGTTACAAAGGTACGAGTACGTCTGCTACAGTTCATCTCTTTAATTGAGAGTTATAGGTTATTTAATTAATTAAATGAGTGAATGATGCTGTCATGTGTTGTATGGACAGACAGTGAATTCCCCCATGGGGGATTAACAATTTAAGTATTATTGTATTGTATTGTATTGTATTGTATTGTATTGTATTGTATTGTATTGTATTGTATTGTATTGTAGTGTATTTATTGTATAAAGCTTGCGGTCGGCCCACATGGTCAACTGAACCCTGAGAGAATCACGTATGCTCGAAAGTAAAATTTCTACTTTTCCGTGTTCCACCATAGTATTGGTGACTCAATCGCTTGTACTTACATTTGGATCGTAGATCTGTCAGTTGTGTGTGACGCATTCGTGCTAAACTGGATCGAAGATATGTCAGCTGTGTTTGAAGCTGTTGGGTCCCAACCTCGGCGTCGACCCAACCTCGACCAAAGTGACATATGATGCTCACAAATGGTAAGGTATATTAACTTTTCAGCTTGAAGTACTGAAAGTCCTCAGAATCGGTATAAGCACGGGTATATCAGTAATTAGCCATCCAACTTACCTACTGTTTCAAAACATAGGTGTGACAGATAGTGCTCACAATAAGTAAAGTATGTATTACTTTCAGACTGAATTGTTGAAATGTCCCAAAAAGTTTAAAAATTAATCAGATCAAAAAGGTGACTGCAGTTTGCAGATGTAAGGTTTTTACGACATTTTAGTAATTCAAGCTGAAATTAGGACGTCCTTTACTTTTTGTGAGCACTATATGTCACACCAATGTTGTGAAATTGTAGGCCAGCGGGATGGCTAATCACTGATATAACCCTTATTATACCCATTCTGAGAACGTTTAGTAAATAAAGCTGAAAAGTTCCGTCTGCCAGGATAAGGGTTGTCCACTTCTGTAGCATCTGGTCTTCAGGTACTAGGTCCTATCTCACGATAACGCCGCTACAACCCGTGTCTCTCAGCACCCTCACTGATGTGTTGCCGACAAATCCTGACATCACCGACATGTTGGGCACTTCACTCTCAGGCACCGCGATGTTGTAAACTGGTAAGAATGTTGTCCCATCGCCAACTGGAATGCGTCCACTCCTCTTAAAGGATTCGATCTGCTCCGGTGTCGCCTGCCTCTGTCTAGACTCAAAGTCACCAGGTGACGTCACATCGTTGGCCAGTACATCGGCGACTACTTCTGCCTGCTGTCCCGCGGTCTTGACTGGGCCTTCTGGTGTTGGAAGGACATCGTATTGCCTTGTGTCTATTCATTTCACAGAAGGAACATGTCAGGCTTTCCACCGGCATCAGTTTCGGGGTATCTCTGACGTCTTGTTTTTCCTCTGCTGGTGTAGACGCCCGCTGCGGCTTGCCGGGCCTGAACTTCACGTTGTGGGCGACAGGTATCTTTGAGCTAAGTCTGCAAAGGCCTGCAGGGACTGGTTCTCTTGTTCCCTGAGGTGGGGCGGCCAGGTCCTTAGAACATGCGCTGAGAACATGTTCTTTGATGATGAGGTCGCTCAGGTCCTGATACTCCTTCTTCAAGCCAGCCAGCTCTATCCATTTCTCCAGGTAGGTCCTGATTCTCTCAATGAATAGGCCGGGTGTTTCTCCTTCCTCAGGCTTGCAATTCCGGAATCATCGTTTGTAACCCTCTTCAGAGAAGTCGTACTGAATCAGCAGGGTGGCTCTCAGCTTGGTATAATCCTCAGCTTCGTTTCTTGGCAAGGGGGTGTAGAACTCAAGCGCATTGCCGGTCAAAAGTGCGCCGAGTTTGGTGGCCGAAGTCTCTGGATTCCAGTTGTTGCTGCTTGCAAAGCGCTCGAATCGCTCCAGGTAAGCGTCCAATTTATCGGTACTTTCTGCATAAGGAGGCAGTTTTGGCGCACGGGTTGTTTAGTCTCTGCTGGCTAAGGCTGCTGCTTCAGCTATCCTCTGTCCCTGTGCCTCTAAGTGAGCTGAAACACGTGTTGTCGCTGCCTCTCTGCCTTTTCTCGCTGTTTCTCTGCCTCTGCTGCTTGAATTTCGAGTTTCTTGATCTCAGGCTCTTTGGCTCTTTCTTCTCTCTCTCTCTCTCTCTCTCTCTCTCTCTCTCTCTCTCTCTCTCTCTCTCTCTCTCTCTCTCTCTCTCTCTCTCTCTCTCTCTCCCCAGTCTCTCCTTTTCCTCTCTCTCCAGTCTCTTTTCTTCTCTCTCCAGTCTCTCCTTTTCTCTCACCTTTACAAACTCCAGGAGTTGAGCTCCCTCCAGTCCGTATTCTTTCCTAAGTTTGAGGAAAGTCTCCATTTCCGATGTCGCCATCTCTGCGTTTCTCTGCTGGCTGTTATCTCCAGCTACCCTTTCCACTAAGCCTGTCGGAGGTGCCAATATGTTACATGTTAGTGGTCGTAGTAGCGTGCAATCACACCAGACACACTCACGCAGGGTTCTTGTACAAAAACCTCACTCAGTTGCAACTAGTTTCACGTGGCACAAGGTTGTAAACCACACTGGAGTAATAGTTCCACAGTACTTTATCTTTACAATGCACTCTCAGCACAATGCATCCACACTTTGATACAGTGTCTCTTACAATGCATGCACATACTTTCTAACACTCTCTTTAAGGTTGTATACTATACCTACATTTTTTAATTGAAAACTGCCGCTTATAGGGTTTTTTGAGAGCCTTATTGAGTCTGGAGACTATTGCCACCCTGAAAGACCCATGGTCCCGGGCATATTTGTAAGTTTGAGCCTTTTGCGTGACCTACCCCATCAGCAAAAACACGCAAAATAGCTGATTTCAGAACACAATAAAAATTTATCGAATAGTGTGTTAAAATGATAAAGAAACATTTTGGTCACTTCATAAAGTATGTTAGTATTTTCTCGTAAAAAAAGTGTGTTCTGATAATTGGAATTCTAACTGTAATCGAGAAAAGTTTATGTTGTAAATTCGCAGATTGCCCGGATGTTATCAATAACATTTCAAGTGTTTGCAATGTTGGGCAATTGCGCAGGCCCTTTTTATTCGATAAAATCGTACTTTAGATCATATCACACACATTATTTATGAAAAAATGGGGGGGTCCCGCGCAAAAATTGGCACTTTGGGTCGTTTGCGAGTGCGTTTTCAAAAAGGGATACAAGCGATGTCTGACTTCCGGCAGATCATATCTCCGCCGTAGCCGTCCCAAGCCCGCATGAGAAAGGAGGAAATCAACTACCAAACCAACAAGTATAACCTACGCCCAAACTGTTGCAAACTACTAGTCTTCGATCACTATTAGTGACATTGAGAAAGTAAACTGGAACAAACAACAACGGGAGATACGGGATGAGAAGGTTTATCTATAAGTAATTAAATGCACCAGTTATCACTTAGTAGTTGAGTTAGTGCAGTGGTAAAAATACTCATTTTGCCACGCAAGGTAACCAGGGTTCAATCCCCGTAGATGGATATTTTTTCCCTGCTCAAAAATTTGAAACCAATACAGTTGCTACTTCGCTAAATGAAACAAACGCACACACACAATATATATATATATATGTTCTTTTTTTAAATGTAAAATATCCATTATCATCACCGTTGTAATGTGGATGTTAAACCATGAACCAACCAACAAACCACTTTCAGTCTTGGATAAAAATGCATACTGGTTACCTCGGTACATTTGTTCATTTATTTTTTTTCAGCCAGGCATTGTGAGCATGTTTACATTCATTCAATCATTCACAGATTCACTGATGAAAAAGCACACCAAAGAGTGTTGTCACAGAGTGTTTTTATTTTTATTTTTCTGGCATCATCTACAAACATTAATTAATGAATAATGTGAATTTGTTTTAATATACCTGCTGCAAGCAATGCTACATGCTCCTTTGGTGTATCCGTGAAAGCAGGTCGATGAACATCTCTGGTTGAAAGATGTTTGTGAACAGATTGGTAGTGGATGTACCTGTGTCTCCAGCTGAATCTCAGTTTCCCAGCAGTTTTTGGTTACAAATTATAAGGAAACAAAACAAATGTCACATGTTTCAATATGCCCCGTTATGTTTGCACATGATCATTGTGAGTAAAGAATAATATCTTTGTTTATTTTCAAAAGAAACGCTGTATTTGCAGACATTCATTTAAAGTATACATGTACAGTCAAGTATGTTGAAAGCATATTAGGCTACAATGCACATAGGCACCCATACAAAAGTAACTACCTCAAATACAAAATGTTAAATGTTTAGGGCTTAACATCTTTTGTCCATAAGGTGATTTCAAAGATGGGTCACAGAAATAGGGTCTGAACAAATTTTGACCCAAGCTGTATTCGAAGCCAGGACCTTTGGGATGAGAGTCAAACACACTACCACCGAGCCACCCAGCTCCCCCACAAAATACAGCTTTACTGTGGAACAACATATTTCCACTACATTATTCACATTTACATTGACAAAGTGCTCACTTTATACAAGCTAGTGGGTGGAGAACAGTGGAGCTGAAGTCATTTTCAGTTGTGTGCATGCCAACCGAGACTGACACCGGCAACCACTTGCTCATGAGGTATTTATTTGGGAGCCAACTACACAGTATATAAAAGAAGGGGGATAGGAGAGAAGGAATGACAGACTTATCATTTAGAGCCTTCCACTACATATATTATTTCCCTCATATATATATAACACGAAGAGTTTTTGCGTTCCCGGCTGACGGCCATCTTATTCTGTATTAAAATTTCACTGATGACACGGAATGCTTAACACAATATATATATATATATATACATACATACATACATACATACATACATACATACATACATACATACATACATACATACATACATAGATACATACATACATACATACAGAGAGAGAGAGAGAGCATCACTGAAGTCCTGATATAACTCAACATTGCACATCCCACTACGTTATAACAGTGAAATTCAGTGTCCAGCCACCACTACACTACACACATAACACAAAATCAAACAATACTGTTACCAGTACCACACTCTGTCCCATTGCAGCACAACTAAGTGAAATGCAGTCTCACGCCCCATAACATATACTGCACAATGCTGATGTCAACATAAAATACCGTAACAACTGCATAACAAGGGTAAAATGCACTGTGTCACCTAGTCTGCATAATATAGGCATGCACACCAAACAATACTTTTACTGCTCTTGATACAAAGTCTGTGCAGTCGACCATATCACAACACTGCAAAATACATCAGTGCTACGCTGGCAGAGTGCCTGCAATACAACCCGAAACGCTGAAGGTAAATTCTTTGTAAGGCACTGCAACACTAACCTGCGAAAGTTTTGTTTTTCTAAAAGAGTTGCCATTGTTTGGAATGAGTTACCAGTTTCATTAAAAAAAGCACCTAACATAAATTCTTTACAAACCAGATGGACGAATTACCAAAATTTAAAGAGTTTTTCTATTCATATGATGAATGATTTATAGGAAAATTTCATGAATAGCAGACTCATAAAGTAACTTCAGAAAGAAAGGACATTTGCAAAGGCCTCACGGCCTATTTTGTCCTCACACTACTACAGTCTGCACCATGCCGGCCATTAATATAAGCAATACTCTTCAAAAACTCAACATGGTGCAGGCTATCGTGTCACAACTGATTGCACATTGCATAGCAGCTACCACACACAACCTGGTACTGTGCACAATGTTGGTTTCAGTTTTACTTTGTTTATTTAATTTTGGACCTGCTGGGGGCATGAGAAAAATCACAAAAGAACTTACATGATTGCGCTAAAAAATTAACTACACATGTACACATGTTCCTTAGACAGCACAAATGACTTGTATGGACACAGATCATAGTTAGGTCATTCTGTTTGCTGGTATGTGTCATGTACAGTACGTCTGGAAAACGTGTGAAATGAACCATGTGATTAGCAATTCTGATACGATAAGTAAAGCTACACAGCTGAAAGTCAACGATTGACAGAGGAAGAAAAAATAATAAAACAAACAAACACAGTACATATCATATGCCTATGATCAGTTATCACCCAACCAATGAAAACTGCTGTGACAGATGGAGGGCAATGCAAGAACTACATGGTCAACTCACTCTTTAGAAGTATTGCGATTTTCATTGAGCAAGTCCACATTTGGTATATTTTGAGCAGAGGGTTTAATGACATATGTATATATATACTATATACCTACCCCCCCTCCCCCCGCACCCCCCCCCCCCCTGGCTGCATTTCTATATTTTGGCACACCCCCTCTTCAGAAAGGACCCATGGGTGTTATACTCTGAGGCCAATGACCATTTTCAGAATGTATATCATTTATAATCATGCAAAGTGGAGCAGTGATAAGTTTTCTCCTTGTTTCACACCGACGCTGCAAAAAAAATCTATCTGTACCACTGTTTCCTAACCCATAAGAGTCAGCTGTGGAGTACATATTTTGAATGACTGATGTATGCCAGTATTTCGGAACTTGTCACAAAAAATACCTGTTTATATGCTGAAATGTCTTCGAAAAATGAACACATTGGCAGTAAAGGGTTTTTTCCCTGGATAATCAAAAACTAATACAAATTAAGCTGCGTTTCCAAATCGTGACATGACAGGAGAGTGCAGTAAGGCAAAGGCGTTTGCTGCATTGCGAAGGATGTGACTGTCCAAAACCTTGGCATTGTGGCCAGCATTGTGGATGGACAGCAAAATAACAGGACGTTTGCCCACAGGACAATCAGTTCACTTCCTTTGCCTTCCTGTCGGTTGGCCATCCCGGAGAGACGTACCCGCTGAACTCTTCTTCAATGTGGCTATTGCAACCTGCAAAAGATAATTTAGAATCAAAAAAAAAGTTTTGAAATGCACATTATGCGTGCATATATATGTGTTTGCAAGTATTTTTACAAAGTACATACATGCATAATAATTATGACAGTATTCAGAGCAAGAACAAGAAAGACAATGAATGTCCTTATGGTTTACGTGTATGACCAATCCACATAATACGTCCAACCTGTGTGACCTTGCATGAGGAGAAACAATTTGTGTCAAAATCTGACCATTTTTTACCCCTTTCTGGACCCCCCCCTCCCCCCGTGGCCCTGACCTTTGAAAGGTCACAGCAGTTGGTATGTTTAGAAAGATTGTACCACAAAGTACCCTGGTGCCAAGTTGGACGTCTGAGGCTTAAATAGTCTCTGAGGAAATACCAATGTTAAAGTTGCCCACAGATAACAGACAGTCGACGGATGACCCATTACAAACACTTAGTTTTGCTATCACACGTGAGCCACATATGAAACACAACTGAGCTTTAAATGACCACAATGGGTGTATAAATATATCTAGAATCAGCATCACAGTGTAATTGCAGAAAATGTTTCATACAGGACACGTTTAACATATTGCTGTTTAGCAACAGTACACACTGGACCAAAAACCCACCCCACCACCCCCACACTTTGGTACCGGTCTCAGGCCACTTTACAAATTTCAAATACAAGCGATCAAAAATCTCAGTAACTTCAGTAGCTGAACTGGCCCTTTGTCTGTCTTGTACTGTGTTTGTACTGTGTTTGTCTTAAATGGCGTAAATCCGTGTCTGTTTCGTGAATGTGTGTGTTGGGTTTCAGGCGCGGCGCTTTGAGTCGATTTCCCCAAAATTGAGAAAAAGCGCCTATATAATAACGGTATTATTATTATTTATTATTAAAAGCTGGTATTCAGTGTTTTCTTATCATTCTGTGTGCACTAAGTGCTTATTAAAGAAAATGACAGTATTTGCAGACTTGCACAAGCCTCTAGTTTCCAAATCAAATGCAATATGGTGCCACTTGTTGACAGCAAGTGATTTTAGCATTCGGTGTTGTAGAGAATGCTGGTACTGTACTACACCATCTTCAAAATGAAAGAAAGCATTACAGTATGATGTGTTTATTCACACCAGTTGTGTTTTGTTATGAACCTGATTCTATTCACAAATCAACCGGTATGATTTACCTCGAGTCCAGGAGAATAGTTGATCTACTGGAACTGGCATTGCCTGCTTTCAGCTGTGACCTTCTCCTTTTGAGCAAACATGACCTGACTAGCTCCTGCCTCTTCTTGGTGTAGGCGTCATACTTCTGTGTTCTGTGCTTGTTTTGAAAGTATACCCTCTGGGTGCGACTCTGCAGTGCGACGTCAACAGCAGCATTGACCTGAAATGAAATACATGTTTATTAACGTGTTGTTTAGCAGCATGCCAATTTTACGTCTGATCTTATTTCAGGGTGGGTTGGTTCCAAACTCCCCAAAAAGGGACTTTGTTATAGCATTATAAACAATTCGGGGCCAGGGCGGGAGGGCAGGGCTCCCCCCCCCCCACCCCTGCCCAATATGCCCCTACATTTAGTTTACACATTACTACCTTCAAACTCATGTGAAATAAACTGTAAACACCACAAACAACAATGGTGAAGCCTGGATCGCTCATGTGCATTTAAAACTGATCATTTACATAATCTGAACTGTGTGACCTTTCCAAAAGGTGACTGAAATTTAAGTGCCATGAGTCTACGCATCAGAAAAGGGCTGGCTTTTGTACTTGTGCATAATATTTGAGAAAAAATATCTATTGTCAAAATATGGCTATTTTTTACCTATTTCTTGATTTCTCATGACCTTTGGTCTTAACTCAAACTGGTATGCTAAGACAGGTCTTGCCACAAAGTATCCTTGGGCCACGTTGAAGACTGTGGTTTGAATAGTCTCCAAGAAAATGCCAACATTACTGTTTACCATGGACGACGAATGGCCCAGAACATAGCCTCACACTTGCTGCACACATGAGCCAATGACAGAAAGCATTACAGTATGATGTGTTCATTCACAATCACACCATATTTGTGTTTTGTTCTGCACCTGATTCTAGTCACAGATCTACCGGTATGATCTACCTTGAGTCCAGGAGAATACGTGTCGCCTTCCTTCACTTCACTTGAGCTGTGGCCTTGGTGTAGGCGTCATACTTATGCGCTTGTTTGCAAGTAAGTCCTCTGGGTGAGAGTACTGAGACTCCACAGTGAGAGGTCAACAGCAGTATTGGCCTGAAATGAAATACACGATTATTAGTATTACTGTGTTGTTCGGCAGCATGATAATTTCACTTTGTGTGAACTAAATGCAGGAGCAGATTATTACTTTCAAAATAAATAAACAAACTGTGTACACCGCAAAGAACAAACAAGAATTGCAAAGTCTGTACGCCTCATGTGCATAACTAATTCACATATAGCTATAACTATAAGTATAAACTGTGCGACCTTTTCAAAACTGAGGTAGCTGACATAAATGTCACAAGTCTCAACATAAAGGCTTGCTTTTGTACTAGTGACATTTGTATTTTCTCTACAAATTACAATTATGCATTTTTCTAAAGTTTGTCAACCTTCTGTGACTCTTGACCTGTGTAAGGAGTCAACCAAATTAGTATCTATAGGATGAGGAAGATTTCATCATCAGCTACCCTTGTGCCAAATTTGATAGGGAAATTGCAAAAACTTTGATACAAACCGCAATCATACAATGAAAAAATAAATAAGCATATATCACACATTCCAAGGTCATCCAAAATGGTAGTCAACAAATATTAGGGTTTCAGTCAAAGTAGCGTAGGTTTAATTTAACATACATACATACCTATAAAGTACTAGGTAACCCTTTTACTCCTGATACACCCACTGCTTGACATAAATGTGACTATGATAGTTCAAGAGTGGTGCCAAAATCGATCGGCGTCTCATCCGCCAAGCTATTCTGGCACCATCCTTGAACAAAACAACAACAAAAAAAATGCTGGACTTATATCCTAATCTGTAATATAGCCTTTATAAGACAGCAAGGGAATGGATGAGCAAATTAAGTTACTAAGTACTGGAAGCAGTTACTGAGTTAGAGGTTCATAATGCCAAATTCTCCCTTAGCACAGCAGGACTTTTTTCTACACACAGTACGTTTTCCTAGATAATAAGCACTGGCACTGGTTTAATATAACTACAATGTCGACTACATACCCTCCACTTATTAGTAAAGGCTCTCCGAAAATGTATGGAAATGTTCTACTTCTAGGTGGTGACTGACATGGCCGGAATGCCCCCCCCCCCACCCACCCCCACCCCCTTCTCAACCCACAATAAAATGTAGTCTTCTTCATTGCAGGTAGGCAGTGACGACGGCACTAGTACTGTGGGGACTTAAATTTCCATGCATACACGGACAGTTAGCTATGAGGGTTTTATGCCGTGCAGGTGATATCTCACGGCGGTGCATAAAAGGGTTGGACGCTGAACCAGTGAGATATGCCACTTATATTACGACAGTTTGCTTCTGCTAGTACCTCGTGTTCTAATCGCTTAGCAAACACCACCACCCTTTTTTCTAATTTAGTTTACCTTTTCGTGTCTGAAGAGATTTTGTTGTTTTCCTGGCTGCCACGTAGACTGCTTCCCGTCTTTGGTTGGCCCGTTCTTTTTTTTTTTTAATTTCAGATTCCCGAAATTGCGTGTTGCTTGGCGCTATTACGCAGGTTATGCCTTACGCTCGATGACTTGTCGCAACTTATGCAAAAGTATCTTATTTCTGAGGAAACAAAACATTTTACGCATAGAAACAGTCAGCGTACACACCTATTTCAGACAGTATATATCTTTTGTCAATTATCGATAAATTGAGCTTGTTTGCAATACGACTTGCCGTACGGCGGTTTTTTTCGGTGACCTCTAGTCTCAGGTCACGGCAGACGCAAGATAGCGGTATCTAAATGCGCAGAAAAGATGCGCGAAACAGGTGTGTCCTACAACCTTAATACTATCACAGATTTCCAGAACAATTACGCAAATTACACAAATCAACCAATCAGAAAAGAAAACGTAATCCAAAACCATTAATATGCATTAACAAAAACCACTCTAGATTTTTCTACAATTTTCTACTAAAATCTAGGTGCATTACGTAAACGTCATGAAATGTAACCAGCATGTGTACTACAAAACTTTGACGTCATATCTGCGGTCACTAGAACAATCGTTTCTTTTCCAGAACCCTTCAGCTTAATCTAGGTCGAACTTTGCTACACGTTAGCGGAATATGGAACATTCTAGTCACACACACACAAAATCGATCGCAAGTCTCCATGCAAAAGAAAACGAATTATACAAAAGAGGTACGTGATTCTGATCTAAAATAATTCAACTGAACATTTGATCTTTCCTATGATCAACACACGCATGCCCTAAAAGGAATAACACAACCACAAACGTAACATATAGAATGACTGAAATTGTACCTTGAAATGCTAGTTTTCACACACTATTTTCTCAAGTCTTGAGCGAAAGTGAAACTCATATCACGTAAAATATAAAATGATGTAAAACAAACAAAAAATGCGTCATGACAAATGACTTTTGACAATTAACCAATGACGCGTATGCACTGTACCCTTTATAGAGCACACTGACATATTGACAGATCTGCGAGGCTTTTTCAATAGATATTTCAACATCAGAATCAGGTCAAAGACAAAGGTAGAGACCCTTGACAGCAAGGGCAGCTTTCTTATGCGTCATTATTTGGTACTGCATGGTCGCAAAAAGGAGGAATTGTGGTGCAAAATTAAAACTTGAGCAAAGTTCATAAAATTTAATTTTCAGCATAGTGTGTCAATCTAGGTTCAGAATTAATTATTAAAAAAAAGTTGGGGTCATGTTGCTTCGGCATAATATTGAAACTGGTCTTCAGCCACCTGAAGAAGGTTCTAACGTTTCACCGTGACAATGACGTGCAGATAAAAGCAATATGAGAATGAAAGCAACTTATTTTTATATGAATTAATTAGATGAACTTCTTTTTAGCCCTAAAACTTAAAAAAAATGAAGTTTTTGATAGCATTTGTTGTGTTCATATACTGATCATAGTCGTGTGACACTGAAACGTTAGAAACCATACAACTTAAAATTCCTTCAAGATCTACTACTTCTATTTTTTACTTTGTTTTCTTATTTAGCACATTTTTTTTTGCAATATCATCAACAATTTGTTTCATGCATGTTATCAGTTGTTATCTCGTCAGTTGGGAAATTAAAGGTGTTTGTGAAGCGAGTTACCGCGTTTCATGTGACACCGTGTGACAAGACGATGATTAAAGATAGTATAATCTAACTAATTTTTGGCTCATGTGCGAAGCAAAAGTAAGTCTATGTTCTGGCCAGTGGTCGTCCGTCCGTCGCCTGTCCGTCCGCCGTCCTCCATCGTCCATCGTCCGTGGTAAACTTTAACGTTGGCATTTTCTCGGAGACTATTCAAGCTACAGTCTTCAAACTTGGCCCAAGGATACTTTGTGGCAAGACCTTTCTAAATATACCAATTTCAGTGACCTCTCGCAAGGTCAAGGTCACAGGGGATCAGGAAATATATCAAGAATAGCTATTTTTAGACATAATTTATGTTTTCTCAAATACTATTCACAACTTCAAACCCAAACTTGGTACAAAGATACCTGATGGTAAGACCTTTATACGCACACTAATTTGGTTGATCCCTCGGAAAGGTCAAAGTTCACAAGAGCTCAGGAAATAGGTCCAAAATAGCCATATTTTGACAAAAGATGTTTTTTTCTCAATTACTATTCACAACTTCAAACCCACACTTGCTACAGAGATACCTGATTGTAAGACCTTTTTATGCATACTAATTTGGTTGATCCCTCGGAAAGGTCAAGGGTCACATGAGCTTAAAAAAAGGCCCAAAATCACCATATTTTGACAAACGATGGTGTTTTTTTTCAATTACTATTCACAACTACAAACCCAAATTTGCCTCAAATCACCATAATTTGACAAAAGATGTTTTTTCTCAATTACTATTCACAACTTCAAACCCAAACTTGCCACAGAGATACCTGATGGTAAGACCTATAATTGCATACTAATTTAGATGTCCACTCGGAAAGGTCAAGGGTCACAAGAGCTAAGGAAATAGGTAAAACAAATAGCCATATTTTGACAAGAAATGTTTTTTCTCAATTACTATTCACAACTCCAAACCCGAACTTGCTACAGAGATACCTAATGGTAACACCTATTATTGCATACTAATTTGTAATTTGGATGATCCCTCGGAAAAGTTCACGGGTCGCAAGAGGTCGACAAATGTGTATAAAATGCCAATAATTGTAGTTATTGTCAAGATTTTTGCAAACTTTTAAGACCTTCCTATGTATCCTCCTAATTTAGTCAACTCATCGCAAAGGTCAAGGTCATGGGGGTTTCACAGATGTGTGAAAACTGATTAAATTTTGAGAAAACATGGATTTTGCTCGTGCAGAAGCCATCCCTTTACTTATTGTCAACTCATGTTTGACTGTCGATGTGCACAATGGACTTCAGCGCTATGAAATATGTTGTGTACTTAAATTACCGCCACTAACGTCACGTCGGATGTCTCTGCAACATGCACAACGATTATGCACAATGGAATCCAGTTTAGACCTAATCGTAAACGCACCAACAAGATGATGATTTCATCCCAAAGTCTACCGTATTGATTGGAGCTCACGTGCCTTTTTGTTTTAGAAACATTCAGAGTTGTTTACATTTTTAAGCTTATCCTTCTGATCCATCTCCCTTTTCTCTAAGCCATCCTTTGATCAACACACACGCCGGCGCACACAAATAAAGACGAACACACAGCGCTTCCCGCCATTAGTACTCTTTGTGGGCTAGAGTAGCGACAGGAATTCTGAAGAAGAAAAATAGCACGAGCAGCAAAATGACGTCACTATAAGCTTCACGTCGTGGCATCGCTGGTCTCACGACGCCGTGTACACTGTGACGAATTTGATGTTTCACGTCACTCATCCGAAAGGCACGGTATTCCAAAGCTGACTGATTTGTTCCATACAGCCTCTTCCAGCGCTGACTGTTTGATGGGTGTAAATAGTGGCTCCCAAACTTGCAAAAAGGAGTTAATTATTATTGAAAAAGTTGAAGAGGTACAACGCTGGATTACCAACTCATTCACAGTATCTCCCTTTAATTATCCCCCCTCCATTCGTCCCCCCCTCTCCCCCCTCCTCCCCTCTCCCCCCTCCCCCCCCCCCCCCCCCCCCCCTGCTCGGCCCAAAAACGGCAGAATGGCACACACAAATGCAGACGGCAAACACACGGCGCTTCCTACCGGTTATACGTTCTGTGGGCTGGCCATTTTAAAGAATAAGGTGGCATGGCCCATGCCCACAAAGCCTCTTCTATATGAGTTTGCATACATATTCCACCTTTTCCACAATACGTTTACAAATATTATACAAAAATAAACCGAAGGAGAACATCGCGCCAGCTCATACACATGTAAAACACTGACGTGCTGGTGATTTGCGTCAATTAGGAACATTGTATAAAACACTGATGCGTTTGGTGCTTTTACATCGCCCTCTGATTCTTCTGATGAAATTAAGGAGTCTTACTTCTGACATTTTTTCTGCATTGAACTTTTATTTTCGAAAAAGTTGAAGAGGTACAAAGCTGGCTAACGAACTCATCCAGTGGCTTTTTACAAACTAGCAATGTTCAAAATTTCAAGTGCATATAATCAAAATTGCGGACTCTAATCTGGGTCAACCAACTTTCTATAAACGGCCTTTTATGTCTTCAATAAGACATCCAATTGCAATATGCTCGGAGGCGCTCTTATCCACCCACTTAATAAAGTCTTTTGCCGAGTTTCAAGTTTGTGCGTACTGTAATATCGGAGATTTTCGTGTTTACATAAAATAAGCACACACACACACATACACACACACACACACACACACACACACACACACACACACACACACACACACACACACACACACACAGACACACACACACAGACACATGGAGACAAAAGCCTCAGAGTGGGTTACCTACCATTTTATGTGAAAATGGGTTCCCATATTTCTATTTATTCTAGGGCTCTGGAGTTGATGCGAATGTTTAGAACTCACCTTATAACTAAGCTCTACAACTTAAAATAAAATAGACATTTTCTAGAAACAGAGCCACTGGATGGAGAAAAAAATGGGTTTCTACCAATAAAGTGGGTGCCTCTCACACAAAAACTGGCATTACAGTGAAAATGGATGTCCTCGTCAAATCATTCATTTTAGCATTGACTATCTCAAGAAATTAGGTGTCTGTAATAAGGTAAAGTTCACGGAATATTTGACGCTTTTTTTTTCCACATTTATTTGATTGTTGTCATTCTTTTTTCAACTTAATGTGTATTCCTTCTTTTTCCTGCATTAAAAATGTCAAGCAAAATGACACAACACACAGTGAACAAATACCTCACTAAACATACCTCTGGTTGATTTTGTTGTGATTGTTTGGGTGGGGTTGTGGGGAGAGGGGGAGGGGGGTCATCACTTTTGGTTTTATAGAGCTGCTGAATGCTCTCTTATGAATGAAAGATTTTAATTATCCCTGGAATCAGTAGGTCATTTCAGAGGCGCGCACCGAGTTGCACGTCAAACCACTCACAAATACACATTTGGAGTGCAGCAGATGGATCCAGTTGGCCAAGTACCACATTCCACACTATAGGACAGCTAAGACTGAGAAGCAATCGCGGCATTTATGGCGCGGTACAAGGTTTAAAACTAAGAAACTGATGCGAATGTTTAGAACCTTCCTAAGAAACTGTTGTTTTTAGAAGCGTGTCGGGCAACAGTTTTTTATTAAAACTGTTTTAAAACCTCTTTCAACTCAACTTTTGTTAATGTTAAAAGTGTTTTCATTTACAGGCGTGTCGTGTCTATTCCAACGTAATAGTGCTGGATATTTTTCCTATTGTTGCCTTCTCTCTTCGCTCAGCACTCGACTTTCCAGTCCTTCCCTCAAACAGGCAGCATTCACACAAACAATACTTTACTATTACACCCTTTGGCAACATTTTTTTTTCTTTCTCTGACCTAGCATTACATTGAAAAATGGTCCATTAAAGCCTGCACTCTTCATTCTGCACTAAATGACCGACTGCAGCAGACGACGCATGTACCAACACTGACTGTGTGACGTCATTTGCATTCAATCAATTTGTGCATACAACTGACAGGAGTTGCAGTCGAAACGAAAGCATAACACCAACAAACCCACAAACAAAACAACAGGTTGAACCAAAAGGTCGGGCAGGACACAAGACAGCAGCAGCCTCACCCAAAGTCCTCTCTCACACTGCGCACTCATACAATCACTTCACTTCATAGCAACCGGCGCATGAATACATAGGCTAAGTCGCTGGTGAACGAATACATGGCTCTCAAATTTGTCACTAGACATGACCTCCCGCCACATCACCCCGGAAGCACAACACAACTCAACACTTTTTTAACAAAACAACAACACCCTCAAATAACAAACCTCATTTTGTGGCAACATAAACAATTTACTCCCTCACACAATTACAATACCCCCCCCCCCCCCACCCCCCAACCACCCCTTTCGTATCTCTCTGTCTCACTTCGGCTCACCGACACCGTTGACCAATCAGGTATCTGAGAAGGGAGATGTCGCACACACACCCACTTTAGCGGTTTTGTGCACACACACACACACACACACACACACACACACACACACACACACACACACACACACACACACACACACACACACACACACGCACACACACACACTGCTGGGACAAGTTCAAACACACTAGCAGAGTGTTTTTAAGTACAAAAGTGTGTATAAAAACCTTGAAATGGGAAAAACTGATTGTTTTTACTTTTTATAACTTCTTAAAGCAAGACAATGCAGAAACAACCCTCAGAAAAAATGGGTGTCTGACTTGGGCACCCAGAATTTTACACACACCCATTTTCACGTAAAGACGCTGACTATGTGACGTCATTTGCATTCAATCAATTTGTGCATACAATCCAAGAGGAGATGCCAAAACCAAAGCATTCATGCCACTGACAATCCTACAAACAAAGCAACAGGTTCAACCAAAAGGTCGGGCAGGACACAAGACAACAGCAGCGTCCCCTGAAGTGCACGTCTTGCGCACTCATACCATCATTTCACTTCATAGCAAGTTGCTCGCGTACAGATACATTGTCCTAGTCACTGGCGCACAGATACATTGCTCTCAAATTTGCCACTAGACATGACCTCCCACCACATCACCCCGAAAGCTCAACACAACTCAACACTTTTTTTTTTTTTTTTTTTTTTTTTATACAAAACAACCACACCCTCAAATAACAAACCTCATTTTGCATCAACATAAACAATTTACTCACTCACACAAATAAAATACCGCCCCCCCCCTCCCGCCCCACGCCCACCCCCCTCCACTACCTTTCGTATTTCTCCGTTTCACTTCGGCTCACCGACGCAGTCAATCAATCAGGTATTAAGTTATTTATAGCTGAGAAGAGTGTATAGCTGAGAAGGGTGATGTCTCACACACACACGCCCATTTTACGGGTTTTGTGCACACACACACACACACACACACACACACACACACACACACACACACACACACACACACACTGCTGGGACAAGTTCAAACACACTAGCAGAGTGTCTTTTAAGTACAAAAGTGCGTGTAAAAACTTTGAAATGGGAAAAACTGTTTATTTTTAATTTTTTATAACTTCTTAAAGCAAGACAATGCAGAAACAACCCTCAGAAAAAATGGGTGTCTGACTTGGGCACCCAGAATTTTACACACACACATTTTCCACAAGGATGGTAAAGACCAATTTTTGGGCTTTTGTGCACACACACACACACACACACACACACACACACACACACACACACACACACACACACACACACACACACACACACACACACACACACACAGGAGCACAAAAGCCTCACAGTGGGTTACCTACCATTTCACGTGAAAATGGGTTCCCATATTTCTATTTATTCTAGGGCTCTGGAATTGATGCGAATGTTTAGAACTCACCTTATAAGTAAGCTCTATAACTTAAAATAAAATAGACATTTTCTAGAAACAGAGCCACTAGGTGCAGAAAAAATGGGTTTCTACCAATAAAGTGGGTGGGTGTCTCTCTCACACAAAAAATGGCATTACAGTCAAAATGGGTGTTTCACAACATTAGGCGTCTGTAATAAGGTCAAGTGCATGGAATAACTTTTTTTTTCACATTCATTTTTTTTTGTTTTGTTTTTTTCAACTTAATGTGTATGTATGCATTAACATTCTTAACATTGTATGGTGCAAAATTGAATGAACTCTGGCCTGTAACCTTTCGATTATGATTTTTACAAAGGAAATCTTTTAAACATTGCTACGTTTTGTCATTCTGAAGCAAAACAGTTTATGCATGGCATTTATGTGAGAATTCTGGAAATTAAACGACTTTTAAAAAAAAGTACTCTGCAGTTCGAGACAAACAGCAACAGAGCATTTTGAATATTAACCCTTATTATTCGGAATACACCAGTGTGTGCAACAAGTGTGACTAAAATAGTCCAAAGGGTAGTGGCAGAATAGCTTGGCGCCTCTAGGCGCCAAGCTATTGTGGCAGCAGCCTTGAACTAATAATGCCATTGGTCTATGTCCTCATCTGTAAGTTCTGTAATGTAGCTTGCATATATGGCAGAGTAGAAATTTGAAGCTTTTAGCCTCAGTATGATGCAGGTTAAAAAGTGTGGAAAAATATGAAAGACAGAAAAAGACCCAGACGAAGAAACTAACACTTAACTTATTCTACCCCAGACACACCACAGCAAAATAAAGATCGACCATGATAGTTCAAGGCTGATGCCAGAATAGAGTGGCGCCTATGGCCGCCAAGCTATTCTGGCATCACCCTTGAACTATCGTGGTCGATCTGTGTCCTGCCCTGCAACGCAGTTTTCAGAAGACGATTTCAACATTTGGGGATTCCGGTCTTGGGGTAGAATGAGTTAAAATGACAAAACAGAACACTGACATTAATTAATGAACTGACAACATAGGAAATCAATCACTTGAAACTTCAGCCTTTATTAATCACATCAAAGGTGCATGCCTATAAAAACACAGTAATTGTTTGTAGACACTTCAAATCAAACAATCAAGAGCAGTCAAACCTTTTTCTGCCAACTTTGTGATGAGGTAAACTAGTTCTTGCCCAAGTTCGGCACGTAAAGGGTTACCACGACTTATGTGCCTGTATTCATAAAATGGAGAGAGAAATATAATACTGAGTTCTAGCAAGTGCGACAATAAAGTTTAGCCGAGTTGGTATACCTCGTCCAGTGCCTAGGTTAAATGCACCAGTTGTGCCAATGTCGCTCGGACCGGTCTGGTGCACCTGATCGGTTTAGAGCGTGCGCCTTCTGCACCTGTAATGGGCAACCTCGGAGAAAGAATCACGTGAGCTTCGTTTGACTGCTGCAAAATAACATGAATAAAGAATAAACTTTTCCCCATATATGCAATCCAGCAATTATGGATCCATCCTTATGCTAGCACCACGAAACATTACGCGATTTGGCAGATTTAAAAAAAATAGGTTTTTTAAACCCTCAATGGAGGTGATTTTTGCGACATCTGCGTCGTTTGCGGCAGAAAGCACCGTCAAAGATTAAGTTCGAGAAATGAGCGCACTACATGTACAATAGACTTGATTCAGTGGTGTTGGGCATGACTCAAGCCTCTGCCATCTCAACACAAAACTGGCGTGTTCGGGGAGATAAAAGGCTACAAGTTAAAACCGCAAACGAACCTTTTTTTTCCGACTGTGATCACAATCTTCTGCGTGAACGTACAAGACCACACTACAAGTGCACAAGCCAACCTGCGCGCGCAGTTCTGGTGCACATGACCGGTCCGAGCGACCGGTCTGGTGCGAAAATAGCAACAGTGGCACCGCTGGTGCGTTTAACCTAGGGTAGAGGGCGAGGTATACCAACTCAGCTAAGGTTTATGCTTCCTATGACTTTAGAAACAACAATGCACAGTATGCAAAGTGTACTTTATAGTAACCAAAAAAAAAAAAAAGTTACAGACATTTCCAAAATGATCCAGGTGTACATCAGATATACACACTGAAAAAATAACACTCTTGTAATAAATGTTTATCATGTTGACAATGGTTTTCTTATCTTATTATTGTCTTTCATCCCGATTAGTTGTACATTGCTGAACGTCTGGACGTGCCAGCACTGATAATGAAGGGGAAAAAAATAAAATAAAATAATGAACAGAATATTGAATGTATGTCGCCAGCCAGTCTAATACGCTAAATAAACTTAAGATCATTTAGCAACACACATCCAAAATCAAGAGAGATACACCACCACCACCCTCCCCCCCACCCCCCCAAAAAAAAACAAAACAAAACAAAACAAAAAAACAAAAAAAAAAAACCAAAAAAAAACCCCACAAAAAACAACAACAACAAACAAACAAAAAAATTATTCAGACCCAAAAGGTGACTGCCAATCATGTAAAATGCAAAGAAAAGAAGTGCCCAACAGAGGAAGAAACAAGCTTAGAAAAGACGGTTACAACACAATTCAGTAAGATTTCGGGTAAATCCGCCTTGTCAAAACAGACAAACAAACAAACAGAGAGATCAGTCGCTACTTATCTTTGTTCACAGAAGGAATGTGCTGCACATTCCTTCTGCCAATGAAGATAAGTAGTGGCTAATCTCTCTGTTTGTTTGTCTATTTTGACAAAGGGTATTTACCCGAAATATTAATAAATTGTGTTGTGCCCGTCTTTTCTCCGTTGGGTACTTCTTTAATGTTACACAGCATACAAAATGATCCAGGTGTACATCAGATAAAAACAGAGCTATACATGCTGAAAACAACCGAATAATAACATTCTGGTAATAAGTCTTTATTTTGACAATGTTTGTTTCTTTTTCTCTTATTATTGTCTTTCGTCCCCAACCGCCGTTTCATCAGCAGTTCCATTTTCAAAGTTTTAAATGTTATATACAGTATACAAAATGATGCAGGCGCACCAACCCCATAGTAGCACTCTTGTAATAAATCTTTATGATGACAATGGTTTTCTTACTCCTTATTATTGTCTCTCGTCCCCCACCCGCCGTTCCATCAGCAGTTCCATTTTCAAAGTTTTACATGTTATATACAGTATACAAAATGATGCAGGCGCACCAACCCCATAGCAGCACTCTTGTAATAAATCTTTATGTTGACAAAGGTTTTCTTACTCCTTATTATTGTCTCTCGTCCCCAACCGCCGTTCCATCAGCAGTTCCATTTTCAAAGTTTTACATGTTATATACAATATACAAAATGATGCAGGTGCACCAACCCCATAGTAGCACTCTTGTTATAAATCTTTATGTTGACAATGGTTTTCTTACTCCTTATTATTGTCTCTCGTCCCCAACCGCTGTTCCATCAGCAGTTCCATTTTCAAAGTTTTACATGTTATATACAGTATACAAAATGATGCAGGCGCACCATCTCCATAGTAGCACTATTGTTATAAATCTTTATGTTGACAATAGTTTTCTTGCCCCTTATTATTGTCTCTCGTCCCCAAGCATCGTTCCATTTGCAGTTGCATTGACAAAAACAAGCTAGACATGCTGAAACCAACCCAATAATAATGAACACTCTTGTAATAAATCTGTATGAAAACGAAAATGATGCGAGTGTCGGAGCATCTCAATTCATTTCTTTTGTAACTTTTTCAGTCTGTTGCGGATGTAATCCTTAATGTTTGTCCAGCGCCTATGTCTAAGTGCAGACTCTTCTGCAATTGCCTGCTGTATCTCGGCCTTTACAGGATGTTTGTTCACGACGAGGTGTGACTTGAAACGAGTTTCAACAGCTTTCTCTTCAGCTTTCCCCTATGGTTTCCTTGTAAATCTAGCTTTCTTTCGAACAGGAGCCGATGCAGAACTGTCATCATCAAAGCTATCTAGTTTGTCATCAGGCTCTGGACGTCTTTTCTCGGTCATGCTCATTGATTCCTGTGTTGTTGACTTGCTATTTGCTTCATTCACAGGTGCTGTTTCCCCAGAGACCTCTCTGCGAGTTTCTGATGTGTTTTCATTGTCAAAGTCAATCTCTTCATCATCGCCTAGTTCAGCTCTAATGCAACTCTCAAAATCTGTCATCCCATTGCTAACTGACAGAAGAATCTTTGCCACTTATGCCTTTTGAAGGACGTCTTGAGGTTGGCGGTAGATATGGCGATGTATCCGAATATCATGACCAAGGAAGTCTGCCAGCTGATCCTGGTCTAACTCCGAGATGGCCATGGACTGAGCCAAAGTTGCAACCTGCTTCCGTAACTGAGTAAATGTGAACATGGCTATGTTTGACACTTGTGCTTGTAGCGCATGTTCTTTCAGAACATCATGGCCTCTGTAAGGCCTCTGACCAGAAGGTGTGGCAAAGATGTACTGGGAACCGGCGAGAGCTGGGCACTGATTGCCTCATTTGAAGGATTCTGTCCACAGTTGTCATCATCTTCTTCGTCAGCAAAATGGGAACACTCCTATTAAACTTGCCCCTTATTTCCACTCGCTGAAAATGATTCACCATTTTCTTCTCAACCTCTGTGAGACCTTTCAAGATATCTTGATTGGTGATCGATCCAATCTTAGCATTCTGGAAGTCTGATACCTTCATTCTCTGAACTTCTCCCCCTCGTTTTCGGTTGAAAAGTGATACAGGGCAAAGAGTTGCTTTAACCACTGTCGGATAATCTTCCGAAACCACCCTTGTCTCAAGAAGCTGTTGGACCTTCCTCACATCTTCACATGATGGGATCAGCTTGGGTTTGTTCATGGTCATTTTCCCGATCGACTGGGCTGCTGTAGCTGACACACAAACGTACCAGTCCCCAGTGAAGACAGAGAGCTCCTGTCGCCACCTGTCATCTGAACCATGCCCAAGCTGTTTGGATGCCTGCGACTGTTTGATCTGTGAACATTTTTTCAAAGCATGGCCTATGCACTTTGCAAGATTGCCTTTTTGAACTGATGTGTGTCCTCATCAAATTCTGCTAGCTCTTTTACAGCCAGTACAACATGATCAAAGCTAGCTGAATTGACCACAGCATTTAAACTTGCGATTTTCATTTCTGACCTAACTCTAAGAATCTTTAATAGTCTTCCTAACTCCCGCATCCTGGAGCTGATTTGCCCAGCCGTGTGTTCTTCAATGTCCCTGCGGTCAAATAATCTCTTTCCATACTTCAGAAGCAAGGGGTCAGTTCTGATGAGACGGCTTATCTCATCATCTCTCTGTCTGGCTAAAACCTTATGATAGAAGGAAAAGTCAACGTCTAAAGGTATTGGAAGCATTAGCCTCCCATGTTGAGCAGCCTCACCTCTCTTAGCGAACTGAAACTCTCCTTGTTTCTGACAGCAACATTTTGAGTGTACAGAGATCAGCTTTTTTTGATAGAGCCCTTTGCAATGGCTACAGGCAAGAAGGTCGTCTACCTTACTAGTTTTGGTGCGTTACTTAGGAATCAAACATCCTGATTTCTTTTCAAGAACTGCAACATTATGCATGTAATCACCATCATCTTGTATTCTGATCCATGCTTGACGTCTCTGCTTAGTCCCTTTTTTATCATCAAAATGTTAGCAACGTCTGCCTCATCTGCATGGACATCGTGTAAGTGCATGCTCATTTTCAAAACAAGCTTGCCACAAAATTTGCATGCATGTTTCTTGTCCCATTTGTACTTTCCTTTCCCTCTCTGCGACACGTGCACACCCGTTTCTTTGGTAAGCGCTCTTTCCCCACCCCAACATCATGTTCCTTCTGCCTGTCCACATTGTCATTGCCACCCCATAATTCATCCCCTAATGCACACTGCACCTTGCTGGTACTTGCTTCACTGACACCTGCCCACCCTGAAACAGCCACTTTGAAAACTAACATATTCAATACAATACTGTCTTTGTCAGAGACCCCAGAGATTGATGGCAACACACCGTCTGAATCCTGTGAGCTCGAGCCAGGAACAAACTCCTCGTCATCACTGTCCTTGTATTGCGATGCGCTTGCACTCTCAGTCTCAGGCCCATCCCAGGCTCCATTTGCCAACTGGAAAAGGAAAGAAAAAGAAAAAAGAAAGCTGCATTAGTACAAAAGCAGTCCAATTTTGGTTTAAGGCGCCTTGCACAAGAATATAAAGAGTAATTCCGTGTATGACCGATTTACATATGTGTGACCTTGGTGACGAGGGCTGGCTTTCGCAGCAGCAAAATCCATGTTTTCTGAAAATGTAAGCAGTTTTCACACATCTGTCAACCCCGCGTGACCCTTTGAGAGAGGTCACTCAAATTGGTATGTTTTCAAATGTCTTGCCACAAAGTATCCTTGGGCCAAGCTTGAAGAATGTGGCTTGAAAAGTCTCCGAGAAAATGCCACTGTTAACGTTTACCATGGACGCGGATGAACGGACAGACGACCAGTGGCCTAGAACATAAACTCACTTTTGCTTCGCATGCGAGCCAATAAAATGAAGATGGTCATAGAATCACTTACCAGTTTGTAATTGGGGGCATTCCGCTGCCGTCTATGCACCCTCCTACCAGACGCACCATCTGCGACAGACGATGCTGGGCCATTATGCTGCTGCTGACTAATTTTGCCATGGGCCTTGGCCATGTGCCAGGAAGGGGCGTGCTTGTCCACTTCCATTGATCCCGATGGGTTTGTTCATCCTGCTGCCATCTGGCGCTGAGTGTGTGCAGAAAGTGCTGAGTGTGACCAAAACGGTGTTGCTGCAAACATGTCAAATACAACTATGTAAACCATTGACATTTTGAATCAGATATATACATAATTGCAGCAGTACCCCCTGCCCCCTACGAACAATAACTGGTAATACAGTAAAATGCGACACTTCAGTTGCAAAATCCGAAAAAAACTATTGGTGGAAGTCTGTTCTTCGAATCGTGAGGTAGTTTTGCATTCAAGGATTCAAATACACAATGAAATCTGGCGCCAACTTGTTTACAGTGCATGCATACATGTCAAGTTACTTTTCAATCACAATCACACATGTCAGAAAAAAAAGCAACCCAATCGCGTGACAGATTGACCTTGTAATATGTTATTGAACGAATTCCTTTCGTTGAAGAAGAAATCTTTTGTTAAATTCGTGGGGTTCTATTATCTGTTACTACAAGACTGACTGAGCAGCACAGAGACGCGGGTCGTAGCAGACAGCGTCTCAGTTTTCTCGGCCAAACGGGTCCATATAGGCTACTGTGCAATTGTATATCAGTTAAATAACTGCGCTGAAGAAGTACACTTGGGCATTCTTTTAACTAAGAAATATTGCATAAAAACAATCTTACCTGATGGAACGACGGTTGGCGGGACGAGAGACAATAGAAGGGGAAACAACTCAGTTCACTCTGCGCAGCCGAACGACGCTCGCTTCCGTGGTAACACACTGGCCCAGTGCATTTAAAACACACATTAGGTAAACCTGCAAAAATGGGACATCCAATTTTTATATTTTTTTCTGACTTTTGAATGAAAGATAATGCAGAAACAACCCTCAGAAAAAAATGGGTGCCTGACTTGGTCACCCAGAATTTTACACACACCCATTTTCCAGAAGGATGGTAAAGAAAGTCACCCATATTTGTGATTTTGTGTGCACACACACACACACACACACACACACACACACACACACATACACACACACACACACACACACACACACACACACACACACACACACACACACACACACACACACACACACACACACACGCACATACGGCGCTTCGCGCCAAAACGACATTCAACAGCAAGGTTAGAGTGGCTAGATGTGACGTCATTTTTATCTTGTTACTTCTTTGCCAGATCAGCCCCGCCCGCCTGTTATGTCCTTTGTATTCTACGAAACGCGCTCCGACCAGCCCCATCCTAAAGTCTAACGTATTTTCAATACGGTAGACAAAAGCAGGTTTGAGAAAATCGGCAACTCGTTGCTTGCAAAAGTCGACCGGTTTCTAGCGTTTCAGGTGAATTTGAGCGTGACACGTCGCATTCTGGGGGTTAAAAAGAAGCCTGGTTTTAAGAGTAAGCGGGTAAATTGTCATCAGTTGCTGTACTTGAGGCTCGATTTTCTGCCTTTGAAGTGAAAAATGACTGGAGGTTGTTTCCGTTTGCAGATAACCGATGTTTAAGTTTGCGGGTTTCTAGCGTTTTATTTGTGACACGGTGGACAAAACCTGATCTGATTAGCAAAGAAATGGACAAATTGACTGTTCGTTTCAGACGTTTTTGGTGTGCACTTTTGATTTGTACCGACGACATTTACTGTACGATTAGCCAACGCTTGCAGACAATCTTTTTGTTGACATCGGATACGTGACACCGGTTGAAATGTTAGAAACCCGGAATTCGCACACAGAATTCACGGAGATATAAAGCAGACAGATTTATCAGGTTTTAGCGTATGTTTGATTGATGTTTTATTTACTGGAAACGCACAAAAAGTAATACACTGAAGCTCCATGCAGTGCGCACAGCACGCCTTCCAGATTAAGTTAAGTGATTTCCACTTTTCGGGCGCCTTTTTGGAAGCGATTTCGGTCCGTTTCCTCTGATTTCACAACTTTATCCAGCTCTGCTAATAATCTATGCTACTATAGGTTGTTTGATCTTTTCTTAATAGCTTACACCCACATTCAAGGTTTTCATAATAAAATACAAATCGTATTAACGTATATTTTCATGACACCTCTGCGTTGTGACCAGTACCAATAATGACTCATATAGAAGTGACTTTGTGGGTTATGGTTCACCCCATCTTGTTGTTATGATGTCTGCGAACGTATTGTGGAAGAGGTGGGAAAATGCATGCAAGCTTATACAGAAGAGGCTTTGTGGGCATGGGTCATACATCACATCTCGTTCTTCAGAATGGCTGTGGCTACGCCAGCCCAAAGAACGTATAACTGGAGCAAAGCGGCATGTGTCTGTCCGTGTTTTTGTGTGTCATCGCCGTGCGGATCGGGGGTAGGGTGAGTTAAGGTGGAGAAAGATGAATTAAAAGGATAAGCTTAAAAACCAGGAACAACTCTGAATGTGTTTAAAAGAAAAACGCATGTGAGCACAAAATAATACAGTAGACTTCGGGATGAAATCCTCATCTTGTTTTGCCTCGTGACATCGCGTTTGAATCAGACAAGATGCATGTGTGAACTCTATGCATGGGCATAGAGCTTCATCACAATTCCCCCATCCCGAAGACTAACTGAACGCAATACACTACCCTCACAGAACAAAAGAAAACTATTCCTCAACGTCGAAAATACGCCACCAGGGCCACCATGGGTAACGCGGACCGGAGGCCGTCTGCGGGCAGATCCCAATACCCACAAGTGAGGTCTGCTGCAGACCTCTTCACCCACAGGTGAGATCTGCGGGCAGGTCTCTTCACCAACAAGTGAGGTGTGCGGGCAGACCTCTTCACCCACAGGTGAGGTCTGCGGGCAGGTCTCTTCACCAACAAGTGAGGTCTGCGGGCAGGTCTCGTCACATACAAGTGAACTGAACGGCTCGGTTTCCCCCACTGCGAAACCCACTAGTGCAGGCACAGACCAGTCATGGTACTTCTTTAACATGTTTGCTTGGTAGACTGTCTTTTTGCCTCTCACAGAAATAAGATAATCATCCACGTATTCTCGGACAACTCGGTATGGTCCCCGCCACTGAGGTAAGAGCTTCTGGGTGGTTGCGGGAGAAAAGAGCAAGACTTTCCCCTGGAGAAAACTTCCTTAGTTGGTTAGTTCGGGGTTTAACGTCCACGGCACTGAAGTGATAATGGACGGCCCTGACGGGCGGGTTATGGGGGACAGGGAAATCTATTGCCTATGGAGTACGACCTGAACAAAGATCAACTCAGGCGCACTCCAACTGTGCCACTTTGATTTACCAGGACCTTTGAACGGACATGCTATTGAACAAGCACGTTTTAAAAACTTCCTTACCCGGGTGCCCTAGAGAAATAGTGTTTGAGTTGTACCGCGTGAATGCGCCCGACTGAGCCAGTGGAGGTGCGTGCGTCTGTTGTGTTGAGACTGTAGCGCACGCAGACCCTCCCCAGTCGCACCTACAGACTCTCAACACAACAGACGCGCGCACCGCCACTAACTCAGTCGGGCGCATTCACAGCTCAAACACTATTTCTCTTTCTTCTGGGTTCTTTTACTCTTAACAAACTAATAAAGTAAACTTTAATACACTTCTCACTACAAGCACGTCAACACCGCATACACATACACAACGTAAAAGCCAGGCTAGGTAATACGTCCTCACAATCCGACCTGTTTCAATGGTGTTATCGTTCTGTGACGTTCTGTCCTTCCACGTCTAGGCGTGTAGTTTCTCGCGTCGCACGCTTCTGAGTAGTCCTCCGTTTCTCGTACCGTGGACGTCCTCCTGACTCGCTCCCGTAGTGCAGTCTCTGATGACCCGGGTGTCTAGGCACCGGTCGCTCACTTCTCGAGTGGTGAAATGACCTCACGATTCGTCCTCTGGCGGCAGTCTCCGTTGACTGACGTCTCCGCGTCACGTCGCTCCGCTCCACATAAGAACTCTGTACACAAAGTTCTGACATCATTACACATGCAACGCACACACAACTTGGATAATATGAGGTACCTTACGTAACCTGGCTGATACAAATAACTCTCACACGTTCATTCACCCACACGTGCCTCATAACACGAACTACTTTCGCGACACACCATAACTCTGTTACTACATTGAAACAGACTATAACCTGACACTCTCGCCATACATTATTCCATACATTGGAAAAGACTATACTTAACCACGTACTACCTTCATAAACGACTTATACATACACACCTCACATTCCTTAGTTATCCATCTCGGTAAATAACTACATAGGAAAATCACCGGTTATCTCAACGAATTCCAACCCGACATAACTGAACCAAATCAACGCTACACAATCGAATTAATTCTTACTAACGCATACTATCTTTAACTCAATAGCTGTCGATAATACATATAAAACATACCTGTGGGCGCCATCTTCTTTTGTGCTCCCAATGTTTTAGTGCTTTTTCGTTAGATGAACTGTGTTTACGTGTGCTGAAAGTCTGCTGAGTATCGCATAAGAGTGCGCAGATGAGGAGTGTATGCTTGTTTTTCGTCGGATCTGGTTGCTGCTCGAGTGGTATCATACTGAATAGTGTCTGTCGTTTGAACTCTGTTTACGTCGCCATTTTGCCTCTCCCGCAGCGCGGCCGGCTCGCCGGGCCTTTCGCTGCCCTGTTTTATGTGTTGCGCGCTAATGTGTGAAGTGTTTACTGTGTGAGTCTGTTCGCTATCCGCGATCGTATCTGTTGCTTGGTTGTTGTTTGTGTTCCTACCATCCTATAGGTTTTACGTGTGCTGCCCCAAATTTGTCATCTCCCCTTGACATCTCGCCCTCCCCCACTTTCGATCTCGCTGCTGACCGACCGTAATTGTCCGCTTGTAAATTTTTCCCCTGTATCCTTTCTGCCCTTTTAGTGTTGGTTGGGCGTATTATCAGCGTCGCAACCCTACCACACTCACACACACACCGGCACACACACACACACACACACACACACACACACACACACACACACACACACACACACACACACACACACACACACCACACACACACACACATACACACACACACACACACACACACACACACACACACACACACACACACACACACACACACAGGAGCACAAAAGCCTCACAATGGGTTACCTACCATTTCATGTGAAAATGGGTTCCCATATTTCTATTTATTCTAGGGCTCTGGAATTGATGCGAATGTTTAGAACTCACCTTATAACTAAGCTCTATCTCTCTCTTGGCTTGACTTCGCGAACGAAGATTTTATAGGAGTTGCCCACGACGTCTGCAGGCTTGTTCGTGGCTGCGGAGGCCAATCCGAGACAGGCAGGTTCGACCGCAGTGGCTGCAGGGGAAGGTATGGCCAGGGTTCTGAGCTGCGGCATCTCTGTTTTTTCTCCTGAGCCGCTTGTCCTTAAGGCTAGCTCTGTGAGAGTCCTCAAAGGAGACAGCTGCCTTGTAAATGGTGGAGCGCCAGGTGTCACGGTCCGCAGCAAGCGAAGACCACTGGTGGTGGTCGATTTGGCAGGCACTAAGTGACTTCTTGAGACAGTCTTTGTATCTCTTCTTTGGTGCCCCTCTGTCACGGTGTCCAGTAGCAAGCTCGCCGAACAGTGTGATCTTTGGTAGGCGATGATCCTCCATCCTGGAGACATGCCCCGCCCAGCGGAGCTGTGTCCGCAGCAGCAAAGCCTCGATGCTCACAGTTTCAGCCTGTTCAAGGACCTCGACGTTGGTGACATAGTCACTCCAGTGAATGCCCAGGATGGTACGCAGGCAGCGCTGGTGGAAGCGTTCGAGGAGTCGTAGTTGGCTGCGGTAGAGGGCCCAGGACTCGGAACCATACAGCAGGGTGGTGAGGACCACAGCTCTGTACACGCTGATCTTGGTGCCTGTTTTCAGCTGTTGATTGTGCCACACCCGCTTGAAAAGTCGCCCGAAAGCGTTGTTCGCTTTTGCCAGCCTGCTGTCAAGCTTCTTGTCCAGCTTGGCGTCCGACGTGATAATGCAGCCAAGGTAAGTAAACTGGTGCACTGACTTTAGTTCAGACTCGCCAATGGTGATGTGAGGAGGGCGATACACTGTCTTGGGTGCCGGCTGATGGAGGACCTCTGTCTTTTTCAGACTGACCTCGAGTCCAAAGAGCTGGGCAGCATCTGCGAAGCAAGACGTGATGCGCTGCAGGGCTCTCTCTGTGTGTGCAACGAGGGCAGCATCATCAGCAAAAAGCAGCTCACGAATCAGTTGGTCTAGGGTTTTCGTGTGGGCCTGCAGTCGTCTGAGGTTGAACAGGCTGCCATCGAGACGATACCTGATGTACACTGCATCGTCATCATCGAGGTCCACTGTGGCCTGCTTCAACATCATGCTAAAAAAAGATGGTGAAGAGGGTCGGTGCCAGCACGCAGCCCTGCTTTACGCCGTTGAGAATAGGGAATAGTTCCGAGAGGTCATTGTTGAGTCTGACCTGGCCTTGCTGGTCCTCGTGTAGCTGGACAATCATGTTGAGGAACTTTGGGGGACAGCCAAGTCGATCCAGGATCTGCCACATGCCTTGCCTGCTCACAGTGTCGAACGCTTTTGTTAGGTCGACAAATGTTACGTACAGACCTTTGTTCTGCTCGCGGCACTTCTCCTGTAGCTGTCTCAGCACAAAGACCATATCGGTGGTGCTCCTGTTTGCTCTGAAGCCACACTGGCCCTCTGGGAGTTGGTCTTCAGTGATGGCAGGTACCAGCCGATTCAGGAGCAGCCTTGCAAGGATTTTCCCAGCAATGGACAGCAGGGTAATTCCCCAATAGTTGGAACAGTCAGACTTCTCGCCTTTGTTCTTGTACAGGGTGATAACGACTGCATCACGGAGGTCTTTTGGTAGTGTTCCTTCCTCCCAGCAGCAGAGAAAGAGGTCATGGAGCTTGTTGTGCAGTGCTGTGCCTCCATGTTTCCAGATCTCTGGTGGTATTCCATCGATGCCTGCTGCTTTGCCACTCTTGAGCTGGTGGATGGCTGTGAGGGTCTCTTCACCGGTGGGCGGTTCGTCCAACTCAACCTTTACTGGGAGGTGTGGGATTTGTAGGACGACTGTTTCTTGAACAGTGCGCTCAGCGCTGAAGAGGCTCTGAAAGTATTCCGACCAGCGGTTCAAGATGGAGGTATTATCTGTGAGGAGTGCCTGGCCATCCGCGCTTCGCAGGGGACTTTGTACCAGGTGCCTGGGGCCATACACTGCTTTCAGTGCTTCGTAGAAGCCCCTGTAGTCACCATTGTCAGCACAAAGCTGGGTCCTCTGTGCAAGTCTGGTCCACCACTCATTCTGGAGATCTCTGAGCTTGCGCTGGAGACTGCTGCAGACGAGGCGGAAGGCAGACTTCTTCACAGGGCAGGAAGGCTGGGCTAGGTGGGCCTGATGGGCGGCTCTTTTTTTTTTGCTAGGTGTTCCTGGATCTCTACATCGTTTTCGTCAAACCAGTCTTTGTTCTTCTTTCTGGCGAAACCCAAGACTTCTGCAGAGGATTTTGCAATAGCAGTTTTCAGTTGTTCCCAAAGTGTTTCAGGGGAGGAGTCTACTGGGTCCGCTGTGTCTTTGAGCCTGCGCTGTAAATCTGTCTGAAAGGCAGCTTTCACATCGTCACGCTGAAGGCTGGCAACATCGAGCTTTTTCTTGGGGGGCCCCCATTTCTTGGGTTTTGGCTTGAAGTGGAGCCTGAGTTTGCAGCGGACAAGGCGGTGGTCAGTGTGGCACTCTGCGCTGGGCATCACTCTGGTGAGGAGGACGTCACTGCGGTCCCTCTGACGCACTAGGACATAGTCGATAAGGTGCCAGTGTTTGGAGCGAGGATGCATCCAGGTGGTCTTTCGACTGTCCTTTTGCTGAAAAGTAGTGTTGGTGATGACCAGTTGCTGCTCCGCACAGAACTCCAACAGTAGGCGGCCATTGTCATTGCAGTTCCCCACGCCATGCTTGCCGAGGACTCCTTTCCAGGCTTCAGAGTCCTGGCCCACTCTGGCGTTGAAGTCGCCAAGGATGATGACTTTGTCGTCTGCAGGGGTACTCTGTAGGAGGCTGCGCAGGTCAGTGTAAAACTTGTCCTTTTCAGCAGGCTCTGTCAGGAGGGTTGGGGAGTACACACTGAGAAGGGTGACGTGCTGCTGGTGTCTCAGTGGGAGGCGCATGGACATGATGCGGTCTGAGTGGCCCGTTGGTAGGTTTTCCAGCTTAGTCGCAATGGATGTCTTGACCATGAAACCCACGCCTGAAAGCCGTCTTTCTGATGCAGGCCTGCCTGACCAGTAGAGGGTGTACCCAGCACCAAGTTCTTGGAGGCTGCCTTCGTCCGGAAGGCGTACTTCGCTGAGCGCGGCGATGTCGATGTTTAACCTCCGCAATTCATGGGCAATGAGGGCAGAGCGACGTTCAGGGCGTCCGCTGTCTGCTTTGTCGAGCATGGTTCGGACGTTCCAACATGCTACGTTGAGTCCGGTCGTGGTCGTCATGAGAGTGGATCCGTTATTCTTTCTTGTTTTTTGACCGCAGGAGAAGATGCCCGTTGACCGCGGCTAGCCAACTGGGGTTGCGAGGGGACGAGCTTTGGTTAGGCCACCTTTTCTAGGCCCCTCTCCGTGTGGAGCAAGCAGTGCTGTCCCTAGAGAAGGCTGCTTGGTCGTTCAGGGTGTGCCGAGTGATGTTGTCATCCCCATGTCAACATCAGGCGACCAATATCCTGAACCGCCTGCATGCAGGTTTGAGACTGCGGCTTCCAGTGACATCTTTCACCTGCCGCTTGGCTGCGGAAAGGCTAAGGGAGGAATTCCCTGACATCAAAGCCCCCGTGTCTCCGGGGAAGGCTTTTGAGCCAGAGACTAGGACAAGGACAGTCTGATATAAAACCTACGACCCGAGGACCTCGATGCCATCGTCCCAGCTTGCTAGGCCATGGCAGATGAACCAAGGGTTTAAAGGGTGGGGCCAGTACTGCGCACACTGCACTCCACCAAAAAGCTCCACCGCGCAGGCTTTAGGAAACGTCCACGGACCATGACACTGACCATTCCAAGTCCTGTAGCGACGGGCGAGGGGCGAAACGGCAGGTGAAACTAAGCTCTATAACTTAAAATAAAATAGACATTTTCTAGAAACAGAGCCACTAGATGCCGAAAAAATGGGTTTCTACCAATAAAGTGGGTGGGTGTCTCTCACACACAAAAAACTGGCATTACAGTCAAAATGGGTGTTTCACAACATTAGGCGTCTGTAATAAGGTCAAGTGCATGGAATACTTTTTTTTCACTTTCATTTTTTTTTCAACTTAATGGGTATGTATGCATTAACATTCTTAACATTGTATGGTGCAAAATTGAATGAAACCTGTAACCTTTCGATTATGATTTTTACAGAGGAAATCTTTTAAACATTGCTACGTTTTGTCATTCTGAAGCAAAACAGTTTATGCATGGCATTTATGTGAGAATTCTGGAAATTAAACGACTTTAAAGAAAAAAAATGTACTCTGCAGTTCGAGACAAACAGCAACAGAGCATTTTGAATATTAACCCTTATTATTCGGAACAGTGTGTGCAACAAGTGTGACTAAAATAGTCCAAAGGGTAGTGGCAGAATAGCTTGGCGCCTCTAGGCGCCAAGCTATTGTGGCACCACCCTTGAACTAATAATGCCATTGGTCAATGTCCTCATCTGTAAGTTCTGTAATGTAGCTTGCATATATGGCAGTGTACAAATTTGAAGCTTTTAGCCTCAGTATGATGCACGTTAAAAAGTGTGGAAAAATATGAAAGACAGAAAAAGACCCAGACGAAGAAACTAACACTTAACTTATTCTACCCCAGACACACCACAGCAAAATAAAGATCGACCATGATAGTTCAAGGCTGATGCCAGAATAGAGTGGCGCCTATGGCCGCCAAGCTATTCTGGCATCACCCTTGAACTATCGTGGTCGATCTGTGTCCTGCCCTGCAACGCAGTTTTCAGAAGACGACTTCAACATTTGGGGATTCCGGCCTTGAGGTAGAATGAGTTAAAATGACAAAACAGAACACTGACATTAATTAATGAACTGACAACATAGGAAATCAATCACTTGAAACTTCAGCCTTTATTAATCACATCAAAGGTGCATGCATATAAAAACACAATAATTGTTTGTAAACACATCAAATCAAACAATCAAGAGCAGTCAAACCCTTTTCTGCCAACTTTGTGATGAGGAAAACTAGTTCTTGCCCAAGTTCGTCATGTAAAGGGTTACCGCGACTTATGTGCCTCTTTTCATAAAATGGAGAGAGAAATATAATACCGAGTTCTAGCAAGTGCGACAATAAAGCTTAGCCGAGTTGGTATACCTCGTCCAGTGCCTAGGTTAAATGCACCAGTGGTGCCAATGTTGCTATATTGGCACCAGACCGGTCGTTCGGACTGGTCTGGTGCATTCGATCGGTTTAGAGCGTGTGCTTTCTGCACCTGTAATGGGCAACATCGGAAAAAGAATCACGTGAGCTTCGTTTGACAGCTGCAAAATAACATGAATAAAGAATAAACCTTTCCCATATATGCAATCCAGCAATTATGCATCCATCCTTATGCTAGCACCATGAAACATTACGCGATTTGGCAGATTTTAAAAATAGCTTTTTTAAATCCTCAATGGAGGTGATTTTTGCGACATCTGCGTCGTTTGTGGCAGAAAGCACCGTCAAAGTTGAAGTTCGAGAAATGAGCACACTACAAGTACAATAGACTTGATTCAGTGGTGTTGGGCATGACTCAAGCCTCCGCCATCTCTACACAAAACTGGCGTGTTCGGGGAGATAAAAGGCTACAAGTTAAAACCGCAAACGAACCTTTTTTTCCCGACTGCGATCACAATCTTCTGCGTGAACGAACGAGACCACACTACAAGTGCACAAGCCAACCTGCGCGCGCAGTTCTGGTGCACATGACCGGTCCGGTGCGAAAATAGCAACAGTGGCACCGCTGGTGCGTTTAACCTAGGTAGAGGGCGAGGTATACCAACTCAGCTAAGGTTTATGCTTCCTGTGACTTTAGAAACAATGCACAGTATGCAAAGTGTACTTTATAGTAACCAAAAAAAAAAAAAAAAAAAAGTTACAGACATTTCCAAAATGATCCAGGCGTACATCAGATAAAAACAAGCTATACACACTGAAAAAATAACACTCTTGTAATAAATGTTTATCATGTTGACAATGGTTTTCGTATCTTATTATTGTCTTTCGTTCCGATTGGTTGTACATTGCTGAACGTCCGAACGTGCCAGCACTGATAATGAAGGGAAAAAAAAAAATTAACAGAATATTGAATGCATGTCGCCAGCCAGTCTAATACGCTAAGTAAACCTAAGATCATTTAGCAGCACACATCCAAAATCAAGAGAGATACACCACCACCACCCTCCCTCCCCCCCCCCCCCCCAAAAAAAAAAAAAAAAAAAAAAAAAAAAAAAAAAAAAAAAAAAACAACAACAACAACAAACAAACAAAAATAAAAATATTCAGACCCAAAAGGTGACTGCCAATCATGTAAAATGCAAAGAAGTGCCCAACGGAGAAGGAAACACGCTTAGAAAAGACGGTTACAACACAATTTAGTAAGATTTTGGGTAAATCCGCCTTGTCAAAACAGACAAACAAACAGAGAGATCAGTCGCTACTTATCTTTGTTCACAGAAGGAATGTGCCCCATTCCTTCTGCGAATGAAGATAAGTAGCGACTGATCTCTCTGTTTGTTTGTCCGTAGACAGAAACCCATGCCCCAGAATTGAGAGGAAAATCCACCCTTTGGGGCTGACCAGGGTGACCCTCGGAAGTAAAAAGTAGTTGACACCACCCAAGTCCCCCAGGGCAGACCTGGGTGGGGGCCACTGTTTAGTTGCAAAGTAAGGTTAATGAATGTTACACAATCCAGACCAAAAAGGTGACTGCCAAGCGTGTAATAAGCAAAGAAGTACCCAACGGAGAAAGAAACACGCTTAGAAAAGACGGCTACAACACAATGTATTAATATTTCGGGTAAATACCCTTTGTCAAAATAGACAAACAGAGAGATTAGCCGCTACTTATCTTCATTGGCAGAAGGAATGTGCTGCACATTCCTTCTGCCAATGAAGATAAGTAGCGGCTAATCTCTCTGTTTGTTTGTCTATTTTGACAACGGGTATTTACCCGAAATATTAATAACTTGTGTTGTACCCGTCTTTTCTAAGCGTGTTTCTTTCTCCGTTGGGTACTTTTTTAATGTTACACAGCATACAAAATGATCCAGGTGTACATCAGATAAAAACAGAGCTATACACGCTGAAAACAACCGAATAATAACGTCCTTGTAATAAGTCTTTATGTTGACAATGTTTGTTTCTTTTTGTCTTATTAATGTCTTTCGTCCCCAACCGCCGTTTCATCAGCAGTTCCATTTTCAAAGTTTTACATGTTATATACAGTATACAAAAATGATGCAGGCGCACCAACCCCATAGTAGCACCCTTGTAATAAATCTTTATGTCGACAATGGTTTTCTTACTCCTTATTATTGTCTATCGTCCCCAACCCCCGTTCCATCAGCAGTTCCATTTTCAATGTTTTACATGTTATATACAGTATACAAAAGGATGCAGGCGCACCAACCCCATAGTAGAGCACTCTTGTAATAAATCTTTATGATGACAATGGTTTTCTTACTCCTTATTATTGTCTCTCGTCCCCCCCCCCACCCCCCCTGTTCCATCAGCAGTTCCATTTTCAAAGTTTTCCATGCCCCTTATTATTGTCTCTCGTCCCCAAGCGTCGTTCCATTTTGCAGTTCCATTGACAAAAACAAGCTAGACATGCTGAAACCAACCCAATAATAATGAACACTCTTGTAATAAATCTGTATGAAAAGGAAAATGACGCGAGTGTCGGAGAATCTCAATTCATTTCTTTTGTAAATTTTTCAGTCTGTTGCGGATGTAATCCTTAATGTTTGTCCAGAGCCTATGTCTAAGTACGGGGTCTGATGCAATGGCCTGCTGTATCTCGGCCTTTCCATGAAGTTTGTTCACGACGAGGTGTGTCTTGAAACGAGTTTCAACAGCTTTCTCTTCAGCTTTCCCCCGTGGTTTCCTTGTAAATCTAGCTTTCTTTCGAGCAGGAGCCGACGCAGAACTGTTATCATCAAAACTATCTAGTTTGTCATCAGGCTCTGGACGTCTTTTCTCGGTCATGCTCAATGATTCCTGTGTTGTTGACTTGCTATTTGCTTCATTCACAGGTGCTGTTTCCCCAGCGACCTCTCTGCGAGTTTCTGATGTGTTTTCATTGTCAAAGTCAATCTCTTCATCATCGCCCAGTTCAGCTCTAATGCAACTCTCAAAATATGTCATCCCATTGTTAACTGACAGAAGAATCTTTGCCACTTTTGCCTTCTGAAGGACGTCTTGAGGTTGGCGGTAGATATGGCGATGTATCCGAATATCATGACCAAGGAAGTCTGCCAGCTGATCCTGGTCTAACTCCGAGATGGCCATGGCCTGAGCCAAAGTTGCAACCTGCTTCCGTAACTGAGTAAATGTGAACATGGCTGGGTTTGACACTTGCGCTTGCAGTGCATGTTCCTTCAGAACATCATGGCCTCTGTAAGGCCTCTGACCAGAAGGTGTGGCAAAGATGTACTGGGAACCGGCGAGAGCTGGCACTGATTGCCTCATTTGAAGGATTCTGTCCACAGTTGTCATCATCTTCTTCGTCAGCAAAATGGGAACACTCCTATTAAACTTGCCCCTGATTTCCACTCGCTGAAAATGATTCACCATTTTCTTCTCAACCTCTGTGAGACCTTTCAAGATATCTTGATTGGTGATCGATCCAATCTTAGCATTCTGGAAGTCTGATACCTTCATTCTCTGAACTTCTCCCCCTCGTTTTCGGTTGAAAAGTGATACAGCGCAAAGAGTTGCTTTAACCACTGTCGGATAATCTTCCGAAACCACCCTTGTCTCAAGAAGCTGTTGGACCTTCCTCACATCTTCACATGATGGGATCAGCTTGGGTTTGTTCATGGTCATTTTCCCGATCGACTGGGCTGCTGTAGCTGACACACAATCGTACCAGTCCCCGGTGAAGATAGAGTCAAAGCGCTGTGCCTCAGAGAGCTCCTGTCGCCACCTGTCATCTGAACCATTCCCAAGCTGTTTGGATGCCAGCGACTGTTTGATCTGTGAACATTTTTTCAAAACATGGCCTATGCGCATTGCAAGATTGCCTTTTTTGAACTGATGTGTGTCCTCATCAAATTCTGCTAGCTCTTTTACAGCCAGTACAACGTGATCAAAGCTAGCTGCATTGACCACAGCATTTAAACTTGCGATTTTCATTTCTGACCTCACTCTAGGAATCTTTAATAGTCTCCCTAACTCCCGCATCCTGGAGCTGATTTGCCCAGCCGTGTGTTCTTCAATGTCCCTGCGGTCAAATAATCTCTTTCCATACTCCAAAAGCATGGGGTCAGTTCTGATGAGACGGCTTATCTCATCCTGTCTCTGTCTGGCTAAAACCTTATGATAGAAGGAAACGTCAACGTCTAAAGGTATTGGAAGCATTAGCCGCCCACGTTGAGCAGCCTCACCTCTCTTAGTGAACTGAAACCCTCCTTGTTTCTGACAGCAACGTTTTGAGTGTACAGAGATCAGCTTTTTTTGATAGAGCCCTTTGCAATGGCTACAGTCGAGAAGGTCGTCTACCTTACTAGTTTTGGTGCGATACTTAGGAATCAAACATCCTGATTTATTTTCAAGAACTGCAACATTATGTATGTAATCCCCCTCATCTTGTATTCTGATCCATGCTAGACGTCTCTGCTTAGTCCCTTTTTTATCATCAAAATATTAGCAACGTCTGCCTCATCTGCATGGACTTCATGTAAGTGCGTGCTCATTTTCAAAACAAGCTTGCCACAAAATTTGCATGCATGTTTCTTGTCCCATTTGTACTTTCCTTTCCCTCTCTGCGACACGTGCACACCCGTTTCTTTGGTAAGCGCTCTTTCCCCACCCCCAACATCATGTTCCTTCTGCCTATCCACATTGTCATTGCCACCCCCTAATTCATCCCCTAACGCACACTGCACCTTGCTTGTACTTGCTTCATTGACACCTGCCCACCCTGAAACAGCCACTTTGAAATCTAACATATTCAATACAAAACTGTCTGTGTCAGAGACCCCAGAGATTGATGGCGACACACCGTCTGAATCCTGTGAGCTCGAGCCAGGAACAAACTCCTCGTCATCACTGTCCTTGTATTGCGATGCGCTTGCACTCTCGGCAGTCTCAGGCCCATCCCAGGCTCCACTTGCCAACTGGAAAAGGAAAGAAAAAAAGAAAGCTGCATTAGTACAAAAGCAGCCCAATTTTGGTTTAGGGGGCCTTGCACAAGAAAGCAAAATCCATGTTTTCTGAAAATGTAAGCAGTTTTCACACCCGCGTGACCCTTTGAGAGAGGTCACTCAAATTGGTATGTTTACAAAGATCTTGCCACAAAGTATCCTTGGGCAAAGCTTGAAGAATGTGGCTTGAAAAGTCTCCGAGAAAATGCCACTGTTAACGTTTACCATGGACGCGGACGGCCCAGAACATAAACTCACTTTTGCTTCGCACGCGAGCTAATAAAATAAAGATGATCATAGAATCACTTACCAGTTTGTAATTGGGGGCATTCCGCTGCCGTCTATGCACCCTCCTACCAGCCGCACCCTCTGCGACAGACGACGCTGGGCCATCATGCTGCTGCTGACTAATTTTGCCATGGGCCTTGGCCATGTGCCAGGAAGGGGCGTGCTTGTCCACTTCCATAGATCCCGATGAGTTTGGACATCCTGCTGCCATCCGGCGCTGGGTGTGTGCAGAAAGTGCTGAGTGTGACCAAAACGGTGTTGCTGCAATCATGTCAAATACAACCATGTAAACCATTGACATTTTGAATCAGATATATACATAATTACAGCAGTACCCCCTGCCCCTTACGAACAATAACTGGTAATACAGTAAAATGCGACACTTCAGTTGCAAAATCCGAAAAAAAAACTATTCGTGGAAGTCTGTTCTTCGAATCACAAGGTAGTTTTGCGTACGAGGATTCAAATCTGGCGCCATCTTGTTTCAACAGTGCATGCATACAAACATGCCAAGTTACATTTCGTTCACAATCACACATGTCAGAAGAAAACAAAAGCAACCCAATCGCGTGACAGATTGACCTTGTAATCTGTTATTGAACAAATTCCTTTCGTTGAAGAAGAATGCTTTTGTTAAATTCGTGAGGTTCTATTATCTCTTACTACAAGACTGACGGGCTGAGCAGCAGGCTGAGACGCGGGTCGTAGCAGACTCAGTTTTCTCGGCCAAACGGGTCCATATAGGCTACTGTGCAATTGTATCTGATTGGGAGCATCTCAGTTAAATTACTGCGATGAAGAAGTACACTTGGGCGTGCTTTTAACTAAGAAATATTGCATAAAAACAATCTTACCTGATGGAACGACGACGGTTGGCGGGACGAGAGACAATAGAAGGGGAAACCACTCAGTTCACTCTGCGCAGCCGAACGATGCTTGCTTCCGTGGTGACACACTGGCCCAGTGCGTTTAAAACACACAACATTAGGTAAACCTGCAAAAATGGGACATCCAATTTTTTTTTTTCTGACTTTGGAATTAAAAATAATGCAGAACAACCCACAGAAAAAATGGGTGTCGGACTTGGCCGCCCAGAATTTTACACACACCCATTTTCCAGAAGGATGGTAAAGAAAGTCACCCATATTAGTGGTTTCGTGCACCCACCCACACACACACACACACACACACACACACACACACACACACACACACACACACACACACACACACACACACGCACACACACACACATCTACTGTACTTGATCTCCCTTGCGTATTTCATGTCGCTCCCCTACCACACCGCTCACACACACACCGGCACACAGACACACACACACACACACACACACACACACACACACACACACACACACTCACACACTCTTACCCACACCCTACGGCACCCTCGTCCCGTCTTTCTCTTTCTTGTCCTCACAAACAATCATGCTCATCAGATACACACGCCAACAACTGCTATCTTTACTTCGCCATGCCACCTACTGCGCGGCCGGTGCCTACGACAGTGTTGCAGACACCTTACGCGGCATCCGATTGCGAAAGAGAGGCCGCAGGGGTGGAATCAGCAGAAGGCACGACTCACCACCACACACACAACCACACACTTCCTTCCCCTTTCCTATGCCCTTCTGCCTCCCCCTGCCTCCTAGTCTTCTCTCCATCCCTCCTTCTTCTCCCATTTGTTCTCCTCTCTTCATCTACCGCTCCCCGCTCTCCTTGGCCGCCTCTTCCCCCCCTTCCTCCCCCTCCACTTCCCCCCTCCTCCTTCGCCTGCTTTCTCCTCCTCGTCCCCTCCCCCCTTTCTCCTCCCCTTCACCCTCTCCCTCCATCTTTTCCTACTCTCCTTCCTCCCCTTCCTCCCCTCCCCCCTCCCCCTCCTCTCGCATCCTCTTTCATGCCCGGTTTTCCTTCCCCGTCTTTTCCTCCTCCCCCTTCCCTCCTCTTTCCCCCCTCCATCCTCCCTTCCCCCTCCCCCTCCTCCTCCTTCGTTCTCTTCTTCGTCCGTTTCTTCTCCTTCTTCCTCTACTGCCACTGCCTCATCCAACCAAACTGTGTCTGTTCAATGCACAGTCTGTCTGCAAAGATGGCAAAGCCGACCTGATTTCAGATTTCATTCTAGACAATGATCTAGATGTTGTCGTGATCACCGAAACATGGCTCCGCTTAGCTGGCGATGAACCCATCATCGCCAGCGTCACTCCGAGTGGCTACCGCCTTAGCAACACTCCCTGGCCAGTCCCTCACCTTCTCATGTATCTATCGCCCCCCTCCTAGCTCTCAAAACAAACTCACAAACTCCATGTTCCTCACCGAGTTCGACCTCCTCCTCGACTACTACACCACACGACCCGGAAAACACATCCTTCTTGGCGACTTTAACTTCCATTTCGACAAACCCGACCACCCTGACACAAAACGCCTTCGCACACCACTTTCAAACCACAATCTTACGCAACACATCACCAAACCCACCCACCGACTCGGCCACACCTTCAACTGGATCATCACCCGCAACTCCGATCAACTCTTTCTCGACTCTGACACCACCTCTGTACTTCCCTCTGACCACCTCGCTATTCTCGTCTCCCTCAACCTACCTCCCCCGAAAAAAACGCAAGCTCCTTGTCTCTCGTCCCAAACTAAAATCTGTCAACCGAGAGAGCTTCTGTGACGAAGCTGTCGACCTTCTCTTGGACCCCGCCTCCTCTCCCGATCTTGCATCCCATTTCGACTCCTCCCTTCGAAAACTTCTAGACACCCATGCCCCTGTCACCACCTGCTCCATACCCAACCGACCTCCCCCTGGCTCACCGATGACATAGCTGAGGCCAAGCGCGAGCGCCGCCAAGCGGAACGCCGCTGGCGCTCATCCGACCTCACCGTTCACAGACAGATCTTCCAAACAACTAAATCAAAAGTCTGCAGAATGATCTCCGACTCCAAACGTAAACATCTTTAAAACAAAATCCTGGAATCCACTTCTTCCAAAACCCTCTACGCCACCATGAACACACTCCTAGGCACTTCTAAAGACTCTCCTCTCCCCAACACATACAACAAAGAAGAACTCCCGTCCGCTTTTTCCATCTATTTTTCCGACAAAATCCAAACTCTGCGCAACACACTCGACACTCTGCCTTCTTCGCCTTGCCCTCTCGACCCCCCCCCCCTTTTCCGGCACCCGCCTCTCGTCCTTCCGCCCCGTCTCTCAGGATGCAGTCCTCAAGACCATAAAGCCCAAGCATTTCAAAACCTGCGAACTAGATCCCCTCCCAGCTTCTCTCTACCGGGACGGCCTTCCAAAACTTCTGCCCTTCATTACCGATATCATCAACACATCTCTAGAGAACGGCTCCGTCCCCGATATCTTCAAGTCCGCCATTGTCCGTCCTCTCCTAAAAAAACACAACCTCGACCCAAACGAACTCAAAAACTATCGCCCTGTCTCCAATCTCTCTTTCCTGTCCAAGCTTCTTGAGAAGGTTGTTCTCAACCAGTTCAACCTCCACCTCACCGACAACAACCTCCTCAGTCCCTTCCAGTCCGCCTATCGCAAACATCACAGCACTGAAACAGCCCTTCTACATATCCTAAACGACCTTCTCTCCACCGACTCGGGCAACATCTCCCTTCTTACGCTACTCGACCTCTCTGCCGCCTTCGACATTATAGATCACTCTATCCTCCTCCACCGCCTTCACCACTCCTTTGGAATCACTGACTCTGCTCACTCCTGGTTTCTCTCCTACCTCTCCGACAGACAGCAGTCCGTCACCATCGACGGCGTCTCCTCCAACCCAGTCACGCTCACCTGAGGAGTTCCACAGGGGTCCGTCCTGGGCCCTGTCCTTTTCACGCTCTACACCTCTCCCCTGTCCAACATCATTCAGTCTCACCACATAAACCACCACCTCTACGCTGACGACTCACAACTACTATACAAAGACAAACTCGACAACACTCAGTCACTACTGACTCGCACGGCTGACTGCTACGAAGACGTGAAAAACTGGATGACAGCTAACAAGCTTAAACTGAACGACGACAAAACGAAAGCCATGCTGGTAGGCACTCGCCAGAAACTTTCCCAGCTCCCTTCCTTTTTCCACCTTCAACTCGACAGCACCCCCATCTCCCTCTCGGACTCGGCCAAAAACCTCGGCGTTATCCTCGATTCCTCTCTTTCCATGACCAGCTTTGTCTCTGCCACGGCACAGGCATGCTATTTCCACCTCCGCCGCATCAGTCAGATCAAAAAATACCTCACTACCGAAGCTGCCACCAAACTTGCTGTCTCTCTCATCCTATCTCGCATCGACTATTGAAACTCTCTCTTTCCGGCCTCCCTCACTCCACCACTTTCACCCTCCAGCGTGTCCAGAACAATGCTGCCCGCCACGTCCTCAGAAAGAAAAAAATCCGACCACATCACTCCCCTGCTCAAACTCCTTCACTGGCTTCCTATCCCCCAACGCATCCAATACAAGATTCTGTCTCTCTGCTACAAATGCCTGAACAACTGCGCTCCTGCCTATCTCTCCAACTTACTTCACCCCTACACTCCTCCCCGCTCCCTCCGCTCCGCCTCCGAACCTCTCCGCCTCAACATCCCCCGCACCAGACTCAGCACTTTCGGCCCCCGCTCCTTCTCTGTATACGGTCCATCCGCCTGGAACACTCTCCCACTCTCTCTCCGTCAGAAACACTCTCTCTCCTCCTTCCAGTCCGTCCTCAAAACTCACCTCTTTCAACAGTTCTAGCACTATATCACCACACTCCCCACCCCAAGTCGACTGTCGAATTGTATTTCACTTTTTGTGGTACGCGAGCCGTTGTCTAAGCGTGCGCATGCGTGCGTGATTTGTGAGTGCGCGCTTAGAGTTATCATTATTTTAAGATAAGCGCATTATAAATACCGTAATTATTACCTGAATCCTAGGTTTCAGAGTCTTGGAATACGGTTAGCATATCCAACATACGTCCGTCCTTACTGACAGAATAGCCCGTACTGAATAAGCTAACGCTATGTTAAACTGAACTGCGGCCTAAAACTCCGTGCAAAACGCTTACACGGGATATTTGCCACAAGACAAACCGCTGACAGGGAGCTGGTGGAGGGAGCTGGTTGCCAAGTCATCAGTGGTGCCCCAACGGTCAGCAAGACTAAGGCATAGATAGACAGACAGACAGACAGACAGACAGACAGACAGACAGACAGACAGACAGATAGATAGATAGATAGATAGATAGATAGATAGATAGATAGATACCGCTGACAAGACCGTACCATACAAAAACCCTGTGTGAACTCTATGCATGCGCATAGAGCTTCATCACAATGCATGTATTCGACCAATCGAAAAACCTATCCGGTGTGTGTGTGTGTGTGTGTGTGTGTGTGTGTGTGTGTGTGTGTGTGTGTGTGTGTGTGTTTGTGTGTGTGTGTGTGTGTGTGTGTGTGTGTGTGTGTGTGAGTGAGTGTCTTTTCCAATTCCACAACGATAGACAATACATTCATTACATTTTCTAATTTGCTGACGTGATATTTATAATGCACAAGCAGATGTTAGGAAGCCACTATCTCAGTATCTGTTAATTTAAATTTCTTTCTCTTAAAGTTGCAGTCAGTGACATCAAGACTAACTACACAGCTTTAGATGTGATATGAATCATACAGAACTGGGGCTATTATCGACGAAGATGCGTATATATCTCTATACATTGCCACATCTGGCAGTGCTGTTTGTTGTATCGCTATACGATGTGATCGAGCATATGATCAGGCATGCCTCATCCGACGCAGCCTTATGAAATAACCTTATCGTGGATCGGGGATTTGCAATGAGTTCTTATGTTTCCTTATTTGTTCAGGCGTGTCACACTCCTAAAGTGTAATCCATTTGCTCATTTTCACCAGAGGAATGCAACAAATAGGAACAACTTCGGCCAGGAGGGAACTCCCATCTTGCTGCTGTACAAGATAGACGTGGCGAAGTTGGAATAAGGCGAAAACTGACCATTTGTTCTACAGATATCTCTTAGGATGCGTTATTTTTGGGGACCTAGATACGGCGCCTGTACACTGCGGGTGTGCACTGTGTTTGTATTGTGTTCATGTCATAATTGTGTACCAGCTTTCCTGACGACCCAGCTGCTGGATACCGGCCTGTTTGCGTGGATCGGCCTACACCTAGTGGACCAGCGGTACCTGTGGTCCGACAACGACGAGCTCACCTTCACCAACTGGGACACTGGTGAACCCTACGGAGACCAGCAGGTACGGACTTGACGTACTGAGGGTAACACCATCAAACTGACTGATGTCAGTAAGGCTGAAATGGTCAATATAGTATACTTTGTAGGACACATTATCCCGGGTACACTGTCCTGTGTTACACTGTACACAGGCTACGGTCTCCTGTGTTACTACTTATGGGGCGGAAGGCCACGTGACTAGTCACGAGTCAGACAGGGGAAGATCACAACAAATCGGACAGTGTACTTTTGCCAAGCATACCACATAAGCAATCATTTCCAGCTGGTATCTCTCGCAAGTACCTAACAAGATGAGCAAATTGGACACCCGAACTTCAGTGCACAGATGCCCATTCAATTGGAGCAAGGTGTCCTACAGAGATTTGCTGATGTCTTTTAGTTCTGCATAATTCCGTCAGCGCAATCGGTGTGCCCGAAAAGAAACTTCTATTAGATTCTCTCGCAAGATGTTAATGCAATGTATGATCAAAAAGTAATGATAGTTCGGCTGTCTTTTGTAAACTGCTTGAGCCAAATAAATAAAATTAGAATCAAAACAAATTTCAGCTTTGCCCTTTACTCATGCACAATACTAGGCTGGTACCTTCAGCTATGCCTCTTTGAAAATGTGATGTAAACAGCTGTACTTGAAAACTGTGGACTCTCAAAGATAATACATGTTAGAATCTTACATAGGTGTTAAGGTGACCACGAGTATCACCAGAATCTATTTCTTACCCACCTTTTTCTTTGCAGTAATCCAAAGTGATTTGGTTTTCGACACACGCCTAGCCATAACAAAGCCGACATCATTTCTTGGCAAAGATGCTGACGTACTTTATTTTGTACTGTGGCGTCAGTATTTTGGATGCCAGACAAATGTTCAGAAATGATGACCTAATAATAAATACAAGACGCCAGAGTCCCAGTCGTCTCCATAAAATGCCGTCATTGCACGTGAGCTTAAAGTAGGTCAAATCGCAATATCGCATCTGACCGTACCTTTTTTGATGACTATGTTGTGCGCACAATCTTGTACGCACATGGTCGTTCACGCACCGGAGCTTATTGCACACGTGTGATACAACCAAGCTGCAGCACACGTGTGTGATACAGCTTTTCCGCTGAAAGGCTCAAAGAAAGATGTGTGTAAGAAATTTATTTGTTTTCATTCCTACGTCGCGACCAATCTTTAACGAAAACCGTACCATGTGACCTCGCTACAAAAAATCCTGTAGCGACTAATGGCGGACTTCTTGTAGCCCTCTTTGCGACGCGTCTTGAATGCCAGTTTTGTTGTATAAAAGATCAGCAAAACGTTCTAAAGTACTTAGTGTTGTTCGAAACAATAGGCGCACTACTGGAGTTGTTTACAGCACACATTTGCTGGAGTATTACGTTCTTACACCCCCACGCTTTGACACGCCCCAACCAATAAGATAAGATAAGAAAAGATAAACTTTATTGCCATATGCATCAACATTAGGATTTTTTGCGGCATAACTGACGAGCGTCCATATTAAGATCAACACATAAAACATACATACATCACAATCAAGCAGACCCTATAATACCAAACAACACGTATGTATACGCTGGTCCACTAGGTGTAGGCCGATCCACGCACACACATCTAAGTAAGTAAAATAAGATAAATCTATTGCATAATACACACGAACCTTTCACGTCTCGAGTAGTCGCGTAAATGGCGGTATGCCTCTTGGTGATTGGTTGATCATTTGGGACGGTGCCATTTGCAACCTGCACAGATCTTGATCTAGATCTGGAAAATTACGTTTTAATGGATCTTAGTTGAAGAAAGCTGTCTCAATTTAGCTGTAGGCAGTGAAAACAAAAATCCGCAAAAGGCGCACATTCTTCGCACAAGTCCGAAATGACTTCATAACGACAAAACACATTACGTGGGCACATATAATGTACTTAAGGACAGACATAATTTAAAGACAGACATGAGACCTGCCCACGTGCCTACTGTCTCTATCCTTAAAAATATTATTTCAGCTCAGTTGTGTGTGTGTGTGTGTGTGTGTGTGTGTGTGTGTGTGTGTGTATGGATGTGTGTGTGTGTGTGTGTATGGATCTGTATGTGTGTGTGTGCGCGTGCGCGTGCGTGCGAGGATGCGCGCGAGCACTCGTGTCACACACACACACACACACACACACACACACACACACACACACACACACACACGCACGCACGCACGCACGCACGCACACATACACACACAGAGCAGAGAGAGAGAGAGAGAGAGATTTGGGATGTCACTCGATTGTACGGTCACCTTCTTTGACTGGCCACAGACAAGTTGCACGTACGATAGTTACTACACAATGTACCTTGGTTTTCCGGGCACTTGCTGAACATGGTCAACGGTCGGTCGGCGTATTGGTGACAAAAACCACGAAAAGTACCAGCACGGCTAGTCTGGCTAAGTTAGGCCGTCACGCACGACGGCAGGTCATTCACTGCTCGCTCGGCCCCTCTCCCCCCCCTCCCCGCCGCCGCCCCCCCCCCCCCCCCACCACCCCCCTCTCCCCCCCCCCACCCCTCCTCTGCAGGGCGCTCGGTGCGTACGTGCGCCAACGCAGGTGTCCTTGTAAAAGTGCAACTCAAGCGTTACTTATGATGATTTGAACAGAATCATCGGTGAAATGACAGGACATTTACCCCGTGCATATGCCGTCTTTCCCACCTCCCTTCACAGATACAGACACATGTTTGCAAAGCGGCAGAGATACCATACCACAGGTAACAACAGAATATCCTGCTGATTGATTACCACAAGAAAACACACTAGAACATTAATACTAAATAATGGGAAAGAATCAAAATGTTTGTTGACACTAATACTATATCAAAACACCTATGGTTATACTCCATAAGCCAGTCCTGGATACCGTGCACCCCCCCCCCCCCCCCCCCCCCCCAGTTGCCAGTTTTCTTAAAAAGGTATGCATATTCAGCATAAAAATTTGTGATCATTTCATTAATTTCAATGTGACCCATCAATTTAATTGTAACTATTTTTAACTGGCTGGTCTTTTAAGTGATATTTTATCTAGGGGTCTAGTAAGGTCTCTCCTTTTCTTTTCATTTATTTTCGTCCAGAAATGTGTAAATATGAATATGCGAAATAAAGTTTCATGGTTCTTAACAGCCAAAACAATGTTATCAAAATAATTAGTTTCCACATCTCCACCACGAGATCACCACTTCCACCCCATTTTTTGCCTTCTTTTTCTGCAACGTTCAATTCCTTGATGGCCGTCTTATATCGTTCTGGCTGCCAATAAGTGAGCTGTCAAGAGCTCGGCAGCATGTTTTCAGAGTTTGGTGTACAGGGGTGTGTCTTCTGGTCAGAACTGCCAGCGGACCGCTTCTCTGTATGGACAGGTCTGGAGAATGTGCTAAGGAGACTGATTTTCTACATCACATTCGCATAGGGCTGTTTCCGCATGACACAGTCTCAGAGTGATCAGTGCGTAAATGGAAGATGGTGACCTGGCTCTCCCTGTTCAGCTTGTTGATGCCGTCTGCCCACGGGCTGCAGCCGCCATTCTGCTGTTGCCAATCACTTTGTTGCTGTAGTGTCTTGGTTTCTTTACAGGAGGTTGTAATCTTGAGGTAGTCTGGCGCCTGCTTTGGCCAGTTTATCAGCTACTCCAGAATGCACTTGAATCCACTGCAGCACTATTTTGTGGACAGGGCATCCAGTCTATCTTGAAGCTTCCTGGAGAGCAGATCAGTGGATCAAGCTGCTGCCTTACCCTAGCTAGTGCTCTGCTGCTGTGTTGAGCACCTGCAGAGCTGTACGATAGTTAGAGCTACTGCGGCCAGCTGGTAAGGAGAGGGAGGTAGTATTGCGGTCTGCACAACAGATGTACACGCCACTTCCTTCGTTCCACCCGCCTCTGTAGATGTGAGCACAGCTGCTGTGAGGGTAGCGCTTGTGCATAATCTCCAGCGAGATGGCTTTGTGCAGTGCCTCGACCTTTGGCAAAGAGTCCTGGAACATCGTTTATGTTTCTAGAAGGTTCTTTCGAGATGTCCAGGTATCTGAAGGGAGCTCTTCACACATCTTTGGGCTTGATTCCAGGACGTCAGTTTTATCCTTTTGCGGGACCTTTAGTAGGCGGTTCAAACTTGGGCGTTTCTGACGGTTCTTGTTCTGCCACTGTAGTCTCCAGTGCTGTTGGTGTTTAGTAAGTCTCTTCATCATGTGTGCTGTTCTACGTTCTAGTGGCTCCAATTTCCTCCATTTCCTAAATTGGTGTGCTCCAGACGACTCTAAGAATATCACTGCATCATGAGAATGACCCATGTTCTGCATCTTGTCAAGCCTGGCTTTTTTTGATTTTGCAGGCAGTGCTTCATGTTGTCGATATATCTTGGTACCACACTACTGGTCTGACCGAGCTGGTGTTTGCTTGCGCCAGGATGCTGTAATTTGCGCCAATCTGGTGACCACCAGTGTCTTCATCAGAGACCTTTTTTTCGCAGCTCTAGCTTCCATGGGTTCGATGTGAGGCCTCCACGTGAATCCAGTAATTTATTTGTTCCCAGTAAAGTTGGCCTGTCTGTCTTTGATGCTGGAAGGCCTTTAGTTTCAAGGTGACCTCTTCAATCTGATTGAAAGAGATGGTCTAGCTCAGTTTGAGTGGCCATCTTTCAGTCCAGCTGCTGACTATTGGCAGCATCTTGGATTCTGCAGGATGCTATTTCTTTATGTTCTGCTGCGCTCCACACTGCAAAGTCATCCGCGTGGAGGATGTTCGAGACGAACCTTGATACTGCTGTACTGATGTCATTAATGTAGACCAAGAACAGCATCAGACACATCTCTCTGAGTTACACTTTCCCCAAGTTTGACAAGACTGCTGAATGTTCAGACGGTAGAAGCTTCAGCGGCAACCCTTATTAAACATGCCTTAACTAAAAAGAATTACAATTAAATTGATGGGTCACATTGAAATTAATGAAATGATCTCACATTTTTATGCTTAATATGTATACTTTGTTAAGAAAACTGGCAACTAAAATATTTTAACAGAGGAGTATGACGTAAGCAATTGTTATGATCATTTTGCGTTCCTTTGTGTACTGGTAAAATGGGGATAGGGCAACAGATTTAGCCACTGTGGCCCCTAAATACATTACATCATCATAAATCAGGTTGGGAGTAACTGTGGTACTCTATTCTAACCAATAAAACCTTAAAAAAAAGACCTATCAGTTGTATACAAAATTTCTGAGGGCATCGGAAACAACGCACGTTTCCCAATTCGGCAATTTTAATGGGAAAAAGCTATCATTCACCACGAACGGATGCCGACTTTCCTTATTTTCTTGCACTTTATGCTCACATTATTGAAACTTAATAGGTAAAGAGAGGTCAAAATGAAATGGAATAACTTTAGTATTTTTTTCCAATTGGGGATACAAAATCAACGACTGTGGCACTCACTGTGATCGCAGCATCACCTAGTCAAGTTTATAATAATTATGACATCGTGTATTAATGATGTGAGCCTGAAAATGGACTGCCAGTGATATAGAAAAAGGCATCTGATACATTATTTTTGTCTCTTTTTTGTGATTTCGTGGAAATTGGCCGTTTACTGTGTGCACAAATACCTTCACTGTGAGCCAGAGATTCAATAATTTTCATTCTGATTCTGTTGTTTGGCAGAGGACGCAGAAGGTGTGCCTTAACATAATATTGCCTGATTCGGGCTTCTGGAATGAATTCTAATTTATTTAGAGGAAAATGTTTCTAAACCTCATGTTAGCATTTGCGAAGAGCGTGAATGGGGGTACCCTGGTGTGTTCCTAAGGATTTTAGGGGAACATGGGTTAAACATCTCAGGACATACTAAGGTACACTTTGAAACCCATTTTATTGAGTATGGATGGGGGAGGGGGGGGGGGTGCAAGGTAGACCGGGCTAGCTTTTGGACTAAAGCACAGAAATGCCTACTCCAAAGAAACATCTAAGCCATGTTTGACCTTTAAATGTATAAACTGGAATATTATTTTATAAACTAGAACCCTGGTGAAATATGACCATTGTTTCGCCTTTGTGACCTTCACCTCGGAGAAATGTCAGCCAAAATGATATATTTAAACAAATCTTACCTCCAACTATTCTTGTGTCAAGTTTCAAAAATTGTGGCTTCTGTGGTTTGCGAATATGTATTGCCGTTAACCTTAATTTGACCACAAACTTGATCATTAACGGTTGTTTGATAGGCATAACGTCATCTTACATCTTTTGGGTCACAAGCATGGACTGCTTTTGTGAGCAGATGATGTATGTAACCTATTGCTGGCCGTTACAGGTATTTAAACACCTTGCCTGGACAAAAGCAATGCGCAAAAAACGGTTAGAAACACACTACTAACTTGGTATATTTGTTGGCAAACGCATAAAGGCATGCACTACTACATGTTAAAACGGAAAATATGAGCATATTATACATGCGTAAAAAAAAAAACCAAGCAACAAATTATGTAAATAGCAGTCTCTAATAATCTGTAAATCTATTGTAAAATATTTTCAATTGTTTTCGCGGTATGGTCAGAAACTAAAGTTCGCATGGTTTGAACGACCATAATTTTATTTAAAATTGATTACTGTGGAAAGCAAATTGAATCCTCGATTTCCCAGTTGTCAAAAATGCTCATTGGATGAAGGACTACAACTGTACAAGATGTCAGAAAGACAACTCCAAAATGCACAGTTCACGTCTAAACTTGCTATACACGATTGGACTAGTCGTGTGACGATGTCTGGCTTTACAGTGACGTGGTTTTATGTCTACTAAGTTATTTGCACTGATATCACAGTGTGTGTGTGTATGTGGCGTGGTGTATGTGTGTGTGTGTGTGTGTGTGTGTGTGCGCGCGCGCGCGCGCGCATTCAGGAGGGCTGTGTGCACCTCTACAGTCGCGGCGCTAATGCTGGTCGCTGGAACGACGCCGACTGCTCCCGCCAGATGGGATGGGTGTGCCAGAGCAACCGTTGTGAGTGTAACATTACAGTCTGCTGTTCGCTAGCTGTGTGCAGCTTGAATAGTTTCACATCACCTTTCACTGTAACGCCATCACTTCCCAAATTTCATTGACGTCGCGCCCTTTCCGGCAGACGATCATTTGCCCGACCGAAAGTTTTGTAAAAACGAAATTATGGCTATATTCCTTTGGCCGTCCGTCCCTGCCCTCCCCTTCCCAAACCCACCCATCCACCTACCTTGCGAGGGAAAGGAGACGATGTTTTTTATCACAGTCTATTCAGAACCACACAGTTTCATCGGCGTATACTCGAAATAAACACGGGTCATAACGTTGGGTGGGGGGTGGGAGGTTGGGGGTGGGGGGGGGGGGGGGGGAGTGGGGTGGGGGCTGGGGGGGGGGATTACTTCAGAGACAGTAGTGCTGTGATAATTATAAGAAAATACTTCTTATTTGGTATGAGCGAAAGCATTTATAAAATAATAAACTTTATTATATTCATTTTCATATGTGATGACGTCACAACATTCCATGTTTTGGCCCTATCAATATGACACCAGTTTTTAGGCGGGGGATGGTGGTGCACTTCTTCCATCATTATTAGAATTAAGCGCACACAAAAGACTATTTGTATGCTGTTACATCACCTTTCCCTATAGCGCCACCACTACCGTGTGGGCGAACCTCTTGCACCTTCTCACCACCCGCCCGCCGACATATCGAAAAGCGAGGGTGGGAGGGATGTAGCATTGAAAGAATTTTTAGCCTCTGTGTGTGTGTGTGTGGGGGGGGGGGGGGTCCGGAACAATGGAACCCCCCAGATCCGCTCCTGGTACGTAAGAGATGATGCTCTTACTTTACATCCCGAACATAACGCATAGTTTGCGGTTGCATGTTATCTCAGAAACCTGAGTTCCGCCTGCGCTTTTGTTGGAACTTTGCAAGCCGTGCACGTTCATTGTGCATTCAACAGGCTTTAATGTACTTGGTCTCAGTCGCTCTGCCGCCGATATGAACTCGCATTCTCCAACAATAGTGAGGGCTGTAAGCAAAATGATGGGGACAGGGTGGACAAAAGCACCAAAGTTTTAGGAGATGTTTGTTAGGTCTTGTATCCACAATTTTTGATATGTTCCACAAAATCAGTCTCAGCTGATGTTCTCACGTGACAAGTATAAAAAAATGATGACGCCACAAATGTAAAAAGTCAAAAAAAGTTTGTTTGGCTTGCTAATGGTTAATTTTTATTGATAAATTTGTCTAATTTTGACAAAATAAATATACAGAACTCATAGTAGACATAGCATACGCTATCACTTTCAAACAAGTATGGTAGAAAGGATTAAAGACTTAATGTTCAGTCAGCAGCAGTTTTGCCGCAAAACGTTTGAGTTTGTCTAGTCAAATGTTCATATGAAATTAACATATAATCCTTCATGCAGTTACACTTGCAAAGGTCTGTACATCTCTCTACGTGTTTTTTTTTTCTTTTTTGCAAGAACGTTTTCCGGTACAGCCAGCAGCAGCTTTACAGCTACACTTGACAAGTTCACTACATGCTTCTGAAGCAATTGGTAAAGTTGTCCACAGTGGAATCCAACAAGTGGTGGCGTCCATTTTCCAGCCCCATCTTTTTGGAGTTGGTATTTGCTGTTGAGATTGATCGCTTGTTGTCCAGATTCTAGCTTGGTAGACACAACGCTTTGTGTGTTGCAGGAGAGCACCTTGTGTGGGAAGAATAGTGTCCATGGTTTTGCTTTGTTGGCAAACATTTCCCTACGAGCCTCATTCACAGTCTCAAATCCGCTTGTCTTCTGGTACATGAGGACGGTGAAGCGCTCCAGAAGTTTGAAGTTCTCATCACTGATGCTCTTTGAAAGGGTGACTGGCGATGTCGTTGAAGGCCTTGGTCACATCAGGGAAAGATTTCCAAGTTTCCCAGGCAGACCATTTTCCCTTTCCAAGAAAGCCTGATACTGTATCGCAACCTGTGAAGCTGTGGAAAACTGGCAAGGCAGTTGACATTTCTTTGCCAAGGGTTAGGGCAGAGTGTTGATATGAATGTAGGAAAAGATCCTTCATGTGCCAAATCCAACCCAATTGCTCAGTGTCAAGCATATGTCTTGCAGGTTGTAAAACTTGCCAATCAATATGACAATAACATCGGTGTCCACGGTGCGAACAAAGCAAGTCTTTGAACCCTGCTGTAATGCATCTTGCACATGGAAGAGTATCGGCCTCTTCATGGTTGCAGGCAGGTATGACGTGATCACTTCCTTTGATGATAACATTTGCTCCTTGTGTCACCAACACTGTTTTGCCAGGAGGAAAATCACTGCTTTCAATCTTCTTGGACAGAAATTCAAAGAATTCTTCCTTGTTTTCTGCATCACTCAGGAAGTCCTGCTACTGTCCTATTATTTTGTTCTGGCCGGACACCTTTCTTCTCATGCCTTTTCCTCTCTTTTCTCTGGCAGAACCTTTGATGCTGTTTCTTGAGATACCTGTCGCAAACAATGTCAATCCTCTCTGCCGTCTCAAGCTGATGCCGCACATGAGGCAAGAACACGTCGGCAGCGTAGTCGTCAAATGTCTTCACGCCACTAACAGGTAGAAGATGCACCACAGCTGAGACGTCAAGCACCTTCACTTCAAAAGTATCGGGTATTCTCACATGTTTTCTCCAAAGATGAGAGTAGCTCAGGAGGAGCGTCTAGGACTTTCATTTCTGGATGTTGCTCATCCTCATCGAGTTGCTCTAAGGCTTCTGCCAGTTCAGTTGTGTCATATGGTTCAACATCGTCCAGTAAGTGTGGAGCAGTGTCTTTGTTAAACATGTAAGTACATCAGATTTCTTTCCGATACAAATTTTTCCTCTGTCAGACAAGATGGTTTTCATGGCTGAAAACGGAAGCCATATCAGACTCTCTGTGTTATGCCACGATGTATAGTCTGGAGAAAAGGCTGACATCAGTCTTCAAATTTGCAATCTTCTCTGCTTGTTTGCTTTTGTCTTTAGGAGTTGGACACTTGAACAGACGGAAAGAGTTCTTTTTGATGGGATCATAAATGGATCTTTCACAATCAGTCAGAACTGAGTTGCAGTAGTCGTTGTACTGTTGTTCGCCAAGTTACTCAATGGTGCGGTCTGTATGTATGACAGAATCATTGAGGACATCATGAAAATCTAATGTCATTAATTCTCCACTGTCTGTCAAGAAAGGATTGCCCATTTATTTGAACACTCTTGTAAGGCTGAAAGTTTGTTGTTTGAAATACTCTTGAGTTGACAAACCTTCTTCATGATGAGAGTGTTTTGCACAGTTTAGTCTTGAACAGTCTTCAAACTCAGTCAGCATGCGTGCTTGTTCTGGACCTGCCAGTACCCATTTTCGGAGAGCAGATGGGTTTTCTGTAAGCCCTTCGGCTCCTCCAGAACCTTTTACAAAGTCATTATTTTGTTCATGAACCTGATCTAATGGCATACTTAAGAACTTGTTTGCCGTTTTTGAGACAACCCAGTGACCATGCTCAACAAATTCTTCCAGTGTAGAAGGTGGCAGATTTTCCATGTTTCGAATGTGAACAGGAACCCAGCAGGCATAATTCGGATGGTCCAGGGCAAAGAACCACTTGGCCAGAGCTTTCAGGGAACCCACATACAACCCAAAGTCAGCCTCACGATGTGCTCTGACAAACAGAAGAACAAGGACTTCAAGTATGAGTATGGTGTCCCAATACTGAAATGCCAACCATTTCTTGTAGCCAAGTTTCTTTTGATTCTTCTTCTGCTTCCGGCTGCAAGGTGAGAAATGCTTCTTTTTGGAGTTTTTCTAAACGACAGCGTTAACTTGACGGGCTTGGCGTGTTCTGGTTACGTGAGAACAGCTCAGAAACGACTCTGCTGTGCCTGATGAAGCAATCCCTGCTTGTTTTAGTGCATTGGTCCACTCAGAGCAATCTAGGTAATCACTGACATTCTTCCACAGAGCCATTTCAATACGCAAGCCCCCCCCCCCCCCCCCCAACATGACTACAATCTTGTCCTCACCATGTGTTTCAGGCCATTTCCTTTGGACGTACTTGGCAAGAGCAAACAGTGGAGCATCTATTGCAATCATTTAGTCCCTGATCACCTCGGTGCAGAGGGACAGAAAAACGGAGAAAACAACAACAACATTGCAATCATCGGGATTTGACCATTGTTGAGAAATTCTGTCGAATGACGCACAATGTCCATGCCGTGTTTGACCATTGCAGCTGTAGTTGCCATTTCATAGAAGAAAGGCAACAGTTGGGACAGAGCAGGTGCTTTCTCTTCGAAAGACGTCTCATCTTGCTGAGATGCATGATAAGCTGACCAATACACGCAGTCCCCATTGTCCAACTTGTTGTCAAAGACACAATCACAACCAATAATTTGTTCGCGTTCGCAACGCTTTGTGAATTAAATAGTCTGTTTCTCGGAACCTATTGCTGTGCTACCTTGGAACATATCAAAATCTGAAAGCATAAAGCATGTAGATCCTCAGGAACAATTATGGTACTTTTGTCAGCTCTGTCCCCATCTCATCAAATAATGGATCTTACAGCCCTCACTACAAGGTTTGTCCCAAATGATGACCGATAACCCTCTACCCCTTTCGTTACGACCCTTGGTTTTATCTATTTGACCCTTGGTTTTATCTATCCGTACATTGAGATTTTGTGTAAAAGGGATTCATGATGGAAATAAAATGAACAAAGCAAACATGGTGGCCATGACCTTGGCCTTGAAGCTTTTGGCGAGTGTTGGTTCATGACACTTTCTCAGATTTTCCATGTCTCGAATGTGAACAGGAACCCAGCAGGCATAATTCGGATGGTCCAGGGCAAAGAACCACTTGGCCAGAGCTTTCAGGGAACCCACATTTGCTATTTGATAAGATTTGAACAAAATTGGTTCTGTCGTTCAAGACAAATTTTCTAGACATAAAATACGCACAGACAAGAAAAATAAATATGTCGATGCGGACTTGGCCTTGAGGTGAGTGTAACAATACATTTTCAGAACACACTGCTTTGTAACTAGCTATCTGGTAACATTTGAAGTTACCTGGGCACCTGGTTGCAGATATATACATGCAAAAGACTAACAACAACAAAACATTACGAGCTTGACTTTGTTTGAATCGACTTAAGGTTGCATCATAAAACTTTCTTATATCAAGGGGGGGGAGGGGGAGAGGGGGAGGTGTGTGTGTGTGTGTGTGTGTGTGTGTGTGTGTGTGTGTGTGTGTGTGTGTGTGTTGGTTCATACATGTGTATTTTAAGGTGGTCTGCTGGTGGTCGGTTTACGTCAGTGCGTGTGTGTTTGCATGCGTACGTGTTTGTTTGTTTTCTGGTGTTTGTTTCTGTTTTATTTGGATTCTAATGTGAATGTGTGTGTGTGTGTGTGTGTGTTGGGGGGGGGGGGGATTCGGGGAGGTGTATGTGTGTGTGTGTGTGTGTGTGTATTAACCCCCTAGTGTCTTTCAGTTGTGTGTGTGTGTGTGTGGGTGTGTGTGTGTGTGTGTGTGTGTGTGTGTGTGTGTGTGTGTGTGTGTGTGTGTGTGTGTGTGTGTGTGTGTGTTTGTCTATGCGTGTGTGTTTTTGCTTTTGTTTGTTTGTTGTTGGTGCTTTCGTCGTTTGACGTCAGTGCACTGTATGAAATCTTTGTTTACGCTATGATTTTGCAGCTGTTGTTTTTGGTTTTAGTAAACACTGTGTACACTAACAAGCTGTGCCTCTCACTGGTTCACGTGCGAAGCAAAAGTGAGTATGTTTTGGGCCAGTGGTGGTCCGTCCGTCGTCCGTCGTCTTTCGTCCGTCCGCCGTCGTCCGTGGTAAACTTTAACGTTGGCATTTTCCCGGAGACTATTCAAGCCACATTCTTCAAACTTGGCCCAAGGATACTTTGTGGTAAGACCTTTCTAAACATACCAATTTGAGTGACCTCTCACAAAGGTCAAGGTCACAGGGATGAGGACATAAGTCAAAAATAGCTATATTTTGACATAATTTATTTTTTCTCAAATACTATTCAAAACTTCAAACCCAAACTTAGTATAAAGATACCTGATGGTAAGACCTTTCTATACGTACTAATTTGGTTGATCCCTCGGAAAGGTCAAGGTCACAAGAGCACAGGAAATAGGTGAACAAGAAAGACAAAGCCATTATGGCTCACGTGTATGACGGATTTACATATATATGTGTGACCTTAGCTATTTTTACCTATTTCCGGGTCCCCTGTGACCTTGACCTTTTTAAGAGGTCACTCAAACTGGTGTGTTTATGAAGGTCTTACCACAAAGTATCCTTGGGCCAAGTTTGAAGAATGTGGCTTGAATAGTCTCCGAGAAAATGCCAACGTTAAAGTTTACTACGGACGGCGGCGGATGGACGACGGACGGATGACCACTGGCCCAAAACATAGACTCACTTTTGCTTCGCACATGAGCCAAAAATACCCATATTTTGACAAAAGATGTTTTTTTTTCTCAAATACTATTCACAACTTCAAACCCAAACTTAGTACAGAGACACATGATGGTAAGACAAATATATATGCATACTAATTTGGAGGACCCCTCAAAAAAGTCAAGGGTCACAAGGGCTCAAGAAATAGGTCTGACATAGCCATATTTGGACAAAAGATGTTTTTTTTTTTCTCAAATACTATTCACAACTTTAAACCCAAATTTGCTACAGAGATACCTGATGGGAAGACCTTTCTATGCACACTAATTTGGTTGATCCCTCGAAAAGGTCAAAGGTCACGGGAGCTCAGGAAATAGGTCTAAAATAGCCATATTTTGACAAAAGATTTTTTTTCTCAAATACTGTTCACAACTTAAACCCAAGTTTGGTACAGAGATACGTGATGGTAAGACCTATCTATGCATACTAATTTGGATGACCGGCAAATGTGTGTAAAATGCCGATTAAAAAAAAAAAAAAATTGTAGGTATTCCCAAATTTTTCAACCAAATTTGGTACAAAGATAGCTGATGATAAGACCTTCCTATGCATACTAATTTAGTCGACTCATCACAAAGGTCAAGGGTCATGGGGGGTTGACAGATGTGTGAAAAATGCTTACATTGTCAGAAAACATGGATTTTGCTGCTGCAGAAGCCAGCCCTTGTCACAAAGGGCACAGTTATGTAAATCGGTCATAATGGCTTTGCCTTTCTTGTTTATTTGACTTTTCTGGTGTATAGGGCCGAAATTTACTTAAACACCCCCCACCCCCCACCCCCCACCCCCCCAAAAAAAAAAAAAAACAAAAAAAAAAAAAAAAAAAAAAAAAACAAGACAAAAACAAACAAACAACAACAAAAACCCAAACAAACAACAACACTCTGCCGCGGTAACACTGAACACTGGCGCTCCACAAGGATGCGTTCTCTCTCCGCTTCTCTTTACCCTGTTCACAAATGACTGTGTCTCCGCAACCCCGTTTTCCGATGATACCACCCTTGAAGGCCTGTTGTCTGATGCCGACGAAACTGTGTATCGAGACGAGGTTCGGAGAATGGTCGACTGGTGCTCGGAAAATGACCTGGAACTGAATGTCTCAAAGACAAAAGAGGTGGTGATTGACTTTCGTCAAATCAAAGTCCCCATACTGCCCCTTGTCATCAATGGGGAAACCGTAGAACAAGTCGACTCGTTTAAATTTCTCGGCTCCATCATCTCGAGCGATCTGGGTTGGGACAATAACACTACGGCCATTGTGAAAAAGTGCCAACAGCGTCTCCACTTTCTGAGACAGCTGCGGAAACTCGGTATATCAAGAGGTATCATGGCACAGTCTACCGCGCGGTGATAGAAAGCACCTTGTGCTTCTCTATCACTGTCTGGTATGGCAGCACAACCGCAACAGAAAAGAACCAGCTCGAGCACATTGTTAAGACTGCCTCCAAAATAGCTGGCTGCGACTTTCCATCTGTCGCCTCCATCTTCAAAACACGTATGGAACGGAAGGCAGGAAAAATCGTTCGCGATCTGTCACACCCAGCCAATCATCTCTTCGAGCCTCTGCCCTCTGGCCGGCGGTTTCGTGCTTTGAAAGCCAAAACCTCTCGATTCAGATGCAGTTTCTTTCCAGAAGCTGTACTCAGTTCATCACCATCCATGGAACAACGTGATTCCATGATTGTGACATAGGACTGATGGGTGTAATATTGTGTTTATCTATCTTAGTGCTGTATACAGGACGACTGAGTGTATGTCATGATGAATGCATGTGTAGTAAGCGAGGATGTATTTTACTGTCGCCATGTCACACAAAAATCCTTGTAACGTTTTACTTGGTGAATAAATGTCTTATGTCTTATGTCTTAAACAATAGAACAAGCCTATTTGGTTTACAAAAGTTAATCCTTAAAATACAAATGCATAGAATTAAGAACCAACAAACACACACACACGCACACACACACACACACACACACACACACACACACACACACACACACACACACACACACACACACGCACTGATAGTTCAAGGGAGGCGCCAAGCAGTTCTGGCCTTGAAAGACTTGACTCCTTTACTGCTATGGGCTATAGATAAAGGGAAACACCATGTTATAATAGCGCTAGAAACTTGACTCACTTACTGCTAGGGGCTGTAGATAAGGGAGACACCGTGCTATAATAGCGTTAACAACTTGACTCACTGTTAGGGGCTGTAGATAAGGGAGACACAATGCTATAATAGCGTTAAAAACTTGACTCACTCACTGCTATGGGCTGTAGATAAGGGAGACACCATGCTATAATAGCATTAATAAACATTGACTCCTTTACTGCTATGGGCTGTAGATAAGGGAGACACCATGCTATAATAGCTTTAAAAACTTGACTCACTGCTATGGGCTGCAGATAAAGAGAGACACCATGCTACAATAGCGTTAAAAACTTGACTCACTTACTGCTAGGGGCTGTAGATAAAGAGAGACACCATGCTATAATAGCGTTAACAACTTGACTTACTTACTGCAAGGGGCTGTAGATAAGGGAGACACCATGCTATGTTGTGAAAAATGCTTGAGAAAACATGGATTTTGCGGGGGCTCCAGTGTGGCGGGAAGTGAGACGAGGGTGGTTGTCCAAAAAAGAAGAAGATTATCCCATGAAAATTCGAGGTCTGGTACGAAAATACTTATTTTTCTGAGGATTTGCGGGATTTGGAATAGAACAGTCGACTTCTGGGTAGGGTTAGCTGGCTAACAGCATATAGACGATAAAAATCGCCAAAAGACTTCAGAGGATGATGCGACATGTGCACATGCGCACCAGCACTGTACTGTATCAGATTTTATTTGCCTTGACCCCAGCGCGTATCGACCATAGCATGGAACCCAAGTGCAATGCCATATCATGCTCTTGGTCTACGAGCTATACAGCACTCAATAAATCTGATACTACTGAACATGCTAATTCTTTTGTTTTTCCACTTCCTGCCTAGTTCCCTACATAGAGCTGCCTACTACCACGCCGGGCTCGTGCAGTGCAGGTTTCCAGGGCTTAGGTACGTCCTGCTACAAATATGTCAGCACACCAGCCACCTGGAGCCAGGCGGAGCAGCAGTGCGTTTCGCTTGGCGCCCACCTGGTCAGCGTGCAAAGTCAGGTGGAACAGGACTACGTCTTTCTCATCGCCACGAACGCCGACACCGCGCACCCGCTCTGGATGGGACTCGCCGCTACCCAGGTCCGTGTGTGTGTGTGTGTGTGTGTGTGTGTGTGTGTGTGTGTGCGCGTGCGTGTGTGTGTGCGTGTGTGTATGTGTGCGCGCGCGCGTGCGCGTGTGATAGAAAAGAGAGAGTGAGCTGCCAAATACTAGTTGGAATGTGTTATGTGCAGATGGGTAATTTGTTCGGGTGGTCTGACGGTTGGCCGGTGCTGTTTACGAACTGGGGGCCAGGTGAACCGTCCGAGGACAATGGGGAGGGCTGTGTATCCATGATGGCCGACGGCACCTGGAATGAGGACATCTGCACCAATACGCGACCCTTCGTCTGCAAGACAACTTCAGGTACCGCCTGTACGGGACTTATCAAGCATGAATCGTGATGAATTAGTATTTGTGTCTAATTTCAGTCGACCCATATAAACTGAGTCTAATATGTCTTGCATAATCGAAGGCGAAATGTGGCAGTTGTTTTTGTTTGGAGAACTGCAAACTGAACGTCAGAGCGCAACCAAATTTGACGGGGTATACATGTATATAAACTGTCACCAATTAGCACCGAAAGAATTTGGGTCGTGTGCTTCGTGAGAGTTTTGCGTTCCGCCCAATCTAAATGGCTAGAAGAATGAAGGTGGTGGGTTGGAGGGGAGGGAGGGGGTGGGGGTTCTCGATAGTCCTACGTATCGATAGTCCTATGGTCGATAATCCTACGTATCAATAGTCCTACAGTTTAAGGCTTTGTTTCCAAGCAAAAACAAACGCTGTACCTTAAACGGCCGGATATATAAGCTTACGGGTAAAAGAATTGAGCCCTTCACTGTCAGTAGCTGCAATCGATGTCTCTGAAAACATCAGAGGTTACCTTTATGATAATCCTGGCTTATGGCTGTTAATGAGGCAAAAGTATACATTATCAGTGATGAGCAATTGCACTCAGGGGCTCACTATGGCCTATTCCTAATGCGTTTCAGTCATGTTGGGCGCAATTAAAGGGTCAATAACTGGATAGTGATTGTGTGCGTGCATGTGCACGTGATCGTGTTGATGATGATTCATTTTAGAAGTCATCATTCCTGCTTTATATAATAAATTAAATGAAGCGTTAGTGCTAGCAAAACGTACAGAGCATCGAAATATTTTCAGCATATTAATTGTTTTTGAGGCAGTAAAATAGTCATATTTGCACTAAGTTAAATGTGCACAATATTTCAATGACGGACGCTGGTGGGGGAGGGGTTCAAGGGAGGAGGGGCATGATTTCAAAGATTCGGCATCAGAATGATCAGCAAAAAACAAGATTTTTTTTTCTAAAAGAGGGATTTTGGCGCATTGTATTCCAGTCATAGGATTATCGACACGTAAGACACGGTCAACATTTTCACTGCGTATGACAGTCGATACGTAGGACCATTGATTTTCTATGGAGAAAATACTGATCATAAAAGTCAAAAGAAAGAAGAAAGATGTGTGCATGAGCAGATAACATGTGTTCAGGACAAACCCGGCTTCGATATTTCGTGTGCTTCGTGAACGACTGGAGTAATAAAATAGATCAAAACAATCGGCCAAAGTGACTCGCAGTGTGAATAAAACACACGGCATGGTGTGACCTTTTGGCATTACGCCACTAACTGATTTAGACAGGAAAATGAGCAGTCAGTATGAAACAGATGTCCTCAAAAACAATGTGTGAGACGGAGAAAAACGTCGAAAATGAGGGTGAATCATGACAGCACAACGTATCAGAAGCACTACGTGTCGATAAATCTACAGCTGTCAGAACTACGTTTTTTTTTTAGCACTATTCCTCCATAGCCCTATGCTCGATACGACTACAGCCATTAGACCCCAGGCCGCCAAAATTACGTAGTGGTAGACCCTACACCTTCAAGATTACTTAAAGCCCCTAAGTTTCTATCTGGGCTAAAACCCAAAAATAAATCGTTGTAAAAAGCGTTTACCGAGTATGCACAATGTACACACATAAAACACAGAAGTCAAATAATGGTGTTTCAGAGCTGTACAAATGTATGGTTTGTCAGAATACTCGCGAACTGGTTCGTTTTGCAAAGCAAGCAATGTGCCGCTCAAACTTTTACGCAGCCATTGCTGTCTCGGTTGTCGGTCCGTCTTTTTACCCAAATGAACCCGAACGAACCCAAAAGATACTGTCACAGTAGTAGTATGCATGTCTGGTGTGTCATTCTGCCGGCCATTGTGTGTGTATGTGTGTGTGCGTGTGTGTGTGTGTGTGTGTGTGTGTGTGTGTGTGTGTCTTTGGGAGCGGGGTAGGTTATCGGGCATCCCCTAAATGATGATGTGTGTGTTTGCACCAATGTAACCACGGCACTGTGGTGCAAAAGCAAAACTTACGTGCATGTGAATCGTGGGCAGCACTTCACAGATTTCACTCTGTAAATGACGATATGCACGTACCTTTATTTGTAGTGCTCAACACGCACACACGAGCATGCGTAAGCACACACAAATACACGAGCACACACACTTATGCAAACAACCTTGCACTCACACTACATGCATGAGTACACAACATGCATGAGAACACACATGTATGAGTCCACACACACACACACACACACACACACACACACACACACACACACACACATACATACACACACGCACGCACGCACGCACGCACGCACGCGCGCGCGCACACACACACACACACACATACACACACACACACACACATGGAGACAAAAGCCTCAGAGTGGATTACCTACCATTTTATGTGAAAATGGGTTCCCATATTTCTATTCATTCTAGGGCTCTGAAATTGATGCGAATGTTTAGAACTCATCATATAACTAAGCTCTATAACTTAAACTAAAATAGACATTTTCTAGAAACAGAGCCTCTGGATGGAGAAAAAAATGGGTTTCTACCAATAAAGTGGGTGCCTCTCACACAAAAACTGGCATTATAGTGAAAATGGGTGTCTTCACAACATTAGGCGTCTGTAAAGGTCAAGTTCATGGAATACTTCTTTTTCACATTCATTTTTTTTTCAACTTAATGTGTATGTACGCATTAACATTTTTAACATTGTATGGTGCAAAATTAAATGAACACTGGCTCCTAACCTTTAGATTATGATTTTCATAGAGGAAATATTTTTAACATTGCTACGTTTTGTAGCAAAACAGTTTATCATGGCATTTATGTGAAAATCAAGATAATGTATTCTGAAAATTAAGGGACATTTTTTATGTACTCTGGATTTTGAGACAAACAGCAACAGAGCATTTTGAATATAAACCCTTATCATTCGGAATACACCAGTGACCAGTATGTGCAACAAGTGTGACTAAAATAGTTCAAGGGTAGTGCCAGAATAGCTTGGCACCTCTAGGCGCCAAGCTATTCTGGCACCACCCTTGAATTAAAGCCATTGGTCTATGTCCTTATCTGCAAGTACTGTAATGTAGCTTGCATATATGGCAGTGTACAAATTTGAAGCTTTCAGCCTCAGTATGATGCGAGTTAAAAAGTGTGGAAAAATACGAAAGATAGAAAAAGACCCAGATGAAGAAACTAAAACTCAACTCATTCTACCCCAGGCACACCACAGCAAAATAAAGATCGACCATGATAGTTCAAGGGTGATGTCAGAATAGCTTGGCGTCTATGGGCGCCAAGCTATTCTGGCATCATCCTTGAACTATCATGGTCGATCTGTGTCCTGCACTGCAACGCAGTCTTCAGAGGACGACTTCAAAATTTGGGGATTTTGGTCTTGGGGCAGAATGAGTTAAGATGACAAAACAGAACACTGACATAATTAATTAACTGACAACATAAGAAATCACTTGAAACTTCAGCCTTTATTAATCACATCAAAGGTGTATGCATATAAAAACACAGTAATTGTTTGTAAACACTTCAAATCAAACAATCAAGAGCAGTCAAACCTATTTCTGGCAACTTTGTGATGAGGAAAACTAGTTCTTGCCTTTGGCATGTAAAGGGTTTGAGCGACTTATGTGCCTCTATTCATAAAATGGAGAGAGAAATATACTGAGTTCTAGAAAGTGCGACAATAAAGTTTAGCTGGGTTGGTATACCTGTGCCTAGGTTAAACGCACCAGCGGTGCGAATGTTGCTATTTTGGCACCAGACCTGTTGCTCAGACCAGTCATGTGCACCCGATCGGTTTAGAACGTGTACTTTCTGCACCTGTAATGGCAACCTCGGAGAAAGAATCACGTGACCGTCATTTGATTGCTGCAGAATAACATGAATAAACAATAAACCCTTTCCCATATGCAATCGGGCAATAATGCATTCATCCTTATGCTAGCACCACGAAACATTACGTGATTTGGCAGATTTGAAAGATAGCTTTTTTTCCGTCAATGGAGGTAATTTTGCGACATCTGCGTCGTTTGCGGCAGAAAGCACCGTCATAGTTGAAGTTCGAGAAATGAGCGCACTACAAGTACAATGGACTTGATTCAGTGGCTTGGGGCATGGTTCAAGCCTCCGCCATCTGTACACAAAACTGGCTTGTTAGGGGAGGTAAAAGGCGCAGCTAAAAGTAAAACCACAAACAAACCTTTTTTTCTACTGCGATCACACTCTTCCGCGTGAACGTACGAGACCACACTACAAGTGCAGAAGCCAACCTGCGCCTGCAGTTTCTGGTGCACATGGCAGGTCCGAGCGAGGGGTCTGGTGCCAAAATAGCAACAATGGCGTTGCTGGTGCATTTAACCAAGGTAGAGGGTGAGGTACACCAACTCAGCTAAGGTTTATGCTTCCTGTGACTTTTCAAACAATGCATAGTATGCAAAGTGTACTTTATAGTAACAAAAAAGTTACAGACATTTCCAAAATGATCCAGGCATACATCAGATAAAAACAAGCTCTACACACTAAAATAATAACACTTTTGTAATAAATCTTTATGTGGACAATGGTTTTCTTATCTTAGTATTGTCTTTCGTCCCCAGCCGCTGTTTCGTTTGCAAAGTCAAAATGTTATACATTATACAAAATGACCCAGGCGGACCAACCCCATAATAACACTACTGTAATAAATCGTTAGGTGGACAATAGTTTTCTTATATTAATATTGTCTTTTGTCCCCAGCCGCTGTTTCGTTTGCAAGGTCAAAATGTTATACAGTATACAAAATGATCCAGGCAGACCAAGGCCATAATAACACTTGTAATAAATCTTTATGTGGACAATGGTTTTCTTTTCTTAGTATTATCTTTCATCCCCAGCCGCTGTTTTGTTTGCAAGGGTCAAAATGTTATACAGTATACAAAATGATCCAGGCGGACCAACCCCATAATAACGCTCTTGTAATAAATCTTTATGTGGACAATGGTTTTCTTATCTTAGTATTGTCTTTCGTCCCCAGCTGCAGGTTAGTTTGCAAGGTCAAAATGTTATACAGTATACAAAATGATCCAGGTAAACCAACGTCATAATAACATTCTTATAATAAATCTTTATGTGGACAATGGTTTTCTTATCTTAGTATTTTTCATCCCCAGCCGCTGTTTCATTTGCAAAGTCAAAATGTTATACAGTATACACAATGATCCAGGCGGACCAACCCCATAATAACACTCTTGTAATAAATCTTTATGTGGACAATAGTTTTCTTATCTTAGTATTGTCTTTCGTCCCCAGCCGCTGTTTCGTTTGCAAGGTCAAAATGTTATACAGTATACAAAATGATCCAGGTGGACCAACGCCATAATAACACTCTTGTAATAAATCTTGATGTGGATAATGGTTTTCTTATCTTAGTATTGTCTTTCGTCCCCAGCAGCTGTTTCATTTACAAGGTCAAAATGTTATACAGTATACAAAATGATCCAGGCAGACCAACCATATAATAACACTCTTGTAATAAATCTTGATGTGGACAATGGTTTTCTTATCTTAGTATTGTCTTTCATCCCCAGCTGCTGTTTCGTTTGCAAAGTCAAAATGTTATACAGTATACAAAATGATCCAGACGGACCAACCCCATATTAACACCCTTGTAATAAATCTTTATGGTTTTCTTATCTTATTATTGTCTTTCGTCCCCAGCCGCTGTTTCGTTCGCAAAGTCACATGTTATACAGTATACACAATAATCCAGTTGAACCAACCACATAGTAACACTCTTGTAATAACTCTTTATGTTGACAATGGTTTTCTTATCTTATTATTGTCTTTCATCCCCAGCCACTGTTTTGTTTGCAAAGTCAAATGTTATACACTATACAAAATGATCCAGGTGTCCATGAGATAAAAACCCAATAATAACACTCTTGTAATAAATCTTTTTGAAAACAAAAATGCCGTGAGTGTGCTCTCTCGGAGAATCTCAATTCAATTCTTTTGTAACTTTTTCAGTCTGTTGCAGATGTAATCCTTAATGTTTGTCCAGCACCTATATCTAACTGCAGGTTCTTCTGCGATTGCCTGCTGTATCTTGGCCTTTCCAGGAAGTTTGTTCACGATGAGGATGAGGTGTGTATGGAAATGAGTTTGAACAGCTTTCTCTTCAGCTTTGCCCCATGGTTTCCTTGAAAGTCTAGCTTTCTGTCGAAAAGGAGCTGACGCAGTACTGTCATCATCAAAACTATCTAGATTTTCATCAGGCTCTGGGCGTCTTTTCTCTGTCATGCTCATTGATTCCTGTGTTGTTGACTTGGTACTTGCTTCATTCACAGGTGCTGTTTTCCCCGAGACCAATCTGCAAGTTTCTGATGTGTCTTCATTGTCAAAGTCAATCTCTTCATCGCCCCGCCGTGAGATGGCCTTAGTCGCCTGCTCGGCGTTAAACCCAAATAACTAACTAACTAACTCTTCATTGCCCAGCTCAGCTCTAATGCAACTCTCAAAATCTGTCATCCCATTGTTAACTGACAGAAGAATCTTTGCCACTTTTGCCTTTTGAAGGACGTCTTGAGGTTGGCGGTAGACAAAGAGATGTATCCGAATATCATGACCAAGGAAATCTGCCAGCTGATCCTGATCCATCTCTGAGATGGCCATTGACCGAGCCAAAGTTGCAACCTGCTTCCGTAACTGAGTAAATGTGAACATGCCTGGGTTTGACATGTTTGCTTGCAGCGCGTGTGCCTTCACAACATCATGGCTTCTGTAAGGCCTCTGTCCAGAAGGTGTGGCAAAGATTTACTGGGAACCAGCGAGAGATTGCACAGACTGCCTCCTTTGAAGGATTCTGTCCACAGTTGTCATCATCTTCTTCGTCAGCAAAATGGGAACACTCCTATTAAACTTGCCTCTGATTTCCACTCGCTGAATATGATTCACCATTTTCTTCTCAACCTCTGTGAGACCTTGATTGGTGATCGATCCAATCTTAGCATTCTGGAAGTCTGATATCTTCATTCTCTGAAGTTCTCCCCATCGTTTTCAATTGAAAAGTGATATGCGCAAAGTGTTGCTTTAACCACTGTCGGATAATCTTCTGAAACCATCCTTGTTTCAAGAAGCTCTTGGACCTTCCTCACATCTTCACATGATGGGATCAGGTTGGGTTTGTTCATAGCCATTTTCCCAACTGACTGGGCTGCTGTAGCTGACACACAATCATACCAGTCCCCAGTAAAGACAGAGTCAAACCGCTGTGCCTCAGAGAGCTCCTGTCACCACCTGTCATCTGAACCATGCCTAAGCTGTTTGGATGCCTGCGACTGTTTGATATGTGAACATTTTTTCAAGGCATGGCCTATGCGCATTGCGAGATTGTCTTTTTTGAACTGATGTGTGTTCTCATCAAATTCTGCTAGCTCTTTTACAGCCAGTACAACATGTACAAAGCTAGCTGAATTGATCACAGCATTTAAACTTGTGATTTTCTTTTCTGACCTCACTCTGAGAATCTTCAATAGTCTTCCTAACTCCTGCATCCTGGAGCTGATTTGTCCAGCCGTGTGTTCTTCAATGTCCTTGCGGTCAAATAATCTCTTTCCATACTCAAGAAGCAAGGGGTCAGATGTGATGAGACGGCTTATTTCATCATCTCGCTATCTGGCTAATACCTTATGATAGAAGGAAGAGTCAACGTCTAAAGGCATTGGAAGCCTCCCACGTCATGCTGCTTAACCTCTTTTAGCGAACTGAAACTCTCCTGGTTTCTGACAGCAATGTTTTGAGTGTACAGAGATCAGCTGTCTTTGATAGAGCCCTTTGCAATGGCTACAGGCGAGAAGGTCTTCATCGTTACAACTGTTGGTGCGATACTTAGAAATCAAACATCCCGATTTCTTTTCAAGAACGGCAACATTATGCATGTAATCACCCTCATATTGTAGTCTGATCCATGCTCGACGTCTCTGCTTTGTCCCTTTTTTCATTGACAAAATTTTAGCAACTTCTTCCTCATCTGCATGGACATCTTGTAAGTGCGTGCTCATGTTCAAGATAAGCTTGCTACACAATTTGCAGGCATGTTTCTTGTCCCATTTGTACTTTCCTTTCCCTCTGTGTGACACGTGCACACCTGTTTCTTCTGCAAGCACTCTTTCCCCACCCAAACGTCATGTTCCTTCTGCCTATCCACATTCTCATTGCCACCCCCTAATTCACCCCCTAACGCACACTGCACCTTGCTGGTACTTGCTTCATTGACACCTGCCCAACCTGAACCTGCCACTTTGAAATCTAACATAGTCAATACAATACTGTCTTGATGGAGTTCCCAGAGTTTGATGGCGACTACAGTCTAAATCCTGTGAGCTCCAGCCAGTAACAAACTCCTCCTCATCACTGTCCTTGTACTGCGATGAGCTTGCACTCTGTCCATCCCAGGCTCCATTTGCCAACTGAAAAAAGAAAAGAAAAAGCTGCATTAGGACAGAAATAGCCCAATTTTGGTTTAAGGGGCCTTGCAGAAGAATAAAAAGAGTAATCCCGATTTACATATATGTGTGACCTCGGTGACAAGGGCTGGCTTCTGCATCAGTAAAATCCATGTTTTCTGAAAATGTAAGCATTTTTTACACATCTGTCAACCCCGCATGACCATTTGTTAGAGGTCACTCAAATTGGTATGATTAAAAAGGTCTTGCCACAAAGTATCCTTGGGCCAAGCTTGAAGAATGTCTCCGAGAAAATGCCACAGTTAAAGTTTACCACGGACGACGGGCGGACGGACGGACGGACGGACGACCAGTGGCCCAGATCATAAACTCACTTTTGCTTCGCACGCGAGCCAATAAAATAAGAATGATCATAGAATCACTTACCAGTTTGTAATTGGGGACATTCCCGTGCCGTCTATGCACCCTCCTACCAGACGCACCCTCTCCGGTAGAGATACTGCATGGACTATCCAGCTGACTAATTTTGCCATGGGCCTTGGTCATGTGCCAGGAAGGGTCGTGCTTGTTCACTTCCATAGATCCCGATGGTTCTGGACATCCTGCTGCCATCTGGCGCTGGGTGTATGCAGAAAGTCCTGGGTGTGGCCAAAACAGTGCTGCAAGCATGTCAAATGCAACCATGTGAACTTGACATTTCGGATCAGACATACATAATTACTGCAGTACCCCCAGCCACCTACGAACAATAACTGGTAATACAGTGAAAAGCGACAACTTTGCACAGTCCGAAAAAGTTGTTCGTGGAAGTCTGTTCCTGGAATCGCGAGACAGTTTTGCGTACGAGGATTGAATTGAAATACACACTGAAATCTGCGGCATCATCCTTTTTATCCCCGCATGTGTGATGAAGTTACTTTTCGATCACAATCACATGTCAGAAAAAAAAAATCAACAAAATCGCTTGACAGATTGACCTTGTAGTGTTATTGGACGAATTTTTTATTATTATTATTAAAGAAGAAAGCTTTTGTTAAAATCGTGTGGTTCTATTATCTTTGAGGAATCAAGACTGAGAAGCTGGCAAAAACGACCGGCCGCATAGCATTAGCAGACGTCTTTTCTCGAAGCGGGTCAGTATCGGATGACTGTGCAATTGTATCGGATTTTGAGCATGTCAGTCAAATAACTGCGCTGAATAAGTACACTTGGGCGTGCTCTGAAATAAAAAATATTGCATATGATTTACCTTTGCAAACGAGACAGCGGTGCGGGACGAAAGACAATGTTAATCAGCAAAGGCGATAAGAGGAAACAACTCAGTTCATGTCACTGCGCAGTCGACCAATCAGTATTGAGCTGATCAATAACTAAAAGCTGACGTCCCACACGGACCCTCGCATCCGTGGCAACACACAACACGAGTGCGTCTCTAGCACAAAACACCATGTGAACATAACTTTTTTTAACCACAAGACAATGCAGAAAGAACCTCAGAAAAAATGGGTGTCTGACTAGGGCACCCAGAATATTACACACACCCATTTTTCATAAGGATGGTTAAAAAAGAAGTCACCCATTCTAGGGGTTTTGTGCACACGCACACACGCACACACACACACACACACACTTCACAGGTTTCACGCTGTAAATGACGATATGTACGTACCTTTATCTGTAGTACACACACACACACACACACACACACACACACACACGCGCGCACGCGCGCGCGCGAGCATGCGTAAGCACACACAAATACACGAGCACACACACATATGCAAACAAGCTTGCACACAAACCGCATGCATGAGTACACAAACATGCACGAGAACACACACATGTTTGAGTCCACACACAAACACACACACACACACACACACACACACACACACACACACACACACACACACACACACACACACACACACAACATGCTCCAGTTTCTTGCAATTTTTTTAAACAGACATTCAATGTTTCTCTTATTTATTGATCAAAATAGGAAAGCAAAACAGTGATCTCAACAGCCACTGTAAATCACATCCCCTCCTCTGCAACGGGTGAAAAAAGTGATTTTCAAACCGTGCATGACTTTCACAGCATTCTAGTGATGACACAATGCCATTCTATGAACAAGTATAGTTCTACCCTAGCTTTAATTTTGTGTGTGTCTAACCCTCCCCTACAACACAGACAGGTACAAAGCAGTAGTATTTCAAGATGAAGCCATACAGTTTTGGGAGTATATTTTACACCATCAGTCAAATCCTTTTCAGTCACAGAAATGTTATGTATGGTTGATCACTCTTTATGTAATATAAGCGAAACCTGTAGAGTAATCTCTGGAGACACACTGTTTCACCATTCTGCAGCATGTAGCAAAACCAAACAAGTAATTTTTAAGCAGAGAGACTACAACAGCCACTGGAGAGACACTGTCGCAGTTGTAAGTACTGTCTGTGGCATCCAGTCTTAAACGTATCAAATTCTGCTCTTGAGTTCTTGTCAGCCTCAGCGCATTTTGGAGTCTGAAACAAGATGGGATGAACCATAACCCACAAAGTCCCTTCTATATGAGAGCTGTCCTCTCTGTCAATGGTCTCTACCTTTTGTCTTTGACCTGATTCTGATGTTGAATTATCTCCTATTGAAAAAGTCTGCCAATGCGTCAGTGAGTTCTATAAGGGTCGCAGGACATACGCGTCATTGATTTGTCAAACGTCATTTGTCATAACGTAAGTTTTAGTTTTTACGTAATTTTATATTTTATGTGATATGAGTTTCACTTTCGCTTCATAGGCTTGAGAAAATGGTGACAAAACTAGAACTTCACGGTACAATTTCAGTCTTGCTATAATTTGTGTGAAAGGAGGTTGACTTTACCTAGCTACATGATATACTAAGTACACGGGTCACCTGCATGCTCTTCTGAAAGTGCGTCGATGTGTGTGCGCCGCTTGCGTGCGCTCCAAACATCTCCAAGAGGCATAGATCCTCATGCGCCTTGAAGGCGCATAAGGATCTATTCCTCCTGAAGATGCGCGCATGCTTGTTTGTGTGTGTGTGTGTGTGTGTGTGTGTGTGTGTGTGTGTGTGTGTGTGTGTGTGTGTGTGTGTGTGTGTGTGAGAGAGAGAGAGAGAGAGAGAGAGAGAGAGAGAGAGAGAGAGAGAGAGAGAGATCCGCGCGCGAGAGAGAATGACGTCATATATAGAGTATTATGTCAGTGTATGCTTGGTGACGGAGTTGCCTCTTTTACGTCGCCGAGACTGTCTGATTTTCTCTAGAAGTAAAGGTTTTATTAGTGTTTTAATTTTTTTCGGAAAAGAATTCATTTTTACTAAAAAAAGTTAAAAGGATACAAAGCTGGCTAACGAACTCATCCAATGTCTTTCTCCAAAGTAGCTATATACGAAAGTTCAAGTAAATATGACAAAAATTACGGACTCTAATCTGGGTCAAACGACTTCATATAAACAGTTGTTTATGTCTTCAATGAGACATTCAATTACAATATGATGGGAAGCTCTCTTAGCCGGCTGCGTATGTATGTAAACAAGAGAATCTCCGATATTTATATACACACAAGCTTGAAAGTTGGCGAAATATTTTCCTAAATGGGTAATTAGGAAAATATTTCGCCAACTTTCAAGCTTGTGTGTATAGAAAATATCGGAGATTCTCTTGTTTACATACATACGCACACACATACATACATACATACGCACATACATATTTACATACATACATACATACATACGCACGTACGGCGCTTCGCGCCAAATGACCGTTCAGCAGCGAGGCTAGCGTAACTAGACATGACGTAATTTTTATCTTGTTACTTCAATTGTTAGAGGTTTAGCCTGCCCGCCTTTGACATCATGGACATGCTATTAAATTCGCCCCACCGGGACCCGTCCTAAAAAGTCCCTTCTATAAATAGAAGGGACTTAAAATGAAGCATAATAGTGAGTAACTGGTCATGGGGGATTATGTCCTGATTTGTACAATCGCCCTAACAATTTGCGAAAGGGAAACAGCTTGGAAGAGTACAGTGCAAAACAGTGTCATTAATGAGGCAAGGTGCTGCATGTCTCAAAATTAACTGCAACTGCAACTGTAAATTATAAAGTAATGCACAAACATAAATGGGGGTGATAATATCATAATGACATACTACACGGTACTCTGGGAACTATTTTAATTACAACACATGGGGTATGTGTATGTGTGCGTGCGTGCGTCCATGTGTGTGTGTGTGTGTGTGTGTGTGTGTGTGTGTGTGTGTGCTACAAAAATTGCACACAGACACACACGCACACACTTTATACAGAGAAAGCAAGTGCACACAGGTATAGACTGTATGCACATAAAATTCAAAATTACCGAAGCCAAGAACAAAAGGTGAGATTAGGTTTCATCAAGTGAACTGTACAACTTGTCATGTACAATTCTATTTTTTCTTGTTTAGTTGAAATAGATGCAGCTGTATAGTATACAGTGGTAGTATACAGTGACAACCAAATGTGTAAGCTATTTGCGCCTCGTGTGCCATTTCGGGTACTCTGTGCAGAACACTCTACACATTAAAAATTTAAAAGACAGGCAAAGACATTACTTACTTACTTACGCCTGTCACCCCTACCCGGGTATAGGCTGTCGATGAGAGACCTCCAGCAACTCCTGTCCTGTGCTTCTCCTTCGAGTCTACTCCAGGTGGTTCCCAGTCTCTTGATGTCTGCTTGGAGGTCTCGACGCCAGGAGTTTCTCGGCCTACCTCTTTTCCTCTTTCCCTGGGGGTTCCATGACAATGCCTGCCTAGTGATACTGGAAGCTGGCTTTCTCAGAATGTGACCGATCCATCCCCATCTCCTTCGCCCAATTTTATTCTCTGCTGTTATCTGCTCTGTTCTCTCCCAGAGTCTGACGTTGCTGATCTTCTCTGGCCAGTGGATTTTCAAAATTCTTCTAAGGCAACTGTTCATGAAGGTCTGTACTCTGTTGACTGTGGTTTTTGTCAATCTCCAAGTCTCTGCTCCATATAAGAGAACTGCTTTTACATTGGAGTTGAAAATCCGGACTTTGGTGTGTTGTGACAGCTCTCTGGAGCTCCACACTTTTTTCAACTGGAGAAAGGCTGCTCTGGCTTTACCGATTCGTGCTCTGACATCTGCATCAGTGCCGCCTTTTTTGTCTATGGTGCTCCCGAGATAGGTGAAGAACTCCACCTCCTCCAACGGGGTGCCAGCAAGCAAGACTGGTTCTTCCCTGGTTGCGTTCAGCCTCATTGTCTTTGTTTTCTGTTTGTGAATGGTGAGGCCCACTTGGGACGAGATGTCAGCAAGCCTCGTGGTCTTGTCCTCGTGGTACTGTGTCATAATTCACAATCACTGTTACTACGGAAATTATACTTCTCATCCAACTGCACTTAAAAAAAGTCTGTAATGCACAACTGTCAGTATCATTTGAAAATGGTTCCCTGGTATGAAAATGAATTCATGGTACATAATTATGTAACATTTACACACATTAAACACATTAGTGAAAAGAAGTACTAACCTGACAGGTACTGAGTCTTGGCAGACTGATTTTTGTGGGGTCATTGGCGAAATATATCTGAAAGAAAATCATGTGACATTGTCAGATGTACAGATCCAGACCTACAACTACACACACACACACACACACACACACACACACACACACACACACACACACACACACACACACACACACACACACACACACACATACACACACACACACACACACACACACACACACACACACACACACACACACCATTCATAAACGGCATGCTCAGAATTGTAAACCGTGAATACTTCTGAACAAGAATAAACTTTATCTCCTGAAGCCAACCAGTTTCCACTTGCGAAAGGTTACTGTTATGTACTTCGTGCCGTACTAGAAAACTTTTTTTTGTGCAGGCCTGCTCACAGGCGCTCGACTGCCAGCCCGCAGCCGGTAACTTTCCAACATCACGCCTCGTGTGTATACTGTCATTACTGTGACACATTTGTAATGTGTACGAACACACTGTGGTCAATACAATACAATACAATACAATACAATACAATAAAGGAGAAACACCCAGCCTATTCATCCAGAGAATCAGGACCTACCTGGAGAAATAGATAGAGCTGGTTGGCTTGTGTGACTTATCATCAAAGAACAAGTTTTCAGCACATGATCTAAGGACTTGGCCGCCCACCTCAGGGAGCAAAAGGACCATGTCCCTGAAGACCCTAGCAGACTTCGCTCAAAGATACTTAGACGCCCACAACATAAAGTTCGGGCCCGGAAAGCTGCAGCGTGTGTCAACTCAAGCAGAAGAAAAATACGACGTCAGAGGATACCCCGAAACAGATGTCGGTGAAGAGCCTGACAATGTTTGTCCTGTGGAATGAAGAGACACAAGGCGATACGTTGTCCTTCCAAGGGTGTTTCCCCGAGGCGACAACACCAAAAGGCCCAACCAAGACCGCGGGACAGCAGGCAGAAGTGGTACCACGTCTCAACACAGAGCCGCTGCTATACTGGCCAATGATGTGACGTCTTCTAGCGACTTTGCGTCTGGAGAAAGGCGGGCGACACCGGAGCAGATCGAGTCTTTCAGAAGTAGTGGACGCATTCCAGTTGCCGATGGGGCATAATTCTTACCAGTTTCTAACATCGCGCTTCCTGAGAGTGAAGCGCCCAACATGCCGGTGGTGTTAGGATGCGTCGGCAATACATTAGTGAGGGTGCTGAGAGACACGGGTTGTAGCGGCGTCATCGTGAGAGAGGACCTAGTAGCTGAAGACCAGAAGCTACAAGAGTAGACAACCCTCATCCTGGCCGACGGAACTGTGAGAATTGTCCCTCTTGCCAAGGTCAGTGTGAACAACCCGTACAAACAGGAGAGGTGAAGGTGTTATCAGGAAGACGCCAGTCTACGACTTTATCATCGGAAACGTTGACGGTGCCAGAGACGCAGAGAATCCAGATCTGGAGTGGAGACCTGAAACCTGTGCCGTTACCACGAGAAGTCAAGCAAAGAAGAGTCACCCGGAAAGTAGCTGACAACACAGTAGCAGCCGGGGTTGATAGAGACAAGCTGTGAAACTACAGAAAGCCGACCCTACCTTTGACAAGTTCCGAGGTCAGATCGAGCCCGTGACACGAAGAGGGAAGAAGTTAACCTTCGAAACCAGAAAGGACATCCTGTACCGGGTATTCAACAGCCATGGAGACAAGCCTATCCGTCAAGTGGTGGTTCCTGAACCCCTGAGAATGCAGGTGATGAAACTGGCCCACGATTCCATCTTAGGAGGACACCTTGGGATCAGTAAGACCCTCGACAGTAGCCGAGCAGTCTTCTACTGGCCTGATATGGGGAGCGACGTAACCCGATTCTGCAGGTCGTGCGACATATACCAGAAGACAATCTCCAAGGAAAAGGTGCCCAAGATTCCTCTAGAGAAAATGCCACTGATCGATATGCCTTTCAAGCCTTGGATCTGGTGGAGCCAATATCTTCTCCAAGTGAAGATGGCCATCGCTACATTCTGACACTGGTGGATTACGCTACAAGATACCCTGAGGCTATACCATTAAAGAAGATTGACACTCCAACAGTGACACAGGCGCTCGTGGACATGTTCAGCCGTCTGGGGATTTCTGAGGAGATCCTGAGTGATCTAGGGACCCAGTTCGTCTCCGACTGCATGGAGGAAGTCAATCGGCTGTTGAGCAGCCGACAACTCACTACGACCCCTTACCACCCCATGTGTAACGGGTTGGTTGAAAAGTTTAACGGAACGTTGAAGGCTATGCTGAAGAAAATGTGTGCTGAGCAGCCAAGGTTGTGGCATAGATGCATCAATACCTTGCTCTTCGCATACCGTGAAGTTCCCCAGGATTCGACAGGGTTCTCTCCCTTCAAATTACTGTACTGCAGGACTGTAAGGGGACCCATGCACATCTTAAAGGAACTGTGGACCAAGGACACCGACGTGCCTGAGGTGAAGATCAGCTATCAGTATGTCTTCGACCTGAGAGAGAAGCTCAGGATGGCTCGAGGAGAATTAGAGAGACTATGAGCGTAAAGCCAACCTTGACGGTTCCAGCCAGGAGACCAGGTGTTGGTTCTTCTCCCCACAGACAACCACAATCTCCTGATGCAGTGGAAGGGACCGCTTATGGTTGACACAGTGGTTGGCATCAACGACTACAGATTCAAGGTTAACAACAAGATGAAGACTTGTCACGCGAGTCTGCTGAAGAAGTACACCGAGAGAGGTCGTCAAGACAAACCACAACAAGCGACATCGGTGCGTGTGGCTGCTGACGAGAGACTAGACGACAAGAAACCGGTTCGACTTTAATGAACTCCGCCACAAAGAGGGTGTAGAAGACATCCAGTTCGGTCAAAACCTGACCCAGGCACAACAAGAAGAGGTGAGACTGTGAGCCTTAACTACGGAGTTCAAGCATCGGTTTACGCCTGACCCGGGGACAACAGACACCATCCAGCATGAAGTTGATCTGACGTCCAACGAGCCGGTTCGCAGTAAGCCGTATCGTCTACCTTACAACACAAGGGAAAAACTGAAGAAGGACATCAAGGAGATGCTGGACCTGAGAGTCATCAGGGAGTCCAAGTCAGCAGTGGTCATCGTGAAGAAACCAGATAAATCCAATTTGGTATGTGTGGACTATCGTACACTCATTAAGCGGACAATATTTGATCCCGGACCATCTACCCTTGAACTATCTGAACTGCCCATCTCATGTTTTGGCAATGGTCTTGCAGAACTTTCACATTTCACATTGTCAAAAAGACAATACCGACAGAAAGTGGAAAGCAATCTGATTACGAACAATTCTAGAGATATGTGGCAAGGTTTACAGAAAATCACAAACTACAAACAAGCATCAAAACTCGCAGACACTCACAGTCCCACACTGGCAAACGACCTGAACGTGTTTTACGGTCGTTTTGACAGGCAAAATAACCACCCCGTTACTTTGCCACCCCCGCTTAGTACCGATGATGATTTTGTTGTGGTGTGTGAAACGGATGTGAGGCGGCTTCTCAGGCGTTTGAATGTGCGTAAGGCAGCAGGCCCTGATGAAATTTCTTCTGGCATTTTGCGTTACTGTGCGGACCAGCTCGCGAGCGTTCTCACAGTCATATTTAACTGGTCATTACAGGCATGCAAGGTTCCATACTGTCTCAAAAAGTCAGCTATTATCCCCGTACCTAAAAAGGCAACCATCAGTACCCTTAACGACTACAGGCCTGTGGCATTGACCTCCGTCATAATGAAAACGTTTGAGCGGCTGATCCTGCAGCACATCAAGTCTGTCATGTCCCTCTCCCTCGATCCTTATCAGCTTGCTTACCGCGTGAACCGATCAGTACAGGACGCTGTGTCGTTAGGGCTGCACTATATTCTGCAACATCTGGAGAAGCCAAATGCGTATGTTAGGCCGCTTTTTCTTGATTACAGCAGCGCATTCAACACTATCATGCCGTCCAAACTGCATGAAAAGCTGCTGCACCTTGGCTTCGCACAGTCCATCTGTAACTGGGTTCTGGATTTCTTTTTAAACAGACCCCAGATTGTCAGGATCGGTTCGTGCGGTCAGACCTGTGATCAGCTGTGTCAGCTCCCTACTCCTGGTCAATGTGGACATGCATCCCAGTCTTTTACCTTGAGTACGGGTGCTCCCGAAGGATGTGTTTTATCCCCATTGTTGTATTCTCTTTATACACAAGACTGTGTATCCCACTATGATAGCACACGCATAGTGAAATTTGCGGATGATACGACTGTCAAGAGTTTTGTACATAACAATGGCGAGAGTGCATATTGGGATGAGGTAGACATTGTAGTAGGCTGGTGCTCTGACAACAACCTGGGTTTGTATGTTGGTAAGACCAAGGAGATGATAACTGATTTCAGAAAAAAAAAATTGACCCCCTTCTCTTAATCATCCAAGGAAACGACATTGAAATTGTTGAAACGTTCAAGTTCCTGGGTACTCTCATTTCGCACGATCTGAAGTGGGAGAAGAATATTGAACATCTGGTAAAGAAAGCCCAGCAGCACCTGTTTTTTCTTCGGCGGTTGAAGTCTTTTGGCGTCAGTCAGCAGATCATGGTGCAGTTTTACCGCGCCGCCATTGAGAGCATTCTTACCTTCTCAATGACGGTATGGTATGGCAGCGCAACCGACGAAACCCGCAAGAAATTAAATAGGTTGATCAAAACAGCATCTCATATTGTTGGAAGCGATCTCCTCTCGCTGGAATCTCTGTACCACGCACGCACCATCAAGAGAGCGAGCTCCATCATACATGACGAGCACCATCCTGCACATAGCCTGTTCGAGCCCCTGCCATCTGGCTCATGCTTTAGATCCATTAAGGCCAAAACCACTCATTTTCAGAAGAGCTGTTATCCCTTCGCTGTTCAGGCCCTGTCTAATGTGGCTGCGATATGATACAACTCAGCAGATTGACTCAAAGTCCCTAAGTTAGAATTATCTACAGCCCATCTTAGTTGTTTATAGTTCTTTTATGTTCTATTAAACCTCTTCTTAAATAAGATATACAGGCCCTTTAAAAATACATATGAATTTAGTTAATCTGTTTTCATTGCGCGGCGGCTCACCTGGCGGTTTTTGTTGTCATAATATGGTTATTATGCTATAGATTTACTTACTTATATGTGTGTGCATACTTAGCACAATAACTGCTTGTGTGGTTTGGTATTTTTGAGTCTGCTTCACTGTGATGTATGTATGTTTTATGTGTTGATCTTAATATGGACGCTTGTCAGTTATGCTGCAAAAAAATCCTAATGTTTATGCATCTGGTAATAAAGTTTATCTTATCTTATCTTAAGTTACAGTCTATTAAGGGTTCACAGAACTTTGGAGCGGATTACCTGAGCAGAGCAGTTTAAAGGGACATTTCTCAATGTTCAGGACAGTTTAAGGAACTGTGAGACAATTATTTCAGAGCAGTTTATTTGATTTAAGTTTCGATGTGAGATTGTTAGTGCTTATTATTCTGTAAAGTTTGACAAAGCCACAACCATGTTTTCAGATTTGAGAAGAAATTTTGTGAAATGTCGTTCTAAAAACGGGGATATTGTTACGTTTGTGGTTGTGTTATTCTTTTGAGAGCATGTTTTGTGTTGATCATAGGAAAGATCCGATATTCATTCGAGTTATTTTGGATACGAATTACGTACTTTTTTTAGTAGGATTCATTTTCTTTTGCCTGGAGAATTTCAATAGATTTCTGTTGTGTAGCTCAAATGTCGTGTCTCTTCATTACATTGATGCTATAGTCCGACCTCGTTTGACCTAGAACGTTTTCGAAATGGCGTGATCATTCTAGTGAGCGCAATTAGGACGTCAAAGTTGTTGGGAACATTTCGTAACATTGTTTCGAATTCGCCTAGACCTTAGTAGAAACTTCTGGATTGATCTACAGTGTTCTTTTTAATGAATATTAATGAATTTTGTTTATTTTTTCTTTTCTGATTGGTTGTGCTGTGTGAATTTTCTGGATTATTCTGGAAATCTGTAATAGTATAAAAGACCATGTTAGTAAGCATGTATGTACATTGTATGAGAAAAGCTGTGTGTCAAAAGTGTTGACGCATTGTAGAGGAAACAGTGTATCAGTGTTGGTGCATTTGTGGATGCATTGTACGGATATCGCATCGCTGCAATAAAATATTGTTGGGACTGTTACTCCAGTGTGGTCTACAACCTTGTGCCAAGAGTGACGAATTGCAGCTGAGTTTCTTTACAAGAACCCTACGTGCCTGCGTCTGGTGTGGTTGTATCATACTACGACTACTACTACCACACAACATGCTCTCAAAGAATAACACAACCACAAACGTAACAGACATTCAAAATCCAAAATTGAATTAAATTTGGTGATACAGACATATACCAAATTAAATTCAAAACAATACACTATATCCTGTGATATTTTTGAGTTGATAACACCTTTATTTATGTTATTTTACTGCACAGAGATGTGTCTTGTTGTAAATAACCATTTACGCCATCACGAACAGTTAACTCACATATTTCCACAGCAATAATGCTAAGAAGCTCACGCAAAAGCACATTGGCAAGACTGTTTAATAATTGTATCAGCTAGACTGAAAGCAAAGCTTTTGGATAGCAAAGAACCGAACATTCTTAGGAAAAAGAAAGTGTACATACCTTCATAACATTTTTTCACTGGTTGAAAAGAAAATAATCTCTATAATACTCAAAACCTGGTAAAAAACCACCATTAGCTAGATACCTATAAGTGGTTGTGTTGCTTATTTTCCCTTCTGAAAAAAAAAATCAATTTAATTAGTATGGAAAATAGGCAGGCTCTCTATTTTAGGTAAATAAAGCACTTTTCAGACATTAAAATTGCTAAAATGCATTTTACTTGGTACAGGTCATTGCAGTTTTTAAAGATGCACATATCCATTATATTACCTACCACAAAACAGGCATACATCCTAACAAATTGGTCTGAACTGCTGAATGGGGTCCTGAAGTACATAACCTCACACGATGACACTGCAAGGAACAAGCTCAAAATGGCATCAAGATTAAAGAAAAACACACACCAAAATCAATGAAAAACACAACCCTGCATGCAAGAGATGGCAACACTGCATTTGACAAAGACTTCTTTAAGCTTATGAACAATGCCTGTTTTGGCAAGACGATGGAAAATCCTCATCACCGCAAAGATGTGAGACTGGTCACAACTGAATCGGGTGGAATTAAGCTTACAGGCAAGCCACAATACACAGGGTATAAAGAGTTTCGTTCATTATTGTATGCAGTGTCACTCAAAAAAAAAAAAAAAAGATTGTTAAACTGGACAAGCCAGTATTCATTGGTATAACAATACTTGAGTTATCAAAATTGTTGATGCTTGAATTTTATTATGATTACTTCAAACCAAAGTATCCTGAGTGTCGTCTGATATACACTGACAATGACTTGATGATCATTGACGTGCCTACTGAAGACTTTTATGAAGACATGAAAACAGAGTTACACATGTATGACAGGTCTGATTATCCTAAGGATCACCCGCTGTACAGCACACAAAACAAGAAAGTACCTGGCAAGTTTAAAGACGAACTGAACTGAATGGAGTGCCCATAGTTGAGTACGTTGGACTGAGGTCAAAAATGTATTCTTTACTGCACCAAAAAGGTAGTCTGTCTTCAAAGTCTAATCTACTGAGGTCTGCCGATTTCATTTTGAGTAGACTTTTTCCTAACATAGAGTAAGCAACAGCTAGTCCGCTTATTATGGCAGAGTGATAGACAAGGTTCATTAAGTTTTTGTTTTGCTCATTTTCAAATGCAATAAAAATTAAAATAATATTTTATTCACTGCATGTAAAATGGGTCCACGACTTCGGATGTTACTGGTAATGTGGCGACTTCTGGTATTGTTTTTGGAGTGTCTGATTTTTTGGACATTGTTCGAGTCTGTGGTTTGTATTTTTTGTATAATTGGTAACCTACGTAACCAAATCCGACAACAAATCCAGCAACTATATATTTTGTTGTTTCGGGTTTAGACTCAGTTGTTTGTCTCTCACTTTGTTGATGGGGAGAATGTGTTGGTCCTGACGGTAGTGACACCGGTGCTGGGGCTGGTGCTATTGATGGTCCTGACGGTGGGTCAGTTACATGAACCTTTTCTGTTAATGCTAACAGGGTGATTCGGTGATGGTGGGGAGTTGATGAGGGGTCAATAGGTTTATTATCAGAAATGGCGTGATTTATCGATCGATGCGGCATTATCGATTTCAATGCTTTTCAAATCTCTATTGTTCTCTCTCTTATGTACATTCCATGCTTAGAGAAACATGACAGAGCGAGCATGGGCCAGCAGTCCGGCGCATTACAGTAATTATAGATACTTAGTGATAACAGCGCACGATACGCGCGCAGAAGAATATAGCATTGTAACTCAATCTGTCAGTATATTGGGGGGTAGCGCAATGGCAGAGAGGTAATAGCCGTCCAGCCCGATCGCGCGACACTGGACTCCACAGCTGCTGCGTGCCTTATCTAGGCATAGACTGACGGAATTTAAACTCCGCAAACTCAGTTAGTGAGCTCAAGTCCGTAGTTGGGTATTTTAAAAACGCGTGCGGGACGGAATAAAAAGACCGAATCTCAGCTTGGGCAGGTGCGGAAAATGGCGTGGGCTCTGATCGTGTTAAGACTCTGTTAACACATCTTCCGTTATAAAATAAAGTTTCATTGATTCATTCCATCTCTCTAAAAGTAAGATATAGTAACATGCTTTCATTCCTGAGAGAAACGATGTGCTTATCATAAGTTCAGAGTTCAGCTTCCACAGACCAAACTTTCTGGAAAGCTCTTGATTTTGGTTTAGTTCTTCGTTCGCAACTTCTTTGCCGCTGACTGACACAAAAGGCTTTTGTGCTTCAATATCTAGAATCTGGAAAAGAGTTGAACAACTTTGTTCAGGAAAATGCAATGTACAGATACGCATAACCCCTGCCCAAGCCATATTGGGATACCGTGATAACGTGTTAGGAGCATAAATTCCATTTATTAACCACGTCTCCTTAGTAGCTAAGATGTGTATTAACAAGTACAAGTATGGTACACCAATAGATATCATATTTTTGTTTGAATCTGAACTTAGAATCAGAAAGCTTCTGTGGTAGAGACAATAACGTTTCCCTCAGACCCACATCTGATTGTAACCTCTCTCTCTCTCTCTCTCTCTCTCTCTCTCTCTCTCTCTCTCTCTCTCTCTCTCTCTCTCTCTCTCTCTTTCTCTCTCTCTCTCTCTCTCTCTCTCTCTCTCTCTCTCTCTCTCTCTCTCTCACACACACACACACACACACACACACACACACACACGCATTCACGCACACTCGCACACACACACATATACAGGGGCGTCCTCTCATCTTCCGATTCTGTACGTGTATATTTATGTGCTTTGGTGCATGCTTACACACAGCCACATACCTGATCTATGTTAATGACTTGTGGCTGTACTTTGTACTATGCCGATGTTGCGAATGAAATGCGTTTCATTATAGCGAACTAAAACAAACTGTCCATCAAATTACATTATTCAGAGTACAACGTAAACTGTTGTCTTATTTATTGTATCAATGACCTCTTAACTTTTTCATAGTTGCTCTACTGTAATATAGTTGAGTAAAAGAAAAAGAAAAAAAGAAGACACAAAATCCTCCCGGATGCCACACCTGTTCAGTATGCAAGCTGTCAAAGCTGTGAACAAAATGACGCCCTGTTGTTGCAGAGGGGTTTTCGTGGACGGACGGCTCGGCTGTGGACATGACCAATTGGGAGGCGCACTATCCGCGCGAGGTGACGGAGGACGGGGTGCCGCTGCGCTGTGCCGTCCTGTCGCCATGGAGCGGGCGCTGGACAGACGATGAGTGCGCAGCCGCCAACGGCTTTGTGTGCATGCGCAACACAGGTGGGTAAAGACGTGTTGTTAGTGGTGGGTCAGCCATTAGATATTGTGGACATGTGGCTTAGCTTTCACACTGTGACGTGACATCAATCACCTCGGGGAGGGCGAGAGGGGGGGGGGTGTTCTAACTCATTGATTTTGATTGGAACATTCAGCCTGACATAATATGCCCCCGGATGCCGCACCTGGCTTTCCCAGTGGCCGGCGAGAAAAATAGGGACGGGGGGGGGGGGGGGGGGGGGGAGGAGGTGAGGGTTGCACTTTCTCACCACCCACCAAAATATCAAATGTGTGTGTGTGTGTGGGGGGGGGGGGGGGTGCTTTTCGTTTCTTTGTGGTCGCCTTTATATCCGCAAACCAGTAGTCACCAAAACCGGCAAGGTCCCGCCTCAGTAGAAGAATAAAAGCTGCCCCCCTCCCGTCCTCTATAATTCCTTCCACCCCCCCCCCCCCCCACACACACACACACACACACTCCCCGTGAGAATCACCGCGAGGTGGAAGCACTTTCCTGCCAAATTATCCATTCATTCATTATATGTATCCATTGATTTATTTATTGATTCATTCATCTATTCATTCATTCATTTCTTAAACAGCCTGTTTTTCCTAGTCGACATTATAATAATAATAATAATAATAATAATAATACCGTTATTATATAGGCGCTTTTTCTCAATTTTGGGGAAATCGACTCAAAGCGCCGCGCCTGAAACCCAACACACACACTCACGAAACAGACACGGATTTACGCCATTTAAGACAAACACAGTACAAGACAAACGAAGGGCCAGTCAGCTACTGAAGTTACAGAGATTTTTGATCGCTTGTATTTGAAATTTGTAAAGTGGCCTGAGACCGGTACCAAAGTGTGGGGGGTGGGGGGGGGGTGGAAGAACCGGAGAAAGAACCCCCGACGGTCCGCCCGAATTAACGGTGACACTTACCAGAGGAGAAAAGTCCAACGCCGGAACCCGGTATCGAACCACGCACCTTTGGCATTGGTGGCAGGCGCCTTAACCACTGCGCCACGGACCGTTTATCGCATAATCCTACTTGCCTTTGGTGATGGGACCTCCCCCCCCCCCCTCCCCCTCCCCCCGCCCACACACATACACCTCCTGCTTACATGACTATTACGCACACAGACTTTATGTATAATCGTTAACTTTGCCCGAAGGAAACTGTCATTCGATAATACTTACCTGTTGGAATAATTGTTAGCCCTTTAAAAGTCCATTGACGGTCCATACTTACAAGAAGTTTGTTTAACCAAGTCTTTTTAAATCAATGAGTTGAAACACTTTGTTAAAGAACATTGTCTTTTTCAGTCACTTTACACTTTTTCTCACTGGCCTGGCTCTATTCGATGGTCGCTGGTCGCTAAAGCGGCCCTCGACTTATCTCCGACATTGATCTCCCTGAGGACCCTGGAGGCGATAAGAAC
>BTPG01000005.1:100673517-100716017 GCA_036245525.1 Semisulcospira habei | reverse complement strand
TTTGTAGTCGATTTCCAGCCTGAACTGCACGCCCTTCACGTGGGGTATAATTTCTTTTGACCAACATTACAGCTTTGACAAGTCTATTCCTACTAAAATGCACGCTGTATTTACTGCAATACTTCAGAGTTGCACTTGCATTTTTCTGAGACAAATATGTTCGACGGTTTCTTTGAAATAACCGTTTTAGTCCACAACAAGAAAGTCAACTCTTTGCCAGGTAGCAGACAATTTTTTTTCAGAATGCCAAATAGTTTGGTTTTTACTGCCTAAACTATGAAAAATCAATGGTTTTTGTCTACCGTATATTAAAAATACCGTAAACTTTGAAATGGGGCTTGTGGGAGCGCATTCCGGAGCATGCACATGACGTTTTTGGCGTGCGGGGCAGAAATTCTGGCAAAGAGGTTACAAGATAAAAATGACGTCACGTCTAGCTACGCAAACCTTGGTAGAGAACGTCTTTTTGGCGCCAAAGCGTCGCGTGTGTGTGTGTGTGTTTGTTTGCATATGTGTGTGTGTGCGTTTGTTTCTGTGTGTGTGTGTGTGTGTGTGTGTGTGTGTGTGTGTGTGTGTGTGTGTGCGTGTGTGTGTGTGTGTGTATGTGACAGCGACTAGAGCTTTTAGAGCTCGCGTTTGAGGACGGACACGCTTGAAATTTTAGGATATTGTCCGTAAAAGAATAATCTCGAGACCTTTTTTACGATTTTTAACAAAATTAAGATGCTCATTGGCGCAAAAATGGCCGTTCACAAAAACCGGTTGATCCACACTGGAGTCCATAATTTTTCTTATTTTTACTAGATATTTTGTGTATAGCTAGATAAAAGGGACATATTGAATGAGTTCGTTAACCTGCAATGTCGTTCAGTCACTCCATTTTCCGACACAGTGATTGATTGCTCAGCATCTAAAAATTGCAGGGGGTTCAATGCCCCAATGCCTATCTCCTAGAACCTTTGCCGTACCTGTAATTGTTAATCAGCTGGCCAATCCGCATTTCTAGTATCGCGCACGAATCTGTCCCAGGTCTTTCGTCCGAACGCTTAGATCAGGATTGTCCGACACCTTACATCATAAATAACCGGAAAACACAAAAATCAAATGGTGGTAGACGATAGGGAAATAAAAGAATTGTATCTTATTTCGGCATGACTCAAGCGGTGAGCACACACACAAGTGCTACACAAATGTCTCGCAATTCAAACTCTGACCTGAGAATGCTCGAAACTTTCCATTGTGCTCCATGTCAACGCGTACGCTGTTTAAAAGGCAAAGACTGTTGCCACTCGTGCAGTAAGAGAGAAAGAGAAATAAATAAATAAAATGTGACAGATCTATGGCATTTTATTTTTTGTTGAAAAGATCGAGTCATTGTTGAATGCGTGTATGAGCTCAGTACCGGTTGGCGAAAGATGCCAACAATACATGCATCATGTACGAAATCCCTCGCGCTGGGACCATATGGCGTTGAGGCGCGTCCCCTGGGTGGTGGATAGGGGGTCCCTCGCGAGAGGGGTGCACCGAATGAAATATGGTGCCGTGAACTAACATGGTCTAAGGGAAGGTGACTCCGACAGAAAACCCCTGGTCCTCCTAGTAAGGGGGTTGGGCGTGGGGGTAGCTTCCCCACCCTGCAAATAAGGAAATGGCTACAAAAACGCCGACGAAAAGACAAACAGCAATTCCTTTCCTGGAGGAGGAAGGTTCTTCTACCAGAAGATTTATGACGTCCTGTGGTGAAAGCCGGAAGTCTTCGGAAGCCACAGGACCGAGCCGCCTCTCTCTATCCAGGGACACAACCATGGGCACATGGAATGTCAAGACCATGTACCAGAGCGGCAAGGCCGCCCAGATAGCAGCGGAAATGCAAAAGTACAACCTTTCCCTGCTAGGTATCAGTGAAGCCAGATGGACGCAGTCTGGCCAGAAAAGGCTGTTAAGTGGGGAGATGATTCTGTATTCAGGTCATGAAGAGGAGAATGCCCCCCATACAGAAGGAGTAGCATTCATGCTGTCACCAGTGGCACAGAGAGCGCTGATGGGCTGGGAACCTCTTGGGCCAAGAATTATCACAGCAGCCTTTAGAACCAAGAAAAAGATCAAGCTGAACGTCATCCAGTCGTTATGCGCCCACTAATGACAGTGACGAAGAAGAGAAACAAGTTTTACGACCGACTCCAGAGTGCTGTGGACAAATGTGCGGAGCGAGACATCACCATCGTCATGGGCAATTTTAATGCCAAAATAGGGGAGGACAACACCGGATACGAAGAGGTGATGGGGAGACAGGGATTAGGGGAGATGAGTGAGAACGGGGAGAGGTTTGTAGACTTTTGTGCTCTAAACAGACTTGTCATTGGAGGCAGCATCTTCCCACATAGAAGAATACACAAAGCAACTTGGGTCTCACCTGACCATACTACAGAGAACCAAATAGACTATATCTGCTTTAGCAAGAAATTTAGAAGATCCCTTCAAGATGTTCGAGTGAGGAGGGGAGCAGATGTCGCCTCAGACCATCATCTGCTTACCTTAAGAATAAAGCTCAAGTTAAAGAAAAGCCGCACAGAGACAACAAGAAGACAGCGCTATAATGTAGGCCTCCTGAGAGAGAATGGAGTGAGAGAAGAGTTCAAACTGGTGCTGTCCAACCGGTTTCAAGCGCTACAGGAGCTAATAAATGAAGAGGAGGCGGTCACCACAGAGCTGCAGTGGAAGGCAGTTAGAGAGGCGCTGAACTCACTGCGAAGACACTGTGGGGTTCAGGAAACACCATCACAAGGACTGGCTGTCGGCACAGACCTTGAAAAAGATAGAAGTGAGGAAGCAGAAGAAAGCAGTTGTCAACAACAGTCGCTCGAGAGCAGCCAAAGCAAGGGCACAGGAGGAATACTCGGAAGCCAAACGCGAGGTGAAGAGGAGTATCAGGGCAGACAAGAGGGCCTACACAGACAGCCTGGCAGCAGAGGCAGAAAAGGCAGCAGGCAGCGGCAACATGAAACAGCTCTACGACATTACCAGAAGATTGTCGGGCAAGTATGGCCATACAGAAAGATCAGTAAAAGACAAAGAAGGCAAGCCTATTGCAGACAGAGCAGACCAACTCGACAGATGGGCCGAGTATTTTGAAAAGTTACTGAACAGACCCAGCCCACCCGACCCCCCAGACATTCAGCCAGCAGAGACCGACCTGTGACAGACCCAATCAGCTGTGACAGACCCAACCGGGAAGAGATCAGAAGAGCAGTGGCATTTTTGAAGAACGGCAAAGCAGCAGGGCCAGATGGCATCCCAGAGGAGTCTCTGAAAGCAGACCTAGAGACAACAGTAGAGATGCTGTACCCACTGTTTGGAAAGATCTGGGAAGAGGAGGTGATGCCGGCTGACTGGAAAGAGGGGTACCTAATCAAGCTTCCCAAGAAAGGCGACCTCAGCAAGTGTTCCAACTACAGAGGAATCACCTTGCTGTCAGTACCAGGAAAGGTCTTCAACAGGATCATCCTGGAGAGAATGAAGAGATCTATTGACCCCCAGCTGAGAGACCAGCAAGCAGGATTCAGGAAAAACCGATCATGTACAGACCAGATCGCCACTCTCCGCATCATCGTGGAACAGTCTCTGGAGTGGAGCTCCCCGCTGTACGTCAACTTTGTGGATTACGAGAACGCATTTGACAGCGTGGACCGAGAGACTATGTGGAAACTCCTACGACGCTACGGTGTACCCACAAAGCTCGTTTGTCTGATCAAGAGCAGCTACGATGGCATGACTTGTCGCGTGATCCACGAAGTGCAGTTTACCAGGGAGCTCCAGGTCAGAACCGGTGTCAGGCAGGGGTGTTTGCTGTCTCCGTTCCTCTTCCTACTGGCCATAGACTGGGTCATGATGTAGACCACAGAGCACAGACAAAGTGGAATACAGTGGACACTGTGGACACAGCTTGACGACCTCGATTTTGCAGACGACTTGGCTTTACTGTCCCACACTCATCAACAAATGCAGGACAAGACCACGAGGCTTGCTGACATCTCGTCCCAAGTGGGCCTCACCATCCACAAACAGAAAACAAAGACAATGAGGCTGAACGCAACCAGGGAAGAACCAGTCTTGCTTGCTGGCACCCCGTTGGAGGAGGTGGAGTCCTTCACCTATCTCTGGAGCATCATAGACAAAAAAAGGCGGCACTGATGCAGATGTCAGAGCACGAATCGTTAAAGCCAGAGCAGCCTTTCTCCAGTTGAAAAAAGTGTGGAGTTCCAGAGAGCTGTCACAACACACCAAAGTCCGGATTTTCAACTCAAACGTAAAAGCAGTTCTCCTATATGGAGCAGAGACTTGGAGATTGACAAAAACCACAGTCAACAGAGTACAGATCTTATAAACAGTTGCCTTAGAAGAATTTTGAAAATTCACTGGCCAGAGAAGATCAGCAACGTCAGACTCTGGGAGAGAACACAACAGATAACAGCAGAGAATGAAATTGGGCGAAGAAGATGGGGATGGATTGGTCACAGTCTGAGAAAGCCAGCTTCCAGTATCACTAGGCTGGCATTGTCATGGAACCCCCAGGAAAAGAGGCAGGCCGAGAAGCACCTGGCGTCGAGACCTCCAAGCAGACATCAAGAGACTGGGAACCACCTGGAGTAAAAATCGAAGGAGAAGCACAGGACAGGAGTCGCTGGAGGTCTCTCGGCATATACCCGGGGAGGGGTGACAGGCGTAAGTAAGTAAGTAAGTACGAAATCAGACCTACCGTGTATCCAGTCGCTTGCCACGCAGTCCTGCGCTCAGAAATTAGAAGTTGTATCGCTTGAACCCAATGAGAATTGTCCGCATTTGATTGCTACAGATTCTGATCTTGTCACTGGCTGCTTAGAAGCAGCACCGCTGGTAAACGTTTGAAATTCCAGCGGCAAAAAGCAAGCACATTTACACGACCGGGCATGGTAGCCTATTCACAAAGAGTTGCGTCCCCTGTGTATTTCCAAGAAAATATAGTCTGTCGTCAGAAATATTTACTCCTGACGTCAGACACACACTCGAGGCTTCAAATAGTGCGTAATTTAGACTGAACGACAACGGCATTGAACGGTCTGTGTTGGGTTACTTGTCGGGTTACATCGTGGTTTGTAGTCCTCTGAAGCTGATTCTCTGACCTCCGCGCCTTTGGTGCGTCGGTCTGATAATCATCTTCATTGGACTACAATACCACGCTCGGGTGGAGTGGCTCTTTTCATTAGTAGCCAAATTTTAAGTAGCCCCTTTAGCAACGACTACCCCAGTCTTCAAGCTGTCGCAGACCATAACCATATGCAGTGTTTACCTGCTACCATCCCTGCGCGTCTGTAGTAATGATATTTTTAACTTAGTATATCAGCTGCCCCCTCCCTTTATTCTCATGGGGAGATTTTAACTGTCACGCTCATCTTTGGGGTAATGACCACTATGATGGCAGAGGTCCTGGACAAAGTTTCAGAATCTCTGCAACACATCACTCCACCCTGACTATTACCAGTTCCTGACATCTTGCTGGACTTGACCGCCCACAAGAAGGACTGTACTCCACCAGCAATATACCAACAGAGCCTCAATGAACTCCTTTCAAGTTTTCCTGGCTATTGTCGTATTTATACGGATGGGTCCAAGTCTTAGGATGGGAGAGTGGCTGCGGCTGCACTGTCCTCTCGCCATCCTAGACGCCCATTTAATCTACGCCTCCCTGACCATTCCTCTGTATTTAGTGCAGAACTGCAGGCAATTCTGCTAGCACTCAATCCAGACCAAAAAGGTGACTGCCAAGCGTGTAATATGCAAAGAAGTACCCAACGGAGAAAGAAACACGCTTAGAAAAGACGGGTACAACACAATTTATTAATATTTCGGGTAAATACCCTTTGTCAAAATAGACAAAACAAATGTTTGTTTGTTTGTCTATTTTGACAAAGGGTATTTACCCGAAATATGTGACCTGTTCCCACGAAAGGGACCATAAGTCGGAAATTTTGAGTTTTGAGATATTTACACCATTACAATCTACTAGCAATACAAATTAATTTGATGCAAAAACTATTGTTGTAGACCTGTTATTAAGCGAGAAACATGCATTTAAATTTGATCACTCGAACTGACCCAAGATGACCCCCTGCACTCTTTTCGGCCTGTAACTCCATTCGGCCAAAAGCGACTTAAGGTCCCTTTCGTGGGAACAGGTCACATATTAATAAATTGTGTTGTACCCGTCTTTTCTAAGCGTGTTTCTTTCTCCGTTGGGTACTTCTTTGCTAGCACTCAGGCTTGCCTATCAGTCTAGGAAAGGGAACTTTCTGATTCTGTCTGACTCTCTTTTTGCCCTGCAGGCGCTTCAGGGCGCGGGAACAGACCACCCCCTTCTGGTGCAGATTCGAGAGCTTTACGCGGACTTGATGAAGGAATATTATGACATCATTTTTATTTGGGTCCCAGGGCATGTGGGCATCGAAGGCAACAGGATCGCAGATTCTGCTGCCAACGATGCCCTCAATTACCCTGTCCCTGACACACAGATTGTTTATAGTGATTTTAAACCTGTGATTAGTGCGTACATAGCCCGCGAGTGGGAGTCAGAGTGGGACAAAGAGGAAGGGAACAAGCTGCATGAAGCTCATCCTACGGTGTCCGACAGTCTACCTTATCGCTGCGGCAGCCGCCGTGAGGAGACTGTCCTTACTCGGCTCCACATCGGGAACACGTATGTTACGCACTTTTACTTACTAAAACAGGATGAGCGTCCATGGTGTTTTGCCTGGGACGAGCAGTTTGCTGTTCGACACTTTTTGCTGTCTTGTGCCGATCTAATTGACACAAGATATAAACACTTCACAGCAGACTCCCTGAAGTTTTTTTTTCCGGGATGTTCCCCCGGACAAAATCTTCTATTTCTTGAGAGAATGCAATATTTTTAACAAGATCTGAGCATTCATAGACTATGTGAATTTTCTTATTTTGCCCCTTTTTTTTTTTAGAGTCTGTAGACGTTTCTTTTAAAGACTGGTGTGACATTTTAGCCTGACATATTTTTAAGGTATATTTACATCTTGTCTTAAGACCTTTCTTTTAGTCTGGCTGACCAGAATTTTACCCGTCCCGCCGTGATATGGCCTTAGTCGCCTGCTCGGCGTTAAACCCCAATAACTAACTAACCCAAGTTGTAAAAACACACGAAATTAATTAGAAAAATTACAAAAGTCATTCCATTTCATTTTGACCTTTCTTTACCTATTAAGTTTAAATAAGGTGAGCATAAAGTGCAAGAAAATGAGGAAAGTCGGCATCATTTGCGATACGTTCATGGTGAATGATAGCTTTTTGCCCTTTAACATTGCCGAATTGGGAGACGTACCTTGTTTCCGAACCCTCAGAAATTTCGTATGCAGCTGATAGGTCTTTTTTTTAGGTTTGAATGGTTAGGATAGAGTACTACAGTTACTCCCAACCTGATGTTATGATGCTTTTAGGGGCCACAGTGACTGTATCTGCTGCCCTACCCCCATTTTATCAATACGGAAAGGACCGCAGAATGATCGTTAAAATTGCTTACGTCATACTCTTCCGTTGTAATATTTTTGTTGCTAGTTTTCTTAACAAAGTATGCATATTGAGCATACAAATGTGTGATCATTTCATTAATTTCAATGTGACCCATCAATTTAATTGTAATTCTGTGGTCAAATGGTTGTTGTGATGCGTCTAGTGTGGTAGTGTAGCGTCTGTGCTTGTCGCTCTCGCTTTCAGCTCCCACTCTTGGCTAGCAGTTTTGCGAAAAGGGGAGCAGAGTATGTCAGTCTCTCCCTGACAGTACACAGCCTCTCCAAGAACAAGCCTCATGTAGTGTCTCCTCGTGGCGACTCACGGTAACCGAGCACCTTACGGACTCGGGCTGAACTACAGAGGACTCGGAGGAGGTCTGGTCCCCAGACATGCGGCACGCAGGCCCATCGAGATGTGGATGTAACGCACGCAGACTTGCCCACAGTCACACGTACAGACTCTCACGCAACAGACGCATACACCGCCACTGACTCAGACGGGCGCATTCATGCGGTAAAACTCAACACACGGGCTCCCTTTCTAAAGTGACTTTTATACAATATAAAAGAAAAGGAACGCTTAAAAGACTATCAAACTATACAGACTTCTCTACTAACACCCGAACATCATACACACACAATTCACAATATCTCGCCAGGCTAGGTGTTAGTTCTCAATCTCCAACCTGTTTGATGTTATTGCCTGGTTACGTTGGTCCTTCTCACGTCTAGGCGTGCAAGTCCGTTGTATGCTCTTTCCTGTCGTCCTGTCTGTAACACGGACGTCCTTGTACTCGCACCGTAGCGCAGTTCTCGCTGTGATCCGGGTATCTTGGTCCCGATCAGACTCACTCTGAGTGAAGAGCTGGAGGGATGACCTCACGTTAGGTCCCACCTGTGACTGACGTCTCGGCGTCCGTCGTTCCACTCTTTACAAGCACTCTGAATTCTAGGCTTCAGAGTCTTGGAATGCGGGATAACGTCTGTCCAGAATGTCAGTCAAGCCCCGCACTACCGTTTCTAACCCTCTGACAGACTAACTTTCGCCTAGAACTCACTAAACTCCCCGTGCTAACCATGTCTTAAAGATTTCATGTGGAAGACGGGCCTCACGGACTATCGGCACAAAACAAACCGTTAACAAAACCTCGTACCGTATTTAATCTAATGTGTGAGCACTATGCACGAGCATAGAGCTTCATCACAGTGGACAAGCCCTGATGCCCATGAACCAGATCCCCAGCTATGGGTAAATAGCCCCACTGCCTTGTGGGTGCCTTGGGAGAGGCAAAGGCTAGGGTAGTAAACCCTATACAAATCCGGGCAGGGATGCTCGATATTCTTGGTTCGCAGATCTCTTTCGAGAAGGAAAACTCCGAGGAAAACCTAAGTAGATGGGACTCGTAAGCCTTGGTCTGCATCCCATCTAGGAGAAAGACACTCCAAAGTCAAACCATCCTGTGCTCCCAGGAAAGGCCTTTTGACCATGAGTTAAGGGTGAGGTAACCCCGACAGAAACCCCGAGTGCTGAAGACGGAGGTACTGGGCTGCACAGCGCACTCTAATAAACCACAGTACCACGCATATACAGCCATATGACACTTGGAGATGGATTTAAACAGTCTTGTCAAACTCGGGGAAAGTGTAACTCAGGGAGGTGTTGTGTCTGATGCTATTCTTGGTCTACATTAATAACATCATTACAGCAGTACCAAGGTTCGTCTCGAACATCTTCCATGCGGATGACTTTGCAGTGTGGAGCGCAGCAGAACATACAGAAATAGCATCCTGCAGAATGCAGGATGCTGCCAACAGTCAGCAGCGGGACTGAAAGATGGACTCAAACTGAGCTAGACCATCTCTTTCAATCAGATGGAAGAGGTCACCTTGAAAACTGGAGAACTTCTAGTACCAAAGACAAACAGGCCAACTTTACTGGCAACAAATAAATTACTGGATTCACGTGGAGGCCTCGCATCGAAGCCATAGAAGCTAGAGCTGCGGAAAAAAAATGTTCCTGATGAAGAAACTGGTGTGGACCACATTGGCGCAAATTACAGCATCCTGGCACAAGTAAACACCAGCTCGGTCAGACCAGTAGTGCGATACCAAGATACTTTGACAACATGGAACACTGCCTCAAAAAAACAACAAAGCCAGGCTTGACAAAATGCAGAACATGAGTCATTCTCATGATGCAGTGACATTCTTAGAGCCATCTGGAGCACCCCAATTTAGGAAATGGAGGACATTGAAGCCACTGGAATGCAGAACAGCACACAAGATGAAGAGACTCACTAAACACTGATAGCACTGGATAATATAGGAACAGACCAAGAACCGTCAGAAACGCCCACGTCTGAACCGCCAACTGAAGGTCCCGCAAAGGGCTAAAACTGACGTCCTGGAACCAAGCCCAAAGATGTGTGAAGAGCTCGAAAGAACCTTCTAGACAACATAAACTATGTTCCAGGACTCTTTGCCAAAGGTCGCGGCACTGCACAAAGTCATCTCACTGGAGATTATGCACTAGCGATACCCTCATAGCAGCTGTGCTCACATCTTCACAGGCGGATCGCACTACCTGCCTCTCCTTACCAGCTGGCGGCAGCAGCTCCAACTAACGTACAGATCTGCAGGCGCTCATCACAGCAGCAGAGCACTAACTAAGGCAGCAGCTTGATCCACTGATATGCGTACCAGAAATCTTCAAGATAGACCGGATGCCCTGTCCAGCCGCCACAAAATAGTGCTGCAGTGGATTCCAGTGCATTCTGGAGTAGCTGGGAATGGGAAGGCTGACAGCCTGGCCAAAGCAGTCGCCAGACTACCTCAAGATCACAACCTCCTGTAAAAAAAAAAAAAAACCAAGACACTACAGCAACAAAGTGATGCAGCGGCTGCAGCCCGTGGGCAGACAACATCAACAAGCTGAACAGGGAGAGCCAGACCACCATCTTCCATCTATGCACAGATCACTCTGGACTCACCTCGTGAGACTGGGTCATGCAGAAACAGCCCTATGTGAATGTAGAAATCAGTCTCCTTAGCACATTCTCCAGACAGAGAAGCGGTCCGTTCTCAGTTCTGACCAGAAGACACGCCCCTGTACACCAAACTCTGAGAAGCCGCTGCCGAGCTCTTGACAGCTCACTTATTGGCAGTCAGAACAATATAAGATTTAAAGACTGCCATCAAGGAATTAAACGTTGCAAAAGAAGAAGGCAACAAATGGGGGTGGAAGTGGTGATCTCGTGGTGGACATGTGGAAACTAAGTATTTTCATAACATTGTTTTGGCTGTTAGGAACCATGAAACTTTATTACGCATATTCATACTTACGCCTTACTACGCGAAAATAAATGAAAAGAAAATCAGCAGGGGTTGCAGTTGATGCTTGACGACATTTAACTATTTTGTGTACAATATCAATTGTTTTCTTTCTAACGCTTAGTGATCGAGAAGATTAAAATTATTCGTAGGTGTACTGTGTACATAATCTTCTCAACGACATCTCGGGTACCTCGATAAAACCTTTTTCTTATGTTGATATTCGATTGTGAAAGCACCAGAAACTTAAACTAATACCTTCGAAATACACTGCGAACTTAGAAACTTTTGCCAAAATCAACAAAATGAAGAAGCTTACTGTAACACACGCAGACTTACTCACAGTCGCACGTACAGACGCATACACCGCCACTGACTCAGACAGGTGCATTCACGTGGTAAAACTCAACACGGGCTTTCTGTCTAACGAAGGCGTTTGTAACAAAATAGACAAATAAAAGAACGCACAAAACTATCAAACTATCTATGCCACACCTTCCCCACTACCAACATCTCAACACGACATGCATACACACAATATCAATGCCAGGCTAGGTAGTAGTATCTCACACTCCAACCTGTTTGGTGTTCTCGCCTGGTTACGTTCAGTCCTTTTTACGTCTAGGCGTGCAAGTTCATTGTTGTACACTCTCGAGTCGTCCTGCCTCTCCTACCGTGGACGTCCTCGCTGCTCGTACCGTATAGCGCAGTCCTCGCTGTGACCCGGGTGTCTCGGTCCCGGTCGCTCACTCCCTGAGTGAAGAGATGGAGAGATGACCTCGCATTAGGTCCCTGGTGACTGACGTCTCAGCGCCCGTCGCTCCACTCTCGACAAGCACTCTGAACAATAATAAAGTCCTAAATCGCAACACTTGTTAAACGCACACACATAAATTATTAGATATTATGAGATACATTACGCAACCTGGCTGATTCAAATAACTCACACGTTCATTCACACACACACACACGTTGCTTCATAATCAGACTACTTTCGTAACCCCCAATATCTCTGTCACTACCTTGAAACAGACTATAACCTAACACTCTCGCTATACGTTATCCCATACGCTGGAAAAGACTATACCTAACCACGTACTGCCTTCATAACGACCTAGGCAAACACACTTCACATTCCTTAGGTATCCATCTCGGCAAATAACTATATACGAAAACATCGGTTACCTCAATGAATTCCAAACCAACATAACTGAACCAAACCAGTAAACACTACACAACTGATTTAACTCATATTAACTCATACTATCCTTAACTCAAGTAACCATGAATAATACGTATAGAAACATACCTGAATTCTAGGTTTCAGAGTCTTGGAATACGGGCTCAGGTCTGTCCACACTGACAGTAAAGCCCCGTACTAACGTTTCTACAGCTCTGTTCGCCTAAACTCACTAAAACTCCCCATGCTAAACGTTCCTTTAAGATTCCACGTGGGTCTCGTGCCTCACGGAATATCGGCACAAAACAAACTGCTAACAAAACTGTACCGTATTAAACCTACTGTGTGAACCCTAAGCGTGGGCATAGAGTTTCATCACAGGAATGTTTGTATAAAGTATATGGTTATGTGTCATATTGTAATTGACCTCTCGTGACCTTCACTTTTCTAGAGGTCATTGCATTTGGTATGTTTAAACGGGTTTTACCATCCATTATCACCATGCCAAATTTAAAGTATGCGCTTAAATCAGTCTTAGATAAAACACCTGTATAAACTTTTAATATTGTCAAAAAGCGGTATGGCCTTGATAAATGCCGTTAACGGACATACTGATGTACAAGCGGACGAAACTTGTGTATAATTTGCATACACTCATATTGTCGTCCAATTTTAGAAAAACACATTTGTATTCCATCAAATAGGATTGGCTCCAATCCTTATAAGGCTTAAAAGTGTCTGTAATAGTTATCTTCCTTTTTTTAACGGCCACACAAAACTGAATGGTGCCAATCGAAATTGCATTAAAAACCGCACTTACCTGCCAAATTTTATAAGTCGGACAAATTTGCAGTATAGTTGGCGGTTTTACCTAGACTAGTCTATCGTCCTCTGATTTCCAGTCTCAAATGAACGAAGCAAATCACAGCAGATCAAATGACGCTGACGAATACCGGATGTTTACATGCATGTACGAAAACAATTTAGCGGACTTTTTCTAGTCATGCGCAGAGATCTATAATCGTCAGTATCGTCTGCTACTGTTGCCAAAGTAAACATTCACTTTTACTGACTTACTTTGAACTGTTTAGTGAGATTTTAACAATATAAAACACAGTCACCGACTCGATCTATAAATTCTGTTCTTCCCGTAGAGAAGAACCCCGGGCAGCGGACAAAGAAACACGTTTAGAAATGGCAGTCAGTTACAACACAGTTTATTAGTATGTTTTCTAAAGCAGACAAACAAGTATGCAATTTACACCTGATCTTGTCAGTGTAGACTAAGAGTCCGGTTCATATGCCATAGAATGACAAAGTAAAAATGACTGCACTGACGTATCACTAATGTGCCGGATAAAAGATACCGGAAAAAAGTTTAAAATATTTACATCGTTGGCAAGCAGTTTGAGAACTGAGATAGTAGCGGCTGACTGCACTGGATGGCCCTGTGAACAAAAACAAGAACAGGCAAACATCGGTCAGCCATCCTTGAGTCCATTCACTTTGAAACTACACGGTGAACATAGGGGATAGAAATTGTCGCTTTCCGTTCCTAAAATGATAGCGCAGATGTCAGGGGCATCTAAGCGATGTACTGTTTTGCTGGATGTGCCAAAAACTTATTTCCCTTTGCAACTTTACCAGCACATCAACGGCGTTTTCTCCGGGTACAGACTACGCATCGTAATTTCGACAGTTTCTAGTGACCTCAGATATGACGTCAAAGTTGTCGGCCAACATTTCGGAACATTGTATCAAAGGCGCTTAGATAGTAGTGGAAATTTGTAGTAACTTCTCGAAGGATCTTTTTCATGAATATTAAGAAGTTTTGGTTACGTTTTCTTTTCTGATTAGTTGTGTTGTAAGAATTTGCTGGATTATTCTGGAAATTTGTAATAGTATAAAAGACCGTGTTAGGAAGTGTGTACATTGTATGAGAGGCGCGTTGTGTCAAAAGTGTTGATGCATTGTAGAGGAGACAGTGTATCAGTGTTGGTGCATTTGTGGAGATCGCATCGCTGCAATAAAATATTGTTGGAACTGTTACTCCAGTGTGCTCTACAACCTTATGCCACGTCTGACGAGTTGCAGCTGAGTGAAGTTTACTTACAAGAACCCTACGTGCGTGCGTCTGGTGTGATTGTATAATACTACGACTACGACCACCACGTAACAAATAGTTTGTATCATAGTTGTGTCTGTTCAGTAAGAATTAATACTAAACATGTAAGTTTCTTCGTTTTATCTTTAGATATGATCGAAAGATGAGAAGGAGGGTGAATCTGAAGTGCGGGGCTTCCTGATAGAGACCGAGGAATAGACATATCATTTGCCAAAGGTAGAAGACGTCGCATGAGTTGAAGCAACCGACATCACTGGCGCCCAGGACCACAACAGAATGAGAACCAAAGTCTTAAATTGACATGTCGTTGTCTTGATTACCGCTTACATCTACATTTAATACAAGTTTCCAAATTCGAATTGCCTTGTCGTGTATTTTTTTTTTTTTTTTTTTGATTTTCAGTTATTTTCTCCTTGTTTATGTCGCATGTAACACTGTGACAACAGCATTTACTTTTGCTTTCTCATGAAAATAAAAAAAATTCCCCCTGTTTTAGTACATTGTCAGGAATAAAGTTGAAGACGAAGAGGATGGAAATTAATTGAAAATAAGGATATGCAGAAACATTTTCAAGCGGGGCTCCATAAATTATGTTGTGAGAATTACGTTGTCAGTATGTGGTTCCATGGTTGGTGCTCATTCTACTTCCACTGCTTTCCTTAATGGTGTACTTCACCCACCAACACCAATAATCTTGTCATTGTCGATAATATTGCACTTGCAATCATCTTTATGTCACCCCGTGATGCACGGGGCACTACAGCACGGCCAAACTTCCAACGGCCAAAGTGAGAAAACGGAACAAGACACTGATTTTTCTATGATGGTAGGGAAGCTTAACATGAAAACTGTCGGGGAGCGTTCTTTCACCTTTCTAACCCCAATTGTGTGGAACTCGCTGCCAATTGAAATGCGGAATCTGCCCACATTGGCACAGTTCAAAGCTCACTTAAAGACTTTTCTTTTCTGTCGGGCATTTAACATTTAGCTCACCTTTAGCTAACTGTTGACTGACTGCCTTTTATTCTGATTCTAGAGGGAAGTGGATGTAAGGTGTTGGGAAGGGATGGGGTGGTTTAAAGTAGTGTATAATTGTGCGTGTGTCTGAGAGAGAGGGTGTGCTGTTGTGCATGCGCAGTGAGTCCAGTGTTTTCCTGGAGAACAGCGCTTAGAGCACCATTCATTTGGAGGTTAAGCGCTATATAAATGTACATTATTATTATACAAGAACTATTTATTATTATTATTATTATTATTATTATTATTATTATTATTATTATTATTATTATTATTATTATTATTATTATATCAAGCTTTCTTAAACGAAGGAGCTGAACAATCGTATATGCAATTTGATTTTTGACATGATTTTGAATATTTTGGGTTCTAATTCTTTAGAACAAATCATATAGTTTTAGTATAATAATAAGGTAAATGCATATTCTATCAACAATCTTTTTGGTTCAAACTCTCATAACACTGTTTAGTCGACGTCATTCGATGGCCGTTTCCATAGTGATGCTGCACGAAACTGACCAATTTCTTTTACCCAAAATGAAGTAGGAAAGCTTAGAAATATATTATGAAGTACGTGACCATCGCCGGTTGGTTTTAACCATTAGAGTGGGCCTCTGTCTGCTCGCCTATAAGCGAAGTCGACAGTGCTTAGCACGGGGACAGAAAAAAAAGCCGGTCTTTCGTAAGCAACAAAGAAAATGTGTCGCGAAAGTGTTGTTATATCCAACTTTAGTCATATCCGACCTTGATATAAGCATAGTTGATATTAATATGTTCTTCACCGGCTGTACGATGTACTTTGTGGCTGATAACGTTGTGTGTGTGTGTGTGTGTGTGTGTGTGTGTGTGTGTGTGTGTGTGTGTGTGTGTGTGTGTGTGTGTGTGTGTGTGTGTGTGTGTCAAGGCGGCGGGACCAGACTAGGAGGGGCTGTGGTTGCCGGAATTGTGGTGGGCACTGTGCTGCTGGTTATCATTGTCGTCCTGGTGGCCGTAGTCTTACGCCGCCGCTTCCAGGAACACTCGGAGACCGGTTTCACCAACGCTCATTACAGCGGGGAGCAGGGTCAGGTCTGCTTGTCGTAAAAGCCAATACATCCATGCACATGACTCTAGCCTACGTTATATGGGCAGCGACGAATGGTCAAAAGGTTTCAGGAAAGCGGCCAGCTCGCCTCTGTGCAAAAATGAACGTGATTAACTAGTGGTGACGCGTTACTTTTAAGTTTGTGTTCTACTCCTTGACACGCAGTCACAATATGTAGTACCACTGTGCAGGTGCAATCCTGAATACGTTTCTCACTCTCCTTGACGGTAAGCAGGCCCGTAATTAGCATACGCCTGGAGGGAAGAGGGAGTGGACTCGGTCCTCCGCCCATCTAGATGACTAACATTTTTAAAATTTATTGTTTTAGGCGTTTATAACATTTTAGCGCAAAACGTGCAAGTCAATAAATGTGTATTAAATATAGTTTTGTATTAAAAAAAAAAGATATATCATAATGTGCAGTTTTAAAAATATATATATAGTCGACGACGCTTAAGTCGAACCTGCAGCTATGGGGAAATTGGTTTCTATCGTTCGACTTATCCGTCATTCACAGGGTTGTTCGACTTCAGCGGTTTTTTTGTTTGTTTGTTTGTTGTTGTTGTTGTTTTGTTGTTGTTTTCATTAAGGTGATAGCACTGTGATTTCAAATCCATGAATATGCTTTATGAACGACTTCGTTAAGGTTCTTAGGGTCCAATCCGTTCACTAGACACAAAGCCTCTCCTAGTACTCGTTATTACCGTTTAAAGAACATATGTATAGATAAATATTTTTGTGTTTGGCAAAATCGTCTCTCTTGTCTGCGTCCGTAAAACCATGTGCGTGTTTGAAGGGTCACAAACAGCCACGGATTTGGAAAGGGCAGGCAGCCATTTTTGCACCGAACAGTCAAACTGAGACTGACTTGCGCTCGCTGCTTTTAATTATACACCGTTGCACAAAATGTAGCCCGATGCCATAACATTTGTTCTTTAAAATCTTTTATGGTCATTAGCACTGAGAACAAAAATACATGCAAGGGATCAAAGAACATTTTCTTTAGTATTTCCATCACTCATCATTCCATCACCCATAATTACGCAGCCAAGGTCTGCGTTTTCAGGCATTCCTTCTTTTGTGGGCAGGCTCTCAATATTTACCATATGTATCGAGTTATCTTGAAGCTGTACTGGGATGACATGTTCCATTATAATTCGTTAATTTACATCACCGTTTTATGAAATAATTTTAAAATCAGTATGTGGATACACACCTGTGCTAGCTTTTCACAAAGAGTGTTCGGCATCCTGTCTCGGAAGACAATGGAGTATGCGCTTGCTGGGTCAGTCACTGGAGTGACCTCTCCAGTGCGCAAGCCTGGGCGAAGTGTATGGAGATCCTGGGATGCCCAGTCGTCAAGATCCCCCTCTCGGCCTCGCTGATGTATCCAAAGGAATGCAAAGCAGTACGTTTGGCATCAGTTTGGCTGCAGGAGCTGCCAGAACAGTGCGTGAATACAGGCAGCTGTCTGCCTTCGGGGCTCCACTCCTGATTTGAAGGGTTTACTCCCCCACATTTGGCCGTTGGATCCAACCTGATCTCCTCCGTCCTCTAGCCGTTGGCTGTCAGAAACAGCTCATCCGCCTAGTGGTGCAATGTGAACACCACCCCCTCACGTGGTTTAGCCCACCAGCTGAGGTGGGAGGTGGTTTGCCAGGGTGTGGCGCTTGGAGCCAGCACGTGAGAGATTAAGGAGATGGATGAGGACCAGTGATGCCCGTCCGTCCTATGTAGGACGCAGCTGCCGAACAGCAAAGGTACTACCTCTATCCAGAGCCCCCTACACCCCAAAGAGTGTAATAGCGTGCCAATTCAGCCAGCAGGGACGCGAAAATAATGGGATCGAATTGCGCACTTCCTTTGCAAGAGTACATGAATTTTACGGTGACGCAATGTTAAAAAAGTAATCGAAAACATCACTAAAAATCTTATGTCGCATTATAGCAAAAACACTCGGAAGGGATAATCTGTCCCTTTTGCGGCACTTCGTTTCGAGTACCACAGTTACTCGTACATCCTGACGTTTCCAGTCTGTGAGTATCGCTGCAGATTTTGAGTGTGCCTGTACCCATACTTTTAGGAAAATGTAAAAGTAACTTCCTTCCTATCTTCTTTAATATATTCATTTCGGGTTTTCGCTTTCTATCGGCAATATTTCAAAGAAACTGAGACATCCCAGGCTTTTGTTTGCTTCAGTAAGCTTAGCTGGCTGAAAGTTAGAACTTTATGGTTAGGGCTGATAGACAACAGCAAGCTAGTAAATGTTTTCGCCAACGGAGAACAGATAGGATTCAATAACATGCATGCCCAGTCAAAGAGTGCCCACTATGTTTGATACAGACAGTGTAACACATCCCCAGCAGCAGCAAGCGCCCCACGTTCTGTCAACATCAGAGGTTAAAGAAAACATGCGAGGGGCGACTGTGGAAGTGACATTATTGGAGGTGCTAGAGAGTCTTCCACAATTCGGATAATACAAAGGGCTTTCCCAGTGACATCGGTAACCACACGTCTGAAAGTAACTATTGATCAGGATTTTTTTAAATCGCCTTTGGCAATTTTCTCAACTCCAAGACAAAGAAATTACACGCAAGCGAGCAACTTTTAGGTCTTAAAGTTAAAAAAAAAAAAAAAATAAAAAAAAAAAAAAAAGGTGCACGAGGCTGGCCGGAATTTTGCCTCCTCTTTCAATTCTTGTGAAGTCAGACACACTTTCATTTCAAACAAATCACAGTTGAGTACATCCCATTCCTATACCGTCAGTAATGACCAACAAAGAGAGAAAAGATTATACATGTAACTCGACAGATCGACTCGATCTCCTTATAATTCCTTACAAATGATATGTTTTGCCTGTTGGTGGGCTGAACAAATATAACAATACTGATGAAAAAATAACAAAGAAAACGTAACAACTGGTATGACGCCTCGGAGGTAGTAAAGCGATCATCTCTATGATGAGTTTGGTTCTTAAATTGTTTTCTGATAAAACGTGTTCTCAATGTTGTCTTGTATCATCTGAGCCTTCTCTACTCTTCTGCCAACAATCCTGACAGGGATTACTCGGCGCTGAACATACAAATAGTTAAATCTCCTGTCCCCGCCTATCAGACACCCAATCGCCAGCCCACAGAAAAATACGCAGGTATAGAACAAGACGATCATATAGATCCATAGAAGGATGCCTCAGGTCAAGTATTTAACCCATGTCTTTTTCTCGAACTTTGGAAGTAGGCAGGATAAACGCACATACACACACAAGAAGGTGCATTACTAATTGTGGTCGGGTAAATACCCTGAAATCCCACAGTAGATGCACAAGACAATACTCAACAATGTAACGATACAAATTTTGCCTGGAGTTAAAGAATACTCACAAACCATATAGGTCAGGCTAGCGATGGTAGAATAGTGCACATACCAAGAGGAATTACTCAGCGCTGGATATACAGTTAGATCCCCTGCCCCCGCCAATCGGGCACCCAATCGCCAGCCCAGAGAAAAATACGCAGGTAAAGAACAAGACGAGCATATACAAAAGGATGCATCAGGTCAATTCTTTAACCCATATATTTTTCTGGAACTTAGGCAGGAGAAACATACATACAAACACACAAGAAGATGCACTACTAATTGTGGGCGGGTAAATACCCTGAAATCCCACAAAAGATGCACTAGACAACACTCAACAATGTAACGATACAAAGTTTGCCTCGAGTTATAGAATACTTTACTGTTTAATCTCTCTCTCTCTCTCTCTCTCTCTCTCTCTCTCTCTCTCTCTCTCTCTCTCTCTCTCTCTCTCTCTCTCTCTCTCTCTCTCTCTCTCTCTCTCTCTCTCTCTCTCTCTCTGGAAATCTACATGTCTAGACACTCACCATCCAATACATGTTGGAAGGCGTAGGGCATAAAATAGAGTATGACCCTGTAGTTCTAACAATATATTCCGATGTGATGCTGATTCAAGATCTTCATCGACCGTTGATTGTGAGCTGCGTCTGAGAGAGAAAATGAAATATTGCTTTACTAGCATATGTTGCCACTTTACTAATGATGCATATCTGAGACTTTTCACTTGTCGAAGGTGTTAAGCATATAAACTGAATATGACCTCTGTCTGCGTTTGAAATGATATTCTCGGCAGGATCCTTTCAGCATTTCAGTAGCATACTTTATTTTATGCCCATCGCTTTTTTTCCCGTTACTGTATTGTCTTGACGTGCACTCATACACATTATACGAGGAAGGCGGTGAGCATAGAATAGACTATGACTCTCTATTTATTTTAATTCTTTGGTGATATTCACTACATCATAATCACTAGAATTTTTCATTGTCCGCCTGTCGACTTATCTAATATGTCAGGCTATGCGAGGCACTCATACTCGATACAATAGAAATGTGACGGGCATAGAGTGTCTTATGATTCCTTCAGTATTATATGCTGATATATTACTAGATGAAAATAGTAATTCATGGATAGCATGTCTTGCTGTATTTTGATTACTATTATCTATTTAATATCTTAAATGTGTGCTGCGATGGCATCATCTTGACATATCGTGCGAGTGTTGACACTTTCATCACAAGCATATTTGTATCTGCTTGTGCTTTTCTTGGGATTTGTCCGGACATAAGAAATTGCTAGACGCTTCTGCGATTTAAATAATAATAATTTTAGGGTATCTTGTAAGGCAGCATTGAGTTATAGGAACATTGAACTCTCATTTGTGACACGTATCGTGTTTGGAAATCTTATTGCGTGTCATTACTTATTGCATAGATTAGATCGTTCGTGTTAAACCTGTTATCGGGTATTTAGCTTCGATTATTTAACTTTACTTTCTCATTCTCTTGTTATTTCACAAGTGCAACCAGTTTCTTTTTTCTCCCATTATCCTGTAGTCAGAAAGACAGATGTCTCCAAATACCAACAACCCAGATCGTCTCTTGAACATTGGCCACCTTAATGTGTATCATCTCTGCCGCAAAATACCTGACATCACTATTCTCTTAAATCAGCCATCACAATTTCATATCTTTGGCTTCACTGAATCCCGCCTGACAGACAATATCAGTGATCAGGCAATCTCCATACCTAATTTTGCTATTCTACGTCGTGATGCCTCTGTTCTAGGCCAAACTGGCATAGTAATATACATACATGACTCTATAATTCAATATGTGACTAGAAGACTTGACCTAGAATCAAAGCAAATTGAATGCATGTGGTTGGAAATAAAAACATCGAAGTCATCACCCGTTCTTGTAGGGTTTATTGATAGAAATCCAGCGGCCACAGTGGCATGGCTTGATGACTTTGAATCAATGATTGACACAGTACAGAAATGCAAGGGTGATATACATATCCTAGGTGATTTTAATGTTGATTTGTTAAAAGACTGTTACTCTTCATGGAATTCAATGATCTCTTTTCTTGGTTTAACACAAGTTATTCAGTCGCCCACACGAGTTACTTCATCTTCTGCGACAATGATAGACCATATCTATACTACAAATGTAAATGCTGTTAATAATGTCATGTTCTCAATTTTTCTATCAGTGATCACTTCCAAGTATCTTTCTCGCTGTCTGCCAAATTAGCTAAGAAATCTTGCACAGGGCATACTACTATTATTTACAGGTCTTTCAAAAAATTTAACCAGAATGCCTTTCTCTATGACTTATCCAATACCCCATTTAATGATGTGTTAAATTACAATGACCCAAATGAAGCCCTCACCCGCTGGTATGAACTGTTCCTCGGTGTTCTATATAAACATGCCCCAGTGCGAACAAAACGTGTCAAACATCCCACAATTCCTGAATGGCTAACTGGAGAAATAAAAGCCGCCATGCAACTCAGAGATACACTTAAGAAAGAAAATAAATTTGTTGACTATAAAAAGCAAAGAAATTTTGTCAAATCTTTGGTCCGAAAAGCTCAAAGACAACATGCTGAACAGATCATTGCAGACGGCAAGGACCTGCGCTCTGTTTGGCAAGTTATCAACACCTTTACTAAAGGTCACAATCACAGAGACATGAACATTGCACCTGACCTCACTGCAGATACCTTCAATACCCACTTTCTTAGCATAGCTGAGACTTTAGCACGCACTAATACAAATGATCCTGCGAAATACCAATGTTCTGAGCAACTACGATTTCACAGTAACAGTACTGCTGGTTGTGTTTTCTCACTCCCCCCAATGACTGTTTTTGACGTGGGTAAATATATATCTAATATGAAAAAGAGGTCATGTGGTTCAGATGGCATCAGTTGCGAAATTCTTAAAATAGCTCTGCCCTACATAGTTGAGTCTCTAACGTTCATTTACAATCTTTCTATTCAAAGAAATATTTTCCCTGATGAGTTAAAAACAGCTAAGGTCATTCCCCTTCCCAAAAGCAAAAACGTAAACTCATTGAATGATTATAGACCTATCTCCATTCTACCAGTTATCTCAAAACCTATTGAAAAACATATCCATACACATCTGCAAAATTTTCTAGAAAAAAAATGTCTACTCAGTAAAATGCAGTCTGGGTTTCGCCCGCAACACTCTTGCCAAACTGCCCTTATACATATCATTGATAAATGGCTTACAGCCATTAATTTGCAGTTTTTCTTGACCTTAAAAAAGCTTTTGATTTAGTCAACTACTCTATCTTATTAAAAAAACTACCGATGTATCACATCGATTCCAATACCGTAATCTGATATCATCCTATCTAAGTGACAGAAGACAGAAAGTTTTGCTTCATGGTAATTACTCGAGTGAAGGTTTAGTAACGTGTGGTGTTCCTCAGGGGTCAATTTTGGGCCCATTGTTATTCAACATATTTATCAATGATTTACCATTCTCTATCTCACATCCCGATGCAACATGTGACTTATTTGCTGATGACACTACCATACATACATCAAACAGCGAATTGCCAAAAATAAACGAAGTTCTCCAGCAAAGTCTTGATGAGGTTTCAAGCTGGTGCCAACATACTTACTTACTTACGCCTGTCACCCCTACCCGGGTATAGGCCGTCGACGAGAGACCTCCAGCAACTCCTGTCCTGTGCTTCAACTTCGATTCTACTCCAGGTGGTTCCCAGTCTCTTGATGTCTGCTTGGAGGTCTCGACGCCAAGAGTTTCTCGGCCTACCTCTTTTCCTCTTTCCCTGGGGGTTCCATGACAATGCCTGCCTAGTGATACTGGAAGCTGGCTTTCTCAGACTGTGACCGATCCATCCCCATCTTCTTCGCCCATGGTGCCAACATAATCATATGATAATTAGTGTCCAAAAGACAAAGAGTATGTTAATTACTTCACGCCAAAAACATCAACGTGGTCTCCTGCCCTTAACATTATACCTGAACTCTGAGCCCCTTGTTCAAGTTAAAAAACACCGTTTGCTTGGAGTCACAGTAGATAACCAGCTCAGCTGGGAACCACATATCGAAAACACCTGCAAAACAATATCTAAAAATCTATTCCTGCTATCAAAACTAAGTCAAATAGTTAACACTGAGACTAGAAGACTCTTTCTCCATGCCCATATTAAGACACACTGTGATTACTGCTCCACTATCTGGGATGGATGCAGTGACGTACATTTAAAGAAACTTAACTCATTGTACCGTCGAGGGGTAAAGTTAACTGTGCCTGGTCCCTCTCCCACCGACGAAAAGTTTAGAACCATCCGACTGCTAAACCTAAACAAACAGTTCACATTTAATCGATGCATACTTATGCATAAAATTCTTCACCATAAAACCCCATCTTACCTTCGTATGTTATTTTTGGATAGTCAAAGACAAAACACGAGGAACAGTTTGTTACAGCTACCAAGGGCCAGGCTCGATATATATAAAACCAGCCTTTCGTTCTCAGGTGCCAAAGCCTGGAACAAACTACCACCCCAAATTAAATCTATTTCTAATTCTAGAACCTTCAAAACTCGTTTATATAACATCTTGTTACAGTAACTTACTACCTGAATGGACTACTTATATGTGTGTGTGTGTGTGTGTATGTATATATATATATGTGTATGTATGTGTGTGTATATATATATATATATATATATATATATATATATATATATATATATATATATATATATATATATATATATATATATAATATATATATATATATATATATATATATATACTCTTATAATGTATGGTATCTGGGGACAATCGCATGCCTATGTGCGTGAATCTGGGAACATGCTCTGGATATGGGGACATTGAAAAGTTCCCTTATCCAACCCAAGGTTTTTTTCACTCAATCTGATTCAGGCGATGAAAATAAAGGGAAAAAAACAATGTTCCCAGATACCAAAAATTTTTCGACAGGTTACTTCCCCTGGTCTACAACCACTGACCTATACTGTATGGCTTCGGTGGAGCAGAGGAGCTTTCGTCTTGATACGAAACTAAAAGTGCGACTAAGTCTCATCCATGCTCAGTGCAGCTCTTGATTCTAATTTATCACCTTTTACACAATTACCACAGTACAAAATTAAAAGAAGAAGAGAAACAAATATAAATGATGCCAAATACTAAACTCCGTGCCCAGCTCTGTTTAAGCGAGGCTATGTATACAATGGCTACAGGTATAACACTGGATTTTACCAATGACGCATCATCCCATTTCAGGACCCACTGAGATCGCAAGGTAAATCTATCTGACATTTTGAGTAGTGCATAGCGTAGTGGCTGTATACGATGATCGCTGGCCTGAACCATAATTTTCGCAAAAGTACTTTGCATGAGTTAGAACAGTTGAAAGACGTTTCATTTGCAACCGATTTACGTTGTCTTCACGGTAAACTGGGCGCCGGTTGCCTGTCTTCTAGTCCGTTGCATGCATTGCTCATCTTCATTTTCCTAAGCATGTCTAGTGTCTACAGAAAGCTTATTTTCTTAGCTTTTAAGTGTATGTCTTAAATACAAGATACGTTCAGTACAGCTTAAACAACACGCCGTAAATGACCGGTACCATTAAAATGTATCCCGCGTGGCACACTGTCAGTCCTGAGCGTGTACACAGAGAGCGTGCTCGCGTAAAACAGTGACAAGAATAGCGTGACTATAGTTGCACAGCCGTAACAGATTGCGCTCAGCTCTGTCAATGCCATGAAAAACAGAAAGATCGTCTACATATTCAACACACAGTTTAAAGTGTTATAAATGATACCAAATACTAAACTCCGTGCCCAGCTCTGTTTAAGCGAGGCTATGTATACAATGGCTACAGGTATAACACTGGATTTTACCAATGACACATCATCCCATTTCAGGACCCACTGAGATCGCAAGGTAAATCTATCTGACATTTTGAGTAGTGCATAGCGTAGTGGCTGTATACGATGATCGCTGACCTGAACCATAATTTTCGCAAAAGTACTTTGCATGAGTTAGAACAGTTGAAAGACGTTTCATTTGCAACCGATTTACGTTGTCTTCACGGTAAACTGGGCGCCGGTTGCCTGTCTTCTAGTCCGTTGCATGCATTGCTCATCTTCATTTTCCTAAGCATGTCTAGTGTCTACAGAAAGCTTATTTTCTTAGCTTTTAAGTGTATGTCTTAAATACAAGATACGTTCAGTACAGCTTAAACAACACGCCGTAAATGACCGGTACCATTAAAATGTATCCCGCGTGGAACACTGTCAGTCCTGAGCGTGTACACAGAGAGCGTGCTCGCGTAAAACAGTGACAAGAATAGCGTGACTATAGTTGAACAGCCGTAACAGATTGCGCTCAGCTCTGTCAATGCCATGAAAAGCAGAAAGATCGTCTACATAATCAACACACAGTTTAAAGTGTTATAAATGATGCCAAATACTAAACTCCGTGCCCAGCTCTGTTTAAGCGAGGCTATGTATACAATGGCTACAGGTATAACACTGGATTTTACCAATGACGCATCATCCCATTTCAGGACCCACTGAGATCGCAAGGTAAATCTATCTGACATTTTGAGTAGTGCATAGCGTAGTGGCTGTATACGATGATCGCTGGCCTGAACCATAATTTTCGCAAAAGTACTTTGCATGAGTTAGAACAGTTGAAAGACGTTTCATTTGCAACCGATTTACGTTGTCTTCACGGTAAACTGGGCGCCGGTTGCCTGTCTTCTAGTCCGTTGCATGCATTGCTCATCTTCATTTTCCTAAGCATGTCTAGTGTCTACAGAAAGCTTATTTTCTTAGCTTTTAAGTGTATGTCTTAAATACAAGATACGTTCAGTACAGCTTAAACAACACGCCGTAAATGACCGGTTTACCATTAAAATGTATCCCGCGTGGCACACTGTCAGTCCTGAGCGTGTACACAGAGAGCGTGCTCGCGTAAAACAGTGACAAGAATAGCGTGACTATAGTTGCACAGCCGTAACAGATTGCGCTCAGCTCTGTCAATGCCATGAAAAGCAGAAATATCGTCTACATAATCAACACACAGTTTAAAGGGTTATAAATGATGCCAAATACTAAACTCCGTGCCCAGCTCTGTTTAAGCGAGGCTATGTATACAATGGCTACAGGTATAACACTGGATTTTACCAATGACGCATCATCCCATTTCAGGACCCACTGAGATCGCAAGGTAAATCTATCTGACATTTTGAGTAGTGCATAGCGTAGTGGCTGTATACGATGATCGCTGGCCTGAACCATAATTTTCGCAAAAGTACTTTGCATGAGTTAGAACAGTTGAAAGACGTTTCATTTGCAACCGATTTACGTTGTCTTCACGGTAAACTGGGCGCCGGTTGCCTGTCTTCTAGTCCGTTGCATGCATTGCTCATCTTCATTTTCCTAAGCATGTCTAGTGTCTACAGAAAGCTTATTTTCTTAGCTTTTAAGTGTATGTCTTAAATACAAGATACGTTCAGTACAGCTTAAACAACACGCCGTAAATGACCGGTACCATTAAAATGTATCCCGCGTGGCACACTGTCAGTGCTGAGCGTGTACACAGAGAGCGTGCTCGCGTAAAACAGTGACAAGAATAGCGTGACTATAGTTGCACAGCCGTAACAGATTGCGCTCAGCTCTGTCAATGCCATGAAAAGCAGAAAGATCGTCTACATAATCAACACACAGTTTAAAGTGTTATAAATGATGCCAAATACTAAACTCCGTGCCCAGCTCTGTTTAATATTGGACTGAATGTCACGCATCGAAAGCGAGGCTATGTATACAATGGCTACAGGTATAACACTGGATTTTACCAATGACGCATCATCCCATTTCAGGACCCACTGAGATCGCAAGGTAAATCTATCTGACATTTTGAGTAGTGCATAGCGTAGTGGCTGCATACGATGATCGCTGGCCTGAACCATAATTTTTGCAAAAGTCCTTTGCATGAGTTAGAACAGTTGAAAGACGTGTCATTTGCAACCGATTTACGTTGTCTTCACGGTAAACTGGGCGCCGGTTGCCTGTCTTCTAGTCCGTTGCATGCATTGCTCATCTTCATTTTCCTAAGCATGTCTAGTGTAGACCTACAGAAAGCTTATTTTCTTAGCTTTTAAGTGTATGTCTTAAATACAAGATACGTTCAGTACAGCTTAAACAACACGCCGTAAATGACCGGTACCATTAAAATGTATCCCGCGTGGCACACTGTCAGTGCTGAGCGTGTACACAGAGAGCGTGCTCGCGTAAAACAGTGACAAGAATAGCGTGACTATAGTTGCACAGCCGTAACAGATTGCGCTCAGCTCTGTCAATGCCATGAAAAGCAGAAATATCGTCTGCATAATCAACACACAGTTTAAAGTGTTATAAATGATGCCAAATACTAAACTCCGTGCCCAGCTCTGTTTAATATTGGACTGAATGTCACGCATCGAAAGCGAGGCTACAGGTATAACACTGGATTTTACCAATGACGCATCATCCCATTTCAGGACCCACTGAGATCGCAAGGTAAATCTATCTGACATTTTGAGTAGTGCATAGCGTAGTGGCTGTATACGATGATCGCTGGCCTGAACCATAATTTTCGCAAAAGTACTTTGCATGAGTTAGAACAGTTGAAAGACGTGTCATTTGCAACCGATTTACGTTGTCTTCACGGTAAACTGGGCGCCGGTTGCCTGTCTTCTAGTCCGTTGCAAGCATTGCTCATCTTCATTTTCCTAAGCATGTCTAGTGTCTACAGAAAGCTTATTTTCTTAGCTTTTAAGTGTATGTCTTAAATACAAGATACGTTCAGTACAGCTTAAACAACACGCCGTAAATGACTGGTACCATTAAAATGTATCCCGCGTGGCACACTGTCAGTGCTGAGCGTGTACACAGAGAGCGTGCTCGCGTAAAACAGTGACAAGAATAGCGTGACTATAGTTGCACAGCCGTAACAGATTGCGCTCAGCTCTGTCAATGCCATGAAAAGCAGAAAGATCATCTACATAATCAACACACAGTTTAAAGTGTTATAAATGATGCCAAATACTAAACTCCGTGCCCAGCTCTGTTTAATATTGGACTGAATGTCACGCATCGAAAGCGAGGCTATGTATACAATGGCTACAGGTATAACACTGGATTTTACCAATGACGCAACATCCCATTTCAGGACCCACTGAGATCGCAAGGTAAATCTATCTGACATTTTGAGTAGTGCATAGCGTAGTGGCTGTATACGATGATCGCTGGCCTGAACCATAATTTTTGCAAAAGTACTTTGCATGAGTTAGAACAGTTGAAAGACGTGTCATTTGCAACCGATTTACGTTGTCTTCACGGTAAACTGGGCGCCGGTTGCCTGTCTTCTAGTCCGTTGCATGCATTGCTCATCTTCATTTTCCTAAGCATGTCTAGTGTAGACCTACAGAAAGCTTATTTTCTTAGCTTTTAAGTGTATGTCTTAAATACAAGATACGTTCAGTACAGCTTAAACAACACGCCGTAAATGACCGGTACCATTAAAATGTATCCCGCGTGGCACACTGTCAGTGCTGAGCGTGTACACAGAGAGCGTGCTCGCGTAAAACAGTGACAAGAATAGCGTGACTATAGTTGCACAGCCGTAACAGATTGCGCTCAGCTCTGTCAATGCCATGAAAAGCAGAAATATCGTCTACATAATCAACACACAGTTTAAAGTGTTATAAATGATGCCAAATACTAAACTCCGTGCCCAGCTCTGTTTAATATTGGACTGAATGTCACGCATCGAAAGCGAGGCTATGTATACAATGGCTACAGGTATAACACTGGATTTTACCAATGACGCATCATCCTATTTCAGGACCCACTGAGATCGCAAGGTAAATCTATCTGACATTTTGAGTAGTGCATAGCGTAGTGGCTGTATACGATGATCGCTGGCCTGAACCATAATTTTTGCAAAAGTACTTTGCATGAGTTAGAACAGTTGAAAGACGTGTCATTTGCAACCGATTTACGTTGTCTTCACGGTAAACTGGGCGCCGGTTGCCTGTCTTCTAGTCCGTTGCATGCATTGCTCATCTTCATTTTCCTAAGCATGTCTAGTGTCTACAGAAAGCTTATTTTCTTAGCTTTTAAGTGTATGTCTTAAATACAAGATACGTTCAGTACAGCTTAAACAACACGCCGTAAATGACCGGTACCATTAAAATGTATCCCGCGTGGCACACTGTCAGTGCTGAGCGTGTACACAGAGAGCGTGCTCGCGTAAAACAGTGACAAGAATAGCGTGACTATAGTTGCACAGCCGTAACAGATTGCGCTCAGCTCTGTCAATGCCATGAAAAGCAGAAATATCGTCTACATAATCAACACACAGTTTAAAGTGTTATAAATGATGCCAAATACTAAACTCCGTGCCCAGCTCTGTTTAATATTGGACTGAATGTCACGCATCGAAAGCGAGGCTATGTATACAATGGCTACAGGTATAACACTGGATTTTACCAATGACGCATCATCCCATTTCAGGACCCACTGAGATTGCAAGGTAAATCTATCTGACATTTTGAGTAGTGCATAGCGTAGTGGCTGTATACGATGATCGCTGGCCTGAACCATAATTTTCGCAAAAGTACTTTGCATGAGTTAGAACAGTTGAAAGACGTGTCATTTGCAACCGATTTACGTTGTCTTCACGGTAAACTGGGCGCCGGTTGCCTGTCTTCTAGTCCGTTGCATGCATTGCTCATCTTCATTTTCCTAAGCATGTCTAGTGTCTACAGAAAGCTTATTTTCTTAGCTTTTAAGTGTATGTCTTAAATACAAGATACGTTCAGTACAGCTTAAACAACACGCCGTAAATGACTGGTACCATTAAAATGTATCCCGCGTGGCACACTGTCAGTGCTGAGCGTGTACACAGAGAGCGTGCTCGCGTAAAACAGTGACAAGAATAGCGTGACTATAGTTGCACAGCCGTAACAGATTGCGCTCAGCTCTGTCAATGCCATGAAAAGCAGAAAGATCATCTACATAATCAACACACAGTTTAAAGTGTTATAAATGATGCCAAATACTAAACTCCGTGCCCAGCTCTGTTTAATATTGGACTGAATGTCACGCATCGAAAGCGAGGCTATGTATACAATGGCTACAGGTATAACACTGGATTTTACCAATGACGCAACATCCCATTTCAGGACCCACTGAGATCGCAAGGTAAATCTATCTGACATTTTGAGTAGTGCATAGCGTAGTGGCTGTATACGATGATCGCTGGCCTGAACCATAATTTTTGCAAAAGTACTTTGCATGAGTTAGAACAGTTGAAAGACGTTTCATTTGCAACCGATTTACGTTGTCTTCACGGTAAACTGGGCGCCGGTTGCCTGTCTTCTAGTCCGTTGCATGCATTGCTCATCTTCATTTTCCTAAGCATGTCTAGTGTCTACAGAAAGCTTATTTTCTTAGCTTTTAAGTGTATGTCTTAAATACAAGATACGTTCAGTACAGCTTAAACAACACGCCGTAAATGACTGGTACCATTAAAATGTATCCCGCGTGGCACACTGTCAGTGCTGAGCGTGTACACAGAGAGCGTGCTCGCGTAAAACAGTGACAAGAATAGTGCGACTATAGTTGCACAGCCGTAACAGATTGCGCTCAGCTCTGTCAATGCCATGAAAAGCAGAAAGATCGTCTACATAATCAACACACAGTTTAAAGTGTTATAGTCCGTCTTTCCTTTGCCTTTTGCTCGCTCTGCACGGCAACTCCTGCACAAACTACTCAATCGTTCCATGTGGTTTGAATAGGTGTAACCGGACTCAGTGACTGGGTGTAGATGACTTAAATAGTTTATCAGATAGACAAAAACTGCCCATCTGATACAGTACTCAAGTGCCTACAGAGTTTAAGTCCGAATTTCTTTTGTGGTCTAGGGAAGGACTGGAGATTGCTGTGGAGAATAGACTATAAGTCTACTCTGGTCCCGCATGCGCACAAAATCTGTCAGTGTTTACTCTTGCCTCGCGTTGTGTTCAAAAAGCCAAAGTTGCTTGCGCAATGGACCGACCACAGTATCCAGAAAAACCCTATTTTGACTGGACTTGTTGTTATCGTTCCTACTGAGCTGCTAGTAACGTGCGCTCGCACAATCAGTCACACCGTCATACATGCACGGACGTACACACACACAAACTTCTCGCACGTACACACGCACAGTCTCAGTCTCGCTTTCACTCTAGCCGCTGAGCATCATAAAATAGAAGTAAAGTTCCAAGATTTATTTGTACCAGAAAAGCATTCATAATAAAACAAACAACATAATCAAAATTAGTCAAACCAGTGCAAGTGCTAATAACCTTAAACACCTTAGGCCTAACACCTATACCTTCCGACACGATACCTAGCAAACCTATCTCCTATGCCTGACACCTACAACGATGAATACGATTCCTAGCGAACCTAGCTCCTAGGCCTAACACCTATACGCACTTACCAATAAAACCTACGCGTCGTCCTAACACAGCCTAAGCCCTATTTAGGTGAATTAGAACTGAACTAAAACTGAACTGAATGGTGGACAGATCTCTCAGCATATGTAAATGAGAACCGTGATGATTGGAGCGATCACCTCGACCTGATCATGATGGCATATAGAGCTTCTGTCCACCATTCAACCGGGTGTACGCCCAATTTAATTGTTTTTGGTAGAGAAGTCAATCTCCCATTGACAGTCGAACTTGGTGTGTTCCCTAGTAGAGATGCGTCTGAATGTCCCATAGAGTACGTACAATGGGTTCAAAACACGCTGGAACGAGTCTTTCGTTTTGTACAAGAGAATTCAGAGGCTAGTGTCCAGCGTTGAACTTTGAGTGGTAGTTAATTTATAACTATGAAATTTTTCTTCCCCAGATCACACAGCACACAGTTGTGTGTTGTCTCCATTTTCTTCCAGTTCCAACTGATTATGTGTGGACACTGCTTAAAAGAAAGTTAAAACCTGATGCCGTTCCAAGCGTGTTTACCTGGAAACAGACTCAAACCCGAAAACCACCAGTGAAGCATCCAGTTCTGTCGCCGCTAAAACGTGCCAATAAGTAAGTACATGTTTCAGACTGACAGTTCACATTTCATGATTCAGTAGAGCAGTCTTCACATAAATACAGGAATATGTTGATGTCAGGAAACTGTGTGGTTTACAGTTAAAATGTCTTCCAATACTATTTTACTATCATAAGCTGCAGTCCAGGCAAAGTTGCTTTACTGGCATGGAGAGAAGGGGGTTGTGGGTATGCAGCACTAATGGTGCTACATCAGCTCAAAAACACATCTTTTCCAGTCATACCACTCTGTTTCGCCACATTCCAGTCTCTTAACTGTCTCACTGTAACAGTATGAAGATCCCCCTGCCCGTTCATATGGTCACGATGGCTGGTTTTTCGAGGATTGGATGTGTTCAGGTGCTGTCAATTTTGAATCTGTATTTTGTCATGTGTAGATTTTTTTGCTGCTGTCTGATGAGTTTTGTCCAGTTTGGTCATTTTGTCTCAGACTGTACAGGGCTTAAAAGCCTGCACTGCAGGTATTTTGCACTATATATTTCACGGCTGTTTGGCCCAGCGCTAGAAGTGGCCACTTGCAGCCCGTGCGCACGACTTGTGACCCAGTTTCTCGGCTTGCCTGGAAAAAACTAAGTGGCCAGACTGAAACAGCCGTGATTTATTATTAATTTAATATTATGCACCCTTTTTTCCAGGAAGCTGAAGGCAAGACCAGATTTTGAGGATAACAGTGGATCCAGCAGCAGTGATGTACTTGAAGACCACAGCACTCGCCCAGTAGCAGCTGCATCTGCACCACAGGATGAATGTTCAACCACTACCAGCTGATCTTTGCGTGCTTCCTGCGGAGAAAGATTTGAGCCTCCTAAATGACTGCATCACGGAGCTACAGCAGCAGCTTCTTGCAGCCCAGGCCCAGGTGACGCGACTACAGTTGGAGCGGTTTGGGGATCAGTCGATTTTCCAGTGATGACTACCTATTTGATACACAACTTTTAAAGTACTCTTTGACTACATTGAGACAAGTGCAGCAAGTATGAGGCAGCCATATTATAAATATGTTACAGAGGATGTAGCAGTGACGAACAGATCAAGGGTCATGCCACTGGCTGATGAACTGTTTATGTTTCTGGTTTCACAAGTCCTGCGTGTAAACAAGCAACAACTGTGATAATGGACATAATACTGCCATGGTGTAGCTTCTGTCACCTGCTTGGTGTTAAATCATTATAACTACTATATTTTATGAATATTTGTTAAGCAGCTGGGTGCTAAAGAGTAAATGAAGTTGTCTTTTTTTTTTTGGCATGTTGGTATCTTGCACTAAAAAGCCTCTGCTCTTGTCTTACTTTTTCAGCACTAACCTGAAACTTTAGTCAGTATACAGAATTTGGAATGGAAGTCAGATTGCGTATACCAGGTTAAATTTGCTTTTTGGTTTTTGAAACAGTTACTAAGAATCCGCACTTTACGGTGACACAAATTAAAATTTGTTATACATTTATCATAGTTTTCCAAATTCTGCTCATGTGTTGGTGCATGTGTAACAGAGTGAACCCGATGTTCCTCTGTGTACATAGGCCGATAGCACTTATGACCATTGCTTCTCGGATTTCACTCGTGTCGACTGCTAGCTATGACGTGCGCCGCTCGCGGTGCCCTGCCAAACGCAGCGTTAAGTGTTGTGTACGCGATAGCTCAGTGTTCATGTTGTATTGTATATCAGTTTTGACCGTGTATTGTAACCAAAATACAACACCATTGCTTAGTATTTAACATGGTTAGATTTGGCCCAGGTAATAGTTTTTGTAATGCATATGTCTTTCGGTTAACTATAACCTATCAGAGTGATATTTGCGATTTAGCAGCCTTTTTGATTTTCTGTGGCACTCTGCACCGACGCGTGGACTTTGTACTGACGCGGAGACGGCAGCTTGCCTCTATAAGTACAGCTGCTCGCGTGGCAGACTTTTTTTTTTTTTACCAAATGTGCAAGTCTCACAGTACCAGTACTTGTGACACTGCATGCCGTGCTAAGCCCAAGAGTGTCAGACCAAACAAGGTGCACGCTGCAACGCCTACACCTCTGCATCGGTCTGCACGCTTGCGGCAGAAACCATTAAAACTTTTAGTAACCTTGACAGCTTGAGTGTGACCAGTGGGCCTTTAAAGGTATGCCTCTGCAACTTTAAATGCCCACAAGACATTCAAGCTTCAATATTCCTCCAAGTGCATCGGATGCTTTAATAGTGTTAGGAAAATAGGACAAATTAATATTGAGTAAATTGTTTTGGGCTTATTGTTTTTTATTTAAAGAGACTGTCTTAGGTGAAGGATTGCTTAAGGTGATAGGTTAATTTAAAATTATTGGATTTTTAGTCAGTACAGTGCATCAGATTTTGATTTGTCATGGATTGGAATCCAAGGCACCGGTACTGTGTTTTCGAGTAGTACAATGCTTTGAATTTTGATGTCTTAGATGAATATTGGAAATCAAGGCATCTGTACATCTGTGTCTTTCTAGTACACAACAGCTGTGCAGTTGATTTCATTTTCAAACTTTGTCTGCTGCATAGGTATTTTTCCAAATGATAATATCCTATGTCAGTTTTCTGCTATGCATAACTTAGTTTGAAAATGACTGTGTGAGTCCAAGTCTACAGTATAATAGTGTAGACAAGAGAGCCTTGGTCAATAGTGCTATATTTGTGGTTTACCATGTGGATGGTACTGTTTGATAAAGTGTTTTGATGTTACATCATCATTGGGCCCAATGTGTTCTTGTATTTGTGTTTTGGGATTGATGATTTTGGTATTTAAACAGCGAGGTCACTGTATTGTTAAGGCCGATGGGAAAATGTAACAGAGTGAACCCGATGTTCCTCTGTGTACATAGGCCGATAGCACTTATGACCATTGCTTCTCGGATTTCACTCGTGTCGACTGCTAGCTATGACGTGCGCCGCTCGCGGTGCCCTGCCAAACGCAGCGTTAAGTGTTGTGTACGCGATAGCTCAGTGTACATGTTGTATTGTATATCAGTTTTGACCGTGTATTGTAACCAAAATACAACACCATTGCTTAGTATTTAACATGGTTAGATTTGGCCCAGGTAATAGTTTTTGTAATGCATATGTCTTTCGGTTAACTATAACCTATCAGAGTGATATTTGCGATTTAGCAGCCTTTTTGATTTTCTGTGGCACTCTGCACCGACGCGTGGACTTTGTACTGACGCGGAGACGGCAGCTTGCCTCTATAAGTACAGCTGCTCGCGTGGCAGACTTTTTTTTTTAACCAAACGTGCAAGACTCACAGTACCAGTACTTGTGACACTGCATGCCGTGCTAAGCCCAAGAGTGTCAGACCAAACAAGGTGCACGCTGCAACGCCTACACCTCTGCGTCGGTCTGCACGCTTGCGGCAGAAACCATTAAAACTTTTAGTAACCTTGACAGCTTGAGTGTGACCAGTGGGCCTTTAAAGGTATGCCTCTGCAACTTTAAATGCCCACAAGACATTCAAGCTTCAATATTAATCCAAGTGCATCGGATGCTTTAATAGTGTTAGGAAAATAGGACAAATTAATATTGAGTAAATTGTTTTGGGCTTATTGTTTTTTATTTAAAGAGACTGTCTTAGGTGAAGGATTGCTTAAGGTGATAGGTTAATTTAAAATTATTGGATTTTTAGTCAGTACAGTGCATCAGATTTTGATTTGTCATGGATTGGAATCCAAGGCACCGGTACTGTGTTTTCGAGTAGTACAATGCTTTGAATTTTGATGTCTTAGATGAATATTGGAAATCAAGGCATCTGTACATCTGTGTCTTTCTAGTACACAACAGCTGTGCAGTTGATTTCATTTTCAAACTTTGTCTGCTGCATAGGTATTTTTCCAAATGATAATATCCTATGTCAGTTTTCTGCTATGCATAACTTAGTTTGAAAATGACTGTGTGAGTCCAAGTCTACAGTATAATAGTGTAGACAAGAGAGCCTTGGTCAATAGTGCTATATTTGTGGTTTACCATGTGGATGGTACTGTTTGATAAAGTGTTTTGATGTTACATCATCATTGGGCCCAATGTGTTCTTGTATTTGTGTTTTGGGATTGATGGTTTTGGTATTTAAACAGCGAGGTCACTGTATTGTTAAGGCCGATGGGAAAATGTAACAGAGTGAACCCGATGTTCCTCTGTGTACATAGGCCGATAGCACTTATGACCATTGCTTCTCGGATTTCACTCGTGTCGACTGCTAGCTATGACGTGCGCCGCTTGCGGTGCCCTGCCAAACGCAGCGTTAAGTGTTGTGTACGCGATAGCTCAGTGTACGTGTTGTATTGTATATCAGTTTTGACCGTGTATTGTAACCAAAATACAACACCATTGCTTAGTATTTAACATGGTTAGATTTGGCCCAGGTAATAGTTTTTGTAATGCATATGTCTTTCGGTTAACTATAACCTATCAGAGTGATATTTGCGATTTAGCAGCCTTTTTGATTTTCTGTGGCACTCTGCACCGACGCGTGGACTTTGTACTGACGCGGAGACGGCAGCTTGCCTCTATAAGTACAGCTGCTCGCGTGGCAGACTTTTTTTTTTTACCAAACGTGCAACATACCAGTACTTGTGACACTGCATGCCGTGCTAAGCCCAAGAGTGTCAGACCAAACAAGGTGCACGCTGCAACGCCTACACCTCTGCGTCGGTCTGCACGCTTGCGGCAGAAACCATTAAAACTTTTAGGACAGCTTGAGTGTGACCAGTGGGCCTTTAAAGGTAAGTCTACAGTATAATAGTGTAGACAAGAGAGCCTTGGTCAATAGTGCTATATTTGTGGTTTACCATGTGGATGGTACTGTTTGATAAAGTGTTTTGATGTTACGTCATCATTGGGCCCAATGTGTTCTTGTATTTGTGTTTTGGGATTGATGGTTTTGGTATTTAAACAGCGAGGTCACTGTATTGTTAAGGCCGATGGGAAAATGTAACAGAGTGAACCAGATGTTTTTCTGTGTACATAGGCCGATAGCACTTATGACCATTGCTTCTCGGATTTCACTCGTGTCGACTGCTAGCTATGACGTGCGCCGCTCGCGGTGCCCTGCCAAACGCAGCGTTAAGTGTTGTGTACGAGATAGCTCAGTGTACGTGTTGTATTGTATATCAGTTTTGACCGTGTATTGTTGGATTATTGTGCAATAAAGGATGTTCAAGAGTAAACAAAGTTTGTTTTCCATATTCTTTATACACTCAAACTCATCACACAAACAGCACAGCTAGTTTTGAGTGCATGCTTAAAAACAATAAAATTTAATGTACATAGTACATGTCATTATTCTAAAACAATAACTACAAGTGCTAACTGTATTGCAAATGAGTTCATCTACAGTACTGAGCACCAAAAGTGGGAAAATAGGATGAAAAATTAAAAAAATGCTACAGATGAAACAATGCCTGTTTTAGACATGTCTGACAAAAGTCTAAATACAAATTGAAAAAACAAAATAAATAATCTGTTTTGTGTTGACACAATTGAGGATCGACTGAGGGGGGTATGATACCCGTTTCAGATGCACCATAGGGACACCTGCAATGCACCCACTCTAATTAAATGTAATATGCACCATTTTGTGAACATGTAATGTTCAATCAAAGAGTAAATATACTTTTTGAGGTGATTTTAGAAAATAAATCACCTAAACGAAAGGTTAGAGCTGCGTCAAAACTTGGGACACCGTAGCATCTGAAACGTCGTACCAAATCATTTCACCACAAAAGCAAGAACAGGTGTTTTCCAGTAGTTGAGCACAAGCAAGGTATAAAACAAGTGAAACAATATGGGAACCAAAAACAATAAAATTATAATAGTTGCATTTCCTAAATATTACAATTGTTAGTTATGACGTTTCAGACATGTCGCGGGACACCATGAATGAAAGAACACTTGTTTTGACTTCTTATTAGGCGTCATTTCCGGTTGTTCCGTTCTGGGGGACATGCAGTCATTGATAGCATAAGATACCTCATAAAATATAGATTCGAGGGTTGCCCGGATAAACCTCGTATCTCCATTTCAGCTAACTTTACAGGAGAGCCTTTTAAAAGTTTGACATCTAAAATTAAATATTTTCTTTTTCTTATTGCCAAAAAATTTAGTGTCTACCAAAACTTTGTTCTCTTCTCTGCATCTTCATGTAAATGTTTAACTGCACAAGCATTAATGTTATAAATAATTTGATGCTTTATTACATATGTAGCAAATGCGGGATTTATGTAGTACTAAGAACTGTAAACTCTAAATGAACAGTGTCCGTATAAACCTCGTAAATGCATTTCCGCTGTTTATACAGGCCAAATACATGGCATGTCATCACAGAACAGGGCTGCCTTTCAGTCGTAACTCGAGACGCTAGCAGGAATGGTTAGCAGGTGGCCAGCTCTAGTTCCTAAATAAAACTCGTAACTAGAACTATGGTTTCGTCGCGGCGGCACTTTTTGGAATAAACAGCCAGCGCAAAGCAATTATATGGATATGCGGTCTTAAGACAGGCCTGTGCATGCCTAGAATTTCCAACAACACCTAATGAAAGCCAGTACAACCAGTAACGTCTTTTTTAAAAGTCACAAAAAGTGACTGAATCACCTCTTAGTAGAGTCTGAAAGTCGCATTTTAAAATTTATTTTCAACTCTGCTAATAAAGTTCGGGCGTAAAAGCTCTTCCTCTACTTCGTATTCCAATAACTTAATTATAGAGTGGTCTCTTTGCAATGTTGAGTGTTTCGTTATGAATTAATGATAATGACACACACGAAATGATAGTGTGGAAAGGAAACAAAGAGAGAGGCGGAGAAAAAGACACGACAGAATGGTTGCCGAATATTACAGTCCTTAAGTATGGGTTGTTGTGACAAGTGAAAAGTTAAGTTTTTTTAATTTAACGCTCCATACAAAGTACAAAAAAAAGAGGAAAACTCACTTGGTCATCACCATGACCGAAAGCCAGTGCCGCAATCTGATGTGTCTTCGTGTATGCAGCATGACGGTATCCAAGTCGCACATGTCAATCTATTCAAGTTACACATCAATGTATCAATAAGTCACAAAATGGCTTTTGTTTTCTAGTAGCAACCACGAAACATTTCACACTTAAAATCTCTTTTCGGTACTCGGTCAACAAAGTCAGTGGGATCCGTATGGATCTCACCTGGACCAAATATGGGGACAGGTTGGGATCAACGCGTTCCATGTAGGTCTCACCAGGGTCTGACCTGGACCCAGGTGGGACTCAAATACTATAGTGGTATCCCTTGCCTATATCAAGTGTGTAATTTGATGTTTGATTTTCGATTGATGCATTTCCTGATTTAAAAAAAAAATACTACATGTATTTTCCAGTAAGAGACACCGATATTTCAGCACACCAGTTTCACTGAGTCATCCACGAGATATTAATTATTGTTCAGGAGCTGCTGTTGTATCAGAACAGCCTGACGTCAACAAAGTGGCAAAACTCTGTGCGCTTTGCAGGGGTTCTGATAATCATTTTTTTCAAGGATAACGCCGGATCGGTTCCTTAGAGCCTCTGCCAAAAAAGAGTATGATCGCAGTTCGCATCTTCCAGAAGTGTTGATTGTCCTGGCCTTGTGTTCACTCTGAGTCGGTGTCCACTTCATCGACGTCAGGCTGTGGGAGCCGATCTACTGTAGCTGAAGAGGCCGGAAGGCTTCTGTAGAACGCATGGTGCTCCTCAGGAATGATCCCAGACGAGCACAGGGACAAGAGGTCAGATTTCTTGGCCTGGGAGATGGGAAGTTTGTGGCTGTACAGGTGTGGTATAGTTTTGATAGGGGCAGCACGGCCTCTCTTCCTTCCTCAAGCGACCTTGATGGTCTGGTAGTCGACCTGATCAAAGGAGGTCTTGAAAAATATCTCATCTCCTTTGCCTTTCTCAAAGTGAAATGCTTTTATTTTAAGCCAGTTCACTTTTTGTCCAGTGATGTCAGTCTTGGTGTTGCGTAGTGTTGAGGCGGCTAGTGTTTTGAAGTCAAGGATCTCTGTGTATTTGATTGGGACAACAGAATATGGTCGCGTCCTTCTGGCCATTCTTAGGATGATGTCCCAGCCGCTGGGCATATAGATGGGTGTGCTTTTCTTTGCAAATGTAATGGCTGCATGCATGGAGTCGCATTCCATCTGCGTATGCCCACTTTCCAGGTATTTGTGGGTTATGATCTTTATGCTTTCGATGTTTTGTACAGCATGGGATAAACCGGCTGCCAGGTATTGATTCCGATTTTGGCCTGGACAGCAGTCTGAATAGATTGTAACCTCCTCAACGCTGTCTGGGAGTGAGCTGAGGTAAAAGTAGAGGCAGGTTGCGATCTCATACGCTTCCCTTTTACCTTCCGACTCATCCCATGTGTAGCATTTGGCTTCCCCGTCAGCTAGTAAATAGATGGTAAAGTTATACACGGAGAGTTTCCTTTTATATTATAAGTGGCTGACGAGGCCACAAGGAGATTGCAGGACCACCTGGAGATCCACAGTGACCACATGCTTTCGGCGATTTTCTTTGGCTTCTGCCTTGTCATTCTCTTTCTCAAGGCGTGCCTGCTTCTTTCTCTCCTGGTGTTTTTCAAACGCCTTCTTGTCATCTTCCATGACCAGCTCTTTCGTCTTCCTCATGGCAAAAAGCAGCACACAGCGCACACTGGTCCTTTATGGGGGCATGAAAAGATAAGTTATATTCAGTGTTAAAAACCTGTCTGTATTTCTTTGTTGACACTGGTTGACGGGCGGCCCTCCTCTTTGCACTGCTGTATGTACAGGTCGTGCATCTTTTTCACCGTCAATCCGGGCTGTAGATACTTGCGTTGAGAGTCTTTCCTGGTATAATGTGACTCTACAGCGGGGAAGGACTCGATGTGTTTTCTTACCCCTTCAAAAGCTTCTTCACTGGCCTTGTTGTATGGCTTGCCACTTCCTCGGCGTTCCTTGCCAGTGAAAGCTCCGTTCGTGCTATTCTTTAAAGCATGGTCAACATAGGCTTCACCAAGTGCCAGTGTCGCCAAAAAGAACATCTTGCAGACACGTCGCTCTTGGCCATCAACAATAACAAAAGAAGGTGCGGCATCTCTGGCGTTTCTTGGGCACTGGCTTATTGTCTGCACCCAAAATACGGACAGTCTCTCTTTCTCTAACATGAGCACAAACAAAGTCTTTTTGGCGTTCGTAAGTGTCTAAGGCATAAAATGTCTGAAAGAAGTCTTGCCGATACTCCTCTGAGATACGATTATTGCAGTCGTATCTGCACTTGCTACAGTCGGTCTGCTGGACACGTTTGGGAGGAACAGTCTTGCCAGCCTGAGATATATACTCTTTCCCTTGCAAATGCAATGATTTTCTTACGTTTTGTTTCCATGCTTCTGGTTTAGATTTTTTCTTCCTGGAAAGATTTTTCTTAGGAGGCGTTTGGAAGAACCCTTGTTTCCTGGGTGTGATATTTGTTTTGTCCTTTGACTGCTGTTTTGTTGGGGTGGTGTTCACACTGTCGTCCATGGTAGGAAAACTCAGCCCTTCCCCCAGGCTTTCCCCATCGGTCAGATTGTGGTCTTCATTTGGCGTCGACTGGTGAGTGGGTTGGAAGTCCTCAGCCTCACCATCAGAGTCAGAGTGAATACAGACGTCACCCTGAGGCC